>CM046875.1:324084922-325284922 GCA_025667525.1 Glebionis coronaria | reverse complement strand
GTTCTCGAGCATATTTTGGTGAGGATCTTCCAAATGAGAGAGGTGCTCGGCCGCAAGATTCTCGACTCTTTTTTTGTCAAGTATGGTGACATCAAATTATTGTAGGAGGAGAGTCCAACGAAGCAATCTCGGCTTAGAATCACGTTTAGATAAGAGGAACTTGATGGCCGAATGATCCGTATACACTATGCTTTTAGTCAAGACGAGATATGGTCGGAATTTCTCAAATGCATACACCACGGCAAGTAATTCCTTTTCCGTTGTGGTGTATCTAAGTTGAGCCTCGGTCATCGTCTTACTACCATAGTAAATAGGCAAGAAATGATTGTCATGACGTTGCCCCAAAACGGCCCCAATAGCATAATCACTAGCATCACACATAAGTTCAAAGGGGAAATTCCAATTTGGAGCAACAAGAATGGGAGCTTCGGTTAGTTTCCTCTTAAGAATTTCAAAGGCTCGAACACATTCTTCGTTAAAGATGAAAGGGCATCTTTTTCGAGAAGGTGTGTAATGGGTCGAGATATATTTGAAAAGTCTTTGATGAAGCGATGATAAAAGCTCGCGTGGTCTAGGAAACTCCTAACTACTTTGACGGTTTTGGGATGAGGTAATTTAGCGATGACGTCTATCTTAGCTTTGTCTACCTCAATCCCCGCTTTCGAGACCTTGTGCCCTAAGACGATTCCCTCTTTACACATAAAATGACATTTTTCCCAATTGAGCACAAGGTTGGTTTCCTCACAACGTTTTAACATTTTATCCAAATTACCTAAACACGAAGTGAACGAACTACCAAACACCAAAAAGTCATCCATGAAAACTTCCATCGTCTTCTCGATCATGTCATGAAAAATAGCCATCATGCACCTTTGAATGGTTCCTGGTGCATTGCAAAGTCCGAATGGCATTCTACAATAGGCAAACGTCCCATATGCACACGTAAACGTAGTTTTTTCTTGATCACGAGGATTGATGGAGATTTGGAAGTAACCGAAAAAACCATCTAAAAAGCAATAGAAATCGTTTCTCGCAAGTCGCTCCAACATTTGATCCATAAAGGGCAAGGGAAAATGGTCTTTACGAGTGGCGCCATTTAACTTACGATAGTCAATGCACACCTTCCAACCGGTCACGAGTCGAGTTGGAATTAACTCGTTTTCATCGTTTGGCATAACGGTCATTCCTCCCTTTTTAGGGACACAATGGATTGGGATCACCAAAGGGATATCGAATATAGGGTAAATCATTCCCGTGTCAAGTAGTTTAAGAACTTCCTTTTTGATGACTTTGTGAATTTTGGGGTTTACCCTTCTTTGACATTGGACTGCGGGTTTGTAGTCTTCCTCCATTAAAATTTTGTCTGTACAAAATTTAGGGTCAATACCCTTAATGTCGGAGAGTTTCCATGCAATTGCCCCTTTGTGAGCTTTCAAGACATCGATAAGTGTGGTTTTTTATCATCGGAAAGATCTTTTGCAATATTAACCGGTAACTTATCGTCTCCTTCCAAGAATACGTATTCGAGGTGAGGAGGAAGATCTTTCAATTAGAGGGTTGGTGGTTCCTTGATCGAAGATTTTGGTTCAATACTCATAACCTCCACCGGCGGAGGAAATGGAAAGTCGTTTAGGAAATCCTTGATAATTTCAAAATCCTCATCGTCGTAGAGGTCTTCGTTAGAAGTTCGAGGAACATCGAATTCTTCCAAAGTGAAACCACCTCCTTCGAATGCAGTGAAAGAAGGTGTCGAATTATCAAGGATTGGATCAAGCATAGTGAGATTGCCACTATTTGCTTCATCGACAAAACCAAAAATTTCTTGTGAAAATTCCTCGCAAACGACATCGATTAAATCAACATGGTTTAAAGTCGCGATAGAATAAACATGAGAAAGTTTGGAGTTTTGAAGCACGTCTATAACAAGTTCCTCGTCGTTGAAGCGTAAAGTGATTTTTCTAGCATGCACATCAATGATCGCTTTCGACGTATCTAAAAATGAACGACCTAAAATAAGAGGAACTTGAGGATCCGTGGGAATATCGGCTACGATAAAGTCAACCGGATAGTAGAACTTTCCCACTTTTACAAAAACGTCTTCGGCCGTTCCACATGCGGGAATCGTAGAATGATCGGCCATCTAGATAGACATTTTCGTAGGAGTAAGATTAGGAAGATTGAGCGACTTAAATATTTCAAGAGTCATCAAATTAATACTAGCATCAAGATCGGTCAAGGCGTAACATTCTTCCATATCTTGGATACCACACAAAATTAAAAATTTACCGGGATCACTAACTTTTTGAGGTATGCGGTTAAGAAAAACCGATGAACAATTAGACAATTTTTGCAATTTCTCCTTATTGTTCAACATACTTTTAAAGTTGGCGGCAAATTGAGGCATCATAAATAAAGCGTCGGCGAAACTTATGTTAAAATGCAAATCACGAAACATTTTTATAAAAAGCTCAAATTGATAATCATTACATTCTTGTAGTTTTTCCTTGTGACGTCTCGATGGATAAGGTAAGGGTGCTGTTGGGTGGGGCATAGGCATAGCCTTTGGAATCTTTGGTTCTAAACTTGGTAAAGGGTCGACCGTAGGTGTGGTTTGAGCGGTACTTCGTGGGATTGAGATTTGCTCATTTTCGACCACCACCTCGGGTTATTCCTCAATTACCTTCTCCGTAGGAGTAATTGGTTGAGGAGTTGGCTCTTTAAAGGTCTTACCACTACGTGTGGTAATCACTTTCATCTCTCCCATCGGGTTTGAAACGGTGTTGCTAGGAAGACAACCCGAAGTAGAGGCTTTGTTCATCATAATAGCTTCTAAAAGTATAGTTTCCGTTTTTGATCGTTCTTGCCTATCTTGCTCTTTTTCAACTTTTTGATATTGCTCCCACTTAAGTAAATTTTGCTCAATCTTATGTTGGCCTTGTTCCATTTTCTGTTGATTTTGTTGGAGCCTAACCACATTTTCTTCCATTTTGTTACTATGAGTTTCAAACTTAGTTCTTAGGTTTATCACGTCATTTGCTATATTCGTGTACCTATCGTCATTTGATTTAAAGTAGCTCAAAATATCATTTGGAATATCTTTTGAAATGCATTTGAAAACCCTTGATTGACATTTTGAAAATCACGATTTTGATTTTGATTTTGCAATTGACTACTAGTCCCTTGATTCCCATTGTTGTAATTACCCTTGTAATTGTTCATTTGATTTCCTTGGTAACCACCTTGATTGTTGTTGCGATAGTTGTTAGCATTTTGATTGTTTTGATTTGGTGGAAAACCTGGTGGAGTCAACTGATTAGTGCGGGTAACTTGACCGTTTTGGATATAAGTTCCCGTGGCCGCGTAGGCGCTCGAAGTGTTACCACCGGCGGTAATGCACTCGGAAAAATCATGAGCTCCACCACAATAAACACAAGAAACCTCAACCGCTTTAGCCGTAGCGGGAGTGGGTTGTTCACCAACTTTAAACTCTTTGAACATTCCTTTAATCTTATCGAACAATTTGTTTTCCAAATTAGCCTCAATTTGTTAAGCATTAATGGTAGGTGACGACGAAGGCGAAGCCATGTTAACACTCGGTGTGTTACAAGGGCTATAAACTTTGGACCTATTTTCAATGATTGTCAATGCTTCTTCGTTCGTTTTACACAAAAAAATTACCACCTGCGGCGGTATTAAGATAATCTCATTCATGATCGTTCAATCCATTGTAAAACGTGTCGATATGATGTAAGTCGGAAAAACCGTGATGAGGACATTCATGCAACATTTTCTTAAAACTATTCCAAGCCGTTGAAAAACTTTCATGATATTTTTTGTGAAAACTTTAAAATCTCGTTTTTCAAATGCGTAGTCTTAGAGGGCGGAAAAAATTGGTTTACAAATTTGGACACGAGATCCTTCCACGTCAATATGGAGTTGGGTGGTTCTTTCTCGAGCCAAATTTTGGCGGGCCCCTCTAAGGAATACAGAAAAAGCATCATCTTAATCGAGTCGTTAGAGACGTCCTTAAACTTGCAAGTCGACTTAAGACGGTTGAAATGGCGAATGTGTTTATGAGGGTTGTCCTTTTCGTCACCATGAAACTTGTTAGCTTGGATCATGGACAATAAACCCATCTTAACCTCAAAATTCTCCGCAAGGATAGCGGGAATCACAATCGCTTCTCCATAACCCTCGGTGGGTGCTTGAAGCAACTCCATCATAGTACGATTAGCCATGAAAGCTTCTTGTTCTACAATGGGTTCGTCAATGGGAGATTCTTCACTAGAAAGGGTTGGTGTTCCTTCCTTTCGGTTTCGACGTTTACGTGTACGTTTTGCTTTAGAGCGAGTTTGCATAAACGTAACGTAGAACGTGGGGGTGAGAACAGAAGATTCTTTTTGGTGTTTTTATGTTTTTCAATTTTTTTGTGCTTTTGATTGTTTTTAACTTTTTTGGATTTTTCTCGTGAATTACGTATACTCAAATCTACAAATCTCTCCTCGAATTAATTTCTCGATTAAAGGAGCCTCAAGGAATGAAAACGATCATGTTGAGTGAACGTCTTCGATGGCTTTAGAACATTGGTGGAACACCAAAACCTTCAAGAGGGTTTAATCTTTGAAAACAAGCAAATCTATATGATACGTAGATAATACTTTGGTTGGCAAACCCTCAATTAGACCTTTTTCTCAAAATACGCACAAGCAAGCGAGGAAATGAGGCGGCGCGAAGCACTTAAGAGCCTTTTCCCCCTAGGTCGTGAAATACAACCACCTTATAATGTGTGTTAATTAAAATTAAGCCACTCGAAAGTAATTATCTATTTTGCCTTTTTCTTTTGCTTTAGATTAAAATACAATAATTGAGTGACGAAATCCCAATTAAGGGTGCGTTTTCACGCTTTTGGAGATATTGTGAATTTATTGTGATACGTAATATTTATACACAAAAAACGAAAACCGATAATACGTATGATTAGAGTGCTAATCACACAATTACTATTTATTGATAATATCAAAAACAAAATTGTTCAAATTCAGACACACACGCCTCTCCGGCAGCGGCGCCAAAATGATAATAGTATGAATACGCGTTTTAGGAATAACAACGTAAAAGCGGTAAGTATTAAGCGTACGTTTAGGAAAACGTAAACACTTATGACCCTTGTGTGAGTTCGTTCTCGAGGAGGATTAATGTGTGTTTTAAACTTGTTGGTATTTGAGATTAATATTAATGAGAAGAAGGAAAAATAAAAATGATGACGGTTACGATTAAATTTAAACTACGACGAATAATATAACGTAAAACGTAAAAACGTGACAATTTTAAAAATTAAATCTAAAAATTTAATAAAAATAAAAAAACAATTATAAAATAATATAAATAAGAATAAAAATATAATTAAATAATTTCAAACTTATTTCCAATTTAATATTCAATTTTAAATGCTATTTAAAGCCTTAAAATCAAATAAAAATAATAAAAAATCCAAAATATGATTTTATCAAATAAGAATCTTGCTTATATTATATAAAAACTAAAAAGTATTATCTAGACTTTTTAAAACTAATTTACTATTTTTAAATGACTAAAAACTATTAAAATGTTAAAATAATCTTAAAAATTAATTAAATGATGGGAAAAATAAAATTACTTTTCTAAAAATCTTAACTTAATGTATTTAAACTGAGAAAAATGAAAATGTTGAAAAAATGAATTTTAGCCTAATAGGACAAAAACAGATTTAATAAAAACTAATTAAAACTTAAAATAAAGCTAAAAATTAATAAAATAATCAGAAAAATTAAAATTTCTTTTTCAATAATTCTAAAATAATTAATAAAAGCTAGGAAAATTGAAAAATCTTAAAAACACTGAAAGTATACCACTAAAGACAAAATAAAGCAAAACTGATAGTGACTAGTTGACTAGTTTTGTCCTTATGCTTAGTAGTGGCTAGCAAAGGCTTGGCAATGGGAAAGGAGTTCCCACTGCTTGGTTATAGAAAGTGAAATAAGCTGATTTGAGCTTGTTTTGCTGAGTTCTTTGGGCAATCAAGGCACCCCTACAACCATGGAGTTGTAGGGAGTCACAAACAAGCAATTAAACCACAAGAAACCACACCAAATGATACAGTTTAATCAATAAGGGCCCAGATATGCAAAAAATTGAGGTCTAACAGTTTCAAACAATGTTTAAGGCAGTTGTGAGCTAGCAAATTTTATCCAATCACAGATTTTTAGCAACAAACTTATGAAACTACATTAATCATGGAAAAATAAACAAGTTTCATGCATTGTCGTACCAAATCAAGCTTTGTTTTAAGATTCTAAGCCTGCTGATGCAAATGGTAAACAAAAAAATACTAGGTTGCTGATATGGTATGCACTTAGATGAAATTTGAGACCTCCTAACTTGATTTTAAAACACCTAAACCACAAGATTAGTACATACAAGCCTAGTGTGTTCTAATACCTAGTTGTGAGCAGGTTTTTAGCATTCAAATCACAAATCAATCTTCAAATCAAACCTATTGTTATAACTAGATAGAATATGGAAACAGAGAGAAAAATCCACTCTAATTATCTTTTATGAGCATGTATAGACCACTTGTAACTACTCAGTTGATACCAACTCATGTTCAAACTGCAAATCCAAACACCCCTTCAATCTGATAAACAAAATTTAACAAAGCCAAAGTACTTAATAATCCTAGAACAACCTAAAAAAGCATAAATCTATGAATAATATGATCTAAGAAATAGATTTCATGAACCAAACACAATCATATAACAATGATCACACATTTACATAGCAAAAATTTTTCAACTAGGAAATTTTAAAGAGAATGAGAGTTAGGAAGTGAACCTGTCTTGCTTTACATCTAAGAAAGGCCAGCTATGCTCCCCTAGCTTATTCAACTGCTGAATACAAGCTAGGGGTGTCTTGACTGGTATAAAACTAGGGGATGTGATGGTGATGCTTGGTGTGGTTCTACAGCAGAACCAAGCATCAACGAAATGAGGGGAGTTAAGTAACCTGCTAAGAACAAAGCTTAAAACAAAGTCAAACTTCTTAAGCTCTAAAGGCTCAAGCTAGTGTAAGCTAGCTTGAGGTTTTAGTGGCTTAGGAAGCTGTTAGATATGAGAACAAGTAAACAATAAGATCTTTGAAAATCTTGTAAAATCTGAACAAGACAGTCTCTTTCGCCACTAAATCAATCACCCAGGGGTTGAATTTTCACAGTCCCTTGATATCTTCAAGATATCAGGGAACTATGATCAAATCTAACTCCAAATAACCAATCTGTTGGAGGTTTCATGCCTAGCTAAATTTTAGGTTTTATCAAAAAGTAAGCAAAATTGAATCTTTGGGAACTGATATAAGGGTTTGATTAAAACTTGATATGAATTATCAAGCTTTAAAAAATACCACAATATTCAGAGATTAAATGAAAAATATAGGAAATAGAAAAGTAAAGCAAACTTCAACTTTTGGAACTTTTAAAACAAATGTTAACTTAGTGAATCACTAAAATGTGACAACCCAAAACCGAGGTCATTGCTTAATCTTAATTTACGATTATTTTTGAAATTTTTGGATTAGTTTGAATGATATTTATTTTTGAAGGTTTAAGTTTAAACCGATATTGGAAGGTTTATATTTTATTTTTTATAAGTATAAGGAGTATTAGCAATCGTGATGTCGATGGATGCCAAATATTTTACGTCTTATTGTCAGTTGTTAAATTTTTGTCATTTTTGATGTTTTATTTTAAATGACGTGTTAAGTCGAGTCGGGAGTCGATATTATTATATTTGAGGTACGTTTTAAAAATTTAAAAGTATCCTTATGAAACCCGAGCCCCGTAAATATTTTCAAAATTGACTAATAGTTATTTTTCGCTTTTTAGCTAACTATTTTCATTTTGAGCCACAACTATTGCAAAATTACAACCAAGGTCCCTCAAGCACTATATATAAACTTAAAACACACACACACACACACACACACACACACACACACACACACACACACACACACCATATTTTCCACTAAAATTTTTTCTCATCTCTCTCCTTTTTCTTTCTTTAGCCGTGACTTCACCCACCACCACAACCCATACATTTTCAATTTTAACTCCATTTTGATCATGAATTGAGCTAAACTAATCAATGTCCCTATCTTAGAATTGATCAAGGATCATTTTGGTGTAAGAAAATCATACATGCAAGGCTTTTTATTTTTTTCATGTTGGTAGGTGAAAGCCATGATCATGCATGGTGTTTTTAGCATGATAAATGGCGATTCTTGCAAGAATCTTGTTAAAAACTTGATTTTGATCTAAGGGTTTTAATTTTTATAATGATTTGAATGTTATGGTTGATATATGTTGATGTTAGGGTATAGGGATGATCATTTTCATGGTTGGTTTTGATCAAAAATGTGATTTTATACAAGTTTTTGATAGTCATTTTATAACAGTAAGTAAACAGTAAATTCAGGGTTTTTATGTTTTGATAATGGCTTAACTTATAGCCTAGGGTTGTATAAAATTTAATTAGCTTCAATTTTATATAAAGTAGAGCTTCTATCTCCAAACGAGCGCGAAGTTATGATATTTTGATTATTCGTGTACCGGGAGACGAGTATCGGCACTACATATAGTTGTTGTCGATATTTGGATCAAATCTCGGGGACTATAAATTGAAGTTTTGAAATGTGTAACCTACTGATAATGAAGTGTTAACCTTAGAGGGTGAGTTTATTTTAAAACCCGAGTGTCGGTTTTGTAAATGGAGTCGTTTAAAGAAGTTAAAACGGTTGTATGAAAAATTAACGTAAATATGTCCGGATTTTGTAGTTTGAAAATGAGTCGGGTAAAGGACTTTAAAAGTAAATTCATTTGATAAACTTTTAGGAGGACTTTCTATATATAGTAAGTCAGTTTATCGAGTCGTTTCATAAACGTTTGACAAGTTTAAAATGGGTAAATAAGCTAGTACATGTAGTATGTGCCGGCGTACTTTGTTAAAAGGTTATAATGGTAAAGTAAATGTGTAGTAAAGTATAATGAAGTTATTTATATCGTTTTATCTCGAGTTTATCATGAATTTATGAGTTTGAGTTTGATGTTGTTATGTATGATCTATATCTCGAGTCATTATTAATGAACGCGCCTTATTTGATAGGTAGCGGTTCTCGTGTTTGAAAGGCATATCATCGACGATCATCTCGCTAGATCTCTTATACTAAGGTGAGTCTGTAGCCTCGCTTTTCATGCTAGCTACTAAATGTTTTATTAGCCGCAAGGGGGATACATGATATTTGAAAATAAATGAACACAAGTCATGAGTAAATGTTGGACCCTAATGTTGCCTAAAGTTAATTACATTGTATTGAGTACCTTGTTGCTAAAGACCCTAAATTCATGAGCCGTTAACTATCTTCTGACTTGATGTTGTGAGTCGTGAATAGCCGCTTATTCTAATGATAGTACTATTGTTGACTCGTTTTAGCATGTATTTCAGGTAATAGGAAGTTATGGAGCATGGAGCTTTGCTGTGGAGGTTGTGGCTTGGCTTTTGAAAGAATGTTGGTCTAAAAACTATTTCTATCCTTTACTTTTGAACAATTTATTTTATGTTGTGTAATGTACTAATTTGATGGTGTTTAGTCGAGATCCATGGGGACTAAACGCTATACTCTGGTGTCGTTTTAGTACAATTATGGGATGAAATCATGTTTTAGACCTATTATGAAAATCTTGTTTATATTTATGTGTAAACGTCTCACTTTTGAGTCGTTCAATATATCTTGTGTGATGATGCTTGTGTCTAGCACCTAATTGTGTATTTCCGCTGCGCAATGTAAATTGGGGGTGTTAGAGATTGGTAATCAGAGCTACAAGTTATAGAGAACTGGGTCGATTTTGAAAATTGTCCTAAACTATAACTTTGGTGTCGAAAGTAATTATTCTTCAAAAGCTCACAACTCCTCTGCAACGCTCCGGTAAGATCACATTTAGTTTTGTTTTGCATTATATATGTATCCCTCATAACTGAAATGATTTCCCAAGTATTTATTAAGTAAATACTATGATATTGTATTGGAATTACTGAAAGTACGCTGAGTGCTTCTCAGTATCATATTTATTTTTTTGCGAGCATTGCGTAAACATCATTTTCATTGTGTTGCATAGCATGTATTATGTATAACATTTGCATAAGCATTGCATACTAATTTTTGTTTTATTAACAATGACCTTAAGTATCCTTGAACCCTTATAATTGTAGAAAATGGTTGGTTTACCTCGTGAGGATGGATGGATTGATATGACTAATGTATTGGATGGTGAGGAAGTAGATAAATTTGGTGCTAGTGACGACGAGGAGCCTTTTGAGTATTTAGATGATGGGATTCCACTTACTGCAGTTGGTCAGACAGAGCCTGTATTGATACAAGGTAGTTATGTTCCAAGGGTTATTGTTGTGCCATAGACTATTCCAGACTGTCAGCGACCTGTTGTTCGTTCTATGACGCCTACTTGTGATGCCTATGTTAGCAGTTTGTCTGGGATTGCATTTGCTAGGGGTGATGTTCCTTTTGAGTCGAGTAGTGCTGCTAGTGCTCGATCTATTCATGATGGCATATCTAAGGTTTATTGTCCAGGTCCTAGGTCTTATGATGATATTTTCTGGTTTCTTAAGAAGTTTGATAGGTCTTTGTTTGAAAGGTATATGGTTGAAACCCGTGTGATTAGGAGGTTTGAGCAGAATGAGAAGAGGTTTGACAGGTTTGTTAGTAGTGTGAGGAGATCAGAGTTTGTTAAGGCAAGGGAAATGGATGAAGTTGTTAGGTTAAGATCTATGGTGTTGAATTTGAGTAGGCAAGTTGAAAGGTTACGTGAGGAGCAAGAAAGTAATGCAAGGTTGAATGCGTGGGGTTTGCCTATGAGATCTTTTCCTAGTCGAGGTGTGGTGATTCGTGATGTGCCAAGTCAGGTTGAAGCTCAGGTGTTGGTGAAGCCAAGTGAAGGAGGTAGTCGAAAGGGAAAGGAAAAAGTGGAGGAAGATTCTGAGGATGATGATAGCAGCAGGGATGATGAGCCGATGTACATGAAGCTGCGAGGATCTGATGTTTAGTTCTTTATGTTGTTTTTATTAGCCTTGTTGTAATAGAACTTATGTAGACTCGTACTGTAGTTTATGATGAAACTTAATGACTTTTAAGTTTGACATGATGAAGGGTTATAGTGATATTACTTGTCACAATTTTGTGTAAATTTCCAACTTAATCCAAATTACCTTCACGACTTATGATTTGTCTTATTAGTTCTTTTTTGAATTGGTTAATGATTCATTGTGAATTGTGTTGTTGGTGCATGTAGTATCCATGTTACATCTTGATAGAGAAATCCTTTTTCTTATCTTGATATGAATACTTACTTGTTCTTTTTCTTTTATGGTTACACAGGAGGGAGTTGGGAGGCATTTCTGACTTTACTAAATTATTGTTTGGTTAGTTTCCTAAAAACAGGCCGCCTAAATTGACGACTGCTGCTGTTAATACCATGATTGAGCAAGCTATTGCTAGAGCTCTGGAAGATGAACATGCTGCGAGGAACTAAGAGGATGTGAATAGGAATGCGGCTGGTCAGGTTGGAGGGAATGTTGAAAATCCAGTTGCAGGTAATACTGATGAACAAGCGGGAGGAAATGCTGCGGGACAAGTTGGAGGTAATGCTGTTGTTTAGTAGATTCAGAAGGAATGTTCTTATGCTAGTTTCATGAAATGTGGACCTACCCAATTTTGTGGTACTGGTGGTGCTTTGGAATTAAGGAGGTGGATTGAGAAGATTGAAAGTCCTTTTGAAATCAGTGGATGTTCAGAAGCTAGTAAGGTGAAATTTTCTGCAGCTACTTTTCAGGATGATGCATTAAGCTGGTGGAATAGTCAGGTAGCTACTGCGGGTTTAGTTGAAGCTAATGCTAGAACATGGACTGTGACCGAGGGACAGTTAACTGCTAAGTTTTGTCCTGAGGAAGAGTTAGGTCAGTTGGAAGATGAATTGATACATTTGGTGCTGAGAAACAATGATATTGTGGCTTATACAAGGAGATTTTTTATTTATGTTTGTTATGTCCTGATGCTTTTGCTGATGACCGTAAGAAGATGAAGCAGTATATTAGAGGTTTATCTAGTAATATCAAGGGAGAGACTACATCGTCAAAACCCAAGTCATTTGATGAAGCTGTTCAAATGGCTCATGCTTTAATGGATGTAAAGCTGAAGGATCGAAAGGATAGTATTGCTGAGAGGAATAAGAGAAAGTGGGAAGCTACACACTCAAATCAAGGGCAGAATCGTGGTGGTTATCGTAATAACAATAACCAAGGACCAAATAGGAATCAACAAAATAATTTGAGAAGGAATGATGGTGTTCGTGCTGCCACAAGAAATCAAGGTAACAAGGTGAATCCAAAGTGTGGTCGATGTAATCTGTATCATGTTGGAAATTGTCCACCTGCTTGCAACAAGTGTGGGAAGGCCAGACATAAGATGGCAGATTGTAGAAACAAGGGTGTGGCCACTGGAGCCAATGCTGTTAAGGTAGTTAACCGTTATGGATGTGGAGGCCGTGGACATAAGCAAGGGAACTGTCCGAGGGTTGGCATACGACCGGGAGGCAATGTTGCTGCTGTTGCTGCTGGGATTGCTGCTCCAGCCTATGTCATGGGAGATGCTGACAAACCTCAAGTGCCGAATGTGGTGACTGGTACGTTCTTACTTGATGCTTGTTATGCTAGTGTGTTATTTAATTCTGGATCCGATAGAAGTTTCGTAGATGTTAGATTTAGTCAGCTATTGGACAGAGAACCAGTGAGATTGACAACTAGTTATAAGGTGGAGTTAGCTGATGGTAAGGTTGTAAGCACTAGTTCTATACTAAAAGGTTGTTCCTTAAAGTTAGGTAATTATGTGTTTAGTATTGATTTGATGCCTATAGATTTAGGATCTTTTGACGTGATTGTTGGAATGGACTGGTTAGTTGGTAATGGTGTAGTAATTATTTGTGGAGAAAGATTAGTCCAGATACCGCTAAGGAATAGGGTATTGACTGTGAAAGGTGATGAATGTACTTATCGTTTGAGAATTGTTTCTTGTTTAAAGATGATGAGGTATATAGAAGCTGGTTGTGATGTGTTTCTTGCACAAATGAGTAATGATGGTGTGAATGAAAGGAAATTGGAGGATGTTCCTGTGATTAGAGAGTATCCTGAGGTTTTCCCTGAAGATTTGCCAGGATTACCGCTGCATCATGAAATGGAGTTTCGTATTGATTTAGTGCCGGGTGCTGTGCCTGTTGCTCGTGTACCGTGTCGTTTAGCTCCATCCGAGATGAAAGAATTATCTGATCAATTGAAGGAATTGATGGATAAGGGATTTATTAGACCAAGTTCGTCGCCATGGGGTGCTCCTGTTTTGTTTGTTAGGAAGAAAGATGGTTCTTTTAGAATGTGTATTGATTATAGAGAGCTTAACAAATTGACTGTCAAGAATCGGTATCCACTGCCAAGGATTGATGATTTGTTTGATTAGTTGCAAGGATCAAGTGTATACTCGAAGATCAATTTGAGGTCTGGGTATCATCAACTGAGAGTTAGGGAAGAAGATATCCCTATAACATCTTTCCGTACTCGATATGGACATTTTGAATTTCAAGTGATGCCTTTTGGGTTAACAAATGTGCCTGCTGTATTTATGGATTTTATGAATCGTGTATGCAAACCGTATTTGGATGAGTTTGTTATCGTATTCATTGATGATATTCTCGTTTACTCCAAAAGTGAAGAGGAACATGAGAAGCATTTGAGGATGATTTTAGAATTGTTGAAGAAAGAGAAGATGTATGCGAAATTCTCTAAATGCGAATTTTGGTTGAAATCAGTGCAATTTCTGGGGCACGTGATTGATAGTTAAGGTGTTCGTGTGGATCCTGCTAAGATTGAGGCAATTAAGGATTGGTCAGTGCCGACGACGCCGACTGAAGTTCGCCAATTTCTTGGTTTAGCTGGGTATTATAGAAGGTTTATCGAGAAGTTTTCGCTAATTGCTAAGCCGTTGACCAAGCTTACGGAAAAGAATCGAGTGCTTGAATGGGGATTGGAAGAGGAATCTACATTTAGTACGTTGAAGGATAAGTTGGGTTCTACGCCGATATTGTCTTTGCCAGAAGGATTTGAGGATCTTGTAGTGTACTGTGACGCGTCTCATAAAGGATTTGGAGCTGTGTTGATGCAAAGGGAAAAAGTAATAGCATATGCATCGAGACAATTAAGGAAGCATGAAGAGAATTACACTACGCATGATTTAGAACTTGGGTCTGTGATTTTTGCTTTGAAGCTGTAGAGACACTACTTGTATGGAACCAAGTGTGTGGTTTTCACTGTTCATAAGTGTAACATCCTATTTTGATAAATGGAATGTCACGCATGATTATGGCGTGTCATCAAAGCATACAAGGATAAATGTCTAAAACATTACATGACCATAAACGGAAAGTTCTAATCATGTACGAACGATCTAAAGGGTACTATTCATGGTAAAAGCATGCGGGTTTTATAACTCTTCCCCCCTAAAAAGAATAATTCGTCCCCGAATTATAGATAAAGTAACTGGAAAGAAGAACATACCCGAATTCAAAATATGAAATGAGGGTAAGAAGCCCGGATAGACTCCTCTGTTTCCCAAGTGGCTTCCCGCTTAGTATGATCCCTCCAAAGGATTTTGACGAATGGAATCGTCTTCCTTCTCATGACTCGTTCTTGTTTGTCAAGAACTCGTTCGGGTTCTTCTATGAAAGTAAGATCTTCACGTATCTGTTCCAGTGGATACTGAACCATGTGAATGGGATGATACTGGTACCCTCTGAGTAAGGACACATGAAACACATTGTGTACATGCGAAAGCTGCGGAGGTAACGCTAAACGGTAAGATACTTCACCGACTCGTTCAATGATATCAAACGGTCCGATGAAACGAGGACTGAGCTTTCCCTTAACCCCGAAGCGTCTAACATCACGTGCCGATGAAACCTTAAGAAAGACGTGATCTCCTACGTTAAAATGTATGTCCCTACGATGCTTCTCTACGTAGCTCTTCTGCCGTGACCGTGCTTCTTAAAGTTTCTGCTTAGCTACTGCGACCCTCTCATTAGTCATTTCTATAATCTCTGGTCCTTCAAGTGTTCGCTCACCAACCTGATCCCAGCAGATTGGGGCGCGACACTTCCTGCCATATAACATCTCGAAAGGAGCACACTTGATACTTGCGTGCCAACTGTTGTTGTATGCAAACTCCACCAAAGAGATATAATCGTCCCAATCACCCGTCCATTCCAACGTACATGACCTCAACATGTATTCCAATGTCTGAATCGTTCGCTCCGACTGCCCGCCTGTTTGAGGATGAAAGGTCGTGATAAGCTTAAGTTGTGTACCCCAAGCTTTCTGCTGACTCTTCCAAAATCACGAAGTGAAACGAGGATCTATGTCTGAGACGATGCTGGATGGAGCACCGTGGAGTCTCATGATCTCTCTTCTATACGTCCGGCGAGTTTACTGACCGAATCTTCCTTGCGGATCGGTAAGAAATAAGCTGATTTGGTAAGTCGATCTACGATAACCCAAATTGCATCGTGCTTCCTCTTAGTTGGCGGAAGACCAGTAACAAAATCCATGGTGATTTTGTCCCACTTCCACTCTGGAATATCTAACGGTTGAAGGAGACCGCCAGATCGTTGATGCTCGATCTTGACCTGCTGACAGGTAAGACATTTGGAGACGTAAGTGGCAACATCCTGTTTCGTACCACTCCACCAAAAGTACTGCTTGATGTCATGGTACATCTTAGTCGAACCAGGATGTATAGAGAATGGGGAGCTATGAGCTTCAACTAACAATGCTTCCCGGAGTTCTTGATCATCAGGAACACAAAGTCTCGTGCCCTGCCATACGATACCATCTGCATCTACTCTGAATTCCGTATGCTTCTCCAAATTCTGAACTATCGCCCAGAATTCTCCGTCATCCTTCTGAGCTTCCTTGATCCTAAAGAGTAACTCGGGTTCTACTCTAAGATTAGCCCAGTAACCGTGCTTTCCACGTACCATGATCTCGATGTCTAGTCGCTCCAAGTCTCTTATGATTTCCTCTTCAATCTTAATGCTGTTGATCATTCCGGACTTCCTGCTAAGTGAATCTGCTACTACATTCGCCTTTCCGGGATGATACTGCAGATTAATGTGATAATCCTTCAACAGCTCTAACCATCTCCTCTGCCTCATGTTCAATTCACGCTGAGTGAAGATATACTTCATTCTCTTGTGGTCCGTGAAAATGTCACATGATTCTGCATATAAGTAGTGCCTCCATATCTTCAATGCAAACACGACTGCAACATGTTCCAAGTCATGTGTAGGGTAATTTTCTTCGTAAGGCTTAAGCTGCCGTGAAGCATTCGCGATCACTTTCCCATGTTACATTAGAACACAGCCAAGTCCCTTCCCCGATGCATCACTGTAGATTTGAAATCCACCCGTACCAGATGGGAGAGTAAGAATAGGTGCATATACTAGCTTCTGCTTCAGGTCTTCAAAGCTCTTCTCTCGTTCTTCAGTCCAGACGAATTTCTCCCCTTTCCGCATCAGTTTGGTCAATTGTAGTGCTAGGCGGGAAAAGTTCTCAACGAACCTACGGTAATAGCCAGCTAAGCCTAAGAAACTGTGGACTTCAGTCGCTGATGTCGGCCTCGGCCACTTAGTAATAGCCTCAACCTTCGCTGGATCCATAGTGATTCCTTCTGCTGATACAGTTTGACCTAAGAATGCCACTTTGTCTAACCAGAACTCACACTTGGAGAATTTAGCATATAGCTGCTTCTGGCAAAGAATATGTAGTACTGTACGAAGATGGTCTTCGTGTTCCTCCTTGGACTTTGAGAAAATCAGGATGTCATTGATGAAGACAATGATGAACTTGTCCAGAAATTCATGGAAGATTATGTTCATCAAATCCATGAACACTGCTGGAGCATTGGTCAGGCCGAATGGCATGACTACAAATTCGTAGTGGCCATAGCGTGTACGGAAAGCAGTCTTGGCGATGTCCTGCTCCTTAACCCGTAGTTAATGATAGCCTGACCTAAGATCAATCTTGGAGAAGTGTTTGTCCCCTTGGAGTTGGTCAAACAGATCGTCTCTACGTGGCAGTGAATACCTATTCCTGATAGTAATCTTGTTGAGCTCGCGATAGTCTATGCAAAGTCGCATACTGTCGTCCTTCTTCTTAACAAATAAGACCGGTGCGCCCCATGGAGATGCGCTCGGTCGAATGAAACCTCGTTCTAGAAGTTCTTGCAGTTGATCCTTCAGCTCCTTTAACTCAATGGGAGCCATCCGATAAGGAGCCTTGGAAATCGGCTCAGCTCCTGGGATGAGATCGATATTGAATTCCACTTCTCGTGCAGGTGGTATGCCCAGAAGTTCTTCTGGGAATACATCTTGGAATTTTGACACTATCGGCTGATCCTGAATTGATGGGGATTCAGCATCCATGTCATGAACCATAGCTATATAACCCTCGCAGCCATGTGACAGTAGTGCACGTGCTTGCAGGGTAGATATTATTTGTACAGACCTTCCGGATACGAACCCGTTGTGAATATACTCTTGTGCATTAACATCACCGAAGATGACTCGATATGAATGGCAGTCTATGGTAGCATGATGCTTGGATAGCCAATCCATGCCCAAAATCATGTCAAATTCATTCATGTCCAGCGGAAGTGCGTCAACAGGGCGAACCTTATCATCAAACTCTATGGGAAGACTCTTGTACACATGGGTGATAAGTACAGAGTCTCTCAAGGGTGTGGAAATACTGAGTCTATTATCTAGTGGCATGGGGAGTATCCTAATGTTCTTGGCATAAGCAGTAGAAATGACTGAGTGAGTAACACCCGTATCAAATAGAACACATGCAGCTTGACCATACATATACAAGATTCCAGTGATGGTAGTTGTAGACTTGTTAACCTGATCTCGAGATGTCGTGTAGACGCGTCCAGTGGTAGGAGGCGGCTTGGTATCAGCATGTCCCGATGTGCCCTCCATCTCTCCCTTACGGCAGTCCTTCATGCGATGGCCAGGAAGACCACACTTGAAGCATGCGTCACTGTTGCGACGACATGGCCCTGGGTGCCTACGGTGGAAAGTAGAGCAAAGAGGATGAGTATATCCTTCAGCAGGTGCTCTGGCTGGCTGAGAGCCTGATAAACATTATACATGAGACATGATAATAGGGTACAAGGGCAATGCAGATAATCGTAAGATTAAATACCAGTGATAGCTGGACGGCTATGCTGTAAACCTCTCTGGTTCTGGTCCCTACCGTTTCCATGGTTCCTGGTAGAAGATTTGCTAAGTGTCAGAATTATGAGTTATAACATGAAATCATAAGAAAATGCGTAAGTATTAGGACCTGCTGTCGTTGGAGTGTCCAGCGTTGTTACGGTAATTATCATTACCGCCACGCCTATCCGTAGCAGAACGGTCGTTAGTCTGACCGTTTCCATTGGGCTGATTAGGCTGCTGCTGAGTAGCCGGCTGAGACCGGTCCCCAGTCTTCTGCCTGGAAGATACAATTTAAGAGATGAAATATTTTACATATATAGGAAGAATATGGATTGGTCACCGCTTGATTACGAATGTTTACCTCTTATCGGGTTTCTCTACTTCCCCGAACTCATCTCTCTCATGCGTCATCTCCAGCTTACGTGCTGCATCGGCCACTTGTGCTAACGTGTTGAACGTAGCACACACCAGATTGTTTGCGACCGATGTGCGAAGAGCCCACCAAAAGTGGTGTGCCTGCTCTTCAGGAGTACCTGCCGCTGCACCAAGGAAACCAGCTAAGCGGAGAAAGCGCTGCATGAACTCGTTGCTATTCTCCCCAGCTCTCTTTCGGATACCATGGTACTCTCTCTTCAGCTTGTCTTGCTCAGCCTTGGGAAAGAACTGCTCCATCACTCTATCTCTGAACTGAGCCCATGTCAAACCAGCCACCCAATTATCACCTCCCTCAGACTGCTTCAATGCTAACCACCAATTTAACACATCGCCTTCGAATAGGTAACATGCCAACCTCGCCTTGAATACAGGGTCACAACCCATAGCATCGAAGATCTTCTAGATGTGAGCCAACCAGCTTTCAGCTTCACTAGGGCTATCTGTTCTTTCGAAAGCTCGAGGCGGAGCTTGTTGAATCTCTCCAGCCATATTGCCAATGTCACTGGAGGAGGAGGAGGAGGTGCTTGGTTTTACTGCTGATTGTTGGCAGCCTGAACCTCAACCCTAATGTCATTCCTCAGTTGAGGAAGCAAAGCTTGTATTGCAGCTTGGATTGCTGCATTGAGTTGTTCCTGCTCGCGTGTGAGAACTATCTGACAGTATAACATAAAATACATGATTAAACTGATCAAAACATAAAATATATATACACGAAAAATGTTATACAAATAAATCATGAGAAAAAATTTATTCAAGAAAATTTGTACATGAATGCATGATGCAGTTTTATGAAAACTTTTGTATGCTCGAGAGTGAACGCCTATGGTCAGTTCACCCAAAATAAAAGACATGGCGAGGGGACGCCTATGGGTCGGTCCCAAATTTAAAAGTTTCGATAAAACACATGCGACTAAATAGGGGCAGTCCTGTACCAACCATTACTTAGTCATAAACCTGCGATAATGACATATATATGTATGCATGAAAATGATGAATGCATGAAAACCGACTGTCAGTTCTAGGAAGACCATAGTGACTACCCACTAATCACAGGTCATGTTTTGAGAGCCTACAGGTCGAAGCCTTGGCTCTGATACCATAATTGTAACACCCCATTTTGATAAATGGAATGTCACGCATGATTATGACGTGTCATCAAAGCATACAAGGATAAATGTCTAAAACATTACATGACCATAAAAGGAAAGTTCTAATCATGTACGTACGATCTAAAGGGTACTATTCATGGTAAAAGCATGCGGGTTTTACAATAAGAGTCTGTAGTATATTTTGGATCAAAAGGAATTGACTATGAGGCAAAGGAGATGGGTTGAGTTGTTGAGTGATTATGACTGCGAGATTCGTTACCATCCGGGTAAAGCGAATGTGGTAGCTGATGCACTTAGTAGAAAGGAAAGAGATAAGTATATAAGAGTTAGAGCTTTGACAATGATGGAAAGTGTTGATTTGACAGAAGCGTTATTGAAAGCCTAAGCTAATGGTTTGAAGGAAGAGAATGTTAAGGAAGAAAATTTGGTTAGAATGTTGAAACCATTGTTTGAAGTAAGGTCAAATGGATTGAGGTATTTTGAGAATAGGATTTGGTTACCATTGTGTCCGTATGAGAAAGGTTCATTAGGAGTGCAAGATTTGGTGATGAATGAATCTCATAAGTCGAAGTATTCAATACATCCTGGATTGGACAAGATGTATCAAGATCTTAAGAAAGTTTATTGGTGGCCGAATATGAAGGCAGATATAGCACAGTATGTTAATAAGTGTTTAACTTGTGCGAAAGTGAAGGCTGAACATAAGAAACCGTCTGGATTATTAGTGCAACCTGAGATTCTTGAGTGGAAATAGGAGAATATTACTATGGATTTTGTGACAAGTTTGCCAAGGACTGCAAGTGGTAGTGATATGATATGGGTGATTGTAGATAGATTGACTAAGTCTGCTCACTTTTTGCCAATAAAGAAGACGGATAGTATGGAGAGATTAACAATAGTTTATGTGAAGGAGATTGTTTGTCGACATGGTGTGCCTTTGTCGATAATTTCTGATCGTGATAGTAGGGTTACTTCAGAACTTTGGAAGTCTTTGTAGAAAGCGATGGGAACGGAGTTATGTTTGAGTAGAACATATCATCCGAAAACTAATGGACAAAGTGAGAGAACGATTCAAACGTTAGAGGATATGCTTCGTGCATGTGTGATTAATTTTGGAAATAGTTGGGATAAGCTTTTGCCATTGGTTGAATTTTCGTACAATAGCAGTTATCATGCTAGTATTAAAGCCGATCCATTTGAAGCTTTGTATGGACGTAAGTGTAGATCTCTAGTGTGTTGGAGTGAGGTAGGAGAAAGTCATATGACTGGACCTGAAATGATATTTGAGACGACTAAAAAGATTGTGCAAATTTAGAAGCATTTGTTATCTGCCAGAAGTAGACAAAAGAGTTATGCTGATAACCTAAGGAAACCGTTGGAGTTTGAAGTAGGAGACATGGTTATGCTGAAGGTATCTCCATGGAAAGGAGTAATTCGTTTTGGAAAGATAGGAAAGTTGAGCCCGAGATATATTGGACCATTTAAGATTATCCAAAGGATTGGATTGGTGGCTTATAGAATTGCCTGATAAGCTTAAGGCTATTCATAATACTTTTCATGTATCTAATCTGAAGAAGTGTTTAGCTGAAAGGGATGTGGTGATTCCATTGGAGGAAATTCAACTTGATGATAAGTAGCATTTTATAGAGGAACCTGTAGAGCTTATGGATAGGGAAGTTAAAAAGTTGAAGCATAGTAGGATCCCGATTGTGAAGGTGAGATGGAACTCTAGACGTGGGCCATAGTTTACCTGGGAACGTGAGGATTTATTTAAGGACAAGTATCCTCATTTGTTTAGTAAGGATTAAGCGCCGCGGACGTCGCTTCTTTTAATAAGGGGGGATGTGACAACCCAAAACCGAGGTCATTGCTTAATCTTAATTTACGATTATTTTTGAAATTTTTGGATGAGTTTGAATGATATTTTTTTTGAAGGTTTAAGTTTAAACCTATATTGGAAGGTTTATATTTTAATTTTAATAAGTATAAGGAGTATTAGCAAGCGTGATGTCGATGGATGCCAAATATTTTACGTCTTATTGTCGGTTGTTCGATTTTTGTCATTTTTGATGTTTTATTTTAAATGACGTGTTAAGTCGAGTCGGGAGTCGATGTTATTATATTTGAGGTACGTTTTAAATTTTAAAAAGTATCTTTATGAAACTCGAGCCCTGTAAATATTTTCAAAATTGACTAATAGTTATTTCCCGCTTTTTAGCTAACTATTTTCATTTTGAGCCACAACTATTGCAAAATTACAACCAAGGTCCCTCAAGCACTATATATAAACTTAAAACAAACACACACACACACACACACACCATATTTTCCACTAAAAATTTTTCTCATCTCTCTCCTTTTTCTTTCTTTAGCCGTGACTTCACCCACCACCACAAACCCATACATTTTCAATTTTAACTCCATTTTGATCATGAATTAAGCTAAACTAATCAAAGTCCCTATCTTAGAATTGATCAAGGATCATTTTGGTGTAAGAAAATCATACATGCAAGGCTTTTTATTTTTTTTCATGTTGGTAGGTGAAAGCCATGATCATGCATGGTGTTTTTAGCATGATCAATGGTGATTCTTGCAAGAATCTTGTTAAAAACTTGATTTTGATCTAAAGGTTTTAAATTTTATAATGATTTGAATGTTATGGTTGATATATGTTGATGTTAGGGTATAGGGATGATAATTTTCATGGTTGGTTTTGATCAAAAATGTGATTTTGTACAAGTTTTTGATAGTCATTTTATAACAGTAAGTAAACAGTAAATTCAGGATTTTTATATTTTGATAATGGCTTAACATATAGCCTAGGGTTGGAGATAATTTAATTAGCTTCGATTTGATATAAAGTAGAGCTATTAGCTCCAAACGAGCGCGAAGTTATGATGTTTTGATTATTCGTGTACCGGGAGACGAGTATCGGCACTACATATAGTTGTTGTCGATATTTGGATCGAATCTCGGGGAATATAAATTGAATTTTTGAAATGTGTAACCTACTGATAATGAAGTGTTAACCTTAGAGGGTGAGTTTATTTTAAAACCCGAGTGTCGGTTTTGTAAACGGAGTCGTTTAAAGAAGTTAAAACGGTTGTATGAAAAATTAACGTAAATCTGTCCGGATTTTGTAGTTTGAAAATGAGTCGGGTAAAGGACTTTAAAAGTAAATTCATTTGATAAACTTGTAGGAGGACTTTCTATATATAGTAAGTTAGTTTATCGAGTCATTTCATAAACGTTTGACAAGTTTAAAAGGGGTAAATAAGTTAGTACATGTAGTATGTGCCGTCGGACTTTGTTAAAGTATAATGAAGTTATTTATATCGTTTTTTCTCGAGTTTATCGTGACTTTATGAGTTTGAGTTTGATGTTTTTATGTATGATTTATTTCTCGAGTCATTATTAATGATCGAGCCTTATTTGATAAGTAGCGGTTTTCGTATTTGAAAGGCATACATTATCATCGACGATCATCTCGCTAGATATCTTATACTAAGGTGAGTCTGTAGCCTCGCTTTTCATGCTAGCTACTAAATGTTTTATTACCCGCGAAGGGGATACATGCTATTTGAAAATAAATGAACACAAGTCATGAGTAATTGTTGGACCCGAATGTTGCCTAAAGTTGATTACATTGTATTGAGTACCTTGTTGCTAAAGACCTAAATTCATGAGCCGTTAAATATCTTCTGACTTGATGTTGTGAGTCGGGAATAGCCGCTTATTCTAATGATAGTACTATTGGGTTGACCACCCTATCTGAGACCAGGGCATTACGTTGAGTAACCTCTGGGATGGAAAATTTACGGGAATAAGAATGTGGTATTTTAGCAACTGATACCCTAGAGGGGCAATGGTTTTATTCTAGTCATGCTGACATGTGGTGTGGGTGACTATTTGGTTAAAGGGTCGGTGTCATGAGCTTAAATACAATGTTTATTATTTCCTTGAATATAGATTGTGTGTACGACAATTCTATAAATGATTATGATTGATTTTTTTCTTGTGTTCAAATGTGATTTGATAAACCTATAGACTCGCTCCACATTATTGTTGACTCGTTTTAGCATGTATTTCAGGTAATAGAAAGTGATGGAGCATGGAGCTTTGTTGTGGAGGTTGTGGCTTGGCTGTTGGAAGAATGTTGGTATATAAACTATTTCTATCCTTTACTGTTGAACAATTTATTTTATGTTGTGTAATGTACTAAATTTGATGGTGGTTGGTCAAGATCCATGGGGACTAAACGCTTTACTCTGGTGTCGTTTTAGTACAATTATGGGATGAAATCATGTTTTAGACCTATTATGAAAATCTTGTTTATATTTATGTGTAAACGTCTCACTTTTGAGTCGCTCAATATATCTTGTGTGATGATGCTTGTGTCTAGCACACAGTTGTGTATTTACGCCGCGCAATGTAAATTGGGGGTGTTAGATAAAACAAACAATTAACTAAAACAATCACCAACTAACATTAGGATAGAAATGGTATCTTGGAATTCGTCATCAAACAACACATTTTTTTCATTCATATAAAAAATTAGGGGTGTGCACGGTTCGGTTTGGGTCGGTTTTTGGCTAAAACCGAAACCGAACCGACATGTTCGGTTTTAAAAAAACCAAAAACCGAAACCGTTCGGTTTTGGGCGGTTCGGTTTTTCGGTTTGTAATCGGTTTCAGTTCGGTTTTTCGGTTTTTTTTGGTTTTAAAACCGTTTATATTTGGGTACGTTCGATTTAGATTAAAAAAACTTGTTTTGCGTGAAAAATAGTTTTATTTTTATTTTCAAACTAAGCCTAATAATGTTTATCTCAAATTTCTAATCTATAATTACACACATATTTTTAAGATAAACACACATGCAAGTAAACATGCGTAAAAACATTTATTGTCACATGTAATTATATATTGTCAAGTAAGCACAAATATATATCAAACACGCGTTTAAACAATAATATAAATATATCACTCCTATTTCCCTAAAAACGAATATTAATTTATAATTTTGATATATTACTTATTTATTTATATTATATTATATTGATATTTTATATAAAAAATAGTTTGGTTCGGTTCGGTTTTTGGATGAAAACCGAAATCGAACCGAAACTTTTCGGTTTTTGAAAACGTAAAAACCAAACCATCGGTTTTTATATTCGGTCGGTTTTTTCGGTTCGGTTTTTTCGGTTTTTCGGTTCGGGTTCGGTTTTTCGGTTTTTTTTGCTCACCCCTATAAAAAATATTTACAAAGTTGTGACCCAAAGAAAAACCAAGAAAAAGATTACTGAATGAGACCCAATGCCTTTTATAGGCTTACAATTGTTCTAGAACTCTTAAGAAATACTAAACACTAATGTATATCATTTCCAGAAGTACCCTTTGAAGATTCGCATCTTGGAGGTTTTATGACCAAATTTTAAAATGGTTCTGGCTTCTTGTGACTAGCCCATGTGGATTGGCAGATTGAAAATCGATCTTGGACTTTCAAGTTGAGCGTGGAAAGAAAGCCAAACTCCAAGACGTTGATCTTCTACCAAGCTTTTGTCTTCTTCCCAAAAGTGTAGCAGGGGAGGTTTCATGTGACTACTTGGATGATGTGGCAGCAAAATAGTGGGTGGGGAAGTGATTAGTGGACCATGAATTATTAATCTACATGTTTTCCCCTTTTAATTCACGCTGATTAGGGAGATGTGGATTAGGGTTTGTAGGACTAGCAGGTATTGTTTTAATCTGTTTTAAGGGAATAGTGGGTGTTCCCCTCCCCATTTTAATATTAAAAACGATTTGAAAGTGTTAATTAATACTAAAATGGAGTTAGTGGGATTCAGGGGTGAAGTGGCAGATGACATGGAGGGATGGGTGAGGTGTTAGGCTGGCGTGTTGAGTTTGTGTGTCTTGGCAATTTTCCCACTCCATCTTCCAAATTGTGTGCATAACATTTTCTTGGCAGATTTCTTGCAATATCCGTTTGTAAGCCAGTTTTGATTTTCCCACTTTGGCCACAAATACTTTCCCAATGTTTTTTGAAGGGTATGTTTTGTACTTTCTTGAATCTTCAAGGGTTATAAATGGAAAATCTTGAAACTTTAGGGTCCTTTCTTGTACACTTGACTTTGAGGAGTACTAAAAGTGACCAATCTTCATTTTGTAGGGACTAATCTTGCCAATTCTTCAAAGTTGAGGGTCCTTTTTGTAACTTTGACAAAATTTAGGGACCAAACTTGTAATTATGAATATACAAGGGTATAAAGTGTCATTTATTCAATAATGAAGGACCTTTCTTGTACATCTTCACTTCTTCAAGGAATTTCTTGGAAATTCAACACTCGGGTCCGGTTCATTGTGCGGATTTGTTTCTCGTGTTCGTTTTTGCATTGGTTCTTGTGATCTTTTGTCATTTTCTCGATATCCGTACCTAAAATACACATTGAACAAACAAAAGAATATATATGGCACTTTTTATGATATTCTCATCGTTTTAAGCCCGTTTTGGACGTCTCATCAGCCTTTTATACTAAGGCTTACATGATTAGGATGCCTTCCTCATTTGTGTTTTCAAGACTAATTCCCATTACATAAACTATAATAACTTGAAACTTCTCGACACCATTAAGTGGCATTTTTCACGAGCTTGGCAACGGTATATTATACGACCATCACTTTAAATACTTCTAACAATCTCCCCCTAAGGGGTGGTCATATAATACGTGACTTCACTTCTTTGAACATCACTTTAAATACGGCTAAAAATCTCCCCCTAAGTGGTGGTCAAGAAATATGTGACTTCACTTCTTTGTTGTTGCAGACTTTAAAGCTCGTTGTCTTGAGAGTTATTTTACGATTCCTTTCATGACTTGTGATCTTGGATCTTTGATCTTTGCCTTGACTTGATCTTGAAACTTTGCCAACTTGTGTTCTAGTGTCTTTCCCTGGATACTCATATTTTGTGTTGTCTTGAAAGCTTGTTAACAATCTCCTTTGATGATCAGAGTAGCAGAAGTCTTTGTCTTTATTTGTTTTTGAGCTTTCTTTATTTACTTGAGCATGTGGTCTTGAATCAAGACTCTTAAGGTAACGCCACTGTTTGAATTCCTCCGGTTTCCCGTTATACAGTACACGTACCATACCTGTGATTAGGTAAGTTCAAAGAACTTCCTTGAAAGGGTTTCCGGCTGTGGTAGCCGTTCTCAATAGTTGAACATATCGAAACATAATTCATAGTAAAGAGTGAATCATGCAGTTCCGTTCTGCTGATTAAGTCGTCAATTCATTTCCTGGAACATGTTTGAATCAATTAAGAATCAAACCATTGTTTCTTTCCAGTTGATACAAGTTTGATTCATATAGAATCTCACAAGTTACCTACCGCAGTGCTGTTAGATGATGACACTGGAAGGATTTCCATTCGTCACTGTAAATACTAATAAGTATTACTCTGAATGTTCTTGCAAGATCATAAAGATATTGGGTCGAGACCTGGAAGGAGTTTGAATCAAGACATGAATGAAACTACTGTTGCTTTCCAGTTAACATATGTTTAATTCAAGTGAATCTTACATATGACCTATCGCAATGTTGTTTGATTAGGTACGGATATTGAGGAAAAGACAAAAAGATCACAAGAATCAATCAAAAACGAACACGGGAAACGAAGCCGCACAATGAACCGGGCCCAAGAATGGAATTTCCAATAATGACCTTGAAGAATTGAAGATTGGCAACATTGGTCCCTCATTTTTGAAGACTTTTCTTTTTAAACCCTTGTAAAACTCAAATATTACATGTGGGTCCCTAAAATGTCAAGAGTTTGCAAGTATGGCCCTTGAAGATCTCAAAGTTTACAAAATTAGTCCTTGTTTCCATCACTACAACTTGGAAGGACTGAAAATGCCAAGCTGCCAAAGTTGTTATCAAAGGAATTGAAGTTGTTAGCAATTTATTTCAAAGTGGACAAATGAAGATACATTGGGGACCATATCTGCCCAGACATCAAACCTCACCCCATCCACTCACCTTCTGCCACATCACCCACCATCAACTCTCCACCAATCATACACTCTCCCCTCTCCACGTCAACCTTCCACTCACCACTAGGTTTATTTAAATAAACCTGGGTCAACCAAAGTCAAGCCCCCCTTTTCTCCCACTAAACACCCAATTCAAAATTAATCACCCCTATTTCAGATTAAACCCACCCTTAAAACATCCCATAAACCCTAACATTCCCAGGAACAATTAACTCCATATCAAAGGGGTTTTTGTTGCCTCTTTCCAGATCACTAATCAACCTTATTGTCACCAAATCCCACACCCAAACCGTGACCCCAACACAACCATGTGTTGGGTAGGGCCCTCCCCTGCAACGTCCCTTTCCTCCCAACCCCCAATACCAGACAAGATAAACGGCTAGATGATATCCCTTTGTCCCCAAGCACAAATAAACGTTTATGATCACTTCATCACAGCTGACCATCACTCTCATCACATGGGCAAAAATTTTTGACAAAGATTCCAAGAGAAGACCCAAGGGCAGGACTAGAATTCCATGTATTAGGGTTTTAGTATTCTAGTAGCTTCTCTTTATTGTATAAATATGGGACGTATGTGTCCCATATCCTTTGTTCCAGAATTTTAGCAAAAATATTGTAATTCCTTTTTAATCAATATAAAGTTGGTGTTTGTTAAATGTAATTCCTTTTATGATTTATTAAAAGTTGGTATTTGTTTGAGCTAAATTTCTGAGTTCCATAAATATTTTATAACACTTTGTGTTTGAGTTTTAAAAAAAAAGGTTTCAAAAAGGTTTGATATTTTCAGAAATTTCAAGGTTCCAAAGAGTGAAAACGTATTTGGATTTTTGAAATTGTTGAAGTTGTTCTTGGTTAAAAACATATTCATTGGTTACAAGGATTACTGTTTTGTGAAAATGATTTTTGAGAAAAATCAGAAAGTTGAATATTTGGTGTTCTTGTGTTGTTCTTAGCAGGAATCTATTTTCAAGCTTGCTTCCCAAGGTTCTGCTCAGGCCCCAGCCTGAAGGAGATGGCTATGCAGCCATTGTGGGACCTGGATGTGGGTCCCACAAGGTAAAATTCCTTGTTTTCAGTTTCAACTTTGGTGATTTATATGATTTGGTAAAAATGAATGAAAGGTGTTCAAATGTTGATTTTCCTGTTTGTTCATGTTTGATTAGGGTTGCTATGCATGTCTAGATAGATTAGGATCAATTTGAGTAAAGTTTGGTTAAGATTGGTTTGTTAATTTTTAGTTTCTGAATTTTAAGGAGTGTTTGGATTAGGGGTTAACTTGGGTCAATTGAAATATATTTGGGTTAAAATCTGGTTAAACACACTCAATAGGGTATTATTAGGTGACATAAGTGTTTAAGTTTCAGTTTGGTAGAATTTAATTCAAGCTTGCATGTTAAAAAGTTGGAAAAATAGCACATATTCAGTCAAATCCATTTTGTGCATGCTTGAGTGTGAATTTGCTCATCATATCTTGGTAGCTGCTAGTTATCAGGTCTGTTTAGGATTATGTAGGGTTTGTATGTCATTTGGTAGCCTTGTGTGCAAGTTCTTGGCATTTAAAATCCGTTTTTGTGCAAGTAAAAGATAGTTACTGTTCATCAGAAACTTGTTAGCATTCATTAGTAACTTTTAGGGCATTTTGTGGTTGATTGTGTGTAGTGACTTGTGGTTTTTTGTGTTGCTATTGACTTCCCACAACCCAACTGGTTGTGGGAGTGCCTTATTGCCCAAGAAAAGCCCTCAAATAAGCTCTCCTGAGCTTATTGGTCAATTGACCAACAATTTACACTAGTAGTGGGAACAAACTTCCCACTGGTAGCACAAAAGTTAGCACTGCTATACAAGCAGACAAAACCAGGCACATGTCACTATCAGTCTTTTTGATTTATTGTCTTTAGTGGGTTAATTTGTGAATTAGGACTTGAAACTTGTTTCATTATTTTTCTAATTTTATTTTTGATTTTTCTGATTAATTAAAATTTTATTACTGTTCTTTTATATTTTTTAGATTAAATAGCCATTTTTAATTAACTTTTAATTTCTGCTTTTTGTCTTTTAGTGGTAAAAGTTAATACTTTTTAGTTTTAAAATTTTTCTTAGATTTAGAAAAACATTTTAAGATTTTTATTTCAAAAAGTTTTCACTGTTCACTTTTTAATTATTTTTTATAATTAATTTAGTTTAATTAGGGTTTTAATATTAAACTATTTTTGTCTTTTAGTGAAAAATTTTATATTTTTCAAACTTTTTCATTTTCTACTTTTCATTAGAGTAATTTAGGATTTTCAAAAGTGTCAAATTATTTTTGGCATTATTTTATTATATTTTATAATTATTTTGGTTTAAAAATAGTTTTTAGTGATTTAAAAATAGGAAAATAGTTTTTAAAATTTAGGAAAAATACTTTTTAGTCTCTAAATAATATAAGTAAGTTATTTGTTCAATAAAATATTATTTTGGACATTTTGTTAATTATATTTAATTTTAGGGCTTTAATTAGCATTTAAAATTGAATATTTAATTAATAAAAGGTTTTAAAATATTTTTATTAGATTTTTATTCCTATTTATATTATTTTAGACTTAGTTTTAGCTTTTAATTAATTTTTAGGTTCAAAAGTTTTAATTTTGTAGGTTTTTATGGTTTTACGTGAACGATCTTTTCGTCTTAGCTCGATCCGTCTTCGTAACCGTCATTCTCTTCCTACCCCATTTCTATTTTCCTTTTTCTTATAACAATAAAATCACAATCAAAATCATTTCATTACACAACGCACTAGCCTCCTTGAGAACGATCCCCACTTTGGGTCATAAGTGTTTACGTTTTCCTAAACGTACGCTTAATACTTACTGCTTTTACCTCGTTTTCCTAAACGAGTGGTGATTTTACAACTATCATTTTGGCGCCGCTGCCGGGGAGGCGTGTTGTGTTTTGAATGAACAATTGGTGTTTTTATACTAACCATAATTAGTATTTGTATTAGTAGCACTCTATTAATACGTATTATCGTTTTTTCGATTTTTGTGTGAATACTATTACTATATTGTATACGTAGAACAATAAATTCACAAGTACTCCAAATACGTGAGAAATCACAACCTTGACTTGGGAGGTCATTACCCAATCATTGTATTCGAATCTCAAACCAAAGAAAAAGGCAAAAATAGATAAATACTTTCGTGAAGCTCGATTTTGAAAAATACAAACTATAAGGTGGGTATAAGGCGGTTGTATTTCACGACCTAAAGGAAAAAGGCTCTTAAGTGCTCCGCGCCGCCTCGTTTCCTCCGCTTTCTTGTGCGTATTTTGAGATTGAAAGCTAATCGAGGGTTTTGCCGCCCAAAGTATTATTACATATCATATATATTTTCTTGGTTTTATTTGATTAAACCCTCTTGAACGATTTGGTGTTCCACCATCGTTCTAAAGTCATCGAAGGTGTTCACTTCACGTGATCGTTTTCATTCCTTGAGGCTTCTTTAATCAAGAGATTTGATTAAGGAGGAGATTTGTAGATTATTGTCTACCTAATACATTCCAAAAATCCAAAAAAAAGTAAAAACAATAAAAAATCCACAAAAAATTGAAAAAGTTAAAAACACCAAAAAGAATCTTCTTTGCTCGTCCCCTCGTTGTACGTGACGTTTATGCTAACTCGTAATCAAGCAAAACGTGCACGTAAACGAAAGAACAAAACTCCCACTCCAAATCATTCTAGTGAGGAGTCTCCTATTGACGAACCCATTGTACGAGAAGCACCAACCATGACGAATCGAACTATGATGGAGTTACTTCAAGCACCCAGCGAGGGTTATGGAGAAGCTATTGTGATTCCCGCTATCCTTGCGGAGAATTTTGAGGTGAAAACGGGTTTGTTGTCGATGATCCAAAACAACAAATTCCGTGGTGATGAGAAGGACAATCCACACAACCATATCCGCCAATTCAATCGTCTTACCGCCACTTGCAAATTTAAGGATGTCTCGAATGACTCGATTAAGATGATACTTTTTCCGTATTCCTTAGCGGGGCCCGCTAAAATTTGGTTAGAGAAAGAGCCACCCAATTCTATATTGACCTGGAAGGATCTCGTTTCAAAGTTCGTGAACCAATTTTTTCCGCCCTCTAAGACTACGCATTTGAAAAATGAGATTTCAAAGTTTTCACAAGAATCAAATGAAAGTTTTTCAACGGCTTGGAATAGGTTTAAGGAGATGTTAAATGAATGTCCTCATCACGGTTTTTCCGACCTGCACCAAATTGACAAGTTTTACAATGGACTTAATGATCATGAAAGAGATTATCTAAATGCCGTCGCGGGTGGTAATTTTTTATGTAAAACGGTTGAGGAAGCTTTGGTAATAATTAAGAATAGGTCTAAGGTTTATAGCCCTCGTAACACACCGAGTGTTGCCAAAATGGGCTCGTCATCGTCTCGTAGCATTAATGCATTACATGATGAAGCAAATGAAGAAAATCGATTTTTTGATAGATTTGCTAACCTGATGACCCATTGGAAAGCTCAAGAAGCTTCAAATTCCGCTTCGGTTAAAGCGGTTTCTAAGAGTTGTTTGTCGTGTGGTGGAGCTCATGATCTTTTCGAGTGCATTACCGCGGATGGTAACACTTCGAGTGCTTATATAGCCACGGGAACTTATAACCAAAACGGTGAAGGTTCCCGCCAAAATCAAGCTCTACCAAATCAAAATGCTAATAACTATCGAAACAACAATCAAGGTGGTAATTATCAAGGAAATCAACGTAATTACAACAAGGGTAATTATCAAAGTGGAAATGGGCAAATTTCAAACCAAAACCAAAACCGTGATTTTCAAACTACGACTCAAGGTTTTCAAAATGATCACAGCAAAAATCTTCAAGGAGAATTTTTGAATTATGCTAAGGCTAATGATGCTAAGTTTGACAATATGCAACGTGAAATGGTTAGCTTAAGATCCGAGTTGAAAAACGAGCTTAAAAATGAACTTGCTAATGAACTTAAGACTCATGCTAATAAAATGGAAGGAAATGTTCAACGACTCCAACAAAATCAATAAAAAATGGAGCAAGGTCAACATGAGATTAAGCAAGAATTGTTAAAAGCGGATGCTAGGCAATCTAAGTTTGAAGACCGTATGGGAAAAATGATTGAAGCTATCATGTGTAAAACCTCTTCTTCGGGTGGTCTTCCTAGTGATACCATCGTGAACCCGAAAGGAGAATTGAAGGTTATTACTACTCGTAGTGGTAAAACTTTCAAAGAACCAATCTCTCGTCCAAGTACTTCTACGAAGAAGGAAAAAGAGAAAGAACCCGAGGTGATGGTCGAAAAGGAGCACATTACAATCCCACGAAGTACCGCTCAAACCACACCTACGATTGAACCAATACCAATAGTGGAACCCGAGATTTCAAGGCCGATGCCTATGCCTCAACCTACACCACCATTACCTTACCCTTCAAGACGAGACAAGGAAAAGGCACAAGAACGAAATAATTATCAATTTGAACTTTTTATGAAAATGTTTCGTGACTTGCATTTTAACATAAGTTTTGCCGACGCCTTAGTCATGATGCCTCGATTTACCACGAACTTCAAAAGTATGTTGAATAACAAAGAGAAATTGCAAAAATCGTCTAGTTGTTGATCGGTTTTTCTTAGCCGCATACCTCAAAAAGTCGGTGATACCGGCAAGCTTTTAATCCCATGTGCTATACAAGACATGGAAGAATGCTACGCCTTGGCCGATCTTGGTGCTAGTATTAATTTGATGCCTCTTGAGATTTTTAAATAGCTCAATCTTCCCAATCTCACTCCTTCAAGAATGTCAATCGAGATGGCCGATCATTCTACAATTCTAGCTTGTGGAGTAGCCGAGGACGTCTTCTTGAAAGTTGGAAAGTTCTACTATCCCGTAGACTTTATTGTTGTTGACATTCCCATCGATCCTAAAGTTCCTTTAATTTTAGGTCGATCATTTTTGGATACCTCGAGAGCACTTATCGATGTGCATGCTAAGAAAATCACTCTTCGTTTCAATGAGGAAGAACTCGTCATTAATGCAACTCAAAACTCCACACTTTCTCATGTGTATTCTATCACATCTTTGTACAATGTCAATCCCATCAAAAACATTTGCAAAAAGATTTCAAAAAGAGTTTTAGGAGTTGTTGAGAAAAATGAAGTTCCGTCCCCTCCGCCGGTGGAGGTTAAGAGTGTTAAGCCTACGTTTCCAATTGTGAATGATTCTTCGGATGATGAATATGTTGATCCCGATGGGGGAGTTTTCTTTGTTGACAAACGTTTTAAAAACTTACCACCACCTTTGCCAAAACAGTTTTCAAATGTGAGAATTTTTAGTGTGACTAACATTGCTTTAGAAACACCAAATATTTTTGACATAATTAAGTCGGGTTTTCATAAGGAGAGTTTAAAAGATGAAAAAGGAAAAGATTTTGAATTGAATTTAAAAGATTTTTCTACAACTCTAACTCCGTCATCACCACGTGTATTGAGTACTACAAGCTCGTCTTCTCCTTTTGACGATGCTTTGTATGGACCTAGTGTGGGGGAAGCCCCTTATGTTCCCTCCCCTTTCTCCACCAAGGACGAGATATTTGATCCCGGAATTGCTTATAAAGGGAAATCTCGGTCTTCCACCAATGCAATAAATGGAAAATCTTTCTATTTGATTGGTGCGAGTCTACCTCGAGTAGCTCAATATTTCTATGACTTACCCATTGTCCCACCCTTCTATTTCTTCTCACCTATTTTCTTGAAACCCTTTGGGTTTTTGTTGACACACGATGAAGTGGCGTTAATTTGTTTTTCCAATGAAAACGAGAACACCATCTTCGATCCCGGTATTTTGCACCATCAAAGGACTTAGTCCTTAATACCGGTTGTTTTTGGGCCTTGTTTATCATGTAAGCCCCACTAAAAATTGACCATACCAAGATAATCACTAAATGATCACATTTATAGGGATTCGAGTCGAGCTTTTGAGTCGGTTATCAAAAACAAGGTGCCTCGTGGGGGAGACCCATGCTTATCCATGTACATATTATTGCTTTCTAATTAGTTTAATGTGAGGGGATTTGTGCCCTTCCAACCTTTGTTCCGTGGTTGTTTGTGCATTGTGGTTTTTAGATCATGATCTTAACGATTGGAGCCTCTCATGTTCGTTTTATGGGAGCACTCGATCGTTTGCTTTGAAGACTTTCTCAATATCCAAATGATATATCCTTTGATGTTCTAACCTTAGGTTTTTAGCACACTTCATAAACGGCTATTAATTTATTGGTTACACCCGTTCCATGCTAGATTAGACATTCGACTATGTGTCTAGTATGGGGGTGTTTGCACCCCTAGACTCGAAACATTGAGGACAATGTTTAACTTTAGTATGGGGGGGGGGGGGGTGAATAGATACTTGCCTTGCCAAACCTTCACGCTTTCCAAAGTTTATCTTTTTGTTATCGTTTTGTTGCAAAATAAGGCTAAAAATGGCCAAATTTTAAAATTTTTCTCATGTTTTATAAGTGTTTGAAGACACGAATGTAGGTTTTCCAATGGCGAGAATAAGAGTAATTTTTGACTCGACCGTGCGTGTTGAGCACTTAGCTTTGGTTCCTTAACTACACATTAGGCTAAGTCTCTTAAATGAGGACGAGAAATGATAGAGTTAATTATAAGTTACTATGCTAAACGTAGAGTACTCGTATTCTTTCAAAAACTCATGTGTTCTCGTTGTTTGCTTATTCTCCCTTCGCTTGTAAATATTTTTTGCTTAATAAATATTGACTTAGCGGTTTAGTTAGGATTGTTGGGTTTCTAGTCTTTTCTAGTAGCTTCCGTGTAATTAAATTGGGAAGACATTAAGGTATCGCCAGCGTCACGGTTTTAAAGTATTGGCACCCGAATAATCGAAAGCTTCACCCAATAATAAGATTTCAAGTGCTCACCTAAATCTAGCAAACAATTTGAAGCCCCACAAGGCCGAAAAATCTATGCAAAATTGAAAGTGAATCAAGCCTTAATCTTCGAAGCTTTAAAGATCCAAAATTCGCTTTAGCGTGAGGATATACGTCTTTGGCTAATAAAACCACCGATGAGGCGGATAATAAAAGGCAAGGCAAGACCGAAGTCATAATAAAAGCTTCCTGGCGAAGTTGAATAAAAGATGGAGGTAAACCAAAGATAATAAGGCCCTTCCGTTAGGGGGCGTATAAAAGTCTTGGTAATAAGTCTCATGTTCAAAACCGTTATAAAACCGTGTTTATCGATTCTTCTTGTCAACTTAATTTTTTGACATCGTTGTCTGTTGGGAGGGGTTATTGATTTGATGGTCTTAGTTACACCGTTAGGACTCTATTTCTAGACCTAAATCTCTATTATCGCATAAGTCAAACAATGTATCCTCGTGAAACATTCAAGACAAAATAAAATATAAGAGATACAACTTAGGAATAATGGGAGGATAAGTACGTGATTAGGGCATATGAGTAGTGTTAGCATTACTAACTTATAATGACAATGATCTCGTTGCACGCTTGGCATGGAATTAGGGTGAAAATCGAGGACGATGAAATTATTTCTAACGAAGCATTCACGTGTTCTTATTCTATGAACCTAAACGTCCCATTTTGCGATGAAAATCATACATTATGTCTAAAACGTAAGTAGTAGTAGCAATAGAAGTAGTGTAGCTAGTTTATCGTTCAATAAAGTGAATAAAAATGAATTTTGGAGGTGCTACGATACTTTATTCTAGCATTGCGAGAGGGCACGTCAATGGTTTAGTATGGGGGAGTGATGAGACTGCTTTTATACATAGTCTCATCGTCCAAATCGGGCTTAAAATGCATTAAATATCATTAAAACTGCCAAATATATGCTCGTGTTTGTTGCTTGTGTATTTTAGGTACGTATATTGAGGAAAAGACAAAAATATCACAAGAATCAATCAAAAACGAACACGGGAAACGAAGCCGCACAATGAACCGGGCCCAAGAATGGAATTTCCAAAAATGACCTTGAAGAATTGAAGATTGGCAACATTGGTCCCTCATTTTTGAAGACTTGTCATTTTAAACCCTTGTAAAACTCAAATATTACATGTGGGTCCCTAAAATGTCAAGAGTTTGCAAGTATGGCCCTTGAAGATCTCAAAGTTTACAAAATTAGTCCTTATTTCCATCACTACAACTTGGAAGGACTGAAAATGCCAAGCTGCCAAAGTTGTTATCAAAGGAATTGAAGTTGTTAGCAATTTATTTCAAAGTGGAAAAATGAAGATACATTGGGGACCATATCTGCCCAGACATCAAACCTCACCCCATCCACTCACCTTCTGCCACATCACCCACCATTAACTCTCCACCAATCACACACTCTCCCCTCTCCACGTCAACCTTCCACTCACCACCAGGTTTATTTAAATAAACCTGGGTCAACCAAAGTCAAACCCTCCTTTTTTCCCACTAAACACCCAATTCAAAATTAATCACCCCCATTTCAGATTAAACCCACCCTTAAAACACCCCATAAACCCTAACATTCCCAGGAACAATTAACTCCATATCAAAGGGGTTTTTGTTGCCTCTTTCCAGATCACTAATCAACCTTATTATCACCAAATCCCACACCCAAACCGTGACCCCAACACACCCATGTGTTGGGTAGGGCCCTCCCCTGCAACGTCCCTTTCCTCCCAACCCCTAATACCAGACAAGATAAACGGCTAGATGATATCCCTTTGTCCCCAAGCACAAATAAACGTTTATGATCACTTCATCACAGTTGGCCATCACTCTCATCACATGGGCAACAAATTTTGACCAAGATTCCAAGAGAAGACCCAAGGGCAGGACTGGAATTCCATGTATTAGGGTTTTAGTATTCTAGTAGCTTCTCTTTATTGTATAAATATGGGACGTATGTGTCCCATATCCTTTGTTCCAGAAGTTTAGAAAAAATATTGTAATTCCTTTTTAATCAATATAAAGTTGGTGTTTGTTAAATGTAATTCCTTTTATGATTTATTAAAAGTTGGTATTTGTTTGAGCTAAATTTCTGAGTTCCATAAATATTTTATAACACTTTGTGTGTAACACCCCATTTTGATAAATGGAACGTCACGCGTAATTATGGCGTGTCATCAAAGCATGCAAGGTAATATGTAGTAAAACATACATGACCATAGGGAAAACCGGAATCAAACATCGGTTCCCAAATATAAGCCCAAAACATAACAAAGTAAATGAACTGAATGAAAGACTAAACAAGCATAAATACATGAAGGCAAAAGGAGAAGAAGTCTATGGCAGCTTCCATCCTATGCACGTCCTCCAAATGCTCGAGTCTTGGGTACCTGCCGTTTTGGGACATGGAAAGGAAAGTAACGGCTGAGCAAAACGCTCAGTGCACGGATATACAATATAGCATGAATAGGATAAGCATGTAACATATAACAGCGGAAGACTAAGTTCTGAGTAAACTGGTTAAGTATTAAGAAACTGGTTTTATAGTTTGAAAAGCCTTATGTTTATCTTATGAAAACTGTTTTAACATATAAATACTATAGCCCATATAGGTCATGAAAAGGTCACGTGCATGAATACTTGGAGGGGTGACCTCATCATGCTGATTAGAGGGGATGCCTCTAATTAATATACTGGTTTGGGTAGGAGGGATCAACTCCTTGTGAAGGATGCAAGGCACACACCACATTCACCATGAAATACTGAATAAAACATGTAACTAGGATGCACCCGTACGCCCCACCTGATATAATAATATGGCCAAAACTGAAAAGGGACGCCACGAGCAATCACTCCACCGTGGGGAAGTCATAACATTGGTGCCTCCAATGTTATGGTTATGGTACCTCCATAACTAGGTGAAACTGGTCATGCTTGTATATGGCTATAGATTATGCTAATTAAACATAAGCAGTTCAAAACAATAAAACAAATACTGGGGAAAACAGTTGGCTGCATACGGGGAAATCCTAATAAGGAAAGAATGTCCATACTGAAAGGACGGGAATCCGTACCTCAAGTCCAGTGAATGAACGGAAGAAAGACTCCTACATCTGGATCACTAACACTACATGAATACACACGTGTATAAGTATCGAATCACTGAATACGTACGGGGTTTATTGTCTTGTCTTAACTTATTTTATATGTTTTAAGTCATGTTTTTCTGTTTTAAGCTTTAATATGTGTTTATCTCATATTCTGGTTAATCTGATTAAGTATTCCTGGTATTTCATGTATTATTATGCTTACTGAGCAATATTAAGTAACTTTCCAAAAATCGCAAGTTTCCAAAAATAGAAAGTTTCCAAAAATAGAAAGTTACCAAAAATATAAAGTTACCAAAAATAGATAGTTTCCATAAATAGATATAAGCTGGTTAAATAAGCTAATAAATAAGCTTAAGTGTTTACTGATTAATATTCTGAGTCATAATGATATAAATGTATAGTTTATTAATTATTACATGTCATTTAAATAAACTATAGGTTAAAGGTATTTAATTAAATATAATGTGATTTAATTAAATAAAGATATAATTACTTAGGTTAAAACATGCATTATAAATTATATTTATATAACCTAAGTCATGGAATTAATTAATTATAGGTCATGGTTTCAATAATTAATTAATTAGTTAGTCTAATTTTCATGATTAAAATGCTTAGGTTTAGCTATGTATTAATAGTAAAATAATTAACCTAAGTCATGATAATTAATTAATTATAAGTCATGTTTAATAATTAATTATTCACTATAGTCTAAATTAAATAGATCAAAATACTTAGGTTAAATCATGTATTATTAATTATTAATAATAACCTAAGTCCATGTTTTAATTAAATTAATTATATAGCATGATAAATTAATTTAATTAACTTGAATAAATAATCTTGTAACAATAAGTCGTGTCTTGTTAATTTTATTTACCTTGAAAATTAATATACATGTCATGGTTAATAACTTGTAAAATCATAACCCGTACTAAAGTATTATTGTATTAAAAATGTTGTCGTAAAACGAACCCGCGAAATCCCGTGAAAATGTGTGTGTTTTTATATAATGCCGAACCAAACAGCCCCTTAATCTTCCCTTAAACCCGTAGCCAAACAGCCCTTAATCCTGATTTTAAAACTCACTGCCAAACGCCCCCTTACTGCCAGTTTTCCCACTGGCAGTTACATGTTTTCCCCTGCCTGTTGTTCGCTTCCCCTGCTTGTTATTATTATCCCACCGAGACCCCCAAGGTCTCGGTTCCCACTGCTAGGCAAACCATCCCACTGCTTCTTTGTGGTTTCCCCCGTCAGTACAAACCAAGCCAACACCCTAATTGGGTTGCGGCTGGTGGAAGATTTAGTACCACCGAGACCTTTAAGGTCTCGGTTTGTGCGCCAAACGAACCCAGGAAGAAACAAAACATAATTCCACCTTATAATAACCCGTTTAGTATGTTATAAATCCCAAGAACTCGGATAAAAAACAAATCGAATTAGGGTTTACCTTGTTTCTTTTCGTTTTAAGGTTTAGAACATCCAAAGCAACACACTCCTCTTTCTTCTTTGCATCATGAAGCCATGATTTTCTTGTTTTCCTTGAGTAGGTCACGGTAGAGAAGAGAGTACAAAAAGTGGCGGCTGTATTTTAGGTTTAGGTTTTTAGGAATGTTTTGTGTTGTCTAAAAAAAATGAGGTTACTCCTCCCGTCCCTTTGTTTTACACGGCATAAAATACACACTTGGGCCTTGAGCCCAAGTCCTTCTCTTTTCTACTTTGTCCAAAACAGCCCCTAAAACACTTGTAATATTTATTTAATACGCGACTTGTTTAAATGGTACGCGTAATCGCATTTAAAAGTGTCGTAAGTTTCTTACTTATAATTACCCGTGTTAAACGTAATTATTACGTATATAATTACTTGTCGTGTTAAATTAAATATACGTAATAATAATCGTTTAAATGTTCGTGATTACATGTTACGTAGTTTACGTAATTAATTAGTTTCCGATCGTGACTCACTATATTTATTCGTGTTCGTAATAAATATTAATACGTAATAAATATTAATACGTAATTAATATTCTCTCGTGATTAATTTACGTTCATGATTTCATAATCGCATGCTCGGGATTGATTATTGTTAAATACTTATCATGTGTTCGTACGTAATCGATACTTATCATGTTTATACACGTATGTACTACTTAAATAATAGCACGTGAATGTGATCATACTATATAAGGAAGGTTTTAATCTGCGACGTACGATCTTAAGGTTACTGTTCATGGTAAAAGCATGCGGGTTTTACAATTCTTCCCCCCTAAAAAGAATAATTCGTCCCCGAATTATAGATAAAGTAACTGGAAGCGAAACATACCCGAATCAAACTGGAAAGGTATGCAAAATAACGGAAATGAAGGTGACATGGTATAAGTGAACGTGGAACGTGACATGTCCTGAAAAGACATGGAACGTGATGTGACTGAAAGGACATATCTAATCGATAAGAGAAAAAATGGATAAGAAGTCCGGATGAACTTGTCCGTTTCCAAGTGGCCTCCCTCTTGGAACGGTTCCTTCAGAAGATCCTGACACTAATGATAAATCTTGGTCCTCCTGACCTTGACTTGGAATACGAAGAAATTCTTGGTTATCAACGGAAGGTAGATCCCCTAACTTCGATCGTGGAAAAATAAGAGTTAACGTGCAAGGGTAACTGAAACGTTACGATGCAAGACATTATGACTTAACTGATAATTAGAAACGATGCGCGAGACATAAAGAAACGTAGTACGTGAAAAATTTTGAACGTCATACGTGAAAAATTTTGAACGTGCTACGTGGAGATATGGCGAGTGTAGTAAGAGTATACATATCGTGATCCATGATACGTGTAACCTATTTTGATCATGATACGAGGAACGTGGAATGAACATGACATGTGAGACATATCGTGATCATAGAATATAATGGCGGTAACGCCAAACGCTACAAGGTGAGACGTGGAATATGACGTGAAACGTCTATCTGATGATGGAGAGTTATACTAAACTTGGGTCTGGTCTCACAAGTTCTTGCAAACTTCCCAGAATGAGGAAAGACATGAACATAAAATCGTAAGCCAAAATACGATCATAAACGTGAATAGTGTCATGAACGTGAGCGCGAAAGCAAGTCGTGAAATCAGAATGAAGACGTGAAGTAATTTAGGAGTACAATTGGGAATCTTTGTCTGACCCGATAGCTGCGGGATTACCAAGTGGTCGGATGAGCCTTGGCTGGAACATGTCCGATCAATTTGTCGGTTCTACAATCCTTGCGGATGTGATGATTTTGCAGACTTGATCAAACTGTTTGCAATAACCCAGATAGCATCATGCTTCTTCTAAGTTTGCATTAATCTGGTAACCAAAATCCGTGTAGATCTTGTCCCATTTTAGTTCACAATTTCAGATGATGAAACATCCCAGTTTGTTGGTGTCCTATCTTAGCCTGTTGGTATGTCAGGTACATAGATATGGACGTCGCTATATCCTGCTTCGTAGAAACTTGATACATAGAAGGTTGCGAAACTCTGAGTCTTTGAATCAGACTTCTCTTAGCGTAGGATTTCCTAGAACACCTAATGTAGTGTAGGATTCTCTCCTTTACGCATAAGCAGAGTCATGGTAAGATTAACCATAGGAACCCATGTGATTCAGCGTGTCATTGTAATGAAACAGGATTGATATTGGAAAATTTTCTAGGGTAAAATTTCTCTTGTCAAGAATTTGCAACATAGTGCAGATATGGTCTTCATGTTCTTCTCTAGGCTTAAATGAAATCAGGTTAACCTCAATGAAAATGCTGATGAATTTGTTTAGGAGTTCATGGAAACACAATTTATTAAGTCCATAATGCTGTTGGAGCATTGATGAGACTAATCCAAAATCATAAATCTAGCATGACCGAGTCGTGCACGAATAGCAGTCATGGACATGTCCTGCTCTTTCACCCGTCACTATTGGCAACTTGTTCATGAGTTCGATCTTGGAAAAGTGATTAACACTATACGGTTGATTGGACATGTCGTCAATACGTGGAGGAGAATAACGGTCATGAATGGTGATTTGTTTAAGTCGACGGTAGTCGACACATAATCTCATGGTACCATCCTTCTCCTTGAAGGTTCTTCTGGAGTGTAAGGAACACTTTTGGAATAATCCGTTGGTTATGCGTAAAAGGACCTTAGTAGTCGTGTGTTACTGACAGCTAGAAAATATTAGCAATATGGCTAACAAAGCACGTGCTTGAAAAGCATAGATAATTTGTACAGATTTTCCTGATGGAAAATCAAGCTGAATGTATTCAGGAGCCTGAACATTACTGTACATAATTATGAATCATAGCATGGTGTGGTGTTCATAGTACATAATTAGGATAAAATTCATCTCGTGTCTGTCCGAGGAAATGCGTTAGCAGCTTGGATCTTATCATTAAGCTGAAGGAGAACCTTCGTATGCGTGGGAATACGAAAGGCGTCCTTCATGGTTATGAATATATGAACTATGGTGAAAGAAATGAAAGTGACATTGGAAATGTGACAGTTCTCACTGATGCGCCGATAATGGTATTGAAATTCTTGTGGCCTGATTAATACATGGCACAACAACATAGATATACCCTTGGAGGGTACCCTAAATTTCTTAGAAATGTTCCATAATTAGACGTGAGTCATGTGTCTTGACTCGTGTCTTGAGAAATGTAAGCGTGACATATGTCTTGACTGGTATCTTGACATGTGTTCTCAGAAAGTATACGTGAGACATGTGTCTTGACTGATGTCTTGACATGTGTCTCGAGATGTGAAACAATTAGAATTACAGATATTAGGTTAATATGCCAGAATTGGCGGATCGGTTGGACTACTGATCATTTGTATGTCTGATCACGTCCGTGGCCGGAGCCTCGGTTGCGATTTCTAGGATAGTTGCTGTCATAGTAGTGGTTACTATTATCTTGTCTGTCGGTTCCATGACGGTTATTCTCATGACCATGACTCATGTAACTATTTAGCTGAGTGGCTGGCTGGTACTGGTTTGCACTCATATGGCTGAAATGACAGCCGAACGACGTGTGACATGTAACTATGAATTTGGGACAATGATTGATGGGAATTGTCTGATGGTGAAGCATCTTCTCGTCCAATTGCTTTGCTCCGACGCCTTTGTCTTCGTCTTTTAGGATCTCCAGGTTGTGAACCGCATCAGCATCAGCATCTCGTAGCGTCTCCCAACATCAGCAGCATCAACCTTCAGTAACATCTCCAAGCTATGAGTGGCATCGACAATCTTGTAGAATATCAGCAAGTGAACATACGCCTGAGGTGATTTAGAATCGACTAGCGAATACTCGTGAAGTATTGCAAGTGGAATACACATGGATTAAGGTACATGTAATACACATGAAATACGGTACGTGGAGTACACATGGAATGCACATGAAATGATCGGTATGGGCTCGATCATTTGTCATGATTTAAGGAAAGTGAACCGGTTAAACGGTTAGGAAAACCATCATGATAACCTGACAGTATTAGCATAGACATCATTCTGGTTGCATAGAGAAACGCTAAAGTGTGGTTACACAAAATTCAACGATGATTTGCCTGACAGCATGATCAATGGAACCAACCATGACTATCATGAAAGAAAAATTCAATGAAATCCAACACTGTCTTGCGGGACAACGTAAATAACAAAAGAGGCGTAAAACAATAATCAACATAAAAACGGAATTATCATGAAGAAACATGAAACCATCTATCACGAAGGAGTGTATAACATAATCAGCATGAAACTGAAGTTAACCATGACCGTATGAAAACATACTTGACATAAAAACATAATAACTTATGAGGGGACATGAAAAAAAAATTTATGCCAATTTAAATCATGAGAAAAATTTTATGCATGAAAACAGTGCATGAATGCGTAATGTAGTTTATAAAAACCTTTTATATGTGCGAGGGGACGCCTATGGGTCGGTCCCAAAACAAAAGACATGGCGAGGGGACGCCTATGGGTCGGTCCCAAAATTAAAAGTTTCGATAAAAGCACATGCGACTAAATAGGGCCAGTCCTGTACCAACCATTACTTAGTCATAATCCCTGCAATAATGATACATGAAACATAAATAAATGAAACTCATTTGCCAAAACTTATCAGAAAAAATTTTATGTGACTAATTATGAACTATTGAGGTTCAGTCCACATAGTCACAGTTCACGAGGAACGTCATGCATGAAATAATGACACATAACTAAATATGAATGAAGGTTGTCCATCCATATTAGTAAAACAATCTCGATGAAAACGTTAAGGTTAAAACTTCAAGGTGCTGAAAACATCATGGTTAAAACAACAATGCGCTGAAAACATCAATACGTAGAATAACAGATGTTGGCTTAGGAAGCTCCTGGTGACTACCCACTAGTCACAGGTCGAGTTTTAGAGCCTACAGGTCGAAGCCTTGGCTCTGATACCATAATTGTAACACCCCATTTTGATAAATGGAACGTCACGCGTAATTATGGCGTGTCATCAAAGCATGCAAGGTAATATGTAGTAAAACATACATGACCATAGGGAAAACCGGAATCAAACATCGGTTCCCAAATATAAGCCCAAAACATAACAAAGTAAATGAACTGAATGAAAGACTAAACAAGCATAAATACATGAAGGCAAAAGGAGAAGAAGTCTATGGCAGCTTCCATCCTATGCACGTCCTCCAAATGCTCGAGTCTTGGGTACCTGCCGTTTTGGGACATGGAAAGGAAAGTAACGGCTGAGCAAAACACTCAGTGCACGGATATACAATATAGCATGAATAGGATAAGCATGTAACATATAACAGCGGAAGACTAAGTTCTGAGTAAACTGGTTAAGTATTAAGAAACTGGTTTTATAGTTTGAAAAGCCTTATGTTTATCTTATGAAAACTGTTTTAACATATAAATACTATAGCCCATATAGGTCATGAAAAGGTCACGTGCATGAATACTTGGAGGGGTGACCTCATCATGCTGATTAGAGGGGATGCCTTTAATTAATATACTGGTTTGGGTAGGAGGGATCAACTCCTTGTGAAGGATGCAAGGCACACACCACATTCACCATGAAATACTGAATAAAACATGTAACTAGGATGCACCCATACGCCCCACCTGATATAATAATATGGCCAAAACTGAAAAGGGACGCCACGAGCAATCACTCCGCCGTGGGGAAGTCATAACATTGATGCCTCCAATGTTATGGTTATGGTACCTCCATAACTAGGTGAAACTGGTCATGCTTGTATATGGCTATAGATTATGCTAATTAAACATAAGCAGTTCAAAACAATAAAACAAATATTGGGGAAAACAGTTGGCTGCATACGGGGAAATCCTAATAAGGAAAGAATGTCCATACTGAAAGGACGGGAATCCGTACCTCAAGTCCAGTGAATGAACGGAAGAAAGACTCCTACATCTGGATCACTAACACTACATGAATACACACGTGTATAAGTATCGAATCACTGAATACGTACGGGGTTTCATGTCTTGTCTTAACTTATTTTATATGTTTTAAGTCATGTTTTTCTGTTTTAAGCTTTAATATGTGTTTATCTCATATTCTGGTTAATCTGATTAAGTATTCCTGGTATTTCATGTATTATTATGCTTACTGAGCAATATTAAGTAACTTTCCAAAAATCGCAAGTTTCCAAAAATAGAAAGTTTCCAAAAATAGAAAGTTACCAAAAATATAAAGTTACCAAAAATAGATAGTTTCCATAAATAGATATAAGCTGGTTAAATAAGCTAATAAATAAGCTTAAGTGTTTACTGATTAATATTCTGAGTCATAATGATATAAATGTATAGTTTATTAATTATTACATGTCATTTAAATAAACTATAGGTTAAAGGTATTTAATTAAATATAATGTGATTTAATTAAATAAAGATATAATTACTTAGGTTAAAACATGCATTATAAATTATATTTATATAACCTAAGTCATGGAATTAATTAATTATAGGTCATGGTTTCAATAATTAATTAATTAGTTAGTCTAATTTTCATGATTAAAATGCTTAGGTTTAGCTATGTATTAATAGTAAAATAATTAACCTAAGTCATGATAATTAATTAATTATAAGTCATGTTTAATAATTAATTATTCACTATAGTCTAAATTAAATAGATCAAAATACTTAGGTTAAATCATGTATTATTAATTATTAATAATAACCTAAGTCCATGTTTTAATTAAATTAATTATATAGCATGATAAATTAATTTAATTAACTTGAATAAATAATCTTGTGACAATAAGTCGTGTCTTGTTAATTTTATTTACCTTGAAAATTAATATACATGTCATGGTTAATAACTTGTAAAATCATAACCCGTACTAAAGTATTATTGTATTAAAAATGTTGTCGTAAAACGAACCCGCGAAATCCCGTGAAAATGTGTGTGTTTTTATATAATGCCGAACCAAACAGCCCCTTAATCTTCCCTTAAACCCGTAGCCAAACAGCCCTTAATCCTGATTTTAAAACTCACTGCCAAACGCCCCTTTACTGCCAGTTTTCCCACTGGCAGTTACATGTTTTCCCCTGCCTGTTGTTCGTTTCCCCTGCTTGTTATTATTATCCCACCGAGACCCCCAAGGTCTCGGTTCCCACTGCTAGGCAAACCATCCCACTACTTCTTTGTGGTTTCCCCCGTCAGTACAAACCAAGCCAACACCCTAATTGGGTTGCGGCTAGTGGAAGATTTAGTACCACCGAGACCTTTAAGGTCTCGGTTTGTGTGCCAAACGAACCCAGGAAGAAACAAAACATAATTCCACCTTATAATAACCCGTTTAGTATGTTATAAATCCCAAGAACTCGGATAAAAAACAAATCGAATTAGGGTTTACCTTGTTTCTTTTCGTTTTAAGGTTTAGAACATCCAAAGCAACACACTCCTCTTTCTTCTTTGCATCATGAAGCCATGATTTTCTTGTTTTCCTTCAGTAGGTCACGGTAGAGAAGAGAGAACAAAAAGTGGCGGCTGTATTTTAGGTTTAGGTTTTTAGGAATGTTTTGTGTTGTTTAAAAAAAATGAGGTTACTCCTCCCGTCCCTTTGTTTTACACGGCATAAAATACACACTTGGGCCTTGAGCCCAAGTCCTTCTCTTTTCTACTTTGTCCAAAACAGCCCCTAAAACACTTGTAATATTTATTTAATACGCGACTTGTTTAAATGGTACGCGTAATCGCATTTAAAAGTGTCGTAAGTTTCTTACTTATAATTACCCGTGTTAAACGTAATTATTACGTATATAATTACTTGTCGTGTTAAATTAAATATACGTAATAATAATCGTTTAAATGTTCGTGATTACATGTTACGTAGTTTACGTAATTAATTAGTTTCCGATCGTGACTCACTATATTTATTCGTGTTCGTAATAAATATTAATACGTAATAAATATTAATACGTAATTAATATTCTCTCGTGATTAATTTACGTTCATGATTTCATAATCGCATGCTCGGGATTGATTATTGTTAAATACTTATCATGTGTTCGTACGTAATCGATACTTATCATGTTTATACACGTATGTACTACTTAAATAATAGCACGTGAATGTGATCATACTATATAAGGAAGGTTTTAATCTGCGACGTACGATCTTAAGGTTACTGTTCATGGTAAAAGCATGCGGGTTTTACATTGTGTTTGAGTTTTCAAAAAAAAAGGTTTCAAAAAGGTTTGATATTTTCAGAAATTTCAAGGTTCCAAAGAGTGAAAATGTATTTGGATTTTTGAAATTGTTGAAGTTGTTCTTGGTTAAAAACATATTCATTGGTTACAAGGCTTGCTGTTTTGTGAAAAAGATTTTTGAGAAAAATCAGAAAGTTGGATATTTGGTGTTCTTGTGTTGTTCTTAGCAGGAATCTATTTTCAAGCTTGCTTCCCAAGGTTCTGCTCAGGCCCCAGCCTGAAGGAGATGGCTATGCAGCCATTGTGGGACCTGGATGTGGGTCCCACAAGGTAAAATTCCTTGTTTTCAGTTTCAACTTTGGTGATTTATATGATTTGGTAAAAATGAATGAAAGGTGTTCAAATGTTGATTTTCCTGTTTGTTCATGTTTGATTAGGGTTGCTATGCATGTCTAGATAGATTAGGATCAGTTTGAGTAGAGTTTGATTAAGATTGGTTTGTTAATTTTTAGTTTCTGAATTTTAAGGAGTGTTTGGATTAGGGGTTAACTTGGGTCAATTAAAATATATTTGGGTTAAAATCTGGTTAAACACACTCAATAGGGTATTATTAGGTGACATAAGTGTTTAAGTTTCAGTTTGGTAGAATTTAAATCAAGCTTGCATGTTAAAAAGTTAGAAAAATAGCACATATTCAGTCAAATCCATTTTGTGCATGCTTGAGTGTGAATTTGCTCATCATATCTTGGTAGCTGCTAGTTATCAGGTCTGTTTAGGATTATGTAGGGTTTGTATGTCATTTGGTAGCCTTGTGTGCAAGTTCTTGGCATTTAAAATCCGTTTTTGTGCAAGTAAAAGATAGTTACTGTTCATCAGAAACTTGTTAGAATTCATCAGTAACTTTTAGGGCATTTTGTGGTTGATTGTGTGAAGTGACTTGTGGTTTTTTTGTGTTGCTATTGACTTCCCACAACCCAACTGGTTGTGGGAGTGCCTTATTGCCCAAGAAAAGCCCTCAAATAAGCTCTCCTGAGCTTATTGGTCAACTGACCAACAATTTACACTAGTAGTGGGAACAAACTTCCCACTGGTAGCACAAAAGTTAGCACTGCTATACAAGCAGACAAAACCAAGCACATGTCACTATCAGTCTTTTTGATTTTTTGTCTTTAGTGGGTTAATTTGTGAATTAGGACTTGAAACTTGTTTCACTATTTTTCTAATTTTATTTTTTATTTTTCTGATTAATTAAAATTTTTATTATTGTTCATTTTATATTTTTTAGATTAAATAGCCATTTTTAATTAACTTTTAATTTCTGTTTTTTGTCTTTTAGTGGTAAAAGTTAATATTTTTTAGTTTTAAAATTTTTCTTAGATTCAGATAAACATTTTAAGATTTTTAGTTAAAAAAGTTTTCACTGTTCACATTTTAATGATTTTTTATAATTAATTTAGTTTAATTAGGGTTTTAATATTAAACTTTTTTTGTCTTTTAATGAAAAATTTTATATTTTTCAAACTTTTTCATTTTTCTACTGTTCATTAGAGTAATTTAGGATTTTCAAAAGTGTCAAATTATTTTTGGCATTATTTTATTATTTTTTATAATTATTTTGGTTTAAAAATAGTTTTTAGTGATTTAAAAATAGGAAAATAGTTTTTAAAATTTAGGAAAAATACTTTTTAGTCTCTAAATACTATAATTAAGTTATTTGTTCAATAAAATAATATTTTGGACATTTTGTTAATTATATTTAATTTTAGGGCTTTAATTAGCATTTAAAATTGAATATTTAATTAATAAAAGGTTTTAAAATATTTTTATTGGATTTTTATTCCTGTTTATATTATTTTAGACTTAGTTTAGCTTTTAATTAATTTTTAGGTTCAAAAGTTTTAATTTTGTAGGTTTTTACGGTTTTACGTGAACGATCTTTTCGTCTTAGCTCGATCCATCTTCGTAACCGTCATTCTCTTCCTACCCCATTTCTATTTTTCTTTTTCTCATAACAATAAAATCACAATCAAAATCATTTCATTACACAACGCACTAGCCTCCTTGAGAACGATCCCCACTTTGGGTCATAAGTGTTTACGTTTTCCTAAACGTACACTTAATACTTACCGCTTTACCTCGTTTTCCTAAACGAGTGGTGATTTTACAACTATCAGAGTATCACTCTGAATGTTCTAGAAATATCACAAGGATAGAGCGTAGGAGTCTCTAAATTTTCGCTTATGTTCTAATGCTGAACAACAATTGATATATGAAATAAGTGTCCTAATGAGATTTTTGATGAATCTCATTGGCTCTAGACTCTATAAGTGCACGTTTATTTGGTGATCGGAGGCTGGAGCAGACTGTCACCTTTTCAATATCTACTATCTCGGAGTGAGAAAGTCGATAGAAATGAGTTGAACTCCTTGACAATAAAACAAACTTATTTTGAGAGAAGCTTGAGTAGGCTGGGAAGGGTTGCGCATTGCATCACTGGGTCCATGATGCTTGGTCTTCAATACCAGAAATCATCTAAGTGATTCTGATAGTAGATATGTTGACTCGGTTTCTGCCTAAGTTGTATGGAGGGCTGCTTTCTTTAAACCCTTTATCCTTCCATTTCTTTTTCATTCTTCACCCCCTTCAATGCTTACCAAGACGTCATTACTAGCACCTTTTTGTGATTGTTCTAGTGCTAGCTTAAGTCATTAGTCGACATTATACGCGTACACTCAACTACTCCATCATTCTTAAGGACTTCTAAGTTCTAATGGATTGTCCATGGGAAGATCCCTCCAGTTCTGGTAGGATCATAGGATGGAAACCTAACCACCTTTTGACACCAATACCATCGTGAATTATGTGTTGAAGGGTATAAATATCGTAACCAGAAAGAACCATCTGAAAAATCAATCAAGGTGTTAATGAAATCGATGTTTCACCTTGATAGTTTTCTATATCACCAAAGACGCCCCCTATATATGTGCATCATAAAATGAAAAGTATTTCCACATATTAGGACAAGAAATCAATTATATCAAAGATCTTATCCAAAAGTGAAACATTTTGATCACATTTTATCACTATTCTCCCCCTCAAAAATTGCACGTGTTTGTGAAATTTTAGATATACTAGTGATGTAACATGGAGAGAATAATGTTTATGAAAATTTGGAACTATATGTTATGAGATTTTTATACTCCCCCTTGAAAAACGATTCTATTTAAAATAGGGGAGTATATGAGCACACAATTTTGAAACAATTTGAAAATATCTTTCGAAGATATCTTGAAAAATTATGCTCAAAAACCGAGAAAACTGAATTTCCCATTGTTGAGGAATAATGTACATAAATGAACATTTTCCTTGTGTTCATGAGCTTAAAACTTTGAATGTTTTAATATAAGCCCATGACCGAGAAATGTTAATTTCCCGTTTTTGTGGATAAGTCATAGACTTTCCTTTCTTTGGGGACCGGGTTATAGTATAACATGTGACTATAAGCCAATGTACATGAGCTTTAAAATTTTGAATATTTTATAAAAGCTCATGACCGAGAAAAGTTAGCTTCTCGTTGTTGAGGGTAAGTTATCATCCGTGATAAACTTTCCTTTATTTGAAGTTCGGGTCATAGTCTGAAATATGACCATGAGCCATTTACATGAACTTAAAAACATGGAATGTCTTTATCGAAAGTTCATGACCGAGAAAATTTTATTTTCTCGTTGATAAGGATAAGCTATCATCCGTGATAAGCTTTCCTTTCTTTGAGGCACGAGTCACAATCTGAAGTAATTGCAAATCATTAAAAAATTCTTGAAAAAATTGTGTTCACCGCTTTTTGAAAAATCCATTACTTTTTGGCGATATGGTTTTTCTAAAGCATAAACTTGAGTTCATAGACTTTGAATTTCTTGACGAATCCAATCAAGTGTAAGAAGATTTATCTTCTTTTGTTGAGGGTAAGCACACTAAATCGTACACTCCCCGTGAATATCGACTGGGGTTGCAATCCGAAAGTGATTACAAGCCATAGTGTTGAGCTTAAAATTTTGAATGTTTTGTGACAAGCTCAACCCGTGATAGATTGCACTACCCATTGTTAGGATAAGTTATCTTTAAAGATACACTTTCCTTTATATGAAGTTCGAGTTACAGTTTGATAAGTCGTTTACATGCACTTGTTGGACTATTACACACGACTTACAAACACGAAAAACCTAGATCTATATGTCACGTGACTAGATCTAGATGGGACATGGGTTTGTGGTGATGAACACGAATGATAGAACAAGAAATAAAGATGAAGAACAAAGGATTAAAACAAGAAGAAGAAAGATTAGATTGATGAAAAAGAAAGAGAAAGAGAGAAGAACAAAGTAAGAAGTATGAGTAATCCTAGTGAGAGAAAGACAAGAACTTTCTCTCTCTACCAAACAAGGAAATGGAAAACACACACTCAAATGAGGTTGGTTTGTCCTTTTATACTAAGGCTTACATGTTTAGGAGGTCTTCCTCATTTGTGTGTTCGGGATTAATTCCCATTACATAAACAATAATAACTTGAAACTCTCGACACCATTAAGTAGAATTTCCCACGAGCTTCGCAATGGTATATTATATGACCATCACTTTAAATACTTCTAACAAACTCCCCTAAGGGGTGGTCATATTATATGTGACTTCAGTTCTTTGACCATCACTTAAAATACGGCTAACATTAGTTAGTTGTAAAAACAGCTTCATTCACCATTAATAAAACAAAATTCCCTTTTCATTCATTCTTACCGAGTTCTGCAAGTTATTTTCATCCTATGCTCTTATATTGCTTTGATAGTCATGAAATCGTGAGAAGCTGTATGTGACAGTAACTGACGATTGATACCAGTAATTTTGGTGAATATTTATGTTGATCAAGTGAAGTTTTGATGTTCTTGATATGATACCATTAATGAAGATGATTCTACAAGCTTTGGTGTATTTGTAGCCTCATTTGGAGTTGTTGCAGCGAACTTGTTTCTTTGATAGCTGAGTTGATCCGTGTTTCGATGGAGCAATTTGGTGTCCAGTAGCTGTAATCGAGTTCGAGCCTCGTAGTTGATTCAAACCTAAAGATTAAAGCGGTTAGACTAGTTCTGTACGAGTTCTTCGAGGTCCTGATTCCACTTGATTGGTTAAAGTTGTTGTGATAGATAATCGTTCACAGAAAGTCATAGCTATCTCTCTACAACGGACTGGCTTTGGATGGAATGGTTAAGCACGCTTACGTTTTCTGAATAATAGTGTAATTCTATTAGTAGTTTAATTTTAGAGTTACTGTTGATGCTAGTTGCTGTATCTGACTTGTTAGCTATCTGTTTCTTAGAGTGTACTTCGTTCATTTTCATTCTGGTTTCCATTACTTGTTAAAATAGCTGCTAATGAGTGTTTGGCAATATATTTTAGCAGTTTTTAAGTTTACCAGCCTTTGTTATTTGAACTTTGTAACAACTTGAATTTTCGCGTCTTATTATTATTATAGAGACGTGCTCGTTATTAATTGTTTATTCCTTTACGGTTTGTGCCGGTTATTAATACTTATCAAATTGTCGAGAATACACGTATCTACTTTGTTTAAGTCACGTAATTGAGATTTCGTGTTGTGCTATTCACGTAGCTAAGATTATACACGTCTAAAACTCATGTCGTTTTGATAAACCCCTCTTGGGCCGAACATCATGTTAAAATACTTACTTAATTGACCAAATACTATTAATCATGATGGGCCGACTGCCCACTAAACCCTTACTGGGCCGAATCCAACTAAGAAAGAATATACAAAGTTACCAAAAACTGAGAACTTGAAGCAAAGTTTATAACAAGTCAGTAAGACAAAGCTGTGATTTCAAAATAGTCAACCAAAGTCAAACCTGCATATTATAAGACCTCCAATTTCGGATAGGGATTAACCCTATGCTGAAAATACTAAGTTAAAAACAGTCCATGTTCACAAGTCCTAAACACAAAAACAAAACACAATTTCAACAAATCTGGGCTAACAAGGATAGATTGAGCAAGACCCTTGAGCAACAACCGAAGCATTATTCCCAGCTGAACCAAGCACTTTCCATCCGTCCGAAACACCAAGCCGAAACCAAGAACCCATTGTGAGTCTTTTTACACCCTTTCTCCTCATTCTTGTGCATACCATGTAGATTGCTTGACCAAACAACCCTAGGACACAAGAACAAATGTGTTAGAAACATGAAACACCATTCTAATCTTAATGCTAGTAATCCGAGTTTATAACCGAGCCTCCTTTTATATTTTCTTGAGTAAAGATGATAGGAAACATAATGAGATAATCAATAGTGCCACTAGAAAACCAAATACCCAATCGAATGCTAATCGGTCAAGACTTAGATAAACCAATGATAAACAAAAACGTGAAACTGATATCATTACCTTTCCAAAAACACCATATAAACACTAATTAGACCACGCATACAAAACCCCTAAATTAGACAAACCCAAATTTTTAATAAACTGATTTAAACACTAATTAAACCTAATCTAAACACGAATTGACTGATTAATTAGATTCAAACCGAGAGATGAACAAACCCCCAATTTGACCAAAACCCTAATTTCATAAATCAGACTATATGATATAATTAACAAGATTTTATGAACATAAACACTAATTAATTATGTTTAAACACTAGTTTTACCAAAACCCCAAAAATGTATGAAACCCTAATTTTTAATTAAATCAAATCCGAACATGATTCATTTAATTGATGAACAAATAAAACATTTCAATAAAGTAAACCTCTTATTTTCGAAGTATTGATCAAGATAATTTATGAAAAATATTTTCTTTGAATGAAAAGAGATTAAAACTTATCTTTTGTGATGATTTATCACCAAATATGACAAGAACAACCCCTGGAACCAACACCAAGAATCGGATTAAATATATTATAGGGGTAACACCCATGACAAACAAATCATAGATGAACAAGAACACACTTTATTGATGTATTTGGATCGGATTGATATAAATCTAGGTTTAGATTTTATGAGAGTAGATGAAACTGAAAATGAATATTAATCAGGGAAGAGAGAGAAAGATGGGATGGTGGAAGTATTATGTGTTTGTGAAACGTGTATACCAAAAGAAACAAAAGTATATAAAACGTGCCCTTGTTTTTCCTTGTTTATATCGCCTACTGTTAGGCCAGGTTGGGTCAAATAGTCAATGGGCCAAGCCCATGTATTATCTTGGAGAGTTGGGCTGTCGGTTATAGGCTGGGTTTATAGAAGCCCAAAAACTTAATTGTGTTTATACCTTAGTTAAGATAAGCCCGTTTGATAAACATGAGTAATTATCGTGTTTTCCATAACTAAAACGTATTGTCAAGCACGCTTAGGATGTCATGTATCCTTATTTGTAAACTAATAGCCGTCATAACACGGTGTTTATACTTAACTAGGTCGTGGATAACGTGGTCGTATTCTTGAGCTTATTTGCATTTACATCCATTTGCTTGAATTACGAGGTGAGTTTATAGCCCCAATTTTAATTGCTTTTAACTCTTTGGGGTGAGAACATTGCTTGTTTTTACGGATGAACATAAGTACCCTGAAAACTCATACGTGCCTACATGATGTCTAAGTAGCGATACCCCTAGATTCATTAGCCCACTATCATGAACCGTTAATTACTTCGTGTAAGCGCAAATGGTATGGATAGATCTATTGGGATTGGCCTCCCTATCTAATGTTGGTTGTGTGACCAAATTAGATACAATTACATTTGAGGAGTTACGAATACTTTGGGGTAGTATTTGCTTGGTCTCTTTTATATAAACTTGTTGGTACGGTTAACGCTTTGGTGTCATGAGATTAGACGTAGGATATCATGAACGTATGCTATTTGATGATAATCTTGTATTTGTTATAAGATTATTTGCCGGTTGCCTAACTAAAATCTTATGGTTCATCACACTACTTATACTTAAACCTATAAACTCACCGACCTTTGTGTTGACGTTTTAGCAATGTTTTTTCTCAGGTGTCAAGGCGGAGGAGTGACGTGGTTGTACTATGGAGTTAATAAAATTATCATGAATACCTTTGAGACTTGATTAAAATGTATGACATTTGAAAACTTGATTGTTGCTATCATGATGTGTAAAACAATTCTCTTTGGGACCAAATTCTATCTTTATGTTTTATGAATGAAAAATGACTTTTCTTAGTTATTCTTGTATCTATGTCTCTTGGTTGTCATGATAGTCACATCCTCGTGTAATTGTACACGTGGGCCAAATTGAGGGTGTGACAGATTGGTATCAGAGACATGGTTATAGAGAACTAGGTTACTTTTATAAAAATCATTTTTACAAAGGTTTTGGTCAAAAATAAAATTTTAGAAAAAGAGTAACACTAGACTATAACTACCTCTCCATCTCCATAGACCACTTCACTTCACGTCCTTGACACAAGTAAGTTGTAAGTTAAGATTACGTTATATTACCTCGTTACATTTATTACCACAGTATTTCATCGTTACAAGTAATAAATAACGTAATTTATAACTCTATGCTAAATGGTTTGTGCCATGCTATATGAACGCATAATCGATGTTTATTTCGACGCTACTTGAAACGCTATGCTAAATGGTTTGTGCCATGCTATATGAATGCAAAATTGAATTTTATTTAGACGCTACTTGAAACTCTATGCTTAATGGTTTGTGCCATACTATATGAATGCAAAATTGAATTTTATTTCGACACTACATGAAACTATATGCTTAATGGTTTGTGCCATGCTATATGTACACAAAAATTGAATGTTATCTCGACACTACTTGAAATTCTATGCTAAATGGTTTGTGCCATGTTACGTGAATGCAAAATTGATACTATTTCGACATTACTTAAAAACCATACACTAAATGTTTTGTGCCATGCTATGCGAATACAATATTAATCTTGTAACAACATGTCTTGAAAATTTTGTGCTAAATGGTGTGTGCCATAATAAACTAAAGTTACAACATATTGCAAAATTGATTTATTCTTACACATGCCTTTCATAATTTGGCAGTGACATGTCTACCTCGCCCGAAAATTCGATGTACCTCGTGAGTTTATCCACGGATGGAGCACGACGCGAGTCCTCCACTAGTGGTGCCTCACCTTTATCATCCAGTCGAGGAGAGCCAAGTGCTCGTGCACCTACTCGCTCCTCACCACCACCACTCATTTGCTAAAAAAGGCGTGGCAAGGCACCGATGATTCCTCCCCCCACCTCCTCATCTCATGCTCCAAAGGCTCCTCGCCAACACCGTACCGCAAGGATGTCCGTGAGGCCATCTATGTTTAAGAAAAGACTAGCCGCAAGACACTTGGACCCCACCCGCACGATCCACAAGTCTCCAAAGCCACCATCCGTGAGAGTGCCCCTAGGAACGATTCCCCTTCTCGACCTACTATGCCCACGCCACCCCCAACTTGCGGCATTAATGGATCCGAATGCTACGCGGCCGCCGAGGCACGTGGAATGTCCCCCCACTGTTTTACGAGTCTTGCTACCTTGTGAAGCAAGGTAACCCATGTGCTTCGCAACATGGGTGGACTATTTTACTAGTCACTGGTGAGACTTGAGGCTTGCTATGAGGTGGTTATCTCGAACTTAGGTAGGAATGCCCCACCTCCACCCGCCCGTTACGCGAGACTTGCTAGGAGAATTGAGGACCAAAACTCTGAGGTTGGAGCATTGCGTACCCTTTTGCATATGGCTTTGATCGACATGTCCGAGAGGATCGCGGATCTTGAGCATCGTTTCTACTAGAGTTATGTTTAGTTTACTTGTGTGCACGTCATTCCAATTTTTCCCTTTCATGTGATTGTAATCCTTAAAACTCCTAAGACTATGTGGTGACTTCTTTGTACTCCTTTATTTTTTCCATGGAATGAACTATTTTGTGCACTACATAACTTGTTGATTATCACGTCATTGGTTGCTATATTGTGTTTTGTGACATACTTGTACTCTCTAGCCATGAACTTGTGATACCAACCTTACCATGAACTTTGTTACGGTTATAGGACTATGGCACCTAAAACCCGCAAGAATAGAGTCGACCCGACTCCGGCCGCACCCATCACTATCGACCCATCGATGTTGAGCCAAATGATATCTGATGGAGTTGCCACCGCCCTTGCCGCCAACGAGACTAATCCAAGCACACAAGAAGAAACAAATCAAGTGCCAACTCTGATACCCCCTACTCGTGCGTGCTCATACAAGGAATTTCGCTCATGCTTCACTAGCACTTTTAATGGCACCGAAGGCGCCGTGGGCCTTACACGAAGGATTGAGAGACTCAAATCTCAATTTAGTGTGAGCAATGTCACCGAAGGTGACAAAGTGAAGTTTAGCTCTAGCACCTTGGTTGATGGTGCATTGACTTGGTGGAACATTCATGTGAAAGCCATAGGTTTGGAAGTGGCCAATGCTACTCCTTGGGCTCATTTCAAGGGAATGCTTCTCAAAAAGTATTGCCCTAGGAATGAAATGAAAAGACTGGAAGCCGATTTGTGGAACCTCCGTGTACATGGAGTTAACTTGATGGCTTACACTCAACGATCCCAAGAGTTAAGATTGATGTGTCCCGAAATGATACCAAATGAGATACGAGCCGTGGAAAGATTCATCGTCGGACTACCACCTTCAATATGAGGAGATGCGATCTCTTCAAAACCCAATGATTTGAACGAAGCCATTGAAATGGCGGATAGTTTGATGGACTCCGTCACCTTGGAAAGTGGTGATAATAAACGGAAATGGGAAGGGAACCATGGCCCAAATCATGCTGACCACCCTAACAAACGCCAAGATGTGGTAAAAGTGTTCAATGTGAACGGTGGATCCGGTTACCAAGGAAAACTACCGTTTTATGGTAAGTGTGGCAAACACCACAATGGTGCATGTGGAGGCACGTGTCACAATTATGGGATACCCGATCACTTCCCCAAGGATTTTCGTAGTGCGCCAAATCCCACGAACCAACGGACTCCTATCACTCCAAATGCTCAATACGCGGATGTCACTTGCTATTCTTGTGGCGAAAAAGGTCACTTTAAGAATAGGTGTCCTAAAGCTACCACTCAAGGTCGAGGAAACCAACTCCGAGGCAACAACAACAAAAACAACCAAGCTCGTCGACAACCTCGTCAAAATCATGGAAATCCGAATGGTTGAAACAACGGGAATCAAACGGGAGCACCGGGATGCGTGTACGCTTTATGTGCTAAAGCGGCCATCCAAGACAACAACGTGGTCACCAGTACGTTCCTTATCAATAACATCTATGCTTCCGTATTATTTGATTACGGTGCCGATAGAAGTTTTACATCCATTTCTTTTAGTGAACTGTTAAATGTGAACCCCACCCCGTTAGATGTCGACTATAATGTGGAATTAGCTGATGGTAAATCGATCACTACAAACACCGTACTTAAAGGTTGCACCCTAAGCCTCCAAAATATTCCTTTCATCATCGACCTTTTACCTATCGAATTTGGAAGCTTTGACGTTATCGTTGGTATGGATTGGCTATCCAAGTACCATGCGGAGATAATTTGCCACGAAAAAAAGTCCGTATTCCCCACGAAATCTGAACCTTAACCATCCTCGGTGAAAAGAACGGTGCGAAAAGCCAGGCTAGTTTAAATGTCATCTCATGTACTAAAACTCAAAAGTACATCAAAGAAGGTCGTCCTATTTTCCTTATTCAAGTTACTAGAAAAAACGAAGCCAAACCGAAGGAGAAGAAAATTGAAGACGTTCCAATTGTTTGTGTGTAGATTTGTAAATCTATGCTTATGTTTTTAGAGAGAGAAAGAGATAGAAAGATGGTGGATTTCACACTTCTAGAGAGAGAAAGTTAAGAACAACTATGTGTAAATTATGAAAAACCACACCCTCTCCATCAAAGGAGAGGGTTTATATACCCAAGCCTTGTAATGGGCTTGGGCTTACACGTTTGGGCCGGCCTACACAAGTTGTAGGCTTGGCTTGGACTTGTTTGATAAATAAAGAGTGTTAACTAAACTACGAGCTATTACATGGAGTATCGTTGGAGTGACCGATCCTTCTTAATACGTAAAACGTATTTCCAACAATCTCCCCCTAAGGGAGGTCACTCCAAACAAGGGCGTTACCCAAGTTACAATAATAAAATAAACCTAGCATACTATGCTTGTCTTGAGCTCGTAGTCTTCGTCTTTCTTTTTCTTTTTCTTTTCTGGTGAACATGCTGATGTGATCTTTGATATCAATCTTTGAGCATTAATCTCTTGCCTTGATCTCGTGCATCCATCACTTGTGATCTTCGCGACACCGTGTCCCACATACTTATACCTTAGTAATTCTTGAAAGCTTCAGAGTTCGATACAGCGGAAGACTTAACTTTTAGGCTTTCTTGATTTAAATAAGATATTAAGTGCATAAAGTATAAGCATGCGGGGACGACTTCTTCTTGGATCCCGCAACGCCACCGTCTTCAAATGCCGCAACATAAGTAGACACGAACGAAATGGCTTTGAACATTTCATTCTAAATCGGTAGCATTTTACCTCCGGTCGGTGAAGACCGTTGGACGATATTAGATATCGTACCCGTGACGGATAGTTTCAATTAAGTAACTTCCTGACAGGATTTCGCGAGTAAACCCGTTCTCTTTATTCGACCGTCCAAAGCTGACTGCGAACATAAAGAGTGAATCATTTGGATAATAATATCCGCATGATTTGAAGCCGTCAATTCATGTTCCTGGAACAAGTGAAATTCAATTAAGAACCGCACCATCGTTGCTTTCCAGTTATCACGAGCTTGATTCGTATAGAATCTTGCAAGTTACCTACCAAGTGCTGTTTGAGGTTAACACTAGAAGGATTTCCACTCATCACTGTGAACACTAAGGTATCACTCTGAGTGTTCTGGCAAGATCACTAAGATATTGCGTAGAGGCCTGGAACGTGTTTAAATTCAGTTAAGAATTAAACAGCTGTTGCTTTCCAGTTATCACAAGTTTGATTCATAAAGAATCGCACAAGTCACCTACCATGAGCTTTTTGATGTTCGCTCAAGAAGGATTTCCATCTTCATTGTAAATACTTTCGTATTACTCGGATGTTCAGGCAAGATCATGAAGATTTTGCGTAGGACTCTTAAAAACTTTCTTACTTTTCACAGTGTGTGGAGAAGCAAGGAAATATGAAAGTGTGTCCTAGTGAGATATTTGATGATCTCAAATGGCTCTAGACTCGATCGTGCACTTTGGATTTTAGTGATCGGAGGCTGGAGAGGAGTGCCACCTTTTCAATACCAATTTACTCGGAGTGAATAAATCAATAGATAATGCGTTGTCTCCGTGTGATTAAAACAAATACCTTTTGAGAGATATCTGAGTTAGCTGGGATGGGTTGTGCATTGCATCACTGGGTCCATGATGTCTTATCTTCAATATCAAGCATCATTAAAAATGATCTCAATAGCATATGTATTGACCCGGTTTCTGCCTAAAGTTGTAAGGAGGGCTTCTTTCTTTACACCCTTTATCTTTACAATTCTTTTTCATTCTTCAACCCCTTCAATGCTTACCAATATGTCATAACTAGCACCTTGTTGTGTTTGTTCCAGTGCTAACTTAAGTACTTGGTCGGCATTCAGCTACGTTCACATTCTTTCTCCACCTTTCCTAAGGACTACTATTTCTAGCTATGGAATGTCCTTGGGAATATTCCTCCGGTTCTGGAAGAATCATTGGACTTAACCTATCCTACCATCCTTATGTCACCACAATCTTCATCGTCGTGAATTAAATGAGGTTTGGGTAAGTATATGTCACCATGAAAATCCATTTTGATATGCAAATCCGTTTTGCTCCCCCTTAACATATGCCACGATATTCGAAAACATTTCGCACATGTCGGGATGAGCCAGCACGTTAAGTCAAACCATTTGTGATAATATCCCATATTAAATCACATTTTCTCCCCCATATTAAAAATATTAACCCAATCGATGTTTTTAATATCAATTGATTTAATGAAGTTTTAACAAATGTTTTGGGAAGAAAAATGCGAGTCCGTTTTATCTTCATGGTATCAAATGTATGAGATATGATACCGATTAGTAACATGATCACATATTCACCATATTAAAAAAGAATTGACAAGGTTGGACCTGATAGATGAGAACATCATATGATAAGATCAAATGGTTCTTGGCAGCATATGTTGGTCGCCTCGTCACGTCTGAAGTCATCTCTTGACACCACATGTACGATTGGTATTGTTGTCTTGACACCAACTTGTGAACTTGACACGTTCGGCATCGAAGATTCTGAATGCTTGACAATTGCTCCCCCTCAATTGTTGACCCGTGTTCTATTGAAAGAGCTGTAGTCGTCGGTTGAGTAGTCGCATCGTCGAGTATGTAGATACCAATTGTAGATTGCTATGGTTGTAGAGATGATAGCTTCATAAAAACAAGACTTCTCTTGTTTTAACAAATAAATGCACTGAAGCGTACATTGATGTGTGTTAGACCAAGTTATAAAGTAAACTTGATCCCTTACAAGGTTTTAAAGTAAACCTTGCCCGAGAAAATGAATTCCCGTTGTGAGCCAAAGCTTTCATAAGAAATACTTGACTTTAATGTGAAAACCGGGTTGCAGTCTGAAATAACTACAAGCCATTTAGGCATGTTTTATGAAATATTTACAACTTTTGTACGAACTCTATTTATGGCGCCGTGTCGATATTAATCAACATTTCTAAAGCCGTAAATATTATCGTACCAAAAGACATGCCTTTGAAAAATAAAGTAAAAATATTTTTGGATTTTAATGAATTTTTCAATTTTTATGGTTTTTATATGGTTTTATATTTTTGTATTTTGCTTTAGAGGATAAAAATATAAACAATATATACAAATGATCACCAAGGATACGAAGAATAGTTTTACCACCACTATTCTTTCGCTTCATCTGCGAGTTCCTTTAGAGTCTCAGGCGAGAAGGTTCTCATTCCTAGCTTGTCGGCCAAAAATTCAATTCGAGCGCGATCTAAAGCCTTCGTGAAAATATCCGCCAATTGATACTCAGATCGGACAAAGTAAAGCTCGATTACTCCATTTTCCACTTGCTCCTTGATGAAGTGGTAGCGAATGTCAATATGCTTTGACCGGGAGAATTGAACGTTGTTGCAGCATAAGGCAATTGCACTCTTGTTGTCACAGTACATCGGAATCTTGTTGAAACCTAGACCATAGTCGGTTAATTGCGATCTCATCCAAAGAATTTGAGCACAGCAACCGGACATAGCTATGTATTCTGCTTCCGTACTTGAAATTGCAGCGCTTTTCTGCCTTTTCGATGCCCAACTGATTAGTCGATCTCCTAATAGTTGCAAAGTTCCACTCGTGCTACGCCTTGTATCTTGACAACCCGCGTGATCCGCATCTGCATATGCCATTAGTGCAATAGAAGAGTCCTTCGAATACCAAAGTCCCCGATTAATGGTTCCTTTAAGATATCGAAAGATCCTTTTAACAGTAGCAAAGTGTAACTCAGTAGGCCTAGTTTGATATCTAGCACACATACATATAGCAAACTGAAGATCAGGTCTACTGGCTGTGATATACAGAAGAGTACCTATCATTCCACGATAAAGTGTCGGATCAACGGCAACTCCATGAGGATCTGCATCAAGCTTAGTTCGTTCCACCATTGGAGTATCCACGGGGTCGCAAGATTCCATCTTATACTTCTTAAGCGATTCAAGGGCATACTTGGATTGATTGATAAAGATGCCTCTGGGACTCTGAGATATCTAAAGACCTAAGAAGAATGATACCTTGCCCATCATTGACATCTTAAACTTGGAAGACATGAGTTTCCCAAATTCATCCGATAAAGTTTGGGTCGAGGCTGCAAATATAATATCATCAACATATATTTGTACCATAATCATATCTTTACCTCGTTTCTGAATGAACAGCGTAGGATCCACCTTGCCTTTAGCGAAGCCTTGCGTAATGAGGAATTGTGACAAAAGATCATACCATGCGCGAGGAGCTTGCTTCAACCCATAGAGAGCCTTCTTAAGCTTGTACACATGATTAGGATAATTAGGATTCACAAAACCATCAGGCTGTTGAACATAGACCTCTTCCTTCAGTTCACCATTAAGAAATGCCGTCTTCACATCCATCTGATAGACAATCATATTCATATGGGCTGCATAAGCGAGGAATAGTCTAATAGCTTCCAAACGGGCAACAGGTGCAAAGGATTCCATAAAGTCGATGCCCAATAATTGCTTGTATCCACGAGCTACTAGACGAGCTTTGTTCTTCAATATTCCGCCTAACTCATCAAGTTTCACCTTGTAAACCCATTTCAAAGTGAGTAGCTGCACTTGATCCGGGCATGGGACAAGTTCCCAAACATCAAGACGTATGAATTCGTTAAGTTCTTCTTGCATAGCTTCTATCCAACAGGATTGAGTAAAAGCTTGTTGCCATGTCTTAGGTTCAAATTCAGTGAGAAAAGCATCAAAGTGACAAAACAGTGCACTTTCTTGTAACTGACTTCGTGTGGATACTGGACGATTAGGGTCACCAATAATAGAATCTATAGGATGATCCTTTGTCCACTTGCTGTCATGTTCACGAATCCGTGGATTGGAGTAAACTGTAGAAGGAGCTTCCTCTGAGGTGGACGACCCGGCTTGATTAGGGTCGGGAATAGATACACCAAAGAATGGAAGTTCACGCATTTGAGCGAATTCCAAATCGTGATCATCATCATCCTCTTCATCATCAATAGGCATGACATGGGTAGTTGAAACATGTGTTGGTTGAGAATTACTTGTTGAAGGTATATCTTGACCAATTGTTGGTGCAGATGTATCTGATTGTGCAACGGTTGCTGGAGCGACAACTTCGGTTACCGGAGCTATTACTTCAGGTTCTGGAGCAACAATACTTGGAGGAGTAAAGAATTCATCAAAGAACGGTTGAAACAACGTATCCCATTCCTTCCTAGTAGGTGGTGTAAATGATGATGAAGTAGGGTTGTTTGGGACAAGACCATAACTAATATTACTGGGTCCCATTTCATGAAGTGCGGGTTCAGAGCTGCTTTGCTCAGAAGCCATTGCTGTCAGCTCATCAAAATCAACATTCATAGTTTCGAGGATCTTGCGAGAGTTACGGTTGTAGATTCGGTATGCCTTCTTTGAGGGTGCGTAACCAATGAAAATACCAATATCAGCCTTTGTTTGAAGTTTTCCCAAATTGTCACCATCATTATTTGGATAGCAAAGAGAACCAAATACATGAAGATATGATAAATCTGGTACTTTTCCATGGAGAAGCTCATAAGGTGTTTTACCATGGCGTTTACGAATTAGTGACCGGTTTTGGGTGTACACTGCTGTAGATACTGCTTCTGCCCATAAAAATAATGGAGCCTTTGCGTAAATTAACATCGTTCGAGCAGCTTCCATAAGTGTGCGATTTCGTCTTTCAACGACACCGTTTTGCTGTGGAGTGCGAGCAACGGATGTTTCATGAGAAATGCCAACTTTTTCATAATAATCACGCAAAATTTGATTCACAAATTCGGTTCCATTATCTGTACGAATGCGTCGGACAGTAGTGTTGAGACGCACTTGAATCATCTTGAGAAATCTGATGATGAATTTAGGTGCCTCATTTTTTGCTTTAAGAAATTTCACCCATGTAAACCGAGAGTAATCATCGACAATGACGAGGATGTACTTTTTGCCACTAAGACTTTCAACACGCATTGGCCCACAAAGATCCATATGCAACAGATAAAGTTTCTCTTGGTTGGTGTCTTCCGTCTTGGGTTTGTATGACTTCTTAGTGCTTTTCCCCATTGTACACGCGGAACACAAATGATCCTTGTGAAATGATAGTTTAGGAAGACCACGAACAAGTTCGTTTTTCGCCAAGTGATTAATAGCGTCAAAGTTAAGATGAGATAACCGTCGATGCCATAACCATGACTTAGTCTTTGATGCTTTGGAGAGAAGACATACGGGAGAAGCGGCCAGCATGTCTTGTAGAGACAAAGTATACAAATTATTCCCTCGAGTACCTTTCAATAAATCAACCCCTTCCAAATTACGAATGAAGCAGGTATGCTCTCTAAAAGCAACTTCTAGGTTTGCATCACAAAATTGTCCCACAGAAAATAAGTTGTGACCGAGACCTTCCACGTAATACACTCTTGAAATTATAACATTCCCAATATGATATTCACCATAACCCATTATCTTTGCAATATGATCATTCCCAAATCGAACCGTACCAAGAAACTTGCTGACGAAATTTCTGAGCTGAGAGCGATCTCCGGTCATATGCTTGGAGCAACCAGAGTCCAAATACCAGAGAACAATTTGGACCACCTGTTTTCAACAACAACAGTAGACAATGCATTGGAAACTATTGGTTCCGGAGTGTTAGCAGATATAGATATAGAATTATCAGAATTGCTAACATTTTTGAGACCCTTAGATTTCCTGCGTTTTCTAATGATAGTTTTAGCACTAACAGGTTTTACTGTTCCAACTTTCTTAGGTTTTGGATTATTCGCGGGCACTACAGTGGGAGTAGACCTATTTAAAGGGCACTTGGTTCCTACAGTAGTGTCGGTGTTCCTAGTTAAAGGACACGCTTGTGTTTTGGTAGTCTTGGTACTCCTAATTAAAGGGCACGCTTTCTTCACTTCAGTGGGAGTGATCCTAGTTAAAGGGCACATATTTCCTACTATAGTGAAAGTTCTACCAGTGGGGCGCCACATCCAGCCAACTTGGGTTAACACTTTCCCAGTCGGTTTCCATTCTAATCCATTTTTCCGGGCATGTATCTCATTCACATGGTCAATAAGGCAAGAATCATGAAGACTAGAAAACATACATTCATTGCAATTCCAACATTTTAAATTAGAATTCACAGTAGGCTTAGAACGCTGCACAACCGCAGAGCCTTTAGGTTTAGCTACATGATTCTTTTTATTCAAAACAGAAATAACATTCCTAGGATGGGCTTCTACTTTCTTCTTCACTTGACTACTAGATGGGGGCAAGATCCTATCATTCTTCTTGTTTCTTTTAAGCTTAGATCTTTGAGCCTTAGTAGTGGTGCTTACTCCTGTAGAAGGCAACACGGGAATATTAGAAGCTGGTTTTGATTCCGCCTTATCTTTAGTGACCAAAGTTTGAGATGGTTTAGTCCTAGGGCCCTTGTTAAGTGGTGTGACGGCTATCAGGTTCCTTTTGATTGCACTAGAGGACGAAGCTGAGATAGTGGCTGCATTATCCACAACATTCTTACCTTTTAGAGTACGAAGTGTTTCCTTTAACTCAGCCAGGACCAGATTTTTATCACAAATTTGTTCCCTCAAATCAGATATTTCCATCGACTTTCGATTCAATTGTTCAATCAATGATTGATTCTGTGTAGTGGTATCAACACATGCGGGCTGTACTGAATCGAAGAGTCGTGTATTTTTCTGTTTTAAGTTATCAACTTTGGACAAAATCTTGGAAACTTGATTGTCTAGATCAAGTCTAAAATTCTCAGTGGCCTTAAGTACGTTCACACAATTAAGCTCCTTAGATTTCTCTATTTCTATCGGCAAAGAGTTAGCAACTTTGTCACTTGGCTGACGCTGTTTTGATTGTAAATTCAATCGAAAATTCTTTTCAAAATTTGCATTATCGATATTTACACCTTCGAATGACGTTTCAAAGATTTCTTGAATAAATTGTTGCTTGCATTCAAGCGAAATACAATGTGTTTGAATCTCATCAAAACGTTTTGAAAGCGAAGAATATGAATCTTGAAGCTTTAAAAATTCAGCGTCAGATTCGTGACAAGTACTATCTACCACAGTATCCACATATTCATCATTATGCACAATAGAATCATTATCAACACTTGTATTCACACAGACAGAAACTATATCATGAGACATCACTTGATTCAGAAGCAGATCATTATGGCGTGAAACTCGTTCTATTTCAAGTAAACTGTTTTCATAAGCATCTTCCATTTCATTGAAAACACGTCTAACTTCTTCTATTTCCAAAAACAAATCTTGATCAATAGTACGAAGGCAAGCTTTAACATTGTTTACAAACGGAACAATTTCATCTCGAAACGCAGCTCTAGTGTGCTCAAAGTTCCATTCACCTTCCGTTATGGCCGTGGCCGTCGTACGTTCCAAAATGACCTTGTCAAAATTGGCTAAGTGTTGGTGAACCGTATTTAAGTTAACGGACGCCTTACTTACCGGTGGAATTAACTTCGTTAAATCCTTTTTGACGAGTGTAGGAGACGTACTAGGAAGGTTTTCACTTGACAAACTTTGGGGCACAAGAACTGTTAATTCTGCTAATTCCTTTTGTAAGCGAATGCGTGTCTTTTTCGAAAATTGATCTTTGTTATGTTGATCATAATCAATTGTATGGAATTTTGAAAGCATTTTAGAATGAGTTTCATCCCCAAGTGATTGTGTCTCCGCAGTACTACGAACAAAAGGTGCTTCTTTCGATTTTCCAATTATGGTCATGTCATAAAGACCGGGAATATATTCCTGAGCTTGTTTTGCATAACCGGGATTAGGTGGTAAATCTTGAAGACGCTTAAGTTCGAATTCTTTAAATGATTTAGTTAAAAGATGAACCTTTTCTGTGGAAGAGTATTGTTTTAAAAGCTGTTGTTCTTTGAATTTAAGAAGTTTGGTAGCATTAATTTCCGATTCAACCTTTTTAGACTCGAGAGTTTCGAAATCCATTTTAAGTTTTTGAAAATCATTGACAACCGACTCTTTTTCTTTTAATTCATTGGAAAGATTAGCTTTTAATGATTCTATTTCTTTCAAGTGTTCAATCTTTTCAAAACGAAATTGGTCAAATTCAGAACATGTTATTTTCTTTTCTTGAGGGACCATTTCAAAAGTTTTGATCTTTTCTTTATGCAACGCAAGCTCAGCAGTTAGGGTGGAATTCGTATCTACGGATTGTCTGAGGGCCATATGCATTTGATCAATAATATGTTTAGGCACCATGACCAAATCATGTGGAGCATAAGATTCCATACCCGTCGTAGCATTTGGTTGAGATTCACTCAAATGTGTAGGTTTGGGTACCACATCATTTGAATTACTAGTTCCCGAATGCTGTTCGAGGTTGTCATTTTCATGCCCAACTTGATGTTGGTTATCATCAATATTATTAGATGTGGTTGGTACCTCACTGATGACATCAGAACCATAGTGAGAAAGATTAGCAACAAGAGCAGCTTGGGCAGAGTGAATGTCATCAAAATCAGAATCATATGCGTCAAGGTCATCTGCTTGATAAGCTGCATTAGAAGTAGAAACGACTGCAATGCCTTCAGTATCTGCTGCCTCTGGGTCTGCCAGAAATGCCAACTCCTCTGAATCCAAAATCTTCCCCTTAGACTGAGCATCAACCAAATACATCTTCTCACGAAACCATGCATCATCCCTTCTCCTTTTCGGCTGAGTGCATTCCCTAGCCATATGACCTTGTCCTCGGCAATTGTAGCAAGTCACAACCTTTTTAGGACCAATTGGACTCCCATGTCCACTAGCTTGAGCATTCACAGCTTGATTGTTCCCAGTCCTTGTAGGAGGTCCATATGAATTTTGCCTTCCCTGAATTGGTTGCACCGTCACTTGACCATCTTGAACAGTGGCTTGTTGTCGAGGATTTGAAGAGGTGCGGAGCTGATTGTTTGTTGGTGGAAATCCTCTAGTAGCAACAAGTTTTGACAAGTAAGCAGTGAGATGGTTTAGAACATCAGCTGGCGTATCATTTGGAGTAAAGACCGGTGCTTGGATTGGTGGAAGTTCATTAGAGTAGAAAGCTTGTGCTGGTTGTGCTTCTATTGGAAAATATCCTTGCTGAGGTGTATAGCCCAATGGAGAAGTGTTGGCTTGTGATGGTGATGTTTGATATGGTGGTTGCTGTTGAAAAGATTGTTGATGAACACTTTGTTGATATTCTTGCTGTGGCATCATTGGTGGTTGATAATATGGTTGCTGTGGTTGCTGATAGATGTGTGGTGGTGGCTGCTGCAAGTATGATGGTTGTTGATAAGTATAAGCCATGTTTTGTTGAGAACCATACATTGCAAGTGGATCATGAACTTGAGGTGTAGACAACCGAGCCTCGATCACATGGCATTCATGTTGTTGAAGAAAAGCTTGCAGTTGATCCACATTGGTGTTATGCAAATCCTTAGCCAATTTAACATCCGTCACGTATTTTTTCCATTCTGGAGGAAGAGTGTTCAAATACTTGGTGTTCAATTGAAAGGTAGGAATTGCCATGCCATATATATTTAGCTCATTCAACAATAGGGTAAATCTCAGATAGTAGTCATTGAGAGTCTCCCCTGGCACATAGGCAAACTTATCAAAAGTATCATAAAGCTTACACTCTCGTTCTTGTTTAGTTAACGAGGTGCCTTGCATTAGAACACGAATTCTATCCCATAACTCTTTGGCAACTTTATGTTTGCTGACGAGTTTGTAGACATCTGGAGGAAGAGCTTGGAGAATGATGTTTGTAGCATACTTATCACATTTATCTTGAATCTTCATATCTCCAGTCAACTCACCCGTTGTGCGAGGACGAGTGGTCGTACCTTCCGTCACAGTACCATAATCTAATGGTCCATTGAGCACCGATGCCCAAATTAGATGTCCATTCTCCTTGTTCAACATATAAAGTTCCATTCGGGAAGCCCATTCCTCATACATAGTCTTCACCAACATTGGTGGACGATTATCCGTACCCGAGAGGATGGACTTATCCGTAAGAGATGTATACTCCATTTCAATAAGTTAAGATTTACAAAGTAGATCGAACAATGAAATAAGGTTAAGTATTTTTGTGTTGTTGTGAGTTAAAACCGAGAAACAATGTTAAAATCCCCTAAAATATGTTCTTGATAAACCAAAAATTCCAAGTCAAAATTGTGATTATCGGAATGCCAGATCGGAATGTCAGATCGTAATACTTGATCGGAATGTCAGATCGTAAAACCAGATCGGAATGTCAGATCGTAAAACCAGATCGGAATGTCAGATCGTAACACCAGATCGGAATGTCAGATCGTAATACCAGATCGGAATATAGCCCTGTCGAAATGTTGTTGGTATCAGAATGTTCAGATCGCAAAGCCCTATCGGAATGTTCAGATCGCAAAGTGGCTGACAAAATTCGAGCAGAGTAACGACTTAAAATACTTACTTATACCCGTCGGAATCTCAGATCGCAATAGCTATCGGAATGATTCAGATCGGAATAAGTGATAAAAATCCCACGATCGCAATGTAGAAACCAAACCCTTTCCGATGGAAGGTTATTGCGATGGAAGCCCAAGTACAATTTGTACTTTCCGATGGATGTTTCTGCTTAAATTTCGGAATGATAGAACACAACCTTTTTGCACTTTTGATCCAAAAAATTGATGTTTTAATGAAAAACCAAGATACCAAGAACACTTTTAAGCACAAAATCCTATGTTGCACTACTTGATACTACGATCAAAGCAAAAAATTTTGAAGATTTCGGCAAAACACACTTATGCTATACGAATTGTTTAGAAAACAATACGCAACACAAACACAAACCTATATTTCATCCCAAGCTCTTGATACCATTTGTAGATTTGTAAATCTATGCTTATGTTTTTAGAGAGAGAATGAGATAGAAAGATGGTGGATTTCACACTTCTAGAGAGAGAAAGTTAAGAACAACTATGTGTAAATTATGAAAAACCACACCCTCTCCATCAAAGGAGAGGGTTTATATACCCAAGCCTTGTAATGGGCTTGGGCTTACACGTTTGGGCCGGCCTACACAAGTTGTAGGCTTGGCTTGGACTTGTTTGATAAATAAAGAGTGTTAACTAAACTACAAGCTATTACATGGAGTATCGTTGGAGTGACCGATCCTTCTTAATACGTAAAACGTATTTCCAACATTGTGATTTTCCCGAAGTTTTTCCCGAAGACTTACCCGGATTACCTCTTCTTCGTCAAGTAGAATTTCACATCGAACTAACTCCCGGAGCCGCACCCGTTGCAAGAGCACCTTATCGACTAGCGCCCGCCGAAATTAAGGAATTAGCCGATCAACTAAAAGAGCTTACCGACAAAGGATTCATAAGACCGAGTTCCTCACCTTGGGGAGCCCCGGTTTTATTTGTGAAAAAGAAAGACGGATCGTTCCGCATGTGCATCGATTATTGTGAATTGAACAAACTCACTATAAAGAATCGTTACCCTTTACCAAGGATCGATGATTTGTTTGATCAACTTTAAGGTTCGAGCATTTATTAAAAGATTGACCTTAGGTCGGGTTATCATCAACTTAGAGTTCAAAAAGAAGACATTTCCAAGACGACGTTTCGAACCTGATACGGTCACTTTGAATTTCAAGTCATGCCATTTGGGTTACCCAATGCACCCACGGTATTCATGGGCCTTATAAACCGCATGTGTAAACCTTATTTGGACAAGTTCGTGATCGTGTTTATTGACGATATCCTTATCTACTCTTGCAATAAGGAAGAACACGAGGAACACCTAAAGAAAATTTTTGAATTGTTGAAACAAGAACAATTATACGCCAAATTTTCAAAGTGTGAATTTTGGATTCACATGGTACAATTCCTTGGACACATGATCGATATTAGTGGTATCCACGTGGATCCCACTAAGATCGAAGCGGTAAAGGATTGGGCGACTCCTACGAATCCTACGGAGATTCTCCAATTCCTTGGACTTGCCGGTTATTATAGACGATTTGTCGAAGGATTTTCGAAAATCGCTAAGTCTATGACGGAATTGACTCAAACGAACAAGAAGTTTATTTGGGGAGACGACCAAGAAACTTCTTTCTAAACTCTCAAACAAAAACTTTGTGACGCGCCCATTCTCGCATTACCCGAGGGTAATGAAGACTTTGAAGTATATTGTGATGCTTCGATTAAAGGTCTAGGCGCGGTTCTCCTGCAAAGGAAAAAGGTCATTGCTTACGCATCTAGACAACTAAAACCGAACGAAGAAAACTATACCACTCACGATTTGGAGCTAGGCGCGGTTGTCTTTGCTCTCAAGATTTGGAGACACTACCTCTACGGTACTAAGTATGTTGTTTACACCGATCACAAAAGTCTTCAACATATCTTGGACCAAAAAGAACTCAACATGAGACAACGACATTGGTTGGAACTACTTGGGGAATACGATTGTGACATTCGTTATACCCCGGGAAAAAGATAACGTTGTAGTCGATGCTTTGAGTAGAAAACCTCGTAAGCGAACTCTAAGAGTTCGAGCCTTAGTGATGACTATTGGCTTAAACATACCCGCAAAAATCTTAGAAGCCTAACGAGAAGCTATTAAGATAGAAAACATCGATAAAGAAGAAGTCGGTGGAATGATCACCAAGAACCTCGTTGCACGTACCGATGGAACATTGTGTCTTGACAATAGAAGTTGGTTACCTCGTAACGATAATGTTCGATCTCTAATCATGCATGAATCGCACAAGTCCAAGTATTCGATCCACCCCGGATCGGACAAAAGGTATCATCACATGAAAATGTTCTACTGGGGGCCAAACATGAAAGCCGACGTCGCCACTTATGTTGGAAAATGCCTAACTTACACCAAAGTTAAGGTTGAACACCAAAAGCCTTTCGGATTACTAGTCCAACCTAGGATCCCGAAATGGAAATAGGGGAGAATTACTATGGACGTTATTACCAAACTTCCTAAAACGTCCGCGGGTTACGACACCATTTGGGTCATCGTTGATCATTTAACGAAGTCCGCACACTTTCTCCCAATGAAGGAAAAACGACAAAATGGATCAATTGGCGCGATTATACTTGAAGGAAATCGTTGCTAAGCACGGCGTACCAATTTCTATCATATCGGACCGAGACGGTCGATATTGCTCAAGATTTTGGCAATCTCTCCAAGAAGCGTTCGGAACGCAATTGGACATGAGTACGGATTATCATCCTCAAACGGATGGCCAAAGTGAAAGAACCATACAAACCTTTGAAGATATGCTTCGTGCGTGTGTAATTGACTTTGGAAACGGATGGGATCGACACTTACCATAGGTAGAATTTTTGTACAACAATAGACGCCACACTAGCATTAAAGCGGCACCGTTTGAAGCGCTTTACGGGCGAAAGTGTCGTTCACCCGTTTGTTGGGCGGAAGTTGGTGATGCACAACTTACCAGTCCGGAAATTATTCACGAAACAACGGAGAAAATTGTCCAAATCAAGAGTCGTATGCAAGCGACTCGCGATCGACAAAAGTGTTACGCCGACAAGAGACGAAAGCCGTTGGAATTTAAAGTTGGAGATCGAGTAATGTTGAAAGTCGCACCATGGAAAGGTGTAATTCGTTTTGGCAAACAAGGAAAGTTAAATCCTCGATACATCGGACCTTTCGAAATTATTCAACGCATATGCGACGTTTCCTATCGTTTGGATTTACCTCAAGAACTTAGTCGTGTGCATAATGTTTTACACATTTGAAACTTGAAAAATGCCTATCCGACGAAACACTCGTTATACCTATGGACGAAATCCAACTCAACGACAAACTCATGTTCGTTGAAGAACCCATCTAAATTATGGAATGAGAAGTTAAACGACTCAGCAAAAGTCGTATACCGATCGTTAAAGTGCGTTAGAATGCACGTAGTGGACCCAAATTTACTTGGGAACGCGAGGACCAATTCAAAGCGAAGTACCCTCACTTGTTCACAAATGTATTGTCGACTTAAAATGTATCGTTTGTTTTGCTTTGCGGACAAAGCCCTCTTTAGGGAGAGGGAATGTAACAACTTGAATTTTCGCGTCTTATTATTATAGAGACGTTCTCGTTATTAGTCGTTTGCTCATTTACGGTTTGTGTCGGTTATTAATACTTATCAAATTGTCGAGAATACACGTATCTACTTTGTTTAAGTCACGTGATTGAGTTTTCGTGTTGTGTTATTCACGTAGCTAAGATTATACACGTCTAGAACTCATGTCGTTTTGATAAACCCCTCTTGGGCCGAACATCATGTTAAACTACTTACTTAATGGACCAAAAACTATTAATCATGATGGACCAACTGCCCACTAAACCCTTACTGGGCCGAATCCAACTAAGAAAGAATATACAAAGTTACCAAAAACTGAGAACTTGAAGCAAAGTTTATAACAAGTCAGTAAGACAAAGCTGTGATTTCAAAATAGTCAACCAAAGTCAAACCTGCATATTATATGTTCCCACTCAACACCACAGTCCAACACACATTCCAAGACTACCTTAGATGGGTATATCACAAGACCTCCAAATTCAGATATGGATTAACCCTATGCCGAGAATAGTAAGTTAAAAACAGTCCATGTTCACAAGTCCTTAACACAAAAACAAAACACAATTTCAACAAATTTGGGCTAACAAGGAGAGATTGAGCAAGACCCTTGAGCAACAACCGAAGCATTATTCCCAGCCGAACCAAGCACTTTCCATCTTGTCCGAAACACCAAGCCGAAACCAAGAACCCATTGTGAGTCTTTTTATACCCTTTCTCCTCATTCTTGTGCATACCATGTAGAGTGCTTGACCAAAAAACCCTAGGAAACAAGAACAAATGTGTTAGAAACATGAAACACCATTCTAATCTTAATGCTAGTAATCCGAGTTTATAACCGAGCCTCCTTTTATATTTTCTTGAGTAAAACTGATAGGAAACATAATGAGATAATCAATAGTGCCACTAGAAAACAAAATACCCAATCGAATGCTAATCGACCAAGACTTAGATCAACCAATCTTAAACAAAAACGTGAAATTTATATCATTACCTTTCCAAAAACACCATATAAACACTAATTAGACCACGCATACAAAAACCCCCAATTAGTCTGATATGAGCAAAATCTCATATCAATTAATCAACAAATCACCCTAAAACACATATAAAATACCTAACTTTTGTGCTATAAAGCAGTATTATGTGGTATGTTTTGTGTTTGTACTTAAATAGGTAACAAGGATACAATTTCAAGCAAACAAGAGGAAATCAAGCTCATTTATGATGAAAAGATAAGAGAAGGATCAAATATGACAAGCCATTTAAAGATGAAGGACCTATCTTGACAATATTCAAAAGTTGAGGGACTTAAATGCGAAGTTTGGAAAAAGTCAAGATTAAAGTCAAACTTGGTCAAACTTCAAGTCAACCAAGTCAAGGGAGTCAAATAGTCAAGAATGCAAGTCAAAGGACCAAATTTGCCATTGGAATGAAGATAAGAGCTCATTTGAATAATCTGATAAAGACAAGGGCTGATAGTGTTAAAAATATACAAACTTTTGCTTGATCCGTGTGAACACAAGGAGGACCAATGAAAATGCAAGGAATTATTGGTTCGGATTGCCAGCTAACATGCCAACTCACTCTCTCATTTAATACCTGAATCGAAACAGTACCTTCACTCAGTTCTTTTTACCCAATCAACAGCTGCCATGCAATAATATCAATTATCCAAAAGTGGATAATGATCCATGTGCCTGGCTAAGGACGAATAGAATGATCACACGTGGCATCTTCAACAAACAAATAACCCAGGATCGACTTGGAGCTACAATGCATTTCATGAAGAACTTTATACATGAAAAATACTCAAAATGAAGAGACGAATCCAACTGCATAGCTTAATTAGACCGAAGATCACAGGAGAAGAAAATCCCTTTTGTGTTCTTGGAGTCAAATCTACAATTCACCAGCTTGTGACACCTGGCACCTCCTCATTGGTTGAGATACGTCAGACTACCCCAACAACACATCATCAACCTCTATAATTAGTTGCTTGTACCTTCATTTTCTTAAACATTGAGGACAATGTTTAGCTTATGTGTAGGGGGTCTTCTATCGAAGTGACCTTACCTAGACTTTGTCATTGACCTTCATGATAACACGGAAAATTAATTTTTCAAATATTTTTCAAATTTTTGATCTACTTTGGCCACCAAAAATATGCATTCATAATTTTTGCATCCATCATTTTTCATTTGAATAACACATTTACATTGTATATATTTCTTCTTTTGATCTTTATGAAAAGTTGAAAAAAGAAACAAAAAAATATAATAAGAACATGGTTCAACAAATTTAGACTTCTTTGACATATTAGGCCCGCCATGGATACTTTGACTCAACCCGAGTTTGCTTATCTAAGCTTATTCTATCCAGTATCCTTAACCATGTAGTCCTTCATTGGTCTATTAGGCTAAGCATCCACGACTCTCATTATTTGAGATTTTAAATTTGTGGAGAATGGGAGATGATAGAGTTGAAGCAAGTATAAAAGGGCTAGATAAACTTCATGATGATTACTTGTGGCTAAACCCTTCTCTTGCTTTACCTCTATTTTCTTCGCATGTATATATGTTAATAAATAATCAAGAACGGTTTTAATTGGTTTGAAGTCTCTTATGCATTTTTGACTAATCATTCATGGTTGGTATAAGTACGTCTTAAGATTCTAAGTTAGAACGTTTTGTGTGTACTAGACTTATGTCATGCTTAATATTTAGCGGGTGTTTTTCCTTTTATTCTTTTCAACTTTCTTTGTGAGGAATAAAGAAAAATAAGAGCGTCTTACAAAAAATGAGTGGGTAGAAAAAAAAGAAGAAAAAGAAAAAAAAGAAAAGAAAAAAAAATTATACAAGACTCTCAAAAGGGGCAGTGAAGTGTTAATTATAGTGACTATTAGATTCCAATATTACCTTGATGGGTTGCGGGGATTTAATAGTTGCTCTAATCCAATATTACCTTGACGGGTTACGGGATTGAAGATCCAAAGTCTCAAAAAGGCAGAGGATGTAAATTATTGCGTGAGTTTTATTTTTCTTTCCTTAGCGAGTGTGTAGCTACTTATTAATGCATGACATAAGGATTTTACACATAAGGCGAATGACTTATTACTCTTGAAATGAACTTATATTGATGTGAGCGGGTTTTAAAGTAATGGATGAGAGGATTACTTAGGATTAAAATCGTGCTTCCTTATTTTTGGATTTTACATTTCTTATATTTCACGCTTCAAATAATGACAAATTTGCTCTCAAGCAATTTGCTCAAATAATAAGCATTCCACATTTAATTGTCCTGAATAAGTTGATGCACTTTTTACTTGTGAATGCAATGATCCTATGTTTAAGCTTGGTATGCGGAAAGTGAAACTTGAGGGTGATAAGTGTTCATGGTACCAAAACCCTAATTTAAGTCATTGATTTCTTTATGATTTTTTCCATCAAAACCATTTATGAAAAATAAAAAATATATAAATATAATTGTTTTTCTTTGCATTGCATCGTAAAAAATCAAAGTCATGCATCATATAGTGTAGAGTAGTGTAAAAACATTCCATATCGGCCAAGGTGGGTTAATTATTAGGAAAATGTAAATTTATGCTTTAAAATATAGCATTGCATGAGGTCATGGCAATGTTCAAGTGTAGGGGATTTGATATGAGCAAAATCTCATATAAAATTAATCAACAAATCACCCTAAAACACATAGAAAATACCTAACTTTTGTGCTATAAAGTAGTATTATGTGGTATGTTTTGTGTTTGTACTTAAATAGGTAACAAGGATACAATTTCAAGCAAACAAGAGGAAATCAAGCTCATTTATGATGAAAAGACAAGAGAAGGATCAAAGATGACAAGCCAGTTGAATATGAAGGACCTATCTTGACAATATTCAAAAGTTAAGGGACTTAAATGCAATGTTTGGAAAAAGTCAAGTTAAAGTCAAACTTGGTCAAACTTCAAGTCAACCAAGTCAAGGGAGGCAAATAGCCAAGAATTCAAGTCAAAGGACCAAATTTGCCATTGGAATGAAGATAAGAGCTCATTTGAATAATCTGATAAAGACAAGGGCTGAAAGTGTTAAAAATATACAAACTTTGGCTTGATCCGTGTGAACACAAGGAGGACCAATGGAAATGCAAGGAATTATTGGTTCGGATTGCCAGCTAACATGCCAACTCACTCTCTCATTTAATACCCGAATCCAAACAATACGTCCACTCAGTTCTTTTTACCCAATCACCAGCTGCCATGAAATAATATCAATTATCCAAAAGTGGATAATGATCCGTGTACCTGGCTAAGGACGAATAGAATGATGACACGTGGTATCTTCATCAAACAAATAACCCAGCATCGACTTAGAGCTACAATGCATTTCATGAAGAACTTTATACATGAAAAATACTCAAAATGAAGAGACGAATCCAATTGCATAGCTTAATTAGACTGAAGATCAAAGGAGAAGAAAACCCATTTTGTGTTCTTGGAGTCAAATCTACAATTCACCAGCTTGTGACACCTGGTACCTCCTGATTGGTTGAGACACGTCAGACTACCCAAACAACTGATCATCAACCTTTATAAATAGTTGCTTGTACCTTCATTTTCATAGAGTAGTTAAGCGTGCAAAAACACACACTTTAGTTTTTCCTCTCAAATTCTGTTTCTACATTCAGTTAGATAACAACTCTTAAGTGTTTGACACACACTTAAGAGTTTGTTAGATAGTTTATTGAGCTGTTGTAACTACTTTTCCCTCCTAAATCAATGAAAGCACAAAATATCCATTTCCTATTCTCATCTTCATCTACTTTGCTCAATCCTGCATTACTGTTATGATATTGTGATGTCATTGATCATAGTTGATCAATGAAGTGAGTTTGATATGATTTTTGAAGCAATTCATGTTCAATTTAGCCTAAAAGTTCATTCCAGTCCTATTGTGTTGGGTCAAAATTAATATGAGTTGATGTGGCAAAAACTCTAAAACGAAGAAAACATGCTAGACGCTGACACGCCATGTTTGGACGCTGACAGAAGTCTACGGCGCTGATGGAAATTCTATTTACAGAATATATTGGATATATTCTAAATAATATATTTAATATATATCTATCTAAATAGAAGATTTAGATGTTTATTTGATATTATCTCTTGTAGATTCTGTTCCTTCCACTATAAAAGGAACAAGAGTCTTAGGTTTTATTCATGTATCATTCATTCACAATGTAAACCTAAAGTGTGTGTCGCACTAGACGTGGGATTCAATGTATACACGTCTAGTGGTTGTTTGTTATTAATATAATGAGCAACCCAATTGTTTTAATTCATGTGTTCTTGTGCCTAAACACCTTGTTATGATCATTGTTCTTATTCCGCTATGTTATCATATGAATGATGATCAACCTAGATATAATGGTTCTTAACCATTGAGTCTAACGATCAATAGGACTCATCAATTGGTATCAGAGCCTAAGGCTCGTGATATCTAGGTTCGACGAGGTGTTCGTGTATGGTGAAAAGAAGAAAAATCCGTCTAGGGTTTTTCTGGACGTTTTTGTGTGCGCAGCAGTATTCAGAAGGTCATAACTTTTGATTGAACTGTTGGATCGTCACGAAATTTTATATCTGTGTTCTACATACATAGATCTAAACATCCACCGGAGGGATTGTCGAGTTTTATCCCCAGGCAAAAGTTATTAAGCGTCGAAGTTGGCTGATGAGTGATTTTCAGTTTTCTGCTTTTACATAAAATCACGAACTAGGGTTCCTCAAACCCTAGATCTACTTAAAAGCAGGAAAAATTGGTGGTTTTAAGGCTGTTATCATGCATAATGATTTGAATTCATTTATTCTCAAAAACCCTAGTTAGGGTTTCGATATTATGATGGATTGAGGGGTTCAAATCTGTTATGATATTAGGGTTTCAGTATAAACCCTAGATTCATTCTATCAGCAGGTTAATTGAAGCATAGGTTATGGTTCTATGATGTCAGAAAAACGTAGTATTGTGTGGTGATTGTTAGCAGATCAAGTTAACAGGAAGCAAAGGGTTCTACGAAAACCCTAGATCCGTATTTTATGAAACATAGCAGGTGTTTCAAGATCATGAACAGCAATAGGAGGATTGCGTGTTATGTTTCTGGATCGAGGAAATCATAAAACAGGTTTGCATAGTGCTTTAAAACGATGAAGAATAAGTTATCAACTTTTGGAAAATATGAGATTCGGTTAGCATATTTTCAGGAATTGTATTTGACTTTATGGAAGTAGACCTGATTTTATGGAGGTAAAGTTTGACTACGTGAATTAAAGATATGAACGTGGGGATTACTGATCATTTGGAGATAAACAACATTTATTTTCTTTACTTATTTAACGGGATTCATTGCTGTTTTTAAGGGATAAATCTGATCCTATGTGCTCCTCCACACGCAGCTTATTATGGTGCACATGTAATTAAGGAATGAAAAGGGACGTTTGATGTGTGATGCTGTTATTCAAGAATGGGTCCCAAGTCAAACGTATACAAATGTTATTATTGGATTCAAAAGTGGACGAGATTTTAGCAGTTCTATTTTGGGAAGTAAATTGATACGTGTATTTATCTATATAAAAGGCTGCTATGCCACTTTTGGATGATAGATGACGTCAGAAGAATATTGACGCTGACAAGAGTATGGTTGACGCTGACAAGTAATATTTTGACGCTGACAGGAATAAGTCAACGCTGATAGGTTGGCAGTGTCGTCCGATATATGAACTTCAACGCTGACACGTATTGTCCGATATTGGACAATACATCTGTCAAAGATATTGGACAGAAGAGATATTGGACAACACACTGATTGCTGCTGTTTGAGAAAATTAGACGTTTTAAGCACACAAAAAGGAGGATTATACACACAAAGGTACATGGAATCTCTGTTTTAATATAGAATATCAAGTTGATATTTATGGCTCGGATATTTTGAAAGGGATTAATGATTTTAATGCGAGTTAGCAACAATTCGTGAGGTAATTTATTGGATTTGATTATGTAATCGGGGTAGCCTTGTAAAAGAGTTATCCATCTTATCTCTTTTACATATGATATGAAGATTAAGTTTCTTCATGAAGAGGTGTTGACTTAAGGGGAAGAATTCTTATGGTAAGTTTTGATGATTGAAGAAGATTTGCGCGAGGTTATGTTCTATCATATCTTGAAAGTAATTAGCATGACAACTAACTTTCAAGGTAACTTGTTCGTGCTTACATGATTGGTGATGAAGACTTGTCATAAACACTTGAAGGAGTTACATTATCGTGCTCAGTGTCTCACAAAGGATGAGAATATTGACAAGGGATCGAGGTCTACTTATACTTTGTGCCATGAGTATAAGTTCTTAGTCACATGGATAGTACAAGACATGGAACATAAGTTTGGGTTATTTTACTTCTACATCAAGAATACTTTATTTATTTTTCTTCAAGATCATTACACAGAGCCTACTTTTGGAGAATCTTCAAAGATTGCATACATTGTTTACTTTCCTGTTGATGTGACAAAAAGGGGAAGAAAATACATGCTACACTTGAGGGGAAGCAATTTGAAGATCATGTACAACTTACAAGAGATATACCAAGAGTTTTGCCGACATCAACTAGGGGAAGATTGTTGGGTCAAAATTAATATGAGTTGATGTGGCAGAAACTCTAAAACGAAGAAAACATGCTAGACGCTGACACGCCATGTTTGGACGCTGACAGAAGTCTACGGCGCTGATGGAAATTCTATTTACAGAATATATTGGATATATTCTAAATAATATATTTAATATATATCTATCTAAATAGAAGATTTAGATGTTTATTTGATATTATCTCTTGTAGATTCTGTTCCTTCCACTATAAAAGGAACAAGAGTCTTAGGTTTTATTCATATATCATTCATTCACAATGTAAACCTAAAGTGTGTGTCGCACTAGACGTGGGATTCAATGTATACACGTCTAGTGGTTGTTTGTTATTAATATAATGAGCAACCCAATTGTTTTAATTCATGTGTTCTTGTGCCTAAACACCTTGTTATGATCATTGTTCTTATTCCGCTATGTTATCATATGAATGATGATCAACCTAGATATAATGGTTCTTAACCATTGAGTCTAACGATCAATAGGACTCATCATATTGTAGCAGTTATAGTAGTAGTTCTTGTTGATTTGGTTTAGAATTAGCTAATGCAGCTGATTAATTGGGTAAATGGTGGTGTATTGGTGGTGTTCTAGCAGATTTTAGTTGCCTCAGCGCCATACTACTCCATCAATGGAGTCTTCAAGCTAAAAGGTTGTGAGATTCTGTTTTTAGGTTCCACTAAATTGAACTTTGCATGCTTAATTCGTAGTGTAAACATTACTTGCTGAAATGATGATGTGATTAGTCTTGTTGTAGTGTAATTGTGCTAGTTTTGATATAATTGAGTAAACTTGTACCTTGAATCTTCATTTACTTGATTTCAGTTTCATTTTCATCAGTCAAGAGTGGTTGAGTACATTTTGAGGTTTAGCTTGTGAACAAGTCTGAATTTGGTTCAATTACATTTCATTTGACTCATTAAACATGTAATGATATCAGTCATAGCTTGATTTACTCTTTAATTAAAAATTGCTTTGGAAAAGTATTTAGCAGACTTGTTAAGTGGTGTTTGGATTTGTGAGTACTTGAGATTAATATTTGTCAAAAACTAGTTAAACCTGCTCATTTACATTTAGTAACATAGAGGTAACTCAATTGTGTTTAGTTTTGTGGTCAAAACATTGGTCAAAAAGGTAATTGACATAAAAAAGGTTTGGGTCAAGTACTTTCAGTAGTTCATTCAAAAAACTAGCTAGATTCAGATCATTGCCATTTATTCATTTCTTAACCATTTAACTTGAAATCAGTTCTTAGTTGTAGTTTAACATCCAAAGTTTAAGCTTGTAAGAGGAAATTATACAGTTCTCAATTTTCAGCTAGAAATCTGCTTTTTAATAAGCTAGAGACCAAATGCAAGTTTATGATATAAAAGCTTGACTGATTTCTTGTAACTGCATTTCTATTTCACAAATCTGCCCTTTTTTCTTCACAAACCTTGTTAGAAACATGTCCTGAGTAGTTTAGGTGATTTTTAGTTTTTTCATATTTTTGGTCAAAGTTGGTCAAATAAGAACTTTCTAGCTTAATTTCAAATTCTACCTTATCTAGTGGATCATTTTCAATTTAGAAAGACATTCCATACTCCTTATAAGCTGTTTTACAAGATTGAGCTTTAAAATCTGATTGTGGAAGTCTCATTTTCATATTAGCTTATTGTTGGCTAATTAGAATAAGCTAATTTGAGTTCTACTTGTTTTTAAGCTGTTTCCTTATACAAGCCTAGCTAAAATTCAATTTTAAGCTTTTTAAAACAAGTTAGAGCTTAATTGGTCCATTATTGAGCTTAAACCAGCTTATTGAACTTGTGAGCCTGTTTTTGTTAAGAAATTTCCATTAATTGCATTTTGGTCCTTCTAGTTCTTAACTTGGTTAATCTGTTGCTAATTTTACAAGTTTTTAGGTTTTGCAATTTTACAGTCCTTTAACTTTTAGAATTTGTTAAATTTGGTTAGTAAGTTTGTTAAAGTTGTTAAGAGTAGTTACAAGTTTGTTAGAATTTATACTTTTAGTCCTTATATTTTCTGAACTTCACATTTCAGCCCTTGTACTTGCATTTAGTTTACTTTTCAAGCACATTTACTTTCATGCTTTTACATTTTGAACTTTTGTAAATATTAATTGGTATTTGCAAAGTGTTTTACGGATACGTAGGTTTAATATTTTTTTAGAATTTTTACTTGTTGATTGAAATAGACATAGAATATCCAAATACCCTATCAACCAAGAACAATTAAAGACTTGAGATTTTTAGGACTTTCAATTTGTCAAGAATCGAAAGAAAACGAACTTCAATATACCCAATTTCATAGTCAAACCCAAATTTTTAATAAATTGATTTAAACACTAACTAAACCTAATCTAAACACGAATTGACTGGTTAATTAGATTAAAATCGAGAGATGAACGAACCCCCAATTTGACCGAAACCCTAATTTCATAAATCGCACTATATGATATAATTAAAAAGATTTTATGAACATAAACACTAATTAAATATGTTTAAACACTAGTTTTATCAAAACCCCCAAAATATACGAAACCCTAATTTTTAATTAAATCAAATCCGAACATGATTCATTTAATTGATGAACAAATAAAACGTTTCAATCAAGTAAACCTCTTATTTTCGAAGTATTGATCAAGTTAATTTTTGAAAAACAATTTCTTTGAATGAAAAGAGATTAAAACTTATCTTTTGTGATAATTTATCACCAAATATGACAAGAACAACCCCTGGAACCAACACCAAGAATCGGATTAAATATATTGTAGGGGTAACACCCATGACAAACGAATCATAGATGAACAAGAACACACTTTCTTGATGTATTTGGATCGGATTGATACAAATCTAGGTTTAGATTTGATGGGAGTAGATGAAACTGAAAATGAATACTAATCAGGGAAGAGAGAGAGAGAGAGATGGGACGGTGGAAGTATTATGTGTTTGTGAAACGTGTAAACCAAAACAAAAAAAGTATATAAAACGTGCCCTTGTTTTTCCTTGTTTATATCGCCTACTGTTGGGCCAGGTTGGGTCAAATAGTCAGTGGGTCGAGCCCATGTATTATCTTTGAGAGTTGGGCTGTCGGTTATAGGCTGGGTTTATAGAAGCCCAAAAACTAAATTGTGTTTATACATTTGTTAAGATAAGCCCGTTTGATAACCGTGAGTAATTATCATGTTTTCCATAAATAAAACGTATTGCCAAGCACGCTTAGGATGTCATGGATCCTTATTTGTAAACTTATAGCCGTCGTAACACGGTGTTTATACTTAACTAGGTCGTGGATAACGTGGTCGTATTCTCGAGCTTATTTTCATTTTCATCCATTTGCTTGAATTACGAGGTGAGTTTATAGCCCCACTTTTAATTGCTTTTAAATCTTTGGGGTGAGAACATTGCTTATTTTTACTGAAGAACATAAGTACCATGAAAACTCATACGTGCCTACATGATGTCTAAGTAGCGATACCCCTAGATGCTTTAGCCCACTATCATGAACCATTAATTACTTTGTGTAAGCACAAATGTTATGGATAGATCTATTGGGATTGGCCTCCCTATCTAATGTTGGTTGTGTGACCAAATTGGATACAATTACATTTGAGGAGTTACGAATGCTTTGGGGTAGTATTTGCTTGGGCTCTTTTATATAAACTTGTTGGTACGGTTAACGCTTCGGTGTCATGAACTTAGACGTAGGATATCATGAACGTTGCTATTTTATGATAATCTTGTATTTGTTATAAGATTATTTGCCGGTTGCCTAACTAAAATCTTATGGTTCATCACACTACTTATACTTAAACCTATAAACTCACCGACCTTTGTGTTTACGTTTTAGCAATGTTTTTCTCAGGTGTCAAGGCGGAGGAGTGACGTGGTTGTGCTATGGAGTTAATAAAATTATCATGATTACCTTTGAGACTTGATTAAAATGTATTACATTTGGAAACTTGATTTATGCTATCATGATGTGTAAAACAATTCTCTTTTGGACCAATTTCTATCTTTATGCTTTATGAATGAAAAATGACTTTTCTTAGTTATTCTTGTATCTATGTCTCTTGGTTGTCATGATAGTCATATCCTCGTGTAATTGTACACGTGGGCCAAATTGAGGGTGTGGCAAACTCGATCTGTTTATTTGAGCACTTGTAATGGATAAAATAGGATAATGAGACCACATTTAATCAGTGTTTAAATGATCAAAATGGTGTGAGCTTAGAATCGAACTTTGGATCTGTCGGATTTAAAGATTATTGTCAAGTTTCATAGAATACACTTTTAGTCCCTGAGAGTGATATAGTTTGTTATAGTTACAGTCCAAATTTGTTGTCTATTTAGTCCTTTGATTATAGATTCAATATCCGTAAGTCCATTTCAGTTAGTTGTTAGGAGATCTGTTAGAGTTAGTAGAGTTGTAGGCCCCTTAGTTAAAAATTCTGGTAATGTCGTTACTATTTTAGTCCTATTGTTAAGTCTAATTAGACTGTGAGAACCCGTATTTTTCCTGGTAATTAAAAACCATTTATTTATTCGTAATTTTTATTTGTATCTTATTTTACATGCTATTCACGTATTACATACCTTGCTTACGTAAATCCCAGAAATTTCGAGAAATTTTAATTTATTTTATATTAATTATTTCTCTAATGATTTAATATAATTTATGGGAATTTTAGAAATTTTTATTTCTTTTCCAAGTTTAACTTAAATCGAAATTTTTTTGATTTAAATACATTCTCGTGCATTTTATAAAGTTGCTCGAACCGACGGAATGAGAACCGGTAATTTTTATACTTCAACTTGAAGAAGGCAAAAAAAAACAAATATTTTCAATAAATATTTCGTTTTTAGAATTTAACTTGCACCGAGTCATAGTTATTTTACGTGTTTTAAGTAGAATCGGGCTAGGATTTAGAACCGGCCCTAGGTAAATTGGACTATTGGGCCAAGAAAAAAAAATATATATATAACTCTTTTCTTTTCTTTTTTTTTTCTTTCCTTCCTGTAGATACAACAACAACAACAACAAAAAAAAAACACACGTAGTTTTTTTTCTTTCATTCCTAACCAAAATCACACTCTGTGATCTCAAAACCATCCCAATCTTTATCATCTATTGCATTTTCAATTATCCAAGTATGTAAAAGTGATCATTGGTAAGAATCATAACCTATCCTAGTTCAATTTTCCCCATGCATTGGTTTTTTTTTAGAACAAGAATGATCAATTTAGAGTTTATAAGTGATTAGGTTTATTATTTTGATCATTCTTCTTGGATGAATTTTGATTTTGACCATTCATATTATAGAAATTTAGTTCCTTGATTAAGATTTATGTTAGTCATGAGTATTTTGATGTTTGGATTGAATTAGAGTTTGTTTGGCATAGTAATTTTATACTCTAAATTCGGACAGCAGGTTTGTGAGTCCAAAACTCACACATTTTCCCAATGTAGGCTGTGTTTTTATAGCTTAGAAGGATTCATTGACCCTTTTACATGTCAGTAGCGATTTGGATGGGCGATCAACTCATCCTAATGAAAAAGTTATGGCCAAAATAAGATTTTAGCTCAAATCTAAAAGTGTAGACTTGTTTAGTGTTTTACAGCACCTTAGGTCCCCTAAACTTGAAATTTCAGGTTGTGAGGACTTATTAGGACTTATAACTTAAATTTGGCCGCTGACCTTGCGTTAATAGCCATCACCAATTGAATTTTATGACTAAAACGGTGATCGCCAATTTTATAACCGATTTTCTAAAATTTTAACCTTTCTCTAAGATGGATTTTTTTTCCCATTTAGAAAACTGAGATAAATTCATATGTCTAGGAACGTCGGGTACGAAAATACCTTTCCGTCGGTATAAGGTTCATCGTCTATCTCTTTATAACGAAGAAATGGCGGGCATTTTTAGAAACTAGTCTAATAAGTAGCAACCGACCTAAACTAGCGTTTGGTTTAGCGCGTTTGATATGGGTATCGAGTGTTTAGCCGTGATTTCTCACTTAAATCATTTGAGAAACTTATAAAGATGACTTTTGATGCAAAGGTTTAGTGTCCCTTAGTTACATCTAAGTTTTTGACACATAAGTGGGTATAGTTGACTAACTAGAAAATTTATAAAGTTTGCTGATATAGCTACTTTCCTAGGTTTAATTGTGTCGAAAAGGTGTTTTCAGCCTTCGGATAAAACTACAAAATTGTCCGGAATGATGTTTTTAGTCACCATCTCGGGAACGGAAGCTTTAAAGTGGCCAATTGACCCTCAAAAATGCAAAATACAGACTGTGATGTTTGACTTTTTTTGTGCAGAATGCATTTTGGTTTTATTTTTAAAAAGGCATCTAGACTTCAAAACGTTTCTTGAAATTCACAAGATATTAACTTCATGATGTATATGACTTCTCTGAATTTTTTGAATTTTTTCCAAGAGTCTAGATAAGATTTTTAGGCTTCGCGAAAAGGAGTTTTCTGCATTTTTTTACTAAGCGGGTGGATGACTAGTTCATTACCCGAACGCCCCTTAGGCAAGCCTAAACCTTATGGAATGGATTTGAAATGATTAATACTGATACTTAGGATTTATAAAATCATAATCGAAGTGAAATTGAGGTTTAATGATTTGTTATCCGCCTTAAGTCGGAAAAGGCCAAAAGTTGACTATTTTCTAGACGTTTAGTCAAAACTTATAAAAACGAGTTCTAAGCTATATAACTTGATGAAACAAGTTTGTATGACCATATTTTATTGTATTCCAGTAACTTACATATATTATTACAACTTTTCATTATTGAGTCATACTCGGGTCGTACTTTGACTTTTGTTGACTTTTTACGTATTAGATCGCGGTTAACGTATAATTGGCGTTTTTAGGTTCCAAATTGTTTGAGAATCTTAGTCTAAGACATTTAGCTTTCATTTTAAGTATTTCTTACAGATTGTGAGCTTTATAGGTCATGTTTACTCTTAGACTCGGTTACTTGTGCAAGTTACTTATATATCTCAATTTTACGAAATATTTTGATTCAAACGTTTTATACTTTTATAAAACAAATATCTAAGATCGTGATCACACTTGTAGGTCGCGGATAATTCTCAAAGTATTAATATTGCCTTTCTTCAGCCGGATCTCTATCTCGTCTCATTTCTTTTCCTTTAAGGTGAGTTCATAGCCCCTTTTCTTATATACTTTGTTACAAATTGCGGGGTGAGAATAACATGCGTGGAATACAATCATTTAAAACTTTTAGTATGCTATCCGAGAACTGTATGCTTCCACAGATTATACATTTACTTATTGCATTAGTACCTTAGTCAAAAGGCCCCTACATCATGAACCGTTAATTCACATTTTGCAAGCGCGAATGTTGTGGATGGATCCATCGGGATTAACAATCCCCGTCCCGATTACCTTGACGCACGTACATTTAATTATCTAATTATTTTGACTAGATACTTACTAGGGGTAAAACATTTATGTTAAAGCTTCGGCGTCGTGAGCTATTGCAATAAATAAATATAAATGATTTTGTACGACGGTACTGAATCATATCCTGTTACTAATTTATAAAAATTAATGTTTGTATTTCACATTACTACTTATTAAACCTATGAATTTCACTCATCTTTATGTTGACATTTTTACATGTTATTTCTCAGGTAATGCTAATGCTTAATTTTGCTAAGGATGGGAGCCCGCAGGATAGCAACACCTTGAAGATTTCATGTCTTGTTGGTCTAATATTTTGTTAATATTGTAAAAAGCTGTCCATTTTGGTATCTACCCCCTTCAAATTTGGTTGCACTAAGACAATAAAAAAAATGTTTGGTACATCTTATAAAACTTATGATGTGTAATATCCATGTCTGGGACCCTATGTAAAAAGAATAATTTTATCTAAATTCCGCAGCTTTTGAAGTAATTATAGTCTTATGATGTCATTTTTACTTCATTTTCATGTCATTCATTATAGCATGTTTTGGGATATCATGAAGTGGGACCCCCAAGTTGCCTACCTGTCCCGTGTCTGATTCTGAGGGTCTTACAGATTGGCATCAGAGCCTATGGTTATAGGGAACTGAGTCGTTTCTAAACTTAGTCTATGACCCAAATTTTCAAACCTTTTATGTGTCTTAGTGTCGAACATGGAATCTGCCAAGGTTGTTCGGTATCTGCGCGGGTAACTCTCTTATCCTTTTTATTTACCTTGATTATATTTATAATATATCATTCTTTGATTTCACTTTGAAATATTATATCGGTTTCATTATGATACTTGCTATCACTTTTCCAATTCCTTTGCACTTATTATATCTATGTATTGTTTTTCTTATGTACATGGAATCACCACCTCGTTCGCCTACTTCCGTCCTTCACTTTTCCGATGCAGACGACTTCATTGATGACGACTCTCAGGGAGAGCCTATGCATGTTGCGGAAGATCCTGAGGAAGATCCTGAGGAAGATCCTGAGGAAGATCCTGAGGAAGAGCCAGAAGAGGAGAATACTCTTAACCTGCCAAATCAGGATGACAATCAAGAGACAGGAGAACCCTCTACTGTCCGCTCTGCTTCCTCAGATACATCTTCTGATTATGTTCACCCTTCTATAGCTAGTGAGATAAATGATATTAACTTTGGGATGAATTATCTGATGAATAGTAACAAGGAAATGAAATCTGAGATAAGTAAGTTAGATGGGAAATTGGAGGAACATAAGAAGCAGTATGCTAGTGATTCCCATGGAGACTCTCTATTTATGGTAAGAATGCGCGATGAATTTGCAAATCTCCAATTCTATAGCCAGCGGAAAAGCAAAAAGATCAGGAAGCTGCAGAAAGCCATGAAAAGTATGCAGCTTCTCATGAAGGAACGATTGGGTATAGAGATTGATGACATCTTAGACAGCTCGGATGATTCGGATGACCAAGAGAGTCCGCCAACTCGTGCAACATCGTCACCTTTGGGGTCATCTAGTGGCTCCCAGTAGTTTCCTTATTAGTGTTTATGTTTATGCACCCTTAATCATGTATCTTTTGTACACTTGGTGCCTTTTATATTGTATCTTTTGTGTATTTCTACTAAGCTGCTAAGACAGTTAGTGCTACATTGCATCTTGGGTGTAATTTTGTATCTTTTGTATATGCACCCTTGTAACCAAACTCTCGATGTAGTATGTATGGAAAACCTTGGCTAATGAATTAACATTTTAGTATCTTTGTGGTTACATCTATCTTTACTATATTCCTTGGATTCTTATTCTTAAGCGTTTCCATTGCAACTTAAATTATTCTGTGTTGCATTTCGTGTTGACAATCAGTTATGCATTACTACAATCTTTCTTTTTTTTTATCCTTCATCTTACATGAATCTTGAAATAGCATATCTTTACTGATTCTCACTGAATTTAGTATTGTGTTGTTGACAGAAACATGCCTCCACTCCGTAGAACCTCTGATATCAGACGATCCCGAAAGGCTAAGATGGAAAGGATCATTGCAAAAAGGGTTGACAAGGAAATTGCTGATTATGAAAATAAACGAAATCCTGAGGATAAAGCTGAAAGCTCCTCTAATGCTAAAGGGTGTTCACATAAAACATTTATGTCTGGAAAGCCACATGCTTTCAATGGAACTGAAGGTGTGGTAGGCTTAACTCGTTGGTTCGAGAAAATGGAGCAAGTGTTTGGTACTTGCAAATGTGCAGAAGAGGATAAAGTCATTTTCGCTGCCAGCACCTTAGAAGGACGCGCACTAACATGGTGGAATGGGAACATAAAAACCTTGGGTTTGGAAAATGCAAATAAAATCCCTTGGGATCAATTTAAGGTAATGATGACTACTGAGTATTGTCCTGATACCGAAATCGAGAAAATGGAACAGGAGTTGTGGACCCTGCAAATGAAGAACTACGATATTGACTTATACACTAACCGATTTCATGAATTGGTTTTAATGTGCCCTGAATTGGTACCCACTGAGAGAAAGAAAATAAAGAAGTATGTTAAGGGTTTTCCGGAAAGGATTAAAGGGAACATCACTTCCTCTAAGCCTTCCACTCTACATGATGCTATGAGTATAGCACGTGAACTTGTTGAGCAAGCTGTAGAAGGTAAGGCTGCCAAGTCTGATAAGGATCATAAAAGTAAATGGGAGGACACCCAGGGGTTTAATCAAGGAGGCAACCAAGGTAACAACCGTCAAAATAACAAGGGCAATAATAGAAACAATAATAAGAACAATAACCGTCAGTCCAACAAGAGACAAGAAGCGGTAGCAGTGTATGCAGCTGCTCCTGCTCCTCCTATTCATGCTCCTACTGCTCCTGCTCATGTTGCTGCTGCTCCTGTAGCCCCTACTGCCAGACAAGGTTATGTTGCAAACTTACCAAAATGTGATCGATGCAACTGGCATCATCCTGCTGGACCCTGCCCTAAGTGTGCTATATGTAAAAGAATTGGTCATGATGAAGGAAATTGTACTGTAGTATGTTTTGGTTGTGGTGAAAAAGGTCATTTCAAGAATCGGTGTCCCAAGGCCAGAAACCAGCAAAATGATGGAACTCGAGGAAAGGTGTATCAAGTTTTCGAAAACCCTCAGCAGAATCCAAGGGTGGTCACGGGTACATTTCTTCTTAACGATCACTATGTTAGCATTTTATTCGATTCGGGTGCTGAGAAAAGTTTCGTGTCTTCTACCATTACCCATTTTATTGATATTGCCCCTTCTGCTTTAGAGGTTAGTTTCGAAATAGAATTAGCTGATGGTAATATTGTTAGTACCAACACCGTCATACGTGGTTGTACTATCGAATTGCTTGGTCACTTGTTTAAAATCGACCTTTTACCGACGCGTCTAGGCAGTTTTGATGTTATTGTGGGTATGGACTGGTTAGCATCCCATCGTGCCGTCATTGTTTGTTTTGAACGAATCGTGCGTATTCCCCTCCCATCTGGTAAAATCTTAGAAATCCGTGGTGAGAAGCCGGACGAAAATCTGAATTCTCTTTTAAGTATCAAGGCTGGGGAGAAAAAGCTTGATGACATTCGTATCATTTGTGAATTTCCTGGAGTGTTCCCAGATGATTTGTCTGGATTACCTCCCGTGCGTGAAGTTGAATTTCGTATCGAACTTATTCCGGGCGCCCTACCTGTTGCTAAGTCCCCTTATCGTTTAGCCCCGTCTGAAATGAATGAATTGTCAAATCAGCTTAAAGAGCTTCAGGAGAAAGGTTTCATTAGACCAAGTCACTCACCTTGGGGTGCTCCTGTGCTCTTTGTTAAGAAAAAAGATGGTGCAATGAGAATGTGCATTGATTATAGGGAATTAAATAAGATGACAATCAAAAATCGATATCCTCTCCCTCGAATAGATGACTTATTTCATCAATTACAAGGTGCTTGCTGTTTTTCAAAAATAGATCTTCGATCAGGTTACCACCAGTTAAGAGTACATGAAAGTGATATTCCTAAAACCGCATTCAGAACCCGTTATGGTCACTTCGAATTTACAGTTATGCCTTTTGGTCTTACGAATGATCCTGCCGTCTTTATGGATTTAATGAACCGTGTTTGTAAGCCCTATCTTGATAAGTTCGTCATAGTCTTTATTGACGATATCCTCATTTACTCAAAGTCTGAAGAAGACCATGAACATCATCTGAGGACAATTTTGAGTCTCCTGGAGAAGGAAAAGTTATATGCCAAATTCTCTAAGTGTGAATTTTGGTTAAAAGAGGTCCAATTCTTAGGTCACGTGGTTAATCAAGATGGTATACATGTGGATCCTTGTAAAGTGGAAGCAGTAAAGAATTGGAAAACTCCTGAATCACCTACAGAGTTCATTTCTTGGGTTAGCGGGATATTACCGTAGATTCATTGAAAATTTCTCTAAGATTGCCAAACCTCTAACTTTACTAACCCAAAAGAATAAGGAATACATTTGGGGTGATGATCAAGAGCAAGCCTTTCGCTTACTAAAGGAAAAGTTGTGTAATGCACCAGTATTAACACTTCCAGATGGACCGAATTATTTCGTAGTGTATTGTGATGCATCTCACCAAGGTTTTGGATGTGTCCTCATGCAGAGAGGTAAAGTGATTGCTTATGCGTCGAGACAACTTAAAACCCATGAAAAGAATTATACCACTCATGATTTGGAATTGGGTGCAGTGGTATTTGCACTAAAAATATGGAGACACTATCTCTATGGGACAAAAAGTATAATATACACTGACCACAAGAGTCTTCAATACATCTTTAATCAAAAAGACCTGAATATGCGACAAAGACGATGGTTAGAACTACTTAGCGATTACGAATGTGAGATTAAATACCATCCAGGCAAAGCAAATGTTGTGGCAGATGCTTTAAGCAGAAAGGAAAGGCTTAAACCCAGAAAAGTACGTGCTATGCGCATGACTATCCAATCTGGCCTAAAGGCTAGGATTTTAGAAGCACATAAAGAAGTTGCCAAAGATTTTAAGACTCCAGTCGAACGACTGCGAGGATTAGAAGCCCAACTGGAACAAAAAGAGGATGGAACTCTTTACTTTGTTGGTAGAATATGGATTCCATTTGTTGGTGGAATCAGGAAGGTAATATTGGATGAAGCTCATGCATCAAGATACTCAATCCACCCTAGTGCAGATAAAATGTACTACGATTTGAGAGATGTATACTGGTGGCCTGGGATGAAGACTGACATAGCCGAATATGTCAACCAATGCTTAACTTGTTTAAAAGTTAAAGCAATACATCAGAAACCTTCTGGCCTCCTGCAGCAACCGGAAGTCCCTGAATGGAAATGGGAGAAGATTACAATGGATCTAGTTACCAAGTTACCTAGAAGCAGTGGTGGTTACGATGCTATTTGGGTTATCGTGGATAGGTTGACAAAATCTACTCATTTCATTCCGATCCGTGAGGACTACAAGACTGAAAGTTTGGCACGAATTTACATAAACGAAATTGTTGCAAAACATGGAGTACAAGTGTCGATTATCTCTGATAGAGATAGTCGTTTCGCATCTAACTTCTGGCGGGCTCTTCAAAAGGCGTTGGGAACACAGGTATTAATGAGTACGGCTTATCATACAGAAACGGACGGGCAGAGTGAGCGCACCATTCAGACTTTAGAAGACATGCTGCGAGCATGTGCTATGGATTTTGGAGGAAGTTGGGACACTCATCTACCACTAGTTGAATTTTCATACAACAACAGTTATCACAAGAGTGTCAAGTGCTCACCATTCGAGGCATTATACGGACGTAAATGTAGATCACCCGTGATATGGAATGAGGTGGGTGAAAGTCAGTTAATTGGACCGGAATTAGTCCAAGAAACTACGGACAAGATTGTGCAAATCAGAGAGAGATTAAAAACCGCTAGAAGTCGACAGAAAAGTTACGCGGACAAAAGGCGTAAACCACTTGAGTTTCAAGTTGGTGACCATGTACTACTAAGGTTATCCCCCTGGAAGGGATTAGTAAGATTCGGTAAGAGAGGTAAGTTAGCCCCTTGTTTTGTAGGACCATTTGAAATCATTGAACGTATTGGTCCAGTAGCTTATCGTTTGAAGCTGCCGCAAGAGTTAAGTTGCATTCATGATGTATTTCACGTTTCTAATCTTAAGAAATGTTTAGCTGAATCGGATATTCAAATTCCATTGGAAGAGATCAAAGTGGATGAGAAACTGTATTTCATAGAAGAACCTATCGAAATTGTGGATCGACAAGTCAAGAAGTTAAAGCGTAGTTGGATTCCAATCGTCAAAGTTCGTTGGAATTCTCGTAGAGGTGCTGAGTTTACTTGGGAGAGCGAAGACCAGTTCAAAGACAAGTATCCCCATCTTTTTCCGTCATCTTCCATCTCCAGTTGAACTCTGAGGGACCAGAGTTCCTTTAGGGGGGTCGACTGTGAGAACCCGTATTTTTCCTGGTAATTAAAAACCATTTATTTATTCGTAATTTTTATTTGTATTTTATTTTACATGCTATTCACGTATTACATACCTTGCTTACGTAAATCCCAGAAATTTCGAGAAATTTTAATTTATTTTATATTAATTATTTCTCTAATGATTTAATATAATTTATGGGAATTTTAGAAATTTTTATTTCTTTTCCAAGTTTAACTTAAATCGAAATTTTTTTGATTTAAATACATTCTCGTGCATTTTATAAAGTTGCTCGAACCGACGGAATGAGAACCGGTAATTTTTATACTTCAACTTGAAGAAGGCAAAAAAAAATAGTTATTTTCAATAAATATTTCGTTTTTAGAATTTAACTTGCACCGAGTCATAGTTATTTTACGTGTTTTAAGTAGAATCGGGCTAGGATTTAGAACCGGGTCTAGGTAAATTAGACTATTGGGCCAAGAAATATATATATAACTCTTTTCTTTTCTTTTTTTTTCTTTCCTTCCTGTAGATACAACAACAACAACAACAAAAAAAACACACGTAGTTTTTTTTTTCTTTCCTTCCTAACCAAAATCACACTCTGTGATCTCAAAACCATCCCAATCTTCATCATCTATTGCATTTTCAATTATCCAAGTATGTAAAAGTGATCATTGGTAAGAATCATAACCTATCCTAGTTCAATTTTCCCCATGCATTGGTTTTTTTTTTAGAACAAGAATGATCAATTTAGAGTTTATAAGTGATTAGGTTTATTATTTTGATCATTCTTCTTGGAGGAATTTTGATTTTGACCATTCATATTATATAAATTTAGTTCCTTGATTAAGATTTATGTTAGTCATGAGTATTTTGATGTTTGGGTTGAATTAGAGTTTGTTTGGCATAGTAATTTTATACTCTAAATTCGGACAGCAGGTTTGTGAGCCCAAAACTCACATATTTTCCCAATGTAGGCTGTGTTTTTATAGCTTAGATGGATTCATTGACCCTTTTACATGTTAGTAGCGAGTTGGATGGGCGATCAACTCATCCTAATGAAAAAGTTATGGCCAAAATAAGATTTTAGCTCAAATCTAAAAGTGTAGACTTGTTTAGTGTTTTACAGCACCTTAGGTCCCCTAAACTTGATATTGCAGGTTGTGAGGACTTATTAGGACTTATAACTTAAATTTGGCCGCTGACCTTGCGTTAATAGCCATCACCAATTGAATTTTATGATTAAAACGGTGATCGCCAATTTTATAACCGATTTTCTAAAATTTTAACCTTTCTCTAAGATGGATTTTTTTTCCCATTTAGAAAACTGAGATAAATTCATATGTCTAGGAACGTCGGGTACGAAAATACCTTTCCGGCGGTATAAGGTTCATCGTCTATCTCTTTATAACGAAGAAATGGCGGGCATTTTTAGAAACTAGTTTAATAAGTAGCAACCGACCTAAACTAGCGTTTGGTTTAGCGCGTTTGATATGGGTATCGAGTGTTTAGCCATGATTTCTCACTTGAATCATTTGAGAAACTTATAAAGATGACTTTTGATGCAAAGGTTTAGTGTCCCTTAGTTACATCTAAGTTTTTGACACATAAGTGGGTATAGTTGACTAACTAGAAAATTTATAAAGTTTGTTGATATAGCTGCTGTCCTAGGTTTAAGTGTGTCGAAAAGGTGTTTTCAGCCTTCGGATAAAACTACAAAGTTGTCCGGAATGATGTTTTTAGTCACTGACGCGGGAACGGAAGCTTTAAAGTGGGCAATTGACCCTCAAAAATGCAAAATACAGACTGCGATGTTTGACTTTTTTTGTGCAGAATGCATTTTGGTTTTATTTTTAAAAAGGCATCTAAACTTCAAAACTTTTCTTGAAATTCACAGGATATTAACTTCATGATGTATATGACTTCTCTGAATTTTTTTGAATTTTTTCCAAGAGTCTAGATAGGATTTTTAGGCTTCGCGAAAAGGAGTTTTCTGCATTTTTTTACTAAGCGGGTGGATGACTAGTTCATTACCCGAACGCCCCTTAGGCAAGCCTAAACCTTATGGAATGGATTTGAAATGATTAATACTGATACTTAGGATTTATAAAATCATAATTGAAGTGAAATTGAGGTTTAATGATTTGTTATCCGCCTCAAGTCGGAAAAGGCCAAAAGTTGACTATTTTCTAGACGTTTAGTCAAAACTTATAAAAACGAGTTCTAAGCTATATAACTTGATGAAACAAGTTTGTATGACCATATTTTATTGTATTCCAGTAACTTACATATATTATTACAACTTTTCATTATTGAGTCATACTTGGGTCGTACTTTGACTTTTGTTGACTTTTTACGTATTAGATCGCGGTTAACGTATAATTGGCGTTTTTAGGTTCCAAATTGTTTGAGAATCTTAGTCTAAGACATTTAGCTTTCATTTTAAGTATTTCTTACAGATTGTGATCTTTATAGGTCATGTTTACTCTTAGACTCGGTTACTTGTGCAAGTTACTTATATATCTCAATTTTACGAAATATTTTGATTCAAACGTTTTATACTATTATAAAACAAATATCTAAGATCGTGATCACACTTGTAGGTCGCGGATAATTCTCAAAGTATTAATATTTCCTTTCTTCAACCGGATCTCTATCTCGTCTCATTTTTTTTTTCCTTTAAGGTGAGTTCATAGCCCCTTTTCTTATATACTTTGTTACAAATTGCGGGGTGAGAATAACATGCGTGGAATACAATCATTTAAAACTTTTAGTATGCTATCCGAGAACTGTATGCTTCCCCAGATTATACATTTACTTATTGCATTAGTACCTTAGTCAAAAGGCCCCTACATCATGAACCGTTAATTCACATTTTGCAAGCGCGAATGTTGTGGATGGATCCATCGGGATTAACAATCCCCGTCCCGATTACCTTGACGCACGTACATTTAATTATCTAAGTATTTTGACTAGATACTTACTAGGGGTAAAACATTTATGTTAAAGCTTCGGCGTCGTGAGCTATTGCAATAAATAAATATAAATGATTTTGTACGACGGTACTGAATCATATCCTATTACTAATTTATAAAAATTAATGTTTGTATTTCACATTACTACTTATTAAACCTATGAATTTCACTCATCTTTATGTTGACATTTTTACATGTTATTTCTCAGGTAATGCTAATGCTTAATTTTGCTAAGGATGGGAGCCCGCAGGATAGCGACACCTTGAAGATTTCATGTCTTGTTGGTCTAATATTTTGTTAATATTGTAAAAAGCTGTCCATTTTGGTATCTACCCCCTTCAAATTTGGTTGCACTAAGACAATAAAAAAAATGTTTGGTACATCTTATAAAACTTATGATGTGTAATATCCGTGTCTGGGACCCTATGTAAAAAGAATAATTTTATCTAAATTCCGCAGCTTTTGAAGTAATTATAGTCTTATGATGTCATTTTTACTTCATTTTCATGTCATTCATTATAGCATGTTTTGGGATATCATGAAGTGGGACCCCCAAGTTGCCTACCTGTCCCGTGTCTGATTCTGGGGGTCTTACATAGACTATTCAATTTGGGCTAATTTTGGACTGGATTGGTGTTGGTCCACGGATTCTTAGGATTGTATAAGTGTTTGACATATCTAAATAGAGGGAGGGAGATGAAGAACTAGAGAGAGAAAGTTAGAGAGAGAAAGGAGAGGATTAGAGAAAAATAGAAGATTAAGTGAAATGAGAAATGAACAATTACCCTTCCTAACTAATAAGTGTGTAAACACTTCTAGTTTTGCCACTAAAATCAAGGAAAAACAAGACCTAATCATGTGTTTAATATCATAAATGTCGGAATTACGCTTGGTTTTGTGTTTTTGTGTGAAATACGTACAAAAGATCAAAAGGAAAGAACACACGGGATTTCACGGTCAAATGTTGAAGAAAAGTCCAAGAAAGAGACAAAGACAAAGTCAAAGAACCAAAAGTGTGCCAAAGATCACGAAAACCGGCAAATTCGACACGAGTTCAAAGAAAGGATCATCAAAGCCGAAATCGAGCTCGTTTTAGAGGATTAAAGTTTATCAAAGTTATTTGGGCTTAGTAGGTCCCACATTTGCTTATTGGGCCCACAAGCCCATTTAACCAATTTGTTAATTTACCATTTGATGGATCAAAAGGCCCAATTACACATTTAAGGGACGGATGGAGTTATTAATTGGGCCACAAGGCCCATTTGCCTTATTATAGACGGAAGGAGTAAATGGGTTTTCAAGCCCATTTGGTTAATAAGTAAATGGAACGGTGAAAGTGAATTTATTCACGTGATATTTCTTGGTCAAAACTTATCCAACTCACCCAATCGTTTATTAAAAACGATTTACACTCACACCTCACATTATCTCTACGCTACAAACTATGTAAACTCTCCTCTCTCCTCACCCCTAAACAAACGCAGCCACCACCATTTTTTACCCAATCTCAAAACCCTAATTCACCCTAATCAAAAATTACACCAAAAATAATTTGGGGTTTTGCTTAAATCGTGTAATTCACACGATTGGGAATTAATTCCCCCTTATTTCAGGAAGAACATGATGGGTGGTCCTCATCTACGTGGCCTCTCCCTAGCATGTGATTGGCTTAAACAACTCATCACCACCAATCCCCCAATTAAATAAACCCATGTCATCAAGGAAGAAACACAAGAAGCACACATTTGTACAACGTGGCAATCTGCGTGATGGAGGGCTTTTTATCCACCGTTGATCAAGAAAGAGAAAAGAAGAGAAGAGAATAGACGGCCAAGATCTTTCTACTTGCTCACCAAGTTTCACCAGCAAGGTTTTTAGGGTTTTCCTATAAAAAACCATTCAATCTGTAATTCATGTGTGCCATTTATTTTATTTTATTTTTATTTATGCAAAATTAGATGATAGGTTAAATGTAATTTTCTTTTTCCAGTAAATGTAACTTCCTTTTATTATTAATAAAATTTATTTTTAGTTTAATCTTGTCTCTTTAATTATTTGAATTTATTTGCGATTTACTTTTAAATCTGTTTTTAAATAATCAATATAAAGTAAAAAAGTGATGTTAAATTTCCCCTACTGGGAAATTTTATAAAAATCTGGTTCGAGGATCGAGAGGTGATACTTTTCGATGATGATGATGATATTTGGGTAAGGAGTTTTGATTCGGTTCATTAGACGGCTCTGCGCCTCGTCTACTTCCCAACGGATTCGTCACCAGGTTCTTTTTTTTTATGTTAAGTTTTTAGATTAATTTTTATGTTTGCTTAAGTTACGATTTATAAATTTTGTTTAAATTGTCTTACAGTTTAAGTTTCGGTTTGTTAGATCTGCTTAGTTTGTTTTTTTGGATGTGAGTTTGTTTAAGTCTTGCTTGGATCTGCTTATTTTCAGTATTTGTTTTGCAACTTAGATTTGCTTATTTGATTTAGTTTCTAGTTTGGGTTTGCTTATTTTGATAGTTTTAGAATTGATCTGCTTGTTTTCACTTTAAGAATTGTTAGCTTATTTGATTTAGTTTAATTCTTATTTGTTTGAATTTAGATTTTCCTTTTATAGTGGTAGCTTATCTGCTTATTGGGTTTATTTCTGTAACTGCTTTTGCATATTGTGCTTATTTGGGTTTTCTTATTTTACTATATCTGTCTATCACAAGCAACAGATCCTTTTGATCTGTTTGTTTAAAAATTCCAAAAAAATATTAATATAGCAAAAAGTTGTCTCTAACGAGACTCGACCCCTAGACCTCCAGTTTAACAACCCAGTACGTTTGCCAATTGTTCTAGTATTCCTTTTGAGTTTAATACAACCTTTAAAATTAATATAAAGTGTTTAATTCTTAGCTGTCAGTTTTTTATTATTAGTTTAAATACAAATATTAGTTTAGTTAAATTTTAATAAAAAGTCTTTTATAAGTTTTCATTTATAAAGTTAAAAAAAATAATAAACAAATAAATATTTTTAATACTTTTAGAATTTTAAAATTGTTTTCATAAATTAGTTTTTATTATTTTAATTTAGTTTCCATAAAATGAGTTTTAAATTTTATTTAAATTCAAAATTGTTTTTAAATTAGTTTAATTAATTTTGTTTAGTTTCAAATTAGTTTTTATTTAAAATAGTTTATGATTTTTAAATAGTTTTGAAAAAGTAGTTTTTATTAAATATTTCCTTTTTAATTAGATTAATTAGTTTTTAATTAAATAGTTTTTAGTTTTTAAAATACCAAAAAGAGTTTTAATTAGCAAGAACAATTAATCCACGTTAAATTTGATATCAATTCGAGTGAGTCGAGGAAACGAACTTAATTGCAATTGACAAACAAAAAATAGCTACTTTAAATTGGCGCCGCTGCCGCTTCGCTCGTTACGATTGACGATTCGTGAGACGATTTAGATTTTGGGATCCGTTCAATTTTGAACGTTATTTTTATCGTTAAAAAATCAAAAACATAAAAAAATAAAAAACATAAAAATACAAAAAAATAAAAAATCATCAAAAGCAAACTCTTTCCTAAGATTTGCACCAAAAAAAAGAAAAAATCCAAAAGTAATACTTTTCCTAAAGTATTACACCAAAAATATTACGTATTATTGATATTTTTCTTATTTCGATTCCTTTCGCTTTTTATTGTGAATATATATTTTTCTTAAAAAATACAAAAAGTTTTTTCTTTTACTATATTATATTACGTAGAACAATTAATTTACCTACTTTCAAATAAGACCTTAGTTGGGATTTCATCACCTAGCTATTGTATTCGAATCTAAAACAAAAAAATCAAGGCAAAATAGATAAATACTAGTAAGAAGTTTGAACTCGATTTATACAAACTATAAGGTGGGTATAAGGCGACGCGCTATAAAAGGCCATCTAAAGAAAAAGGTTTTTAAGTGCTTTGTGCCACGTCGTTTCCCCGCTTGCTTGTGCGTATATTGAGAGGGACGACCGATTATTGGTTTGCCAACTCAAGTAGTATTAAGTATATATTTTTGTAGCTTTTTAATATTGCACCTCGAGAGGAATAATCCCTTTCCTCTCAAAGTTGACCGAGGTCTCCTACCTCATTCCTAAAGTTTTAATTGTATGCGCACTCGCGCGCATGCATACATACCGATTGGTGTACCAAATACTTCTAATTCTTCCAAAAAGAAGAAGAAGAAAAACAAAAAGACCGTCAATCAAGCCGATCCCGAGAATCGAGCTTTGAACAACACGATGGCAACAGATAATCGACCAATGATTGAGATTCCACAATCTCACATTAAAGGAAATGATGACGCGATTGTGGTGTCGGATATTGGAGCGAGTTGTTTTGAACTAAAAACGGGTTTTATTCAAATGGTTTCCGCTACACCATTTTTAGGTCGTACTAATGATGACCCACATGCTCATATAAAACGTTTCATACAATTGGCAAACACCGTCAAATACAATGGGGTGCCACAAGAGGTCATTCGTTTACAACTCTTTCCTTTTTCCCTCGAGGGACAAGCCCGGATTTGGCTTGATAAGGAACCACCCCAAAGTATCACCACATGGATTGATTTAGAGACCAAGTTCATTAACTAATTTTTCCCATCATCACGGACCACCTCTTTAAGGAATGACATCATTACCTTTGAACAACAATATGGGGAAACGTTTAGTGAGTCTTGGGATCGATTTAAGGAGCTTATAAGAAAATGTCCACAACATGGTTTCACTAAAGTGCATCAAATTAATACGTTTTACACAGGTTTAACTCTTAATGACCAAGACTCACTTAATAGTGCCACGGGTGGTAATATTCTTGTGAAATCCATGAACGAGGGTTGGGCAATAATTGAAAACAAGGAAAAAGTTCTAACCAAGAGTGTACGGACTACAATAGCTAGTGCTAGTGATAATGAGGTGACTAATCAAATTAAGGAGCTTACTTCAATTGTGAAACACCTTGTTTTAAGAGATAACCCTCCCACTACACATGTGAATGCCGTAAAAGAGACTTGTGAAACGTGTGAGACTTGTGGTGGACCACATTCGTATTTTAATTGTGACAAGGTTTACAATCAACAACAAAAAGTTTATGCGTATAACAACAATGAAAATGAGCGGGTTCATTTCAAACCAAATGTTGATGTTAACCATTTGTCTTATAAGAGTACTAACTATTTGGCTCCTCCGGGTTTTGTAACTCAACAAAGACCATCCCCACCCGCCCAAAATACCCAATACCAAAATAGGAACCAAGGTCCTCAAATGGGTAATTTTCAAGGGAATTCAAATACAAGGGGTTTTAACCAAAATCAAGGGAATTTTCAAGGGCAAAATCAAGGGTTTAATACTCAAAATCAAGGCTTTAATAATCAAGGTTTTCAAAATCAAGGCTTTCAAAATCCTAATCAATATCAATACCAAGGTTTTCCTAATCAAGGGGTTAACAATCAAGGGTATAATCAAATGAACATACATAATCCTCAAATGGACTTGGTTCTACAAAAATTTTCCGAACATGAGAGAACTATGAAACAAATGCAAGAGTCCACCGATAGGAAGTTCGTGAAAATGTTGCAAGCCCTTAGACCCCAAGGAGCCTTACCTTCTAATACCGAGATTAACCCTCGTGCTAATGTGAGTGCTATCACTACTCGAAGTGGAGCCACTTTAGTGGGACCTTCCATCTCTTCGCCCATAAAGGAGAGACAAGGCCCGGAGGTCATAATGAGTAATCCTACTCCCCCTTCGGTGATTCCTCCCACTACCACTCCTAGTACTAGTTCTCCATTGCCTAATGAGCCTAACCATAAGGTTGTTCAAGAAGCGAGTCCTTCTCCTTCTCAACCTTCAAAGTGTAAACCCTATATCCCTTATCCCTCTAGGTTAGACAAGGCTAAAGTGCTCACCAAAGATGACGTTCATGTTTCCAACTTTTTGAAAATGATTTCCAACGTGAATGTTAACATTAGCCTTATTGAAGCACTTGCTTAAATGCCAAAATATGTGAAAGTGTTCAAAGATTTGCTCAATAAGAAAGAAAAAATGGTAGAGCTCGTTAACACCCATTTAAATGAGAATTGTTCCGCGATTCTTCTCAAAGAGCTTCCCGAAAAGTTAGGAGAACCCGGACGATTCGTGTTACCTTGCTCGTTTCCTCAAATTGATGATTGTATGGCTTTAGCGGATCTCGGCGCTAGCATCAATCTTATGCCACTCTCGGTATGGAAACAATTATCATTACCCGACCTTGTACCGACTCGCATGACTCTCGAGTTAGCTAATATAACTCTCGCATACCCCGTTGGTATTGCTGAAGACGTTTTTGTTCGATTTGGTACATTCACTTTTCCCGTGGACTTTGTCGCCGTCGACTATGAGATGGATTCTCGTATTCTGTTAATACTTGGTAGACCATTCTTACGATCCGGAAGAGCATTAGTTGATGTGGCCGAAGGGGAGTTAATTCTTATGGTTAGGGATGAACAACAAGTTTTTAAAATGGGAAAAATCGCAACTAAATCAAATGGAAAAGAGTCGGTCAATATGATTGATGTTCTTAATTATGATAATGAAGAGATTTTTATTAATCCTTTTGGAATTCAAACATCTAATCAAAATGATTTAGTGATAACTTCATCCCTTCCCTTAGAGCCTAAAATTTTTGGAACTCCTATTTACGATACTTATAGTGTTGACACTTCTTTAAGTGATCACACTATCTTCGGTTTAGACGACCTATCTTTTGACCCACCCACTTTTGACCCACCCATTTTTGATACACCAATCTTTGATACTTACGATGATGACACTTCTTTAAGTGATCTCATTAACTTTGATGACCCACCCCATGATGTTAATGCACCTCATGTCTCTATGAGTGATTCTTTCATGGAGACTGCTTTTGACTTTTATACTCCAATTTTAGAAGTCATGACTTTCGAGGAGGATCCCTCACTCTTAGAGATCATTCCTAATTTAGAGGATATTCCATTTGAGGAGGATTCAGATATCTTTCTAAATACCTATTTTCCTCACGAGGATGAGTTTTCCTATGACTCCGATGATAGTTATGTTTTCACAACAAGTTTGGAAGAGGACGACTTTCCCACTTTGGATTATGATGATATTTTGAGCTTAAATGTCAACACCTCTTGCTATTTCCCCGTTAAAGAACCGATGTTTGATCCCGTGATAGAGACTTTAGGGCTATCATTTCCAAATCACCTTACCCTTCCTTATGAGAGACTTTTGACTAAGGGTACCTCACTTTTCTTTGCCATGTGTGATTCTACCACCTTGGAGTTTATTTCCTTTCGTGATGGAAATTACGTGTTTGACCCGGGTGGATTTTCATGGGGTATTCCTTATATGATTTTGTTTCACCCCTTTATCATGGAGAGATTTTCCTCCTTTGGAAATCTTGGTTTTTCCATGATTTTTCCCATTTGAATGATGACATTCGGGAAATCGAGTGGAGCTAGAGACTCGTGATAAATAAATCAAGCATCGTATAACTAGGTTAGATTTTTACCTTTTCCATCCTTTCCACCCTTTTTCACCTTCACCCATTTCCACCAATAAGTGTAGGGGGAGTCAAGTAGGTTGTTTGTATTTTGTGATGTTGTGCAGGGGCATGTGCTTTAATGATCCACTTTTGGTGTTTTTGACGCGACCCGTGATCCCGTGTTCCCGTGTACCCGGTTTCTTCGATAAGTTTTTGCTATTGTGATTCATACATGTATATAAATAAGATGAATAAATGTAATCACTTTCGTTGTCTCTTCCTTAGCTCGATTTAAATAACGTACTCAATGTCCTAAGTGTAGGGGAGTTTATTCGCCCACATGCTTAAACATTGAGGCAAATGTTTATATTAAGTGTAGGGGGACTTCTATCGAATTTTAGTGGACTTTTCCATGAATTTGACCTCATTTAACCGGAAAATTAAATTTTTTTTCAACGTTTTTCAAATTTTTGATCTATTTTGGCCTAGTAGTATTTCCATTTATTTTCTTTCCTTTTGTCATCACATCGTATTTATATTTTCCATTTCAAGAATAAAAATAAATAAAAAATAAATAAATGAATAAAATGGTTTTAACAAGTTTAGATATCTTTGATATATTAGGCCCGTCGTAAATATTTTGACTCAACCCGAGTTTACTTAAGTTTACTCTAGCTAGTATCCTTAACCATATGGACCTTAATTAGTTTATTTGGCTAAGCATCCACAAGTCTCATTCCTTAAGATTTTAAATTGTGGAGAACGAGAGATGATAGAGTTGATAATAAGTTTAAGAGTTAATTCTTGCTTATATGAGTTTTTGTGGCTCTTTCTTCCCGCTTGTATATTTAATTGCTTAATAAATGAGGATTTTTGCGGTGTAGATTCGATATCTTAGCTCTTAGCCAAATCTTTTATCTCCTTGTAATTAAAGCATGAACACATTGAGGGTGCCAGCGTTGTGGACTTCCGACTAAGGTGGCCCATAACCACTAAGTACGAGGTAATTAGACCATGGGACCGCGGAATTTGGCCTACTATATATATCATAAATAAAGAAAGAATAAGATTAAAACATAACCTCAAGGAGCCTTAGGGTGTGGGGCATGTAGCACGAACCTTGTCATTAGAGCCTTAGGGTGCATGGCATGGTAAGTGTTGAATAAAAGTTGATCAAAAATCAATTCCCTTGTTTATCGTTCAAGTAGCCTTAGGGTGTGGACAATAAATGAGGAGCATTTTTACATCTTAACGAGCCTAAGGGTATATGATGTGAACTTGCTAAACTCCACATAAAGTCTACATGAATTTGGATGAATAATTAATAAGTAGTACTATTGGCCAAATTTTGGATCCGGGAATTTATTCCCCAAATTGTGTTAAATCATCCTTGATGTGGGCTTACTTTAGCGACAACGTTTTTGAGGACGAGGTTAGGTTTTGAGTGTCGGGTTTGCACCGTTTTGCCTTCATTTTTCGACTAATAATTATCAAATAAGTCAAATTAGCCTACGGGTGAATGACAATCCTTAAAAGCTAGAGATATAACTTCGGAATTGGAGAAAGAGTATTACACAATTGTCTTATATAAGTGGTTTTAACCTAAGAACTTATGGTAAATAATGATCTCGTTTTTTTTAAGCTTGGTATGGGGAACGTGAAACTTGAGGGTGATTAATATTCATGACACCTAAGCCCTAATTGAAGTCTTAGATTTCTTTGCGAGTTTCTTCCATCAAATAATTTCCAAGTTAATAAACTGTTATAACTTTTGTTTCCTTTTAATGTTTTTATCTTTTTATCGTAGTAGTAATAGTATATCTTAATAAAGGCCAAGATGGGTTAATTATGAGAAAAATGTAACTTTATGCTTTAAAACTATGCATTGCATGTGGTCATTACAATGGTCAAGTGTAGGGGATTTAATAAGTGTGTAAACACTTATAATTTTGCCACTAAAATCAAGGAAAAACAAGACCTAATCATGTGTTTAATATCGTAAAAGTCGGAATTACGCGTGGTTTTGTGTTTTTGTGTGAAATAGGTACAAAAGATCAAAAGGAAAGAAACTACGGGATTTCACGGTCAAATGTTGAAGAAAAGTCCAAGAAAGAGACGAAGACAAAGTCAAAGAACCAAAAGTGTGCCAAAGATCACGAAAACCGGCAAATTCGACACGAGTTCAAAGAAAGGATCATCAAAGCCGAAATCGAGCTCGTTTTAGAGGATTAAAGTTTATCAAAGTTATTTGGGCTTAGTAGGTCCCACATTTTCTTATTGGGCCCACAAGCCCATTTAACCAATTTGTTAATTTACCATTTGATGGATCAAAAGGCCCAATTACACATTTAAGGGACGGATGGAGTTATTAATTGGGCCACAAGGCCCATTTGCCTTATTATAGATGGAAGGAGTAAATGGGTTTTCAAGCCCATTAGGTTAATAAGTAAATGGAACGGTGAAAGTGAATTTATTCACTTGATATTTCTTGGTCAAAACTTATCCAACTCACCCAATCGTTTATTAAAAACGATTTACACTCACACCTCACATTATCTCTACGTTACAAGCTATGTAAACTCTCCTCTCTCCTCACCCCTAAACAAACGCAGCCACCACCATTTTTTTACCCAATCTCAAAACCCTAATTCACCCTAATAAAAAATTACACCAAAAATAATTTGGGGCTTTTGCTTAAATCGTGTAATTCACACGATTGGGAATTAATTCCCCCTTATTTCGGGAAGAACATGATGGGTGGTCCTCATCTACGTGGCCTCTCCCTAGCATGTGATTGGCTTAAACAACTCACCACCACCAATCCCCCAATTAAATTAAGCCATATCATCAAGGAAGAAACACAAGAAGCACACATTTGTACACCGTGGCAATCCGCGTGATGGAGGGATTTTTATCCATCTTTGATGAAGAAAGAGAAGAGAAGAGAAGATAATAGACGGCCAAGATCTTTCTACTTGCTCACCAAGTTTCACCAGCAAGGTTTTTAGGGTTTTCCTATAAAAACCCATTCAATCTATAATTCATGTGTGCCATTTATTTTATTTTTTTTATTTATGCAAAATTAGATGATAGGTTAAATGTAATTTTCTTTTTCCAATAAATGTAATTTCCTTTTATTATTAATAAAATTTATTTTAAGTTTAATCTTGTCTCTTTAATTATTTGAATTTATTTGCAATTTACTTTTAAATATGTTTTTAAATAATCAATATAAAGTAAAAAAGTGGATGTTAAATTTCCCCTACTGGGAAATTTTATAAAAATCTGGTTCGAGGATTGAGAGGTGATACTTTTCGATGATGATGATGATATTTGGGTAAGGTGTTTTGATTCGGTTCATTAGACGGCTCAGCGCCTCGTCTACTTCCCAACGGATTCGTCACCAGGTTCTTTCTTTTTTTATTTTTATGTTAAGTTTTTAGATTAATTTTTATGTTTGCTTAAGTTGCGATTTATAAATTTTGTTTAAATTGTCTTACAGTTTAAGTTTCGGTTTGTTAGATCTGCTTAGTTTGTTTTTTTTGGATGTGAGTTTGTTTAATTCTTGCTTGGATCTGCTTATTTTTAGTATTCGTTTTGAAACTTAGATTTGCTTATTTGATTTAGTTTCTAGTTTGGGTTTGCTTATTTTGATAGTTTTAGAATTGATCTGCTGGTTTTCAGTTTAAGAATTGTTAGCTTATTTGATTTAGTTTAATTCTTATTTGTTTGAATTTAGATTTGCCTTTTATAGTGGTAGATTATCTGCTTATTGGGTTTATTTCTATAACTGCTTTTGCATATTGTGCTTATTTGGGTTTTCTTATTTTACTATATCTGTCTATCACAAGCAACAGATCCTTTTGATCTGTTTGTTTAAAAATTCCGAAAAATATTAATATAGCAAAAAGTTGTCTCTAACGAGACTCGACCCCTAGACCTCCAGTTTAACAACCCAGTACGTTTGCCAATTGTTCTAGTATTCCTTTTGAGTTTAATACGGCTTTTAAAATTAATATAGAGTGTTTAATTCTTAGTTGTCAGTTTTTGATTATTAGTTTAAATACAAATATTAGTTTAGTTAAATTTTAATAAAAAGTCTTTTATAAGTTTTCATTTATAAAGTTAAAAAAAATAATAAACAAAATAAATATTTTTATTACTTTTAGAATTTTAAAATTGTTTTCATAAATTAGTTTTTATTATTTTAATTTAGTTTCTCATAAAACTAGTTTGAAATTGTATTTAAATTCAAAATAGTTTTTAAATTAGTTTAATTAATTTTGTTTAGTTTAAAATTATTTTTTATTTTAATTAGTTTATGATTTTTAAATAGTTTTGAAAAAGTAGTTTTTATTAAATATTTCCTTTTTAATTAGATTAATTAGTTTTTAATTAAATAGTTTTTAGTTTTTAAAATACCAAAAAGAGTTTTAATTACCAAGAACAATTAATCCACGTTAAATTTGATATCAATTCGAGTGAGTCGAGGAAACGAACTTAATTGCAATTGCACACAAAAAATAGCTACTTTACTAACATTCTAGGAAGGGTATATATAGCCCACCCTACATGTGGGCTTTATGGGTTATACTTACATAACTAGATCACGAGCCTAATCTATGTATATATCAGTGGAGTGACCGATCATTTCTAAATACGTAAAAACGTATTTCCAACAATCTCCCCCTAATGAAGGTCACTCCAAGTTACAATGTCCTAAATAGTCTATAGCTCGTGATCTATGCTAACAATGATGTGACCGAGACTTTCTTTGGAAAAACTTATTTCCAACAATCGCCCCCTAAGGGAGGTCACACCATTTTACAAAATCTTAAACCTAGCATACTATGCTTGAGTCCTTGATCTTGTTCTATTGAATATGCTGATGAGATCTTTGACTATAGTCTTGAGCATGTTTTCTTACCTTGACCTTGTGCATTTATCACTTGTGATATTCGCCTCCTCGTGACTTCATGTTCCACATACTTATACCTTTAAAGTTCTTGAAAGCTTCAGAGTTTAATAAAACGGAAGACTTGACTTTTAGTCTTTCTTGAATTTGTTGAAGTCTTAAGTTCATAAAGTATAAACATGCGAGGACGACATCTTTTCGGATAGTACACCGCAATGCCACCTTCTTGTTACACTACATAAGACAGTTAGCAACAAAACATATATACAGATGAAATGGCTTTGAACATTTCATTCTAATTCGGTACCATTTTAACTCCGGTCGGTGAAGACCGTTGGACGATATAAAATATCGTACTTGTGGAAGTTAGTTTCAATTAAGAACCTCCTTGACAAGATTTCGCGGGTAAACCCGTTCTCTTTATTCGATCGTCCAAAGCTGACTGCGAACATAAAGAGTGAATCATTTGGATAAGATTATCAATTAAGAACCGCACCACCGTTTCTTTATAGTTGTCCCGAGCTTGATTCATATTGAATCTTGCTAATTACCTACCAAGTGTTGTTTGATGTTACCACTAGAAGGATTTCCACTCACTGTAAACACTATAGAGTGTCACTCTGAGTGTTCTGGCAAGATCACTAAGATATTGCGTAGAGGCCTGGAACGTGTTTAATTTCAGTTAAGAATTAAACCACTGTTGCTTTCCATCTATCACAAGCTTGATTCATAAAGAATCGCCCAAGTCACCTACCATGAGCTTGTTGATATTCGTTCAAGAAGGATTTCCATATTCATTGTAAATACTTTTGTATTACTCGGATGTTCAGGCAAGATCATGAAGATTTTGCGTAGGACTCTTAAGATCTTTCTTACTTTTCACAGTATGTGAAGAAGCAAGGAATTATGAAAGTATTTCCTAATGAGATATTTGATGATCTCAAATGGCTCTAGACTCGATCGTGCATTTTGGATTTTAGGGATCAGAGGCATGAGAGGAGTTCCACCATTTCAATGTCAATTTATTCGGAGTGAATAAATCAATAGATAATGCGTTGTCTCCGTGTGATTAAAACAAATATCTTTTGAGAGATATCTGAGTTAGCTGGGATGGTTGTACATTGCATCACTGTGTCCATGATATCTTATCTTCAATATCAATCATCATTAAAAATGATCTCAATAGCATATGTATTGACCCGGTTTCTGCCTAAGTTGTAAGGAGAGCTACTTTCTTTACACCCTTTATCTTTACAATTCTTTTTCACTCTTCAACCCTTTTAATGCTTACCAATACGTCATAACTAGCACCTTGTTGTGATTGTTCCAGTGCTAGCTTAAGTACTTGGTCGGCATTCAACTACGTTCACAATCTTTCTCCATCTTTCCTAAGGACTACTATTTCTAGCTATGGAATGTCCTTGGGAAGATTCCTCCGGTTCTAGAAGAATCATTGGACTTTAACGTATCCTACCATCCTTATGTCACCACAATCTTCATCGTTGTGAAATAAATGGGTTGTGGGTAAGTATATGTCACCATGAAATCCTTTTTGATATCCAAATCCATTTTGCTCCCCCTTAACATATGCCACGATATTTGAAAACATGTCGCACATGCCGGGATGAGCCAGCACATTAAGTTAAACCATTATTGACCTCAATATTAAATCACATTTTCTCCCCCATATTAAAAATATTAACCCAATCGCTGTTTTTAATATCAAATGATTTAATAGCATTTTAAGAAAATTTGTGAAGAAAAATGCAAATCCAATTATCTTCATGATTTACACAAGCTCCCCCTCAAATTAATGAGGGTGTACTTGAAACGTAAATTAAATACCTTTTAAACACAAGTGTAAGTTATTTATCACGTGCAAAGATCATATATTATAATGTATTCATAAGATTAGCAATTTACGAGGTTGGACCTGAATGATGGAGAACATCATATGATAGAATCACATGGTTCTTGTTCACGAATGTTGGTCGACTCGTCACGTCTGAAGTTATCTCTTGACACCATGTGTACGATTGATATCATTTTCTTGACACCAATTAGTGACCTTGGCACTTTCGGCATCAAAGATTCTGAATGCTGGACAATTTCTCCCCCTCAATTGTTGACCCGTGTTTTATTGAAAGAGCTGTAGTCGTTGTTTGAGTAGTCGCATCGTTGAGTATGTAGATATCAATTGTAAATTGCTATGGATTGTGGAGATGATAACTTCATTAATAACAATATTTCTCTTGTTTTAACAAATAAATGCACTAAAACGTACATATATTCGTGTTAGATTGTGTTATTCCGTAAACACAATCCCTTAGATGGTTATAAATAGACCATGCCCGAGAAAGTTTATTCCCGTTGTTGAGTCAAAGCTTTCCGGTGAAATGCTTAACTTGAATATGAAAAGCGGGTTACTATCTGAAATAGTAGCAAGCCATTTTGAGCATGTTTTAAAACATTTGAACTTCTGCTCGAACTTTATTTACAACCCCGTGTCATTATTGAATGACATTTCTAGTATCGTAAATATTATCGATTCCAGAAGACATGCTCTTTTTATCAAAACATTTTTGAACACACAATTTTGAAAGATTTAGAAAAACCTTTTGAGAAATTATCGAAAAATTGTGTTCAATGTTTTTAAAACCAATTACTTGAGCTTAAGATGTTGAATATCTTTCAAAACGAGCTCAAGTCCGAGAAGTTGTAAACTTCCCGTTGTGAGGATAAGTTTATCATCGGCGATAAACTCTCCTTTTACTGAAGAACGAGTCCTAAGTTGGCATTTACTTAGAAGTCGTTTTCATAAGCTTGAAAATTTTTGAATGATTTAACGGAAAGTTCATGACCGAAAAAGATGAATTTCTCGTTATGAAGAAAACGTTCTCTTATTTAAAAGATACACTTTCCTTTATGAGTTTAAAACATGGAATGTTTTAATAAAAGCTCATGACCAATAAAAATTAATTTCCCGTTACGAGGATAAGTTACCATTAAAGATAAACTTTCCTAAAATTGATATCCGAGTTACAGTCTGATATTTAACTATAAGTCATTGTGCATGAGCTTAAAAACTTCGAATGTTTTTAATATTAGATCATGCCCGAGAAAAATTAATTTCTCGTTGTAAGGATAATTTATCATCAGCGATAAACTTTCCTTTCTTTGAAGTCCGGGGCATAATCTGAAATGTGATTATACGCCATTTTACACGAGCTTAAAACCTTTGAATAGTTTTAATGTAAGCTCGTGTATGAGAAAATTTAATTTCTCGTTAATGAGGATAAGTTTATCATCGTCGATAAACTTTCCTTTCTTAGAAACACGGGTTACAATCTGACATATGACTGCAAACCGTTGTGCATGAGCTTAAAAACTTGTAATGTTTTTAATATAAGCTCATTCCCTAGAAAAAATAAATTTCTCGTTATGAGGGTAAGTTTTTAGCCTCAAAATATTAAGTAAAACAAGAATGTTCGGTCATAGGTTTATATTGTAACATTTATTAGAATGTTGTAATAGTTAGTTAAAATAGTCGTGACATTACGGGCTTGATGGCTAGCTTAAAAGGCCTCTTTCAAGGTACTAAGCATTTATTCAAGCCCGACCCAATCAAACATATAGCCCATTAGGCCACATGTAGGCAAAGGCTATAAATACTCTTCCTAGTATTTAGGAAGGGTGTTGATTTTTATTTTTCTTAATCTAATCTTCCCATAGTTTCACAAACTTCTCTCTACTTTCTCTCACTACTTTCTCTCTCTAGATTTCCTCTACTTCATCTATTTTCTTTCTTTCTTCCTTGCTTAATCATCACAAATATGGGACAAAAATTGGTATCAATCGCCATGGGGTAGTTTTGTGATTCGTTGTTGATACTCTACTTGGTTCGTGTGATTTACTCCGAAAATCATATCAAAATCAAGATTTTTTGTGTTTTCTAATACAAGATATTTTGTATGTAAAAAGTTATCGTCTCGTCTCGATTCGGATTGAAAAAGGTTAATCGTGCGACTCAGTCGTTCTTGATGGAAAAATAAAGTGGTGTGATTATCTACTTTAAACTAATGTAAAATGAAAATGTAGATGTAAATGAAAATGTAAAAGCAAATGATAATGTCGTTAAGTAAAAGTGGAAGCTTAAAAATTAAAACTAAAATTAGAACTTGAAAATATTTGACGAAAAATTAAACTTAAAAAGTAGATTTTGAAAACTTAATAAAAATGAAAACTTTAAAATAAATCTAAGATAAAAACAATTAAAATAATACTTGAGAAAATGGCGGGAAAATAAAGGTTCGAAAAATAAAACAGTAAACAAAAACATAAGTCTGAAAATAGGAAATTCTAACCTAATTCGGAATAAAAATTAATAACCTAATTAGGAATACCAATCCTGAACGTAGTTAGGAATACCAATCCTTAACATAGTTAGGAATACCAATCCTGAACGTAGTTAGGAATACCAATCATGAACGTAGTTAGGAATACCAATCCTGAACGTAGTTAGGAATACCAATAACTTAGTTAGGAATACCAATCCTGAACGTAGTTAGGAATACCAATCCTGAACTTAGTTAGGAATACAAAATCTTGGACCTAATAAGGGAAACTAGGGATTTAAGTAATCCGAACTAAAACAAAAATAAGCAAAAATCTAAAAATAAGCTAAAACCAAATAAGCACTTATCTAAAAACTTTACCAAATCAAGTTTAAGAAAAAGCTAATAAGCCAAAATTTAAAAACTTTTAAAAACACAAAATAATAGAAATATTTAAAAACAACTTTTTATAAAAATAGCTAATAAGCACTTAACTAAAATATAGAAAAATAACACAATAAGCTATAAAAGAAATAAGCCAATACATCAAACACTTAAAAATCAATAAGCACAACAATAAAGCAAATAAGCATAAAGATTAAATCAAACTACATGATTAACCAATTCAAAACATAAGATTAAAGAGATTAAGAAAGGAATAATGAGAATGATTAATTGAAAAAGCTTGAAATTAAGATGATTAAAGATTCAAATTACAAGATTAATGAAAAAGCTTAAAACATTTAAGAAAAGCTAGAGAGAGAAAGTAAATTACACTACTCCTACTCCTAAAACTAATCTATCTGCTCTTAAAATGACTAACACCTCCTAATGACATATTAGGAGGGTTTATATAGGAGGAGGGAAGGAGTGTTGATGCTTTATTCTCTCTTTCTTCTCGTCTCGACTCGATTTAAATTCTTTGTCTTTCTCGACGTCGTCTCGGGATTTGTCGATAAAAATTTGAACTCGTCTTATAATTTTCTTCTTTAATTAGAATTGGTTCTTCGACTTCATTAAACTTCCGTCTTTAGACTTTTTCTTCGATAAATCTTCAAAATAGGCCTTGGACTTTCGTTCTTTTTGCACTCTTGATCTTTTGACTTCGTCTTTTCTCGTTTTCTTCGATAAAAAGCCCGTGTTTTATTTCTTTTTCATCTTTTGGTCCTAAAACACAAAAAAAACGCAAACCACGCATAATTCCGAATTTAACGACATAAAATACATGTTTTGTCTTGGTTATTATTATAATTAAGTGGTAAAAGGATGGGTGTTTTCACACCTATCAAATCCCCTACACTTGACCATTGCAATGACCTCATGCAATGCATTAGTTACAAAGCAAGATTTACATTTTCCATCATAATTGACCCACCTTGGCCTTTATTAAACATAATTAAAGGAAGAAAAATAAATAAAGAGATTAAAGACTTACATTGAGGCGTTGGATTGTCATGAATGTTTTTCATCCTCAAGTTTCACGTTCCCCAAACCATGCTTAAAAACGAGATAATTGTTATTATAAGTTAGCAAACTAACACAAACTCATGTGGCCTAATTATTCACTTAGACTCCCTTATTCCTAGGTGTATCTCTTATATTTTATTGTTGTCTTAAATGATCACGAGGATGCATTGTTGACTTATTACGATAGTTATTTAGGCTGAAAATAAAGTAGGACGATTTAATCAATAGTTAGCTAAGGGATAAAATCACTTAAAACTGCTTCTCGGGACCTCATAAAGTTCATATCTTGGCATAATTTGCTTCACGATTTGAGACCTTTCTCGGATCGATATTTGGCATTGACTTCATACTTCAAATCTTGAGAGACGTTCATGAAATAATGGTCTTCTCTTCATAATAGGAATTTCTTCACTTGAACTTTTTGAGAGATTCTTCATATTTGGACCACGACTTCTTCATTTTTCTCAAATCTTTATTTGGGATTTTGATATACAACGATCCGCCTCCTTTTAGGACTTGGATCTATTTATCCTCATACCTTGCCAGGGCCTTTTTGGATAGACTTCTCCATGATCTTTAGGGAAGTATTTTCTTTTCTTCGTGTGTCTCGATCCTTCATATTGATTTTTGATAAATGATTCTTCACATCACTTGGGATCTTTAGCAACAAAATGTAGCCCTCATGCCTTGTTAGGGCCTTTTCGGACTCGCCAATCTTCGCATCCCGCTTCAATAAGTTATGCCTTGGCTATGAACTCTAATTAATACCGAGCAACTTTTAAACGATCTTGGGCTAGAAGCTAAGTAACTTTTCAAATCGTACAACCTTATTTATTGCAAACATATTTATTAACAAGCGATAGGAGAAAAAGCTTATAATCAACTCACATAAATCATGAAAGAATACCAAACTTATAATTGACTCTATCATCTCTCGTTCTCCACAATTTAAAATCTCAAGGAATGATACTCGTGGATGCTTAGCCAATTAAATCAAAGTTTTGGGTTTTCAAGTCATCTATAGGATCTTGCAACTTCTTATACTTTTTTCAAGTTTAGAATTCGCATTTTAAAGTTCCCTTGATAATCGACTTTCTAGGATCGATTATAGGAACTTGCGAAAAGTTCTTGTTCTTAACCCGTAAGAGTTAAGACTTTCGCGTTTTAAAGTTCCCTATATAAAAGCCTAGCAAAACTTGACTTAAACACGTTAAGGATACTAGCTAGAGTAAACTTAGATAAGTAAACTCGGGTTGAGTCAAAAGATTCACAACGTTTAAAAATTAAAACCACTTTATTAAATTAATTCGAGCAACGAAATAAAATAAATATAACAAAGGAAAAAATACAAGGCCAAAATAGATCAAAAATTTTGAAAAATGTCGCAAAATCAATTTTTCGTTTAAAATGAGGACAAATAGAAGGAAAAGCCCACTTAACTTCGATAGAAGTCCCCCCTACACTTAATATAAACATTGTCCTCAATGTTTAAGCATGTGGGAGTAAACTCCCTTACACTTAGGACATTGTGCACGTTGTTTAAATCTTGCTAAGGAAGAGACAACTAAAGTGATTCCTATTTCAATCATAAATGATAAAATAATGAATCAAAAGAGTTTAGGATAGAACCGGGAAGACGGGAACACGGAATCACGGGTCGTCAAAAGTCATCAAGAATGGATCTTTGAAAGATCTAATCCCTGCACATGATAAGAAAGAAAACAACAAACACATACTAGGGTCTCCCCTACACTTAATGTAAAAACAGATAAAGAAAGATAGATAATCGGGTTGCCTCCCGAGAAGCGCTTGTTTTTGTTAACCGAGTCACGAGCCTGACTCGTCCCCGAATTAAATGATCCATGGGGAAGCCTCGAATGTAATACCGGGATCAAAGACCTTGTCCTCGTTCCCGGAGGAAAATAAAACAGAAGAGGCCGGAGGATAAGTCTTGAATGGGAGAAAAGTCCTCTCAACATACGAAAAGTATGTGAAATCATGATCCATGGGAGGTGGGGTGGGAAAAGGAGACAAAATGTCATCCCCCAAAGACAATGGATGGTCACTATTCGGCAAAGTCGTAAAGGTATCAATCATAGAATGGTCAATGTCACCTACCGGGTCAAAGCACCCATCCTCAGTAATGGTTTCTAAGGGATGGGATGAAAGGTGCTCGGGAGGGGGACTTGGGACAATATCTTCATGCAGCAAATTATCAAAAAGAATATACCCCTCCGTGTCATCATCATCAATACCGGGAGGTATTGATAGAATGTCGATTTCTTCCATAAATGTGTCATTATTCTCAACGGGGGTATTAGATGGGGGTAAAGACTCAGAAATAGGATTAGAATTCAACGCTTCAATTTTAGCAATAAGAAGATGAACTTTCAATAATTTGTTGCGAAGAATAACGTCTTTCACCTCATCTACAAGACCAAGTTCAGTGGGGAACTTCTCGTATGTAGGAGAGAATAAATCAACATCGCCTTCATCTCCCGGAGGAGATTGAGAAATTTCAAAGGTGAAATTATAATAGCATGTAGAAAAATCATTATCATTAAGAGGGACCTCGTCCGTAAGCTCCACAAAATTCGGTGCATCACAAACCTCATCAAAGAATTTATCAAGACCAAAATCACTAATCTCACTCGATGTATCACTATCCTTAGACGCATTAGGGATATCAAGAGTATGAGTAGTAATCTCAGAAGATGGGTTGAGATCATAGATATCATCCTCGTCATCATCATAATAGTAGTATGGACGCACAAGAGGAGGAGTATAATCACAAAGATTAGATACTTGCTCTTGTTGCTGTCGCTTTTCCTTCTCCCATGCTTCTTTTAGTTGAACTACGGCTTCTTTAAGTTTCAAAATAAGGGCTTGTGTTTCGTCATTCGGGTTCAAAGAAGGTTGATTATCGAGGTTGTATTGTGGGGGCTCAAAATTATGAAAAGCGGAATTATAGCACGGATGTGGTCCATCATAAATCATCGGTTGAAAAGAATTAGAACACGGATTTGGCTCATAATAATACATCGGCTGACAAGAAAAGGTATCGTGAGGGCCCCCACAATTGTTGCAATACGGGTATTGAGAAAAACCCGGTGCGTCATGTGGATAGCTATTACCATTGTAATAATTGTAACCCGGTTCTTGCTCGTCATGAGACGGGTATCGAATCGGACACGAAACATGCCAATGAGAATCGCTTCCACAATATATGCAAGGGGGTGGAGTAAGCGCATTAGAAGCAAAGGATGAGTTAATCGAATTGCACGAGGGACAAAATCCAAATTGTGTATTGTCGATATCATTTCCACACCGCTCACATGTACACCATTGACATGTTTGAAAACCATACAATGGTCTTCCACACCCTGCACAAGCAACATACGAATTCATTAAGAATTAAACACAATAGAGAAGTAAGAGGAATATTTTTGGTGCAAAACTTTTTGAAAAGAAATGCTTTTTATGATTATTAAAATGTTTTTGGATTTTTTCAAAATTTTAATTTTTATGGATTTTTAAAAATTTTTGAAAATTAGACAAGAAAAATGACGTTCAAGAGTGAACGGATCCCAAAATCCAACGCGTCCTCATAATAAACCGTTAATCTTCACGTAAAGAGTCGGCAGCGGCGCCATTTAATACAAGATATTTTGTATGTAAAAAGTTATCGTCTCGTCTTGATTCGAATTGAAAAAGGTTAATCCTGCGACTCAGTCGTTCTTGGTGGGAAAAAAAGTGGTGTGATTATCTATTTTAAACTAAAGTAAAATGAAAATGTAGATGTAAATGAAAATATAAAAGCAAATGTAAATGTCGTTAAGTAAAAGTGGAAGCTTAAAAATTTAAATTAAAATTAGAACTTGAAAATATTTGACGAAAAATTAAATTTAAAAAGTATATTTTGAAAACTTAATAAAAATGAAAACTTTAAAATAAATATAAGATAAAAACAATTAAAAATAATACTTGAGAAAATGGCGGGAAAATAAAGTTCGAAAAATAAAACAGTAAACAAAAACATAAGTCTGAAAATAGGAAATTCTGACCTAATTCGGAATAAACATTAATAACCTAATTAGGAATACCAATCCTGCCCATAGTTTGGAATACCAATCCTGAACGTAGTTAGGAATACCAATCCTAAACGTAGTTAGGAATACCAATACTGAACGTAGTTAGGAATACCAAATCTTGTACCTAATAAGGGAAACTAGGGTTTTAAGTAATCCGAACTAAAACAAAAATAAGCTAAAAATAAGCTAAAACCAAATAAGCACTTATCTAAAAACTTTACCAAATCAAGTTTAAGAAAAAGCTAATAAGCCAAAATTTAAAAACTTTTAAAAACACTAAATAATAAAAATATTTAAAAACAACTTTTTATAAAAATAGCTAATAAGCACTTAACTAAAATATAGAAAAATAACACAATAAACTATAAAAGAAATAAGCAAATACATCAAACACTTAAAAATCAATAAGCACAACAATAAAGCAAATAAGCATAAAGATTAAATCAAACTACATGATTAACCAATTCACAACATAAGATTAAAGAGATTAAGAAAGGAAGAATGAGAATGATTAATTGAAAAAGCTTGAAATTAAGATGATTAAAGATTCAAATTACAAGATTAATGAAAAAGCTTAAAACATTTAAGAAAAGCTAGAGAGAGAAAGTAAATTACACTACTCCTACTCCTAAAACTAATCTATTTACTCTTAAAATGACTAACACCTCTGAATGACATATTAGGAGGGTTTATATAGGAGGAGGGAAGGAGTGTTGATGATTTCTTCTTTCTTTCTTCTCGTCTCGACTCGATTTAAATTCTTTGTCTTTCTCGACGTCGTCTCGGAATTTGTCGATAAAAGTTTGAACTCGTCTTATAATTTTCTTCTTTAATTAGACTTGGTTCTTCGACTTCATTAAACTTCCGTCTTTAGACTTTTTCTTCGATAAATCTTAAGAATAGGCCTTGGACTTCCGTTCTTTTTGCACTCTTGATCTTTTGACTTCGTCTTTTCTCGTTTTCTTCGATAAAAAGCCCGTGAAAACCCGTGTTTTCTTCCTTTTTCATCTATTGGTCCTAAAACACAAAAAAAACGCAAACCACGCAAAATTCCGACTTTTACGACATAAAATACACGTTTTGGTTTGGTTATTATTATAATTAAGTGGTAAAGGATGGGTGTTTTAACACCTATCATTTTCCATGCTCTAAATCTTGATATAAATCTCCTACATAGTTGTGGTAGGGATTTGGTTGCTTTCGGTTGGTTAAAATCATAGATTTCTTGTAAAAAATCTCATTTTTTTACCTAAAGTTTCGAAACTGCACAGTTATTCCGACGGAACTCCATCGGAAAAGTGTTTTATATTCCGATAGTTATTCCGACGGATTTCCATCGGAAAAGGGTTTCTTATTCCGACGGTGATTCCGATAGTCATTCCGACAGGTCATATTCCAACAGTTATAAATTCCGACAACATTCCGATACTACATTCCGACAGACATTCCGACAGAGTATTCCGACAGCTATTCCGACAGACATTCCGACAGAGTATTCCGACAGCTATTCCGACAGACATTCCGACGGAGTATTCCGATGGACATTCCGATAGCATATTCCGATGGACATTCCGATGCTATGTTTAGCTAAATTTTGTTCGAGTATTTTTTAGACTTGGCCACTATCTAGACTAGTTCCGGAATATCGTTTACACAAAGATTAAAAAAAAGAGTTAAAATTTTCCCGTCAAGTAAATTCAAATTTTTTCCATACTAGTTTTAGGACATTTCTAGCTCGATTTCCAAATTTGGCGATTACAAAATTTTTTGGTCTACCGTTTTATCGGACTGGGAAAGTTATTGTCGGACTGAAGACAAATTGCAATTTTCGAAATTTAAACCAAAACAACAATCACAACACATCTACTTAAGATCCTTTTTCACTTCAACATTTTAAATCTTATCAAGAAGGATTCTACTACAGAAAATCTTGTGACGAACAACAACATCATGGTGGCGGGAAATAAAGAGAGACCACCAATGCTTGTGACCGGTCGATATGCACAATGGCAATCACGTTTTATTCGATATCTTGATACTAAACCAAATGGTGATCTTCTCCGACGATGCATCAAAGAAGGACCCTATACTCTCACTACCATAACCAGGCCTGCAATTCCAGCAACCGACTCGATGACCGGTTCCGATGAGTAAACTATTGAGGAAACATATGAGAACACTTCGAAAGAGAAACGTGCTTGGATTGATGTAGAGAAAGAAGCAATCTATTTGATTCTCAGTGGGATTGGGGGTGATATTTACTCAACGGTTGATGCATGCTCTACTACAAAAGAAATGTGGTTTGCCATTGAACGCTTACACCAAGGAGAATTACTTAACAAGCAAGATGTCAAAACTAACTTGTTCTTGAACTTTGGTAAGTTTACTTCATTGGATGAGGAATCAATTGATTCATACTACTCAAGGTTCTATAAGATGATGAATGACATGACAAGAAACAATTTGCAAGTCTCCACCATGCAAGTCAATGTGCAAATTCTACAGCAACTTCAACAAGAGTGGACACGGTTTGTAACTTTGGTGAAACAACAGAGTAAGTTAGACGAAGTCAACTATCACACGCACTTTGACATTTTGAAACAGGTTCAGAATGAGGCGAATGAACTTCGAGCTGAAAGGATAGAAAAGATTGCTAATCCACTTGCTTTGGTGTCTACCACTCAACAATTAAAAGATCATCGCTATCGTGCTCCAAAATCATACTCCACTACATCCTCCTCACCAAGATACCCCACTACATCCTCTTCACCAAGATACTCTACTTCATCAAAGTATTCAGCTCCCACAAGATCACGAGACAAAGAACCAAGAGCACCATCACCATCACCCGAGCCATCATCTGAAGAGGACAGTGATGAAGAACTAGCTCAAAAGGATAGGGAAATGAAACAAGAAATTGCTTTCATTGTGAAGACCTACAAGAAAATCTTCAAACCCACCAACAAAAATCTTCGAACATCATCTAATACAAGGAATCAATATGTTGAGAGTCCTCGAAGATATGACACACGCCAACGTGTTGAAAGTCCTCCTAGGTATGATCGACGCAATCCAACACATGTTGAGGGTTCTGCACGGTATGATCGATAAACTGCTAAGTATGATACTCGGAGGATTGCTACTGTTGCTAGGAATAGGGAAACTGCTGGTACTCAAGTGGTTCAGCAAAGTGGGATTCAATGCTTTAATTGTCAAGGTTATGGGCATATGGCAAAGGAATGCAGAAAGCCGAAACGAGTTAGGGATTCTGGTTATCATAAGGAAAAGATGCTGCTTTGCAAAAAGATGAAAGTTGGGGTTAAATTTTCGGCTGAGGAAGGAGCAATGCTTGATGATACTGATGATGAAGCGTCCGACCAAGAACTTGAAGCACATTACTCGTACATGGCAAAGGTTGAAGAAGTTCTCAACGTCACTAGAGATTAAAATGGTCCTATCTTTGATACTGAGCCAATCGATAAGGTACACACTGAAGAGGAATATAATGTGTTTGGTAATATTCATGAGCATTGTGAGCTACCCAAAGCCATTAATGACACATGTATGTTTGAAACGGTTGATAGAAATACCACACCCGATTCATCAGACATGTGCAATAATGAGTCTGAGGATGATCAACATGCAAATGAGTATGATGATAACGAGGAGCGTATTGTGCTTGCTAACTTAATTGATTCTTTACAAAACGATGTCAAAGAAACTAGAAAAAGTCAAAAGCAATTAAAGAAGGCAAACGCTACGCTCATTCAAAATTTTAAAGAATACAAAGCTGCTCTAATTAAATCTAGTGAGACCATTGATAGCTACAGAGCTCAGCTTCTTCAAAAGATCAATGAGATTGAGGGGTACAAAGGGTGTTTAATTAACGTCGACAAGGAAGATTATCAACATAAATATAACGAAACTCTTAAGCTTCTAGAACAAGAGAAACGTAATTACAACACCTCGTTGAGTACTGAACGTCACAAAACGTATCTTTCTACCACTAAAGTCAATGAGTTGACTCAAGTTAATGGTTTTCTTCAAGAGGATAAAACTAAACTAGTTAATGAAAAGAAAGCTGTGGTTGAAAAGATGGAAAAGGATTTCAAAACTAAACAAGCGAATGACATCGACCAAATGGTGGAACTTGAAACTCAAATTGATTTTTACAAGAAAATTGTTTACAAAACTAATCAATCAATTCAAACCATGAGAATTTTGGCACCTCGTTCATTTTTTAAGGATCGACCTAGTTTTGCTAATCCTAAGTACCTTGAGCAAGCTCAATATGAGAATCAACACTTATATCTTGATGAGTCCCAATGGACCGATCTTGATTGCCTTGTCGTTAGGCCTGATAGTGAAGAGACAAATGATTTGGAAGAAGAGAGTAGACCAAAAGTTAATAAAGAATTTGTTAAACCATATAATTATGCTTATGAAAACAGTATTTATGGTCTTTTCAAACCGCAAACACAGAAGACTCATGAGGAAATATTTTTCGAATGTGAACAAATAAGAATTAAAAGGAGACAAGCTTTCGCCACTAAGAAAACTAATGTTTCAAAATTTAATGAGTACTTGCCATATAAATCTTCTGTTAGCAAGAGTAAGCAAGCACTTAGTATTCTCAAGAGTAACATTGAAAATTTCAAAAAAGTTGTTGATGATGACTGGAAAAAACGTGAACTTTCGAAAGGAAACAAAGTAATTCCTCACGATATTACTATGCTTGTGATAAGTATTTTGATTCTGCTTGCGGAAAGAACGCAAAAACATATTTTGGAATTTGAAACATTAATAAAGCACGAAATGTTTGATCATTTGAAATATGTGGAATCTCTTGAACAAGAAGTGAACGACCATCAACCTGAAAGAGACGAGTTTTCTACAGCATATGATCTAATCTTACATGAATGTCTCTCAAAAGATATTATGTGTGTTTATGTTACATCTGGTGCTGATATTGATGAATATTCATGTTGCATGCAAATATCTTGATCAAGTCAAAGAGTGTGAACGTTATGAAACTGAGCTTTCGAATAAAGTTGACCAAAAAGAGTTTTCGTTACTTCAACATAGATATGATTATCTTCAAAAACATTGTCACTCACTTGAACTTGCTTTTCAAAAGAAAGTTGGCAGCTTTTCAAATGATACACCTTTGGAAGTAAAATTATCTGAGTCATGTTGATTACTAAACAAAGAATGTCTTGATATTTCGGATTTGAAAGCTCAGTTACAAGAAAAAGACATAGCAATAGCAGAGTTAAATAAACTTGTTGCTAAGATGGGGGGAAAGTTGTGGAACCTAGTGTTAAGAAACCTGTTGTTAGACAACCCAATGCTTCTAAAGTGAATAGATCCTCTGTCTTGGGAAAACCTTCTGCTTTCTCAAATTCCTCGTTTGCAAAACCTGTGTTTGCCCCCAAGATGGATGGAAAGGAAAGGTTACCACATACTCAACCCATAAGTAATACTATAGCACCAAGCGTTAAGCACAATAATGTGATTAAACCAGGGATGTATAGAATGACCACTAAACCCACAAACAAAGTTAGTCAATTGCCTCAGACTTCTAGAAACACTAATACTCGTGTGTCTTCTACTACATGAGTAGTCTCCACTGCTAGTGTCATCCGGCCTCAACTTAAGAGCACTAAAGTGAATGATAAGGTCTGGAAACACAAGAGTTAAGGGAAGATGAAGGAAGTAGAAGAACACCCTAGGAATTTGAATGTTTTTAAGAATAAAAAGTCTGTAATCGCGTGTAATGACGATTTGAATGCTTTGAATGTTAAATTTGTTTGTGTCAAATGTGGAAAATGTGCTAATGCTAATCATTCTATGTCAAAGGCGTAGATACTAGAACTAAGAAGCAAGTTGTGATGCCTATTAGTGCTAGTAAACCCACAAGCAAAGTGAACCATTCTGGTGCAACCCCCACTAAGAAAAGTAATGCATCAGACTCCACCACTAAGAATCCTAGAAGCAGAATTAGGGAATTATATGAGTCTGCTAGCAAGTCTTGGAAATGGTGGTTTGTTAATCAATGTCCTCCAGGATATAAATGGATGCCTAAAGTTAGGATAGAAACTGTGACAACGAGTGTTAGTATGCCTTTAAATGTTGCTAAGGACACTAATGATTCTACAATCACAACTACTGTGGTATCCAATTTAGCAAATACTCCATCGTGTTCTAACTCTTCTGCAGGTCATATAAATAATTTTCTTCATACTGGACTCCGGATGCACGAAGCACATGACGAGGAATCTCAAGCTTCTAATTAACTTCGTGGAGAAGTTCCTGGGTACGGTCCGATTCGGAAATGATCAATTTGCACCGATCCTAGGATATGGGGATTTCGTTCAGGGGAATATCACGATAAAAAGGGTATACTACGTTGAATGGCTCAATCATAATCTTTTCTCGGTTTGTCAATTCTGTGATGCAGATTTGGAAGTTGCTTTCAGAAAGGAGACATGTTTTGTTCGTGATTATGATGGAAATGATTTACTCACCAGTTCACAGAATACTGATCTTTACACAATTTCACTGCAAGACACAACTTCATCAACTCCAATTTGCTTCATGGCTAAAGCTTCAATGACTCAGGCATGGTTATGGCATCAACGTCTTTCTCATCTCAACTTTCATACCATCAACTTGATTTACAAGAAAGATATTGTGAGAGGCCTTCCAAGCTTGAAATTCATCAAAGATCATCTTTGTTCTTCTTGTGATCTTTGTAAAGCTAAACGAAGTAGCTTTAAGACAGACTACACCAAGCTCTAAAGGACGGTAAGATCTTCTTCATATAGATATGTGTGGTCCCATGCGTGTTCAAAGTATTAATGGGAAGAAATATGTTATGGTAATTATAGATGATTACTCATGGTACACATGGACTCACTTCTTGTGGTCCAAGGATGAAACACCTGAAGTTCTCATCACCTTCCTTAAACTGATACAACGTGGTCATCAAGCTCAAGTAAAAGTGGTTCGTACTGACAGAGGCACAAAATTTTTGAATTCAACTCCGAGGAACTATTTTGAAGACGAAGGAATTGAACATGAAATATCTATTGCTCGAACACCCGAACAAAACGGCGTTGTTGAAAGACGAAACCGTACGTTAGTTGAGGCTCCTCGAACATTATTATCCCCTTCAAAATTACCACTATTCCTTTGGGCCGAAGCCATGTGAACCACATGCTACACACAAAACCGGTCCTTAATTATCCCAAGACACGAAAAGACACCATATAATATAATTCGTGATCGAAAACCTTCAATCAAACACCTTCATGTTTTTGGATGTACATGTTACATTATTCGCGATGGTGAAAATCTGGACAAAATGAAAGAGATAGGTGTTGTATGCATTCTTGTGGGATATGGATCTCAGTCAAAGGGATATAGAGTTTACAACAAGAGAACAAAATTGATAATCGAGACTATTCATGTCAGATTTGATGAATTACAAGAAATGGCACTTGAACAAAATAGTTTAAGTCCCGATCCACAACGACAAACGACTTCCATTCACAACCGCATGGAACTTAAAACTCAAGACCACAACAATGAACCGTCTAGTTCAAAGTTGGTTCAAGGAAATGTTCCAAGAGCAGATATGACGGTCAACATGACAATTGAAGAGTTGGAAATGTTATATGGACCAATGTATGATGAATATTTCACGGGAGAGAAACAAGTTGTATCAAAGTATTCCGCTGTCACTCATGATAAGAATGATGATACTGATCATCATCAACAAAAGGATACAACTTCATCTACTTCAACACGGGTTGCTGCAGATTTACTCCCCTCAGAATATCACTTCAACAATCGATCCTACAACATCCACAACTACTGTCATTGCTCCAGAGAACAAAAATCAAGCAGACAAGGCATTATCTGACGAAGACGAATTTACCAACCCATTCGGTACACCGGTACACCAAACTGGAGAGTCTTTTACTCACCATGTTGATCCGTCAAATATGCATACGTTCTACCAGTGACATCCTTCAACACATCATTGCACCCGAGGTCATCCTTTGGTTTAAGTAATTAGAAACCCTTCACAGCCCGTTCGGACAAGACGACAACTTGAAACCGATGGCGATGTTTGTATGTTCGCACTCACCGTGAGTACAACTGAACCAACAAATATTAAAGAAGCCTTGGCTGATCATGCTTGGATTGAATCAATGCAAGATGAACTTCTCCAATTTGAAAGACTAAATGTGACAATCCGTCAATTTATGGTTGATATTTTATTCTCCATATTTATTTGAAAACATTATTTTAATGTTACAATATGAACTCACTTATTTTTTTTGGGAAGAAATTTGGATTTACGTCTTGAAGTAGCGTCGACTACGTCTAAACCGGAGGATTCAACGTTACATGCTTACGTTTACATACACCGTCTTTGGTGAAAGTCCGACATTGCAGGAAATAAATTTATCTGAGAATATTATTTTGAAGTTTTAAATTTGTGTTAGTTCATAAACTCACAAATTTACGAGAAGAGATTAGGACTTACGATTTTATTTTAACGTCGTTTACGACTAAACCGGAAACCCTAGGATTACGTATTTACGTTTTCGAACTCCGTTTTTGATGAGACAATTTTTATTAGATTTGTTTTGTGCCGTTGATTCATAATTTATAAAAACGTTTTTCGTAAAACGACCCGAGGGCACTCAAATCGAGGAAACTAGAATCGAGGAATACCCGTAAACTAGTGAGATGGGACAAAATACATTGTCCCACCCCACTAGCACACATGAGGCGGCCAAATACTCACCAACACCCTTAGGTGTCAAGTTCTTATGCAACTAGCAACACTTGTGCTAAATGCTTACTTTGTAAGCTTCCACTACACACAAAACCATCAAACCACTCACACATACCATTTCTCACCATGCAAACTAGCTAAAACTCTCTCTCTCTAGCTCAAATATGCCGTCCCATATTCATCATCCAACACCACTTTTGATCAATTCCAACCAAAAAATCATGTGTTATTTACACATATGTTGAAGCCCTCTTGAAGCTCTCTTGAATGGTGGTGATTATAACATCCATGGAGGAGTATTCATGGTGTCTTGGGGCTGATTTTCCACAAGGAGTTCATGGAGCATGGTGGTCTTGAAGATGGTCATGGATATCCACAAGTTTCTCCATCAAAAATCCATGTTTTGATCAACCTACATCATCATGGTGGTATAAAGATTGTCCTCCTCAACTTCTTGTTATTTTGATTATGTAAACATGTATTTTATTTCCTATTTTATATTTATATGATGATTATATGATGATAAAAATGTTATGTGGGGATTTGGTGTTGATAAACATGATTAAAAAGGTGAAAGACCATAAGAAATAAGGTTAAAATCTTGGTTAAATTTGATGGCTGTATAAAACAGTAAAGAACCATATGGTAATCTGATAAAATAATGAAGTAGAATGGATTTACAGTAAGCTATGAGTCTTGTACACATGTGAGAGTTGGCCATGCAATGGAATCATTGTAATGAGTGAGATATGATCAAAACAAGTTTAAGGTATAAATCTGAGGTTACTGTTTTGGACGATTTTTAGAAAATACTTAAAGGATGATTCAACAGTAGCTATAGGAGAGTTAAATGTAGCACATATCATGTATTTTATGTGATAAAAATTTGAGCTTCTATCTCCATGTAGAACTCAAGATATGGCAGTTTTGGTGAAAGTGAAGATAAAAATCAGATTTTTGGAAATTAAAGAATAATACTATTATATAAGCACTCAAATTTTAATAGTATAAATTATAATTTAAACCCACTAACTCTTGAATTTTATTTATAAAAATATGTACAATGATAAATAAGTGGACATTATATAAAAATGGTAACTTGCTATGTTTTATAAGATATAAAACTATAAACATGATTTTTACGACTTTTTCGGCTATTGCCGTAAAATTAACGTTTTTGTTAAATAAAACTTAGATGGTTGGACCCGTCTAATGAAAACTTTATTAAACTTTTATACTGATATATAGACATGTATAACAAGTAAAAACCGATAAAACCCGAACTATAGGGCATACGGACATTAACGAGCTAAGTAAACATATTGGACTAATACTTGGACTAATAATTGGAATAAATAAGATAAAAACTTGTAAAAAGAACTTATTGGGCTTAACTCATTTGGTCCCAACATGGAAAGTATACATACTGATAAAATAAGTATAACAAGGATTAAAACAAGTTAAAGAACTTATAATAGGCTTATTGGACCTAAAACACGTAAATAGGTAAAACGAGAAAACTAGTATAAAAGTTATCGACACATAACACAAAAATGAGTAAATGAGGATATGTAAACCCACTTGATCATCATATATATATATAATCATCATATGTATACATAATTGTTATTTTTATAAAGTCATTGGACATGAGTCTAAGACGAGTATTATTTGTCTATGTTTCCGTGATTGAAGCACGTACCGTACATCCAAATCGCCGATAATCGTCTTCCCACATCAACGTGAGTTCATAGCCTCGCACTCTTTTAAATGTTTTTATAAATGTTTTATAAACCCGCGAGGGAGATAACATGTTAGTTTTTATAAAATAGGACACCATTTGTCCCGATTGTTTGTTTATTGATTTTGGACCCGAATGATTGAATGACCCGATTGTATGACCCGATAAATGATTAAAGGACCCGATAGATGAAACTAAATGGATTATTAAAGTTAGGTTATGTCACTAAAATTCCCATTAGCATGAATTGTGAACTACCGGGATTTGGTAGACGCTTATGCATTTAATAGTACTATTTGGGGACGATCACCCCAGTTCGCGCCTTGACGGTTGATCCCCGTCGTGCCACATTGATTGGTAAGCGAATTTATGTATGAGAAGATTTCCATAACGTGACCTTTGTGACGACACGCTACTTTAGATGGGCAAATTGTGGATCGGGTTAGCTACCCGTTGTTGGTTTAGTAAGGTAACAATGTCATGCGGCTTATAATAATCCAAAACTAACGAAATACTACTAGACGCTTCGAATTATGATGTATTGCCTGACTAGCAATACAGGGTCATACTAATGATATTATGTTTGTGTTTTGGTTTTCATAACCATATTCATATAATGGTTTTTATTTGATTTTATACAACGTTATAAGACGTATTGTATGATGTTTTTACGACATTGGCTCGTATAATGATTTTTAAGGCAAATGCCTATATTATGATTTTCGATAAGGATTTGTATGAAATGACTTTGGCTATTTTATGGCCTATTAAAATGATTTGTACAAAATGATTTTTAGTAATAATCTTATACTGATATTGTATTGATGGATTTTATTAAACTCTATGAATTCACTCGGCGTTATCGCTGACCTTTTCTTTTAACATGTTTTATCTCAGGTACTTGAAGGTAATTCTCGGGAAGACAACAAGAATTCATGGCCCGCACTTAAAACAATATTTTCCATTCAAATACTTTGTAAAACTTTGTATGAAATATAATGACTTGGGACCGATGTAACTTTGATATTTTTGAATGGAAATGCTTTATAAATAAACGACGCGATTTTTATGCGTTGTCTATGATGTGAGTAATGTGCTATCCCGTAACACCAACGAGTCTTCCGCTGTATTGAGTTGTATAAATTTAGGGGTGTTACAGTTTGGTACCAGAGCTCTCGTTATAGTGAACGAAAGATTTTTAAAACTAAGGTTTTGATTAAAACATTTCAAAATATTTTAACTATAAACATTTTTTCACAAAATGTCTAAAAATCTTTTGACTATAACGGTGCCGAAGAATTCCCGAGTTACCGGCAAGGCCAGACTGAGAAGTGTTATTTTAATATATATATATATATATATATATATATATATATATATATATATATATATATATATATATATATATATATATATAACTTGGATTATATATATATATGATGTAATTTTATTACATGATTGTTTGATGACTATTTTGATATTTATACGAGGTATTTATACGACGTAGATTGTCACAAGAAACCCTAAATCCCCTAGTAAATTAATCGAAGCTATTCTCGTAGGAATTCTAGCTATCCTAGATCTAAACCAAGTTGTGGATATTTATGATCCCAACAAATGGTTGATATTCGTAGAAATGTAGATATTAGATTGATTGCGATATTGAAAAAGAATTGGCGAGATTAAAACTGATATCGATGTCATGACGATCTTTCCTTATAGAGTGGAGTTTGACAAAACGTTATCACCTGGAAAGATGTCATTTGATTCTTTGTCATCCAATTCTTAAATTGAAATCGAAAGGGTGAATGTTGCACTTGAGGCTGTTATTGGAACCATTACCCAAAAGCCTCATGCCACTAATACCTTTCCGAGAAGTCTAGTTGAATGATCAAGTCATTTCATATTAATGACTCATTTGATAATCGTTGTTGTAAGAGTTAATAGGATTGGAAATTAAGTGTGGATTTATATTGATATTGTATTGCCTTTACAAGGCCGAAGAATAAGGGTGAAAGTATTGGAAAATGAGGTAGGATATCGAATTAAGTATAAAATTGGTTAAAACTTGAATAAAGTAAAATTTAACTTGTATGGAATATGAGATGGTTAAGAGGAAGTCATTAAGTTCCGTGATTGAATTATAAGGTTTTAATTGATTATTGATTCGTGTTAAGTGTTGTTCCTAGGCCATTGTCCACTAATGAGGATGCCTAGTGTCCAATAAATAAATTGAAGAAATCTTCTTCTGAATTGGGACCGATGGATCTTCCGGGACAGGCAGGACACCTAATGACTCTTGTAGATTAGTATTCATTGTGGTATCTTTTAAAAATCCCTAACTTAACTGAGATATCAGTTGGTAGGATGAGTTTTGTAAATTGTATGACATAGTGACACGTAATGTGTTACGATACAATTTGACTTGTTTATGATTAATGAAAAGACTACATTTGATTGCTAAATTCTACATGTATCAATGTTATCTATCTTTTCTTGCTTCATCCTAATAGTGATGCAACCATTGAATAAGTACTCATCTCGAATTGAGTTACGTTGTAGATTATTCTCTTTGTATTCCTGAGTGCCATCGAGGTCATGAACCTCATGATTAATTGGCTAAGCTCATTTCCTATTATATTGTAGTTTGGCAAACAACTTTTCATCACTCTTTTGCAGATCATACATTGTTTTTATAAAGTTAAAACGATATCCTTTCAGAAAATTTAATTTTCATCCCAATAAGGATTATTCAAAGTAAGATTTATAAGTGATTGATATCTAAATGAAGTTGTTTATGAGACGCTTTGAAAACTTAACTGTTTTCATAACAAAGAAAATCTTTGTAAATTTATTTTTGATTCTTATTTAAGAATTAAGCATGAAAATGTTTTTATTATAAACATGGATGATAAAATTTTGACGAACTGAGTATTGCATCGTTAATCTTGAAATTGTATATAGTTGCGCGCCTACATATAATTTGGAATGGACCATGCAAGACTGATTAGTAGTCACCATAAAACTAATGAATAAACACTACATTTTCTTTAAAGATGGTGAAAGATTAAATTTTATGAGATCTGCAAGAAGTGAAAAATAGGGACATACTGATAGGGACACCTACATATGTGCCCATACTATTTATTCTTCTGAGTCGAATTTACTCATCTGTGGAAATTGTCTTATTTGACAATTGACAATTCTTTCTTGTCCAATTATCCCGTAGTGAGATTCTTAGGAAAAGTATCTGATAATCGAGTGTTGATACCCGACTGGATGTATCGACGTTCCTATCATTTCTTTTGATTAGATTTCATTTGAATGACCTGGGTAACGATCTGAGGAGCTTTCGAATGCGTACTCAAATTATGAAAACATGGAATATAATCATATTCATTAAATGTTTTCGTCTGTATCTGATTTGAAATTCTCTCGCATAGATTATGCGTTGACCTTACTCTTTAGATGGTAATTGTGTCTCCATATAACCTTGAATTTGTGAAGGATTATGAATTATTATTAGTCTTTTGAGAAGTTCACATCTTATCGACGACAATGAAACTGGAAAGTTGATAATGCCAGTAGAATGGATTGATTGATTATGACATGACGACATTGTCTTAATTGATGGGAACTCGAATTGAATTCCCCTAAATGATAAGATGTTGATTATCAAAAGTGATCTAAATAATTCTTGATGGATGATTTTATCCTGCATTTAGACTTGAAATTTTACCGTAAATGATTGTAAATTAGTCATAGATATTATAATCTAGAAAGAAGTTAATATGAATTTATTAAAAGATGTTTATCTTATTTGAAACTTTAGGAGGTATTTGTTGGTGAATTACCTAGACTTTCGCCATTAAGGCAAGTTGAAACTGGTATTGATTATATTCTCGGTACTGCACCTGTGGCTTGTGCACTGTACGTCAGCACCATCTAAATTAAAGGAATTACCGTACGACTGAGAGAGTTGTCGGAGAAAGATTTTATTATACCAAGCCTGTCATCATGAAGAGCTATGGTGTTATCATTCCTTATATTTATAAACTACTGTAAACTGAGTAAATTGACAATCGAAAACGATATCCATAACTCGAAATGGAAGATTTGTTCGATCATTTACAAGGTTTTAGCGTATGTTTTAAAGATTTGATTCACGGCATGGTTATCATCAACTTCGCATCTGCGAAAAAGATTATCTATTCCAATCACTACATCCGGTACTTGTAATGAACATTATGAGTTCCACGTGATGTCGTTTGGATTGACCAATGCACATGTAGCATTCATAAATTTGCTGAATCACATGTGAAGGCTGTAAATTGATAAATTCATGCTTGAGATCATTATGGACCAATTGTTTGTATATAAGAATAATAATGAGTTAATAATTAGTTATAAATTGCCCTGAATTGGCTAAACAATGAAAACCTGAACCTTGAATAATAAACACGTGATTAAGGACTTAATCCTTTACATAAAATGACCGTTGGATTAATAATGGTAAGATGTATGCATATAGACTCTTCAAAAATTAAGAGCCCTTTTAAGACATTGGATTTTACCAAAAAGAAATGGAAATATGTTTTGACAAATGTTTTAACAAAGGATTTTTAAAGGGATTATTCCCCTATACAAAAACCATTTAACTAAACTTCTGTTTAGGGGTAAATGTTTGTGTATACCTCAAGATTACTTAAGAAGTATTGAGTAGAACCGTTAAACCATGACTTAAAATTTGAAACGACAATTTTTGCTTTGCAACTAAGAAAATTTTGACCAAAGTATAACCAAAGATTTCTCGAACATTTTCGTATCTTATTAATTATTTTCGATAAATCAACGAAAATCTTGTTAATTAAACTCAAATTTATTTTGAACATTTTATATAATTGGACGAACTAAGAAATTTAAAACTTTTACGTTTACGTTTCATAAAAATTAAATAATTATTGTTAATTTACATGTAATAATTATCGACGCTTTAGACGTCAGAGTGAGTAAAACAGATAAAGATAATAGTAAAGACGAAACTGAAACATAGAAAATATGAAGAAAGGTGAACGTAATTACTGACGCATAATATAGAAAGAATATCTGAGTGAATTGTGGATATGATAATTACATCATCATGAGAGGTGAATATAGATACCGACGCATTATGAAGAAAAGATAAAGAACTAGTTAGGACATATTCCTTAATAATGAAGGTGCAAAATAAAGTGCCGAACAATATAAAAATAAACGATGTTTGTAAAAAGGATAATGTAGATAATAAAAGGAGTTCACGTCTAATGTGAACCATTAAAATAAGGAAGCCAATAGCGTTAAATGTTTTAAAGGCCACTTGTGGTTGCCTAAGTATGGAGGATTGTGAGATATAGTTATGTTGGAATTTGTAAGTATAAGTATTCTATTTATGTCATCTATGACTAAAAGTATCTTTGTCTGAAAAAGATGTACTGATGGCAATTATGAAGGCAGACATCGCCTCATACATTAGTAAACGTCTAGCTATTGCAAAGGCCATCATCTGAATTTGATTCGGTTTAGGTCATCGTCGACAGACTGACCAAATCTGCTAATATCATTCCCGTTAATGATAAATGCAAAAGAGTTATGTAAACATGGTGTGCCGTATCGATCATCTCTATCAAGATCCTCGCTTCGCATCGAATTTCTAGAGATTTGCTCAGAAGTCATTGTGAACGAATCTTGATGAGAGTACTATGTACCACCCCAAATCGAAGGGACGAGGTAAAGTAACGATACAAAATACTATAAGTGTTGTTTTATGTTTGAATGATTGACCTTTGGTAATAGACCATAAATTCGTTTTCCTTTGGAGAGATTATCATTGATAATCATCGTGTTAGGATTGAGATCGAATCTTGTTAGGATCTATGTTAGAGCATCTGTAAGCAAGAGTTGAGATGAAGACATCCGACATACACCCATTGTGAGTTGGACATGTCTTTTAGGTTTAAGGTTTCCTATGATGGCGAACCTAACCTTGCAAAATACTCGAACCGCGAAACCTGAAATGATTGTTGAAATTAGGATTTGATTATTGACTGCCTGTAGTGGGCAAGAGGTTATGTGAATGTGAAATGTCGATCTTGAAGTGCCAAATGGGTAGCGAAGTTATGCCACTATTTTAAACTTGGAAAAATGAATTCATGATCTGACAAATCATGGGATATAAGTCCCCGTTGTATGGGACCATTGAGATGTTGTAAAAGTTGGGATTGAAAGGCATATAAGCTGGATCTACCCTAGGACTCCAAGAACTGCGTGAATTATGTTTCGTAAATCGAACTTGATGGAATATCTATCAAGTGAAAATCTGATTGTTCTTAGTAAAGCTTAGATCGGCAAAAAGTTGCATTCATCAGAAACCCGTGAACATCATGGATAGAGAAAGTAAGTCAACATTTAGCCTGATCTTATTCCCGTAGTTATGTTTGATGAAACTCGCGTATTATAATGGATTGCACTTGTGAGAAAAGACCGAAGGTGGAGGAAATACCCACATGGCTTTAACTCTATAAGAAGCGAGTAGTAAGGTAAGATGATCTTTGAGGACAAAGATCCTGTTTAGGGATAAATGCTGTGACAATCCGTCAATTTATGGTTGATATTTTATTCTCCATATTTATTTAAAAACATTATTTTAATGTTACAATATGAACTCACTTATTTTTTTGGGAAGAAATTTGGATTTACGTCTTGAAGTAGCGTCGACTACGTCTAAACAGGAGGATTCAACGTTACGTGCTTACGTTTACATACACCGTCTTTGGTGACAGTCCGACATTGCAGGAAATAAATTTATCTGAGAATATTATTTTGAAGTTTTAAATTTGTGTTAGTTCATAAACTCACAAATTTACGAGAAGAGATTAGGACTTACGATTTTATTTTAACGTCCTTTACGACTAAACCGGAAACCCTAGGATTACGTATTTACGTTTTCGAACTCCGTTTTTGATGAGACAATTTTTATTAGATTCGTTTTGTGCCGTTGATTCATAATTTATAAAAATGTTTTTCGTAAAACGACCCGAGGGCACGTAAATCGAGGAAACTAGAATCGAGGAATACCCGTAAACTAGTGAGATGGGACAAAATACATTGTCCCACCCCACTAGCACACATGGGGCGGCCAAATACTCACCAACACCCTTAGGTGTCAAGTTCTTATGCAACTAGCAACACTTGTGCTAAATGCTTACTTTGTAAGCTTCCACTACACACAAAACCATCAAACCACTCACACATACCATTTCTCACCATGCAAACTAGCTAAAACTCTCTCTCTCTAGCTCAAATATGCCGTCCCATATTCATCATCCAACACCACTTTTGATCAATTCCAACCACAAAATCATGTGTTATTTACACATATGTTGAAGCCCTCTTGAAGCTCTCTTGAATGGTGGTGATTATAACATCCATGGAGGAGTATTCATGGTGTCTTGGGACTGATTTTCCACAAGGAGTTCATGGAGCATGGTGGTCTTGAAGATGGTCATGGATATCCACAAGTTTCTCCATCAAAAATCCATGTTTTGATCAACCTACATCATCATGGTGGTATAAAGATTGTCCTCCTCAACTTCTTATTATTTTGATTATGTAAACATGTATTTTATTTCCTATTGTATATTTATATGATGATTATATGATGATAAAAATGTTATGTGGGGATTTGGTGTTGATAAACATGATTAAAAAGGTGAAAGACCATAAGAAACAAGGTTAAAATCTTGGTTAAATTTGATGGCTGTATAAAACAGTAAAGAACCATATGGTAATCTGATAAAATAATGAAGTAGAATGGATTTACAGTAAGCTATGAGTCTTGTACACATGTGAGAGTTGGCCATGCAATGGAATCATTGTAATGAGTGAGATATGATCAAAACAAGTTTAAGGTATAAATCTGAGGTTACTGTTTTGGACGATTTTTAGAAAATACTTAAAGGATGATTCAACAGTAGCTATAGGAGAGTTAAATGTAGCACATGTCATGTAGTTTATGTGATAAAAATTTGAGCTTCTATCTCCATGTAGAACTCAAGATATGGCAGTTTTGGTGAAAGTGAAGATAAAAATCAGATTTTTGGAAATTAAAGAATAATACTATTATATAAGCACTCAAATTTTAATAGTATAAATTATAATTTAAACCCACTAACTCATGAATTTTGTTTATAAAAATATGTACAATGATAAATAAGTGGACATTATATAAAAATGGTAACTTGCTATGTTTTATAAGATATAAAACTATAAACATGATTTTTACGACTTTTTCGGCTATTGCCGTAAAATTAACGTTTTTGTTAAATAAAACCTAGATGGTTGGACCCGTCTAATGAAAACTTTATAAAACTTTTATACTGATATATAGACATGTATAACAAGTAAAAACCGATAAAACCCGAACTATAGGGCATACGGACATTAACGAGCTAAGTAAACATATTGGACTAATACTTGGAGTAATAATTGGAATAAATAAGATAAAAACTTGTAAAAAGAACTTATTGGGCTTAACCCATTTGGGCCCAACATGGAAAGTATACATACTGATAAAATAAGTATAACAAGGATTAAAACAAGTTAAAGAACTTATAATAGGCTTATTGGACCTAAAACACGTAAATAGGTAAAACGAGAAAACTAGTATAAAAGTTATCGACACATAACACAAAAATGAGTAAATGAGGATATGTAAACCCACTTGATCATCATATATATATAATCTACATATGTATACATAATTGTTATTTTTATAAAGTCATTGGACATGAGTCTAAGACGAGTATTATTTGTCTAGGTTTCCGTGATTGAAGCACGTACCGTACATCCAAATCGCCGATAATCGTCTTCCCACATCAACGTGAGTTCATAGCCTCGCACTCTTTTAAATGTTTTTATAAATGTTTTATAAACCCGCGAGGGAGATAACATGTTAGTTTTTATAAAATAGGACACCATTTGTCCCGATTGTTTGTTTATTGATTTTGGACCCGAATGATTGAATGACCCGATTGTATGACCCGATAAATGATTAAAGGACCCGATAGATGAAACTAAATGGATTATTAAAGTTAGGTTATGTCACTAAAAGTCCCATTAGCATGAATTATGAACTACCGGGATTTGGTAGACGCTTATGCATTTAATAGTACTATTTGGGGACGATCACCCCAGTTCGCGCCTTGACGGTTGATCCCCGTCGTACCACATTGATTGGTAAGCGAATTTATGTATGAGAAGATTTCCATAGCGTGACCTTTGTGACGACACGCTACTTTAGATGGGCAAATTGTGGATCGGGTTAGCTACCCGTTGTTGGTTTAGTAAGGTAACAATGTCATGCGGCTTATAATAATCCAAAACTAACGAAATACTACTAGACGCTTCGAATTACGATGTATTGCCTGACTAGCAATACAGGGTCATACTCATGATATTATGTTTGTGTTTTGGTTTTCATAACCATATTCATATAATGGTTTTTATTTGATTTTATACAACGTTATAAGACGTATTGTATGATGTTTTTACGACATTGGCTCGTATAATGATTTTTAAGGCAAATGCCTATATTATGATTTTTGCTAAGGATTTGTATGAAATGACTTTGGCTATTTTATGGCCTATTAAAATGATTTGTACAAAATGATTTTTAGTAATAATCTTATACTTATATTATATTGATGGATTTTATTAAACTCTATGAATTCACTCGGCGTTATCGCTGACCTTTTCTTTTAACATGTTTTATCTCAGGTACTTGAAGGTAATTCTCGGGAAGACAACAAGAATTCATGGCCCGCACTTAAAACAATATTTTCCATTCAAATACTTTGTAAAACTTTGTATGAAATATAATGACTTGGGACCGATGTAACTTTGATATTTTTGAATGGAAATGCTTTATAAATAAACGACGCGATTTTTATGCGTTGTCTATGATGTGAGTAATGTGCTATCCCGTAACACCAACGAGTCTTCCGCTGTATTGAGTTGTATAAATTTAGGGGTGTTACAGTTTGGTACCAGAGCTCTCGTTATAGAGAACGAAAGATTTTTAAAACTAAGGTTTTGATTAAAACATTTCAAAATATTTTAACTATAAACATTTTTTCACAAAATGTCTAAAAATCTTTTGACTATAACGGTGCCGAAGAATTCCCGAGTTACCGACAAGGCCAGACTGAGAAGTGTTATTTTAATATATATATATATATAACTTGGATTATATATATATATGATGTAATTTTATTACATGATTGTTTGATGACTATTTTGATATTTATACGAGGTATTTATACGACGTAGATTGTCACAAGAAACCCTAAATCCCCTAGTAAATTAATCGAAGCTATTCTCGTAGGAATTCTAGCTATCCTAGATCTAAACCAAGTTGTGGATATTTATGATCCCAACAAATGGTTGATATTCGTAGAAATGTAGATATTAGATTGATTGCGATATTGAAAAAGAATTGGCGAGATTAAAACTGATATCGATGTCATGACGATCTTTCCTTATAGAGTGGAGTTTGACAAAACGTTATCACCTGGAAAGATGTCATCTGATTCGTTGTCATCCAATTCTTAAATTGAAATCGAAAGGGTGAATGTTGCACTTGAGGCTGTTATTGGAACCATTACCCAAAAGCCTCATGCCACTAATACCTTTCCGAGAAGTCTAGTTGAATGATCAAGTCATTTCATATTAATGACTCATTTGATAATCGTTGTTGTAAGAGTTAATAGGATTGGAAGTTAAGTGTGGATTTATATTGATATTGTATTGCCTTTACAAGGCCGAAGAATAAGGGTGAAAGTATTGGAAAATGAGGTAGGATATCGAATTAAGTATAAAATTGGTTAGAACTTGAATAAAGTAAAATTTAACTTGTATGGAATATGAGATGGTTAAGAGGAAGTCATTAAGTTCCGTGATTGAATTATAAGGTTTTAATTGATTATTGATTCGTGTTAAGTGTTGTTCCTAGGCCATTGTCCACTAATGAGGATGCCTAGTGTCCAATAAATAAATTGAAGAAATCTTCTTCTGAATTGGGACCGATGGATCTTCCGGGACAGGCAGGACACCTAATGACTCTTGTAGATTAGTATTCATTGTGGTATCTTTTAAAAATCCCTAACTTAACTGAGATATCAGTTGGTAGGATGAGTTTTGTAAATTGTATGACATAGTGACACGTAATGTGTTACGATACAATTTGACTTGTTTATGATTAATGAAAAGACTACCTTTGATTGCTAAATTCTACATGTATCAATGTTATCTATCTTTTCTTGCTTCATCCTAATAGTGATGCAACCATTGAATAAGTACTCATCTCGAATTGAGTTACGTTGTAGATTATTCTCTTTGTATTCCTGAGTGCCATCGAGGTCATGAACCTCATGATTAATTGGCTAAGCTCATTTCCTATTATATTGTAGTTTGGCAAACAACTTTTCATCACTCTTTTGCAGATCATACATTGTTTTTATAAAGTTAAAACGATATCCTTTCAGAAAATTTAATTTTCATCCCAATAAGGATTATTCAAAGTAAGATTTATAAGTGATTGATATCAAAATGAAGTTATTTATGAGACGCTTTGAAAACTTAACTGTTTTCATAACAAAGAAAATCTTTGTAAATTTATTTTTGATTCTTATTTAAGAATTAAGCATGAAAATGTTTTTATTATAAACATGGATGATAAAATTTTGACGAACTGAGTATTGCATCGTTAATCTTGAAATTGTATATAGTTGCGCGCCTACATATAATTTGGAATGGACCATGCAAGACTGATTAGTAGTCACCATAAAACTAATGAATAAACACTACATTTTCTTTGAAGATGGTGAAAGATTAAATTTTATGAGATCTGCAAGAAGTGAAAAATAGGGACATACTGATAGGGACACCTACATATGTGCCCATACTATTTATTCTTCTGAGTCGAATTTACTCATCTGTGGAAATTGTCTTATTTGACAATTGACAATTCTTTCTTGTCCAATTATCCCGTAGTGAGATTCTTAGGAAAAGTATCTGATAATCGAGTGTTGATACCCGACTGGATGTATCGACGTTCCTATCATTTCTTTTGATTAGATTTCATTTGAATGACCTGGGTAACGATCTGAGGAGCTTTCGAATGCGTACTCAAATTATGAAAACATGGAATATAATCATATTCATTAAATGTTTTCGTCTGTATCTGATTTGAAATTCTCTCGCATAGATTATGCGTTGACCTTACTCTTTAGATGGTAATTGTGTCTCCATATAACCTTGAATTTGTGAAGGATTATGAATTATTATTAGTCTTTTGAGAAGTTCACATCTTATCGACGACAATGAAACTGGAAAGTTGATAATGCCAGTAGAATGGATTGATTGATTATGACATGACGACATTGTCTTAATTGATGGGAACTCGAATTGAATTCCCCTAAATGATAAGATGTTGATTATCAAAAGTGATCTAAATAATTCTTGATGGATGATTTTATCCTGCATTTAGACTTGAAATTTTACCGTAAATGATTGTAAATTAGTCATAGATATTATAATCTAGAAAGAAGTTAATATGAATTTATTAAAAGATGTTTATCTTATTTGAAACTTTAGGAGGTATTTGTTGGTGAATTACCTAGACTTTCGCCATTAAGGCAAGTTGAAACTGGTATTGATTATATTCTCGGTGCTGCACCTGTGGCTTGTGCACTGTACGTCAGCACCATCTAAATTAAAGGAATTACCGTACGACTGAGAGAGTTGTCGGAGAAAGATTTTATTATACCAAGCCTGTCATCATGAAGAGCTATGGTGTTATCATTCCTTATATTTATAAATTACTGTAAACTGAGTAAATTGACAATCGAAAACGATATCCATAACTCGAAATGGAAGATTTGTTCGATCATTTACAAGGTTTTAGCGTATGTTTTAAAGATTTGATTCACGGCATGGTTATCATCAACTTCGCATCTGCGAAAAAGATTATCTATTCCAATCACTACATCCGGTACTTGTAATGAACATTATGAGTTCCACGTGATGTCGTTTGGATTGACCAATGCACATGTAGCATTCATAAATTTGCTGAATCACATGTGAAGGCTGTAAATTGATAAATTCATGCTTGAGATCATTATGGACCAATTGTTTGTATATAAGAATAATAATGAGTTAATAATTAGTTATAAATTGCCCTGAATTGGCTAAACAATGAAAACCTGAACCTTGAATAATAAACACGTGATTAAGGACTTAATCCTTTACATAAAATGACCGTTGGATTAATAATGGTAAGATGTATGCATATAGACTCTTCAAAAATTAAGAGCCCTTTTAAGACATTGGATTTTACCAAAAAGAAATGGAAATATGTTTTGACAAATGTTTTAACAAAGGATTTTTAAAGGGATTATTCCCCTATACACAAACCATTTAACTAAACTTCTGTTTAGGGGTAAATGTTTGTGTATACCTCAAGATTACTTAAGAAGTATTGAGTAGAACCGTTAAACCATGACTTAAAATTTGAAACGACAATTTTTGCTTTGCAACTAAGAAAATTTTGACCAAAGTATAACCAAAGATTTCTCGAACATTTTCGTATCTTATTAATTATTTTCGATAAATCAACGAAAATCTTGTTAATTAAACTCAAATTTATTTCGAACATTTTATATAATTGGACGAACTAAGAAATTTAAAACTTTTACGTTTACGTTTCATAAAAATTAAATAATTATTGTTAATTTACATGTAATAATTATCGATGCTTTAGACGTCAGAGTGAGTAAAACAGATAAAGATAATAGTAAAGACGAAACTGAAACATAGAAAATATGAAAAAAGGTGAACGTAATTACTGACGCATAATATAGAAAGAATATCTGAGTGAATTGTGGATATGATAATTACATCATCATGAGAGGTGAATATAGATACCGACGCATTATGAAGAAAAGATAAAGAACTAGTTAGGACATATTCCTTAATAATGAAGGTGCAAAATAAAGTGCCGAACAATATAAAAATAAACGATGTTTGTAAAAAGGATAATGTAGATAATAAAAGGAGTTCGCGTCTAATGTGAACCATTAAAATAAGGAAGCCAATAGCGTTAAATGTTTTAAAGGCCACCTGTGGTTGCCTAAGTATGGAGGATTGTGAGATATAGTTATGTTGGAATTTGTAAGTATAAGTATTCTATTTATGTCATCTATGACTAAAAGTATCTTTGTCTGAAAAAGATGTACTGATGGCAATTATGAAGGCAGACATCGCCTCATACATTAGTAAACGTCTAGCTATTGCAAAGGTCATCATCTGAATTTGATTCGATTTAGGTCATCGTCGACAGACTGACCAAATCTGCTAATATCATTCCCGTTAATGATAAATGCAAAAGAGTTATGTAAACATGGTGTGCCGTATCGATCATCTCTATCAAGATCCTCGCTTCGCATCGAATTTCTAGAGATTTGCTCAGAAGTCATTGTGAACGAATCTTGATGAGAGTACTATGTACCACCCCAAATCGAAGGGACGAGGTAAAGTAACGATACAAAATACTATAAGTGTTGTTTTATGTTTGAATGATTGACCTTTGGTAATAGACCGTAAATTCGTTTTCCTTTGGAGAGATTATCATTGATAATCATCGTGTTAGGATTGAGATCGAATCTTGTTAGGATCTATGTTAGAGCATCTGTAAGCAAGAGTTGAGATGAAGACATCCGACATACACCCATTGTGAGTTGGACATGTCTTTTAGGTTTAAGGTTTCCTATGATGGCGAACCTAACCTTGCAAAATACTCGAACCGCGAAACCTGAAATGATTGTTGAAATTAGGATTTGATTATTGACTGCCGGTAGTGGGCAAGAGGTTATGTGAATGTGAGATGTCGATCTTGAAGTGCCAAATGGGTAGCGAAGTTATGCCACTATTTTAAACTTGGAAAAATGAATTCATGATCTGACAAATCATGGGATATAAGTCCCTGTTGTATGGGACCATTGAGATGTTGTAAAAGTTGGGATTGAAAGGCATATAAGCTGGATCTACCCTAGGACTCCAAGAACTGCGTGAATTATGTTTCGTAAATCGAACTTGATGGAATATCTATCAAGTGAAAATCTGATTGTTCTTAGTAAAGCTTAGATCGGCAAAAAGTTGCATTCATCAGAAACCCGTGAACATCATGGATAGAGAAAGTAAGTCAACATTTAGCCTGATCTTATTCCCGTAGTTATGTTTGATGAAACTCGCGTATTATAATGGATTGCACTTGTGAGAAAAGACCGAAGGTGGAGGAAATACCCACATGGCTTTAACTCTATAAGAAGCGAGTAGTAAGGTAAGATGATCTTCGAGGAAACTAGAATCGAGGAATACCCGTAAACTAGTGAGATGGGACAAAATACATTGTCCCACCCCACATGGGGCGGCCAAATACTCACCAACACCCTTAGGTGTCAAGTTCTTATGCAACTAGCAACACTTGTGCTAAATGCTTACTTTGTAAGCTTCCACTACACACAAAACCATCAAACCACTCACACATACCATTTCTCACCATGCAAACTAGCTAAAACTCTCTCTCTCTAGCTCAAATATGCCGTCCCATATTCATCATCCAACACCACTTTTGATCAATTCCAACCACAAAATCATGTGTTATTTACACATATGTTGAAGCCCTCTTGAAGCTCTCTTGAATGGTGGTGATTATAACATCCATGGAGGAGTATTCATGGTGTCTTGGGGCTGATTTTCCACAAGGAGTTCATGGAGCATGGTGGTCTTGAAGATGGTCATGGATATCCACAAGTTTCTCCATCAAAAATCCATGTTTTGATCAACCTACATCATCATGGTGGTATAAAGATTGTCCTCCTCAACTTCTTGTTATTTTGATTATGTAAACATGTATTTTATTTCCTATTGTATATTTATATGATGATTATATGATGATAAAAATGTTATGTGGGGATTTGGTGTTGATAAACACGATTAAAAAGGTGAAAGACCATAAGAAACAAGGTTAAAATCTTGGTTAAATTTGATGGCTGTATAAAACAGTAAAGAACCATATGGTAATCTGATAAAATAATGAAGTAGAATGGATTTACAGTAAGCTATGAGTCTTGTACACATGTGAGAGTTGGCCATGCAATGGAATCATTGTAATGAGTGAGATATGATCAAAACAAGTTTAAGGTATAAATCTGAGGTTACTGTTTTGGACGATTTTTAGAAAATACTTAAAGGATGATTCAACAGTAGCTATAGGAGAGTTAAATGTAGCACATATCATGTATTTTATGTGATAAACATTTGAGCTTCTATCTCCATGTAGAACTCAAGATATGGCAGTTTTGGTGAAAGTGAAGATAAAAATCAGATTTTTGGAAATTAAAGAATAATACTATTATATAAGCACTCAAATTTTAATGGTATAAATTATAATTTAAACCCACTAACTCATGAATTTTATTTATAAAAATATGTACAATGATAAATAAGTGGACATTATATAAAAATGGTAACTTGCTATGTTTTATAAATTATAAAACTATAAACATGATTTTTACGACTTTTTCGGCTATTGCCGTAAAATTAACGTTTTTGTTAAATAAAACTTAGATGGTTGGACCCGTCTAATGAAAACTTTATAAAACTTTTATACTGATATATAGACATGTATAACAAGTAAAAACCGATAAAACCCGAACTATAGGGCATACGGACATTAACGAGCTAAGTAAACATATTGGACTAATACTTGGACTAATAATTGGAATAAATAAGATAAAAACTTGTAAAAAGAACTTATTGGGCTTAACCCATTTGGGCCCAACATGGAAAGTATACATACTGATAAAATAAGTATAACAAGGATTATAACAAGTTAAAGAACTTATAATAGGCTTATTGGACCTAAAACACGTAAATAGGTAAAACGAGAAAACTAGTATAAAAGTTATCGACACATAACACAAAAATGAGTAAATGAGGATATGTAAACCCACTTGATAATCATATATATATAATCATCATATTTATACATAATTGTTATTTTTATAAAGTCATTGGACATGAGTCTAAGACGAGTATTATTTGTCTAGGTTTCCGTGATTGAAGCACGTACCGTACATCCAAATCGCCGTTAATCGTCTTCCCACATCAACGTGAGTTCATAGCCTCTCACTCTTTTAAATGTTTTTATAAATGTTTTATAAACCCGCGAGGGAGATAACATGTTAGTTTTTATAAAATAGGACACCATTTGTCCCGATTGTTTGTTTATTGATTTTGGACCCGAATGATTGAATGACCCGATTGTATGACCCGATAAATGATTAAAGGACCCGATAGATGAAACTAAATGGATTATTAAAGTTAGGTTATGTCACTAAAAGTCCCATTAGCATGAATTGTGAACTACCGGGATTTGGTAGACGCTTATGCATTTAATAGTACTATTTGGGGACGATCACCCCAGTTCGCGCCTTGACGGTTGATCCCCGTCGTGCCACATTGATTGGTAAGCGAATTTATGTATGAGAAGATTTCCATAGCGTGACCTTTGTGACGACACGCTACTTTAGATGGGCAAATTGTGGATCGGGTTAGCTACCCGTTGTTGGTTTAGTAAGGTAACAATGTCATGCGGCTTATAATAATCCAAAACTAACGAAATACTACTAGACGCTTCGAATTACGATGTATTGCCTGACTAGCAATACAGGGTCATACTAATGATATTATGTTTGTGTTTTGGTTTTCATAACCATATTCATATAATGGTTTTTATTTGATTTTATACAACGTTATAAGACGTATTGTATGATGTTTTTACGACATTGGCTCGTATAATGATTATTAAGGCAAATGCCTATATTATGATTTTCGATAAGGATTTGTATGAAATGACTTTGGCTATTTTATGGCCTATTAAAATGATTTGTACAAAATGATTTTTAGTAATAATCTTATACTGATATTATATTGATGGATTTTATTAAACTCTATGAATTCACTCGGCGTTATCGCTGACCTTTTCTTTTAACATGTTTTATCTCAGGTACTTGAAGGTAATTCTCGGGAAGACAACAAGAATTCATGGCCCGCACTTAAAACAATATTTTCCATTCAAATACTTTGTAAAACTTTGTATGAAATATAATGACTTGGGACCGATGTAACTTTGATATTTTTGAATGGAAATGCTTTATAAATAAACGACGCGATTTTTATGCGTTGTCTATGATGTGAGTAATGTGCTATCCCGTAACACCAACGAGTCTTCCGCTGTATTGAGTTGTATAAATTTGGGGGTGTTACACTAAAATCTGGGAACTTGTTGATAGACCATACGATGTAATTCCATTAAATCTTCGATGGGTCTGGAAAAACAAGATGGATGAAGAAAACACGATTATCAAGAACAAAGCTAGGCTCGTGGCTAAAGGGTATGGTCAGAAATAGGGTATTGATTTTGAAGAATCATTTGAACCAGTAGCTCGTTTGGAAGCGGTCAGGATTTTCCTAGCTTATGCTGCACATAAGGGATTCATTGTTTATCAAATGGACGTAAATACGACGTTTCTTAACGGTCCTTTGAAGGAAGAAGTATATGTCACGCAACCGGATGGATTCGTCAATCCTCATTATCCTGACAAGGTGTATCGTCTCCACAAAGCACTTTATGGACTTAAGCAAGCTCCAAGGACGTGGTACGATGAGCTCTCGAAATTTACGGTATCCAAAGGTTTCTCAAAAGGTTCCATTGATCTAACTTTGTTCACTTATAAATATGGGGATGACATTTTGCTTGTGCAGATTTATGTTAATGACATTATTTTCGGGTCTACAAAACCAAAACTTTCAAAATGGTTTGAAAAAGTAATGCACATCAAATTTTAAATGTCAATGATGGGCGAACTAAAACTCTTTCTAGGAATTCAAGTTCACCAATACCCAAGTGGTATCTTTATCAACCAAGCTAAGTATTATCAAGAGATAATCAATGATGAGACTGCTTTTATACATAATCTCGTCGTCCAAATAGGGCTTAAAATGCATTGAATATCATCAAAATACCCATATATATGCTTGTGTTTGTTGCTTGTGTATTTTAGGTACGGATATTGAGAAAATGACAAAAGATCACAAGAATCAAGCAAAAACGAACACGGGAAACGAAGCTGCACATTGAACCAAGCCCTAATGAAGAATTTCCCCAAGAAAACCCTTGAAGACTTGAAGAATTATGAAGAAGGGTCCTCCAATATGGAAGAACTGACACTTTATACTGTTGTATCTTCATAATTACAAGTTTGGTCCCTAACGTTTGTCAATATTGCAAAAAGGGCCCTCCACTTTGAAGAATTGGCAATTTTAGCCCCTCAACAAAGCTAAAATGTCAATATTTATCCTCCTCAAAGTCAAACATATCAAGAAGGACTCCAAGTTACAAGAATGACAAGTTTGGTCCTTTGAAAATCTCAAAATTACCAAAAGGACCCTTGACTTTGAAGATTTAGCAAAAATGGTCCCTCATCAAACATGAATTGGCAATTTCAGTCCTCCAAAATGTCAATCATACAAGTTTAGACCATTATCCTTGAAGAAAATACCAAATCAATCCTTCAAAAATCAAAAATGGCAAGAATTACCCCTGAATTCACTTTACAAAACATTTTGGGGCAAAAGTGTGAAAAAGCAAAAGTTGTTGTGAAGGATTTAGGCGTTGATGGAGTTTTTAACTGAAATGACAAGAAAGAGAAAGAAAGGGGGTTAAAGTTGGCTAGACAAGATACTTACCTAGACCTACCAGCATCCAACACGTGTCCCACTACCACTAAACAACCAATCATCTCTTCCCATTGTGCCACCTCACAATCCACTCACCCATTTAATTAACTAATCCTAACAGATTAGTTAAGTCTTGGCGCTTAACACATTTTTTAAACCCAAATCTGGATTAAACTTCATACTATTCACTCATGAACAAGGATTAGGGCTTTTTGATTAAGCAAAATTTTGTTTTTTAGTTTTTTTGTTTTTTTTTTTGAATCCTCAACATGGTTTAATTACATAACTGTAGAAGGCAAGCGAGCAACAAGCTGCGTCGCAAGCCCTTTTTGAATTGCAAAGCTAATTCTAGTAAAAATCACATTTGTTGATTTAGGTGTCACAACATTGCTATTCATAACGCGTTGAACTCTATTCAGAAACTCCACCGCTTCAGGTGCAAGAAAACCGAAGGTATCAAATGCAAAAGGAATAAACACGTGTTGATTTTCAATGCATGCTTTTTCGTGTTTTGTCACTTTGCATGAGGCGGCTTTCAAAGCAGCCTGACCCGCTGTAAAACCCCGGCTACTCATCCCCACCAGAGGAGAAACCCCAGTCAGATGCACACATGCATGTTTTCCTCCAACCCATCCAAAAACCAGAATGTCCGCCGGTCTGAGTGTGGATCTTCCATCTACCGGGTCAGTCAAGAAGTTCACAGGTGCTTCTTTCTTGGCGGAGATACCAGCACGTCTACATATATCAAAAAGAACGTCTCTAACCATATCGTGTCGATACTTGAATCCCGGGAGCTCTTTACAATGAACCGCATGTTCCCCAAAAGAATCCAAACATGCCTTGCGACAAACAGGGCATATTGTATCAGCCGGAAATAATGGGATCATGAGGCGATACTTAAGAATAGAACGATATTCCACTGGCGACATATGTTGACCAAGCCCGTCTATAGGGATAGCTAGTAGGAAATCCTGAGCAAAAATTAAGCCCCAATATTATCCAGATTTATGATTAAGCATGTCTTAAACATAACCCAACTCTCAAAACATTTGCCACATCACCCCTAAGGGCCACATGAGATTCCCCAGCCAACTTTCTTGAAGAAAATGCCAAAGAAGCCAGAGAGATCAACGTCCCACAAAGCTGCTTCAAACTTAAGCTTGTTAGGAGCCCTTTGATCAATTCTCACCAGCTTTACACCTCCACAACCTGCCAAAATATTGTCACATGTTGAAGCTAACTCAAAATCCTCAAGGGCATTATGGGAATTCTACTACATTAGGTTTCACGTTTTTATGCTTTCTAGGATCATTGTACACCCTCTATATAAAGGGTATTAGGTCATTCCTTTACATTTGCTCTTGAATTTTCAGTTGTTCACTTTTCTGTAAATCCTTTTCAGTCTTAATGAAATGTGTTTGAAATGTTGAAGAAAGCTCAAGTGCCATCATTTATATCTGCTTATTATTGTTCTTAGTTTGATAATTCTGAATCTCAAAACCTGTTTTTAAGGAGGGTGCAAAAGTTTGTATTTTTCCTTCAAGCTTGATATTTTGCTAAGTTCTTGTTCAAACCTTGGAATTTTTGGGCTATAGGGCTGATCATAGCATCCTGATATTGTGTTCTCAAGGTGTGGTGAGGCTTATAACTTGGGGATAATAAAGTGTGGGGTAACAAGGTTGCATTAATCAAGGCTTTTCACTTTTCTGATTTTACTATTTTGTTCTTAACTTTGTTGAATCTTAGCAGGGTTGCTGTTGGAAGCTTGTGCTTGTTCTAGCTAGCACATAAGCTCTAACATTCGTGGGTGTGGATGTACATCCATGAGGTTTGTCTTAAAACCTTGAAAAACTGATAAATTTTGGATTTTTGGTGGATTTGTGCTCTACTTGTGTTCTTGTTGTTTTCTTGGCTTGAATCTGCTTAATCTTGCATGATAATGTTGTTAGTATGCTAGATTAATCATTTGGTAAACTGAATCACACTTATACTTGTTTAATTTTTGGATTGAAAAGATAAAGGAGTGTTTGGGATTACCTGTTTGAGATTAAAACTTGTTATTGTGTTGTGGAAAGGTTGTATTTGTGCTTGTTATCTGATATATGGTTGGTTGAGAGTATTTTGCTGCAAGTTTTTAGTCTTAAAACACTAAATCAAACATTGTGCTATAACTTGTTGATTTTAACTGTTTTTGACCTAAGATTTTGGTGAAATCTAGAATTTTTGCATGCTTAGGGTTGAAAGTTGTTTAAACATCATTATTATAACATATGTGATAGATTTGGAGGTTTGAATATGGCTTGTTGGTCAATTACATCAGCAAAAGTGAAAACTACATGTTCTTGTGTTCATCAGTAACTTAAGGAGCTTAAATCTTGCTTAAAACTTTGAATCATTGCATGAAACCTGTTTAGACTTGCTTATTTAAGTTTAATATTTCTTGTGTATGCATTTGGTTAAGTTTGGCTGGCTGAATTGTGCTCTAAGTGCTTATTGAACCTAATCTGCTTATTTGTTCAAGTCTGGGCTAGATCTGGTGCTTAATTGAATTAATTGTTCAAATTGGCTTGTTGGATTGTTGATTTCTTTGTTTGTATTGACTCCTTATGATCCAATGATCATTTGGGTGCCTTGTTGAAACTTGAATCTCCAAAAAAGTCACTAAAGACAAAAAAAGTTTACAAGTCAAGCAGTGGGAAAAGTTCCCACTGCTCAACACCCAAAGCTAGCCCCTGCTAGTGTTAATTTGTTCTCAGCTTATCAATAAGCTATAATTGCTTATCCAGACCTGCAACAACTTATTTTTTGTTATAGATCTTCATTATATGACCCATTTGATTAGACTGGAGCTTATTGGACTTTGACTTTGACTTTTTGCTAGAAAACTACCTTATTTGACTTTTTCATAAGTGCCTATTTGCTTTTTCCAGCTTATTGAGTCAACTTATTTGAAATTTTTTTTGTTGATTTAGCTTATTTAAGTTATTTAAAAGCTTTAGAAACTTGAATCAGCTCTTGGGGTGGCCTAGAACTAAAAAACAACTATTTTGTCGTTTTTTGTAGATTGCTTATTGCATTTTCAGGCTTATTCCTTTGGCTTATTTCAAATTTCTTTTTATAGAAGTCTTATTTAGCTCAAAAGAAGCTTGTGTGTCTAATTTGAGCTTATGGCATTAGCTTATAGCTTAATGGGTCAAAAAGCCCATTAAGAATAAGCTGTTTGGTATAAGCTTGCTTATTTCACATTTTCAGCTTTTGGGTCTTTGGAAAAAGTTGTTTAAAATCAAATTTTGAGTCAAGTAGTGCTTTTTGGGCCAATTTTTACAAACTTTTTCTTATTGGGCCAAATTTGGCCCATTTAAGTGATTGTTTTGGGTTTAGCCCATTTTCTAGGCCCATTAAGGGTATTTAGGTAATTTCAAGTTTATTTTTGTATTATTTAGGTTAAATTAAGCTAGTTTGCAACTTTTTAGAATTTTTTAGGATTTTTGGGTTTTTATTAATATTTTAATATTATTTTATTATTAAAAATTAAAAGTCTGATTTTCTAAGTTTTTATATTTTTCCTAGATTCTAGACACTTAATTAGGAATTTTTCAGCTTTCCAAATATTTTTTAGGGTTTTTAATTATTTTCTAGAATTATTTTAAATTTCAAGAGCTTTTAATAGTTTTTAATTGTTTAAAAATAGTTTTTAGTGGTTTTAAAATTTTGAAAAATACTTTTTAGCTTAATTAGGTTATTTTAAAGGTTTACAAACTTTAAGATCTTGATTTGGACTTTTTATTAGTTAATATTGATTTTTAGGGCTTTAATTAGCATTAAAAATTAATATTTAATTAATTAAAAGGTTTTAGCAAGTTTGGATTTTTTGTAAACCCTTTGAATACTTTAGTGTATTTTTAGTGATTTTTAGGAATTTTTAGAGTAAAATTTTAAATTTGGTGCTTTTTACGGTTTTACGTGTACGCCTTTATCGTCTTAGTGTAATCCGTCATTGTAACCGTCATTCTCTTCTTATCCCATTTCTATTTTCTTTCTCATAACAATATAATCACAAAGTTAATCATTTCATTACACACACACCAAGCCTCCTTGAGAACGAACTTATTTTAGGGTCATTTGTACACGGTTTTCCTAAATCGTCGTACTTACCCTAATTTGCCCTCTTTTCCTAATGAGTGGTAAAAACTCCAACATCATTTTAGCGCCGCTGCCGGGGAGGCGTGTTGTGTTTTGATTTGGAATTGTTGTTTTTATATACTAACCATAATAGTATTTGTATTAGTAGCACTCTACTAATACGTATTATCGATTTTCGTTTTTTGTGTGAATATTGTTACTATATTGTATACGTAGAACAATAAATTTACAAGTACTCCAAATACGTGAGAAATCACAACCTTGAAATGGGAGGTCATTACCCAATCATTGTATTCGAATCTCAAACCAAAGAAAAAGGCGAAAATAGATAAATACTTTCGTGAAGCTCAATTTTGAAAAATACAAACTATAAGGTTGGTATAAGGCGGATATTATAAAATATATCATAAGGAAAAAGGCTCTTAAGTGCTTCGCGCCGCCTCGTTTCCCCGCTTGCTTGTGAGTATTTGACTTTGAGAGCTAATCGAGGGTTTTGCCGCTCAAAGTATTATTAAGTATCATATATACTTTCTTGGTTTCATTGATTAAACCCTCTTGAACGTTTTGGTGTTCCACCAACGTTCTAAAGTCATCGAAGGCGTTCACTTCACATGATCGTTTTCATTCCTTGAGGCTTCTTTAATCAAGAGATTTGATTAAGGAGGAGATTTGTAGATTTTTGTCTACTTAATACATTCACCAAAATCCAAAAAAGGTTAATACAATCAAAAACCACAAAAAAATTGAAAAATACAAAACACCAAAAAGAATCTTCTTTGCTCATCCCCTCGTTGTACGTGACATTTATGCTAACTCGTAATCAAGCAAGACGTGCTCGTAAACGAAAGAACAAAACTCCCACTCCTAATCTTTCTAGTGAGGAGTCTCCTATTGACGAACCCATTGTAAGAGAAGCACCAACCATGGGGAATCGAACTATGATAGAGTTACTTCAAGCACCTACCGAGGGTTATGGAGAGGCTATTGTGATTCCCGCTATCCTTGCATAGAATTTTGAAGTGATAACGGGTTTGTTGTCGATGATCCAAAACAACAAATTCCGTGGTGATGAGAAGGACAATCCACACAACCATATCTGCCAATTCAATCGTCTTACCGCCACTTGCAAGTTTAAGGATGTCTCTAATGACTCGATTAAGATGATGCTTTTTCCGTATTCTCTAGCGGGGCCCGCAAAAATTTGGTTGGAGAAAGAGCCACCCAATTCTATATTGACGTGGAAGGATCTCGTGTCTAAATTTGTGAACCAATTTTTTCCGCCCTCTAAGACTACGCACTTGAAAAACGAGATTTCAAAATTTTCACAAGAGTTTAATGAAAGTTTTTCAACAGCTTGGAATAGGTTTAAGGAAATGTTACATGAATGTCCTCATCACGGTTTTTCCGACTTGCATCAAATTGACACGTTTTACAATGGACTTAATGATCATGAAAGGGATTATCTTAATGCCGCCGCGGGTGGTTATTTTTTGTGTAAAACGGTTGAGGAAGCTTTGGTGATAATTGAGAATAGATCTAAGGTGTATAGTCCTCGTAGCACGTCTAGTGTTCGTAAGGCTTCTTCTTCGGCTTCACCTTCTTTGTCTACTACCATCGATGCTTTCCAAATTGAGGCAAACTTGGAAAACAAAATCTTTGATAAGCTTAAAGGTCTTTTGATTGAGTTCAAAGTTGGAGAACCAAGTGCTCCCGCTACGGCTAAAGCGGTTGAGGTTTCATGCATGTATTGTAGTGGAGGTCATGATTTCTCCGAGTGCATTACCAACTATGGTAACACTTCGAGTGCCTACGCGGCCACGGGAACTTACAACCAAAACGATCAAGTTACCCGCTCTAATCAATTGACTCCACCGGGTTTTGGTTCAAATCAAAATGCTAACAACAACTATCGCAACAATCAAGTTGGTTTAAAAACAATTACAACAAGGGAAACTATGGTAATCAAGGGGCTAATAATCAAGTTTCAAACAAAAATCAAAATGATTTTCAAAACAACAACAAAGGTTTGCAAACGTTGAAATATCTTCCAAATGAATTTGTTGAATACGCTAATGGGAATGATGTTAGGTTTGACAATATTCAAAGAGAAATCATTAGCCTAAGATCCGAGTTTAAGACCGACTTGAAGAAAGAGTTGAAAAATGAGTTAGCTAATGAGCTTAAAATCCATACCAACAAGATGGAAGGAAACGTAACAAGGTTACAACAAAACCAACAAAAAATGGAACAAGGGAAACATGAGATTAAACAAGAAATGATTAAGGCCGAGAAGAGGCAATCCATGTTTGAAGATAAAATCTCATCTATGTTTGAGGCAATTATGTGCAAACCGTCTTCGAGTAGTCTTCCTAGCAACACCGTATCAAACCCTAAGGGTGAGATGAAAGTGATTACCACACGTAGTGGTAAGACACTAAAGGAACCGACTCCTCAACCAATTGCTCCTACGGAGGAAGCAATTGAGGAAGAACCCGAGGTGGTGGTCCAAAAGGAGCATGTTCCAATCCCACGAAGTACTGCTCATGCCACACCTAAGGTTGACCCATTACCAACATTGGAACCCGAGATTCCAAAGGCTATGCCTATGCCTCAACCCACACCACCTTTGCCCTATCCATCGAGACTTAGAAAGGAGAAACGTCAAGAGCGCGACAAATATCAATTTGAGCTTTTATGAAAATGTTTCGTGATTTGCACATTAATGTGAGTTTCGCCGATGCTTTGTTCATGAAGCCTCGATTTGCCGCTAACTTTAAGAGTATGTTGAACAACAAGGAGAAATTGCACCAATTGTCTAGTTGTTCGTCGGTTTATCTTAATCGCATACCTCAAAAAGTCGGTGATCCCGGTAAATTTTTGATCCCTTGTGCAATCCAAGATATGGAAGAATGCTTTGCCTTGGCCGATCTTGGTGCTAACATTAACTTGATGCCACTTGAAATCTTCAAGTCGCTCACTCTTCCTAATCTTACTCCTTCACTAATGTCTATCGAGTTGGCCGACCATTCCACGATTCCCGCATGTGGATTGGCGGAAGATGTTTTTGTGAAAGTGGGGAAGTTCTACTATCCCGTAGACTTTATCGTTGTCGATATTCCCACGGATCCTCAAGTTCCTCTCATTATAGGTCGTTCATTTTTAGATACGTCTATGGCTTTGATCGATGTTCATGCTAGAAAGATCCCTTACGTTTCAACTACGAGGAGCTTGTTATAAAGGCAACTCAAAACTCTCAAATTTCTCATGTTTATTCTGTTGCTACCATAAACCTCGTTGATATGATTGACGTGGTTTGCGAGGAATTTTCACAAGAAGTTCTAGGTATTAGTGATGATGAAAATAGTGGCAATCCCACTGTGTTAGATCCCATCCTTGATAACTCGACACCAACCTTCACTCCATTTGAAGGTGGTGGTTTTACGTTGGAAGAATTCAATGTTCCACGTACTTGTAAAGAAGACCTCGACAACGATGAGGACTTCTCGATTATCAAGGATTTTCTTAACGATTTCCCATTTCCTCCACCCGAGGAGGTTATGAGTATCGAGCCCAAATCTTCACTTGAGGAACCACCTATCCTCGAGATGAAAGATTTACCTCCTCATCTCTAATATGTCTATTTGGAGGAGGGCGACAAGTTGCCGGTTATTATTGCGAAGGAACTTTCGGATGATGAAAAAACCGCACTTGTCGATGTTCTTAAGGATCACAAAGGGGCAATTGCGTGGAAGTTATCCGACAATAAGGGGATCGATCCCAAATTTTGTACCCACAAAATCTTAATGGAGGAGGATTACAAGCCCGCAATCCAATGTCAAAGAAGGGTGAACCCTAAAATTCACGACGTCATCAAAAAGGAAGTCCTTAAACTCCTTGATGCGGGAATGATTTACCCTATTTCCGATAGCCCTTGGGTGAGTCCTATTCATTATGTCCCTAAAAAGGGAGGAATGACCGTTGTGCCAAACGATGCCAACGAGTTAATTCCCACTAGACTCGTGACCGGATGGAGAGTGTGCATTGACTATCGTAAGTTGAATGAATCCACTCGAAAGGACCATTTTCCCTTGCCCTTCATGGACCAAATGTTGGAGCGTCTTGCGGGAAATGATTTCTATTGCTTTTTATATGGTTTTTCCGGTTACTTCCAAATCCCCATCGATCCTCGTGATCAAGAAAAAACTACGTTTACGTGTCCATATGTAACGTTTGCCTATCGTAGAATGCCATTCGGACTTTGCGATGCACCGGGAACCTTTCAAAGGTGCATGATGGCTATTTTTCATGACATGATCGAGAAGACGATGGAAGTTTTCATGGATGACTTTTCCGTGTTTGGTAATTCGTTCACTTCGTGTTTGTCGAATCTTGAGAGAATGTTGAAACGTTGTGAGGAAACCAACCTTGTGCTCAATTGGGAAAAGTGTCATTTTATGGTTAAGAGTGGAATCGTCTTAGGGCACAAGGTCTCAAAAGCAAGGATTGAGGTAGATCAAGCTAAGGTAGACGTCATCGCCAAATTACCTCATCCCAAAACCGTTAAGGGAGTTAGGAGTTTCCTAGGCCACGCGGGCTTTTATCGTCGATTCATCAAGGATTTTTCAAAGATCTCTCGACCTATTACACATATCCTTGAAAAAGAGGCACGTTTTGTCTTTGACGAAGATTGTGTACGAGCCTTTGAAATCCTTAAGAGGAAACTTACCGAAGCACCCATTCTTGTTGCCCCCAATTGGAACCTCCCCTTTGAGCTCATGTGTGATGCTAGTGATTACGCTATTGGGGCCGTATTGGGGCAACGTCATGAAAAGCACTTCTTGCCTATTCACTATGCTAGAAAGACGACGACCGAGGCTCAACTAAAATACACTACAACGGAAAAGGAGTTCTTTCCGTGGTGTATGCATTTGAGAACTTTCGACCTTATCTCGTCTTGACAAAATGCATAGTGTATACGGATCATTCGGCTATCAAGTATCTTATGGCTAAACAAGATGCTAAGCCAAGATTACTTTGTTGGATTCTCCTCCTTCAAGAATTTGATCACAAAATTGTTGACAAAAAAGGAGCCGAGAATCTAGCGGCCTATCATCTTTCTCGTTTGGAAGATCCTCACCAAAGTGTTTACGAGCCCAAGGAAATCACCGAAACATTTCCGCTCGAGATGCTTGGTGTAGTGAATTCTAAGCTTGATTCTTCCACCCCATGGTTTGCGGAATTTGTAAATTACCATGCGGGTAATTTCATCATCAAGGGTATGACGACTCAAGAAAAATGAAAATTCTGTCGTGACGTCAAGTTCTACTTTTGGAACGACCTTTACTTGTTTCGAACTTGTGCGGATCAAATCATCCGACGTTGTGTATTTGGCACCGAAGCTTCTAATATCCTTAGAGCTTGTCACGAGGGACCCACGGGTGGTCACCATGGTGCTAATCTCACGGCTAAAAAGGTGTTTGATGCCGGATTCTTTTGTCCTACTATTTACCGAGATGCATAAGATCTTGTGAAGTCGTGTGACTCATGCCAACGACAAGGAAAAGCCTCACAAAAAGATGAAATGCCACAAAATATCATCCAAGTGTGTGAGATCTTTGACGTTTGGGGCATCGACTTTATGGGGCCATTCCCATCATCTCGTGGTAATAAGTACATCCTTGTTGCGGTTGACTACCTATCTAAGTGGGTGGAAGCTAAGGATTTGCCCACCAATGATGCTCGTGTGGTAGTCAAGTTTTTGAAAAGCTTGTTTTCTCGGTTTGGAACCCCTCGTGCGATCATAAGCGATCGTGGAACCCATTTTTGTAACGACCAATTCGAAAGGGTCCTAAGGAAATATGGGGTTACACATCGGATTTCTACGGCTTATCACCCACAAACTAGTGGGCAAGTCGAGGTTTCAAACCGAGCATTGAAGAGGATCTTGGAGAGATCCGTTGGGGAAAACCAACAATCTTGGTCGGATAAGTTGGACGATGCTTTATGGGCCTTTAGGACCGCTCATAAGACACCCATTGGGTGTACTCCCTATAAGCTTGTGTATGGGAAAAGTGGCCACTTGCCTATTGAATTGGAACACAAGGCTTATTGGGCCCTAAAGCATTGTAATGATGACATGGAGACCGCGGGAAAAAACCGGAAAATTCAATTAAATGAATTGGATGAATTAAGGGATATTGATTATGAAAATTCATTGATTTATAAAGAAAAAACTAAAAAGTTTCATGATTCTAAAATTAAAAACCGGGTTTTTAACATTGGGGATCAAGTTTTATTTTTTAATTCTCGTTTGAATTTTTTTTCCGGTAAGTTGAAATCCCGTTGGTCCGGTCCATTCACCGTGACTCAAGTATTTCCTTATGGGACCATCGAGCTAGCTCAAAATGATGGCCCCAATTTCAAGGTGAATGGACATAGGTTGAAGCACTACTTTGGCGGGGAAGTTCCATCCTTGAACTACCTCGACCAAGTCACCTTCCCCAATGATAATTAGTATTGAAGGGATCGAGTCGAGCTCATGACTCGGTAATCAAAAATGAGGTGCCTCGTGGGGGAGTCCCATGCTTATCCTATGTACATATTATCGCTTTCTAATGTAGTAACGTGTGGGGATTTGTGCCGTTCCAACCTTTGTTCTGTGGTTGTTTGTGAATTGTGGACTTTAGATGATCATGATCTTCACGATTGGAGCCTCCCATGTTCGTTTTATGGGAGCACTCGATCATTTGCTTTGAAGACTTTCTCAATATCCATGATATATCCTTTGATGTTCTAACCTTAGGTTTTTAGCACACTTCATAAACGGCTTTAAATTTAACGGTTACACCCTTTCCATGCTAGATTAGGCATTCGACTACGTCTCTAGTATGGGGGTGTTTGCACCCCTAGACTCGAAACATTGAGGACAATGTTTAACTTTAGTATGGGGGGGGGTGAATAGATACTTGCCTTGCCAAACCTTCACGCTTTCCAAAGTTTATCTTTTTGTTTATCGTTTTGTTGCAAAATAAGGCTAAAAATGGCCAAATTTTAAAAAATTTCTCATGTTTTATAAGTGTTTGAAGACACGAATGTAGGTTTTCCGATGGCGAGAATAAGAGTAATTTTTGACTCGACCGTGCGTGTTGAGCACTTAGCTTTGGTTCCTTAACTTCACATTAGGCTAAGTCTCTTAAATGAGGACGAGAAATGATAGGGTTAATTATAAGTTACTATGCTAAACGTAGAGTACTCGTATTCTTTCAAAAACTCATATGTTCTCGTTGTTTGCTTATTCTCCCTTTGCATGTAAATATTTTTTGCTTAATAAATATTGACTTAGCGGTTTAGTTGGGATTGTTGGGTTTCTAGTCTTTTCTGGTAGCTTCCATGTAATTAATTTGGGAAAACATTAAGGTATCGCCAGCGTCACGGTTTTGAAGTATTGGCACCCGAATAATCAAAAGCTTCACCCAATAATAAGATTTCAAGTGCTCACCTAAATCAAGCAAACAATTTGAAGCCCCACAAGGCCGAAAAATCTATGCAAAATTGAAAGTGAATCAAGCCTTAATCTTTGAAGCTTTAAAGATCCAGAATTCGCCTTAGCGTGAGGATATACGTCTTTGGATAATAAAACTACCGATGAGGTGGATAATAAAAGGCAAGGCAAGACCGAAGTCATAATAAAAGCTTCATGGCGAAGTTGAATAAAAGATGGAGGTAAACCAATGATAATAAGGCCCTTCCGTTAGGGGGCGTATAAAAGTCTTGGTAATAAGTCTCATGTTCAAAACCGTTATAAAACCGTGTTTATCGATCCTTCTTGTTGACTTAATTTTTGACATCGTTGTCTATTAGGAGGGGTTATTGATTTGATGGTCTCGCTTACACCGTTAGGACTCTATTTTTAGACCTAAATCTCTATTATCGCATAAGTCAAACAATGTATCTTCGTGAAACATTCAAGACAAAATAAAATATAAGAGATACTGTTAGAAATACGTTTTTACGTATATTAGAAGTATCGGTCACTCCACAATAATATTTGTGTTGTAATAGCTCGTAGTTAGAAAATAGTCATTAGTTGCTTATTAACTTAAGTAAGAACCGGTCCATGGGCTTGTCATGGACCGGCCCAAGCCCATGTTTGCTTGGAACTATAAATACCCCTTTCCACCATGGAAAGGGGTTGGTTGTTGTCATTTGCTAGTTTCCATATTAATAAAATACACATAGTTTCTCTCACTTTCTCTCTCTAACTTTCTCTCTCTAGAAATCAACAAACCCCTTCATAGATTCATTGATTATCAATATTCTACATTTGGTATCAAGAGCTATGGGGTGATTTAAGGTAGTGATTTGGGTGGTTTTTTAGTTTTTGATTGTATTAGTGTTCTTTAAGAAAAACCATCTTGATTCTTGGTGTTTTTGGTGTTTTTGTGATTGGGATTAGTTGATAAGTATTAGTTGTTACTTATTTTAGTCGAAAGCACAAAACTTTTTGGGTTATTTGGTCAAAATCTGGGTTTAATCTCTTGTTTTTGTGGTCGACTGTTCCTCGTAAGAAGTTTCTGATTAACCTAGAAGAAGTTCCGGATCAAGGAGTTCCGGATCAACAAGTTCCGAACCAAGGAAACTTTCGAATCAAGAAGTTCCGGGTCAAGAAGTTCCGGATCAAGAAAGTTCCGAACCAAGGAAACTTCCGAATCAAGAAGTTCCGGGTCAAGAAGTTCCGGATCAAGAAAGTTCCGAACCAAGAACTTCCGAACCAAGAAGTTCCGGATCAAGCCAGAAGTTCCGGATCAAGAACTTCCGAATCAAGAAGTTCCGGATCAAGCCCAAAAGTTCCGAACCAAGAACTTCCGAGTCAAGAAGTTCCGGATCAAGCCAAAAGTTCCGAATCAAGGTAATCTTCCGAATCAAGGTAATCTTCCGAATCAACAAAAAGTTCCGAATCAAGGTAATCTTCCGAATCAAACTTCCGAATCAACAAAAAGTTCCGAATCAAGGGTTATTTTGCTTGTTTTTTCGACGATTTTTTAGAGGATTTAATCTTGGTTTCTTACAACAAAAACACAACACAATTCACAAGCTTTACTTCACTGCTCGATCAACCGATAATCTCTGTTTCTTTGAAGAAAACAAAATGAATCCAAGTTCATTAATGCCTCAGATGACATCTCTTACGGATATCTCGATCATAACGGGGACTGATAGTCGTCCACCAATGCTTATCAAAGAGGTGTTTGAGGCATGGCAGGGCTGTATGATGCAATACTTGAAGGGCAAACCAACATACGGAAGGCTTATGGTCAAATCGATTTTGAATGGTCCACTCGACTATGGTACCATTGTGGCAAATAATGTGTCTCGACCAAGAGAATATGAAGAACTCACACCGGCACAACAACTCATTGCTGATGCTGATGAAAAGGCTCTACAGACACTTCTCCAAGCTCTTCCGCATGATATTTATCGTATGGTTAGTCAATATACGGTTGCCAAAGATTTATGGGAACGGTTAAAGGTGTTGCTACAAGGCACGTCTCTCACCAAACAAGAAAGGGAGTGTCAGCTGTATGATTTGTTTGATAGATTCACGTACAGCCCAGGTGAAACACTACACGATTATTACTTCAGATTCACTACTCTAATGAATGATCTGAATGTATACAATCTTGTAATTGCTCCATTCCAGGTTAACACCAAGTTCTTGAATACTTTACCTCAAGCTGAATGGGTTGAGTATATTACCGATGTGAAGTTAACCCGGGATTTGCATAAGTGCAACTTAGATCAAATCTATGCTTTTCTTCAGCAACATGAGAAGCATGTGATTATGCACCGTTCTCCTCGCGGTATGTACCTAGATTCCTTAGCTTTGATGGCGAATCAACCAAGCTTGTCACACAACAACACACCTTATATCTTGGGACATCAAGCCTATCATCCATCACCTTACATGACACCGACCTTCCCATAATACTCGATTCTACCACAACCACCCACCTCACATCAGCAACAATATCGGTTCAATGCACCTTCACCACAGTATGCTTCACAACTTCATCCAGCAAATGTTGCACCTTATGCTCAGCCTTCATATTCTTCTTATCAAGAGAATGCAGCATATCCAACAAGCTACCCTGATCAAATGAGTATTCCTTCTACTGATTATGCAGCTCATCCAGATCAAGCACTGTATTGTGATGATGAGGAAGTCCCCGTTCCTGTATTCCAACAAGGAGCTGACCTAGTTGAAGTGCTAACTACTATGTCTGCTTATCTCACAAGAACTTTAAGCAAACGAGGATACAGAGGATCAGCTCCTACCAACAATCAGTTGAGGAATTCATCCAATTCTCGTCAACAAGCTACTATTGAGAATGGCAGGGTCATTGTTCAGCCAATTCAACCATATCAGGGGAGACCTTCCACTTCAACCAATGCTCGCACGATCAATCCTGCTCCTGCTCCAATGGTCAACAATCCTCCACGGGCTAATACAGGCAAGTTGAGAATGATTACATGCTACAACTGCAAGGAAGAGGGTCATATGTCCTGGGATTGTAAGAAACCCAAGAGGAGAAGGGATGGACAGTGGTTTGCAGAAAAGATCTATCTGGTAAATGCTCAGGCGCAAGGAAGGAAACTTGATGAAGAGGATCTTGCATTTCTTGCTGACCCAGGGATTGCTGAACAAGACATTGTCACTACGCAGAATGCAGCTTACCAAGCCGATGATCTTGATGCGTATGACTCCGACTGTGATGACTTTCAATCTGCAAAGGCTGCTCTCATGGCAACTATCTCCAGCTTAGGGCCAGAAAAGAGATCTGAGGTACTTATTAATACCACCGATAATACCACTGATGCTAGTATTCAACCACATCAAGTTGTGCAAGAGAGTGCTGACTCGAATGAATCTTCGGTGGTGAGTCCTTCAAACGAGGAGACAAACAATGATAGCAATATCAATGTGAGTCCCCAGACTTTGAGTGAATCACAACCGGGACCCAGTTCGCATACGCCTACTCCTGCTCAACAAGATTTGGTCATGGTTCCTGCTACATTACTTAGCCAAATGAATGCTGCACTCTTAGAAACCTTAGCTAAGAATAAGAATTTGTCTGATGAGCTTGCCTTAAGCAATGAGAAAGTTCAAACCTTGGAACTAGTGCCTTCGTCTAGTATTCTAACTAATCTCGAATATGATCACTTTAGAAACAAACAAATGGGTCACTTGCAAGAAATCGAAAACTTAAGAGCAAATCTGTCTAATGAACTTCAAGAAAAGGAGTTAGTGGTCACTAATTTTCAAAAACTTCAAACGGATTTTGAATCACTAGAGTCTAAGAAGAATGAAATGGAGATTAATGCCACTAATAAGATTAGGAGTCTAGATTACTTGCTGTTAAGACAATACGCTGCTTCTCAACTAGTTCACTTATTTGATGCTTCATTTAGAGAATTTAACTTATCACGTCAAAAAGGCCTTCCCCCTAATCCACGGTATGCAAAACAAGCTTTAAGACATAGTCCTAGACTTTATAATGCAACTCAATTAGGATTGGCCTTAGAACCGATTGTTTTTCCTGGTGATCGAACAAGTAAGGAACTAGTTGATGAGGATCGGTCATATAATTCTTCAAAATATCCCGAGTGTGATTATTTTAAATTGAATAAGGAGCTTGCAAAAACGGATTTTAGAATTCGATTCCATATGGATAAAGATCTCATAACAGCACCAACCTACATATTAGATGAAGAAAACCCTAGTACTTTTCCTACACTTGTCAATATGGAAGGTCCTAAGGAAATTCCAAAGGATCTTCCACCAGTTAGCACTGTATGGTTAAACTTGCAAGAGATTAATCAATACTTTACTAATTTTGACAAGGTCATTTTGGAACGTACGACTTCAAATGGCCTAAACGCCGGAGAATGGGCTTTCGAACATATGAACGAGGTGTTTAAAACTGAGATCAATCCGTTTGTCGAAAGTCTAAAAGGAATTTTTGCATCTCTTAAGGAAAATCTTGTTTTTGAAATTGGTGAAGTTCAAAAAGTGTTTTATGAAATGGACACCGCTTACGAACTACAACTAGTTGAAAAAGAAAAGATTTTAACCGAATATGACCGATTCTTGTCTGCAGTAATCTCGTGTGATGTGCTTACTATTGTAAATGTTAATTATTCGAATGAGCTTACATCCGCTATGATTAATTGTGATGCTGTGAATATTTGTGAGGATATTTGTGATGATGTTTGTAATCTTTCTGTAAATGTTGCTGATACTGTAAATGAGGTAGATAATCATTCTTGTCACGAATCTAACGCTGAGTTTTTAAAGCTACAAGATTCCTACAATTTACTTTCAAAACGCTTTAATCAACTAGAACAACATTGTATATCTTTAGAATTAAAACAACAAACTCAAAATGAAAATCTTTTGATATCAAATGTTTGTGAAAACGGTGTTGAGACTAGTGACAAAATGATTGCAATTGTTAAGACATTAGAGGAAGAAATCATGAGATTGAAGAGAGAGGTATCATCAAAGGAAACATTAAAATTGGAACTAGAGGCTGCAGAGTCTAAAAACCAAGTCTTAGAAATTAGACTCTCGTCTGTTCTAGGGGAGATGGATCGGACAAGACAGGGATTATCCGCTCTTTATGGTTCACTAGAAGAACGCTTCGCTTTTAATGCGGCACAGCAACAATCTTTTGTTGAACAACTGAACCAAAAGTGCGAGGAAATCTATGATTTGAACATCCTGCTCATAGACAAAAATATGGTTTTGGCTGAGTTAAAGGAGACACTTCTTCTCACCCGACAAGAAGTTGTTGATAACTTAGCTACCGACTCTGCACCGTCCACTAGTGCTCCAACAACCAAATCAGTAGTGCTTTATAAGAATCCACTTCATAAGAGAAACCCGGTTACCTACGATGATTATATGAGGAATGCCATTAAGCATGTCGATCTTCTTAGGGATATTTTAGACGATCTTTATGCCTTAGATCCCTCAAGTAGCGACTATTATTCGGCTCATGAATATGTTAAGCGAGTTCAATATTGCCTAGCATATTTGCAATACATAGGTACACCAGGTTCTGCACTACTTAATAATAGGCCCATTGCTGTCACTCCATTTAATAAGACTCCAGGAGCGAAACCATCATTGGCACAATCAAGTAAGACACCTTTAAAATCTGTTGCTAATGTTCCCAATTTGCCTTCTACAGGATTAAAAGAGACTACTAAGGCTAAAGGATCGCCACTCAAGAAAGCTAAGATCAAGCCCTCCACTAGTAGTGCCTCAAAGAAGAAAGTAGAAGTCCACAATAGGAATGCTAGTTCAGTTTTAAATAAAAAGAATCATGTTAAGACTAAAAGCTCTGCGCCTGTGTAGCAGCCTAAACCATTCGTGAATTCTGATTTAAATTGTTGGAATTGTAATGAATGTATGTTTTCCCAGCGTCATGATTTGTGTCTGATTGATCACGTTAATGAAATGAATGCTATTAAGAATGGTCTTGAATGGAAGCCAACGGGTAGAACTCGTGCCCAAGTTGGCTGGCAATGGCGTCCCACTGGTAGGACCTTTACATTAGATGGAAAAATGTGCCCTTTAACTAGGAATGCATCCATTGAGGTTAGGTCTGAGCGTCCTTTAGTTAGGAACACTCGCACTCAAGTATGGAAACAGCGCCCTTTAATTAGGTCAGCCCCCACTATAGTGCCTATCAGTGAAGAAATACCTCAGGATTTAAGCCAACTAGAATCTACACCACCAATTAAGAAGAAGAAGGCTAGGAAATCTAAGAAACCTAGAGTTAGCAAATCTAAGATTATTAAATCTGTACCTGCTAATAACAAGGAACACTCAGATTCCGATACCTCTACATTGTCTTTGTGTGGTGATATTTTTAGGTGGCCCAAATCATCCTGTGGTATTTGGACTCCGGTTGTTCAAAACATATGACCGGAAATCGCTCGATGCTCCGAAATTTCGTCAGCAAGTTTCTTGGTACGGTTAAATTCGGGAATGATCATATAGCAAAGATTATGGGGTATGGTGAATATCAGATTGGAAACGTGGCGATTTCTAGGGTATACTATGTAGAAGGTCTTGGTCATAACTTATTCTCAGTAGGACAGTTTTGTGATTCCAACCTTGAGGTTGCTTTTCGACAACACACTTGTTTCATCCGCAACTTGGAAGGAAAAGATTTGTTGAAGGGATCTCGTGGTGCAAATCTTTATACGTTGTCTCTACAAGATATGATGGCCGCCTCTCCAATATGTCTTCTCTCTAAAGCATCTAAGACCAAGTCATGGTTATGGCATCGCAGATTATCTCATCTTAATTTTGATGCTATTAATCATCTGGCTAAAAACGAGTTAGTTCGTGGTCTTCCAAAGCTTAAATTTCACAAGGACCATTTATGTTCCGCGTGTTCAAGGGAAAAGCACCAAGAAATCTTACAAACCCAAAGCTGAAGACACTAATCAAGAAAAACTTCATCTTTTGCATATGGATCTTTGTGGACCGATGAGAACTGAAAGTGTGAGCGGTAAGAAATTCATTCTGGTAATTGTGGATGATTTCTCAAGGTTTACATGGGTTAGATTTCTACGTACAAAGGATGAAGCACCGAAGGCTATCATCACTTTTCTGAAATTCATTCAGGTACGTTTGAATACCACTGTCCGCCGTATTCGTACAGACAATGGTACAGAGTTCGTCAACCAGACTCTTCGTGATTATTATGAAGGAGTTGGTATATCACATGAAACATCCGCTGCACGCACTCCACAACAAAACGGTGTCGTTGAAAGACGGAATCGTACACTTATGGAAGCTGCTAGGACCATGCTTATTTATGCGAACGCTCCATTGTTCTTGTGGGCAGAGGCTATTTCTACTGCATGTTTCACCCAAAACCGTTCTATCCTTCGGAAACGCCATGGAAAAACACCTTATGAGCTTTTACATGACCGTAAACCCGATGTTTCATTTTTCCATGTGTTTGGTGCTCTGTGTTATCCAAACATCAATAGTGAGAACTTGGGTAAGCTTCAACCGAAAGCCGATATAGGTATTTTCATTGGTTACTCACCGTCCAAAAGAGCATACCGAATCTATAACCGTCGTCTTGGCAAGATTGTAGAAACTATGGACGCAGATTTCGACGAGCTGACAGCGATGGCTTCTGAGCAACACAGCTCTGAACCCGCGCTTCATGAGATGGGAACCGGTGCTATCAGTTCCGGATTAGTTCCCAATAATCCTACTTCTACATCATTTTTACCACCATCAAGGCCCGAGTGGGATAAACTGTTTCAACCGTTGTTTGATGAATTCTTCGATCCCCCGACTGATGAAGTTCCAGCACCTGTAGTAATTGCTCCAATACCTGAAGTGGTTGCTCAAGCTAATGAACCTTTATCTAATGCATCTACAATTCACATTGAACCGGATGCACCTTCACCAAGTGATTCTCAAACTACACCTGAATCATCACCCCTACTTGTGCCTAATGATGTGGAAGAGGATTCTACTGATCACGACTTGGAATATGCTCACTTGCAAGAGCTTCCTTTCTTTGGTGTAGCGATCCCTGAAAACCCTTCAGCCGCGTCTACCTCAGAAGAAGCTCCTTCTATTGTTCACTCCAGACCACCTAGGATTGAAAACCATATCACTAAATGGACAAAAGATCACCCGATTAGGAATGTTATTGGAGATCTAGATCGACCAGTCTCTACACGCCATCAATTACAAGAGAGTGCACTATATTGTTACTTTGATGCATTTCTCTCTGAAGTTGAACCCAAAAATTGGCAGCAGGCTATGACCCAATCATCTTGGATTGAAGCTATGTAGGAGGAACTAAACGAATTCCAACGACTAGAAGTATGGGAATTGGTTCCTCGCCCTGACAAGGTTAACATCCTTACTTTGTTATGGGTTTATAAGGTTAAACTTGATGAGATGGGTGCGGTATTGAAGAATAAAGCTAGATTGGTCGCTAGAGGATATAAACAAGCCTTGGGTATAGACTTTGAGGAATCTTTTGCTCCTGTGGCTAGATTGGAGGCGATTAGACTATTCCTTGCGTTTGCTGCTCATATGAACATGATCGTCTATCAAATGGATGTGAAGACGGCATTTTTGAACGGTGAACTAAGGGAAGAAGTTTATGTTAGTCAACCGGATGGGTTCGTCAGTACGGAGTCTCCTAATCATGTGTACAAGCTTAAGAAGGCTCTCTATGGGTTGAAACAAGCTCCACGCGCGTGGTATGATCTCCTGTCAACATATCTCATGTCGGAAGGCTTCTCCAAAGGCAAAGTGGACCCCACTCTATTCACTCTCAAGGAAGGCAACGACATGCTTCTGGTACAAATTTATGTTGATGATATAATATTTGCTGCCACTAACATAGAATTGTCTAATCGATTTGAGAAGATAATGTCCACACGCTTTCAGATGTCGATGATGGGAAAAATTTCATTTTTCTTAGGATTACAGATTTCTCAGAATCCCAGAGGCATCTTTATTAATCAATCTAAATATGCTCTAGAATCTCTTAAGAAATATAACTTTGAGAATTGTGACCCCGTAGACACTCCAATGGTGGAGAAATCCAAGTTAGATGAAGATAGGAATGGGACTATTGTCGATCCAAAACTTTACCGTGGGATGATCGGCACCCTTCTATATCTGACTGCTAGCAGGACTGATTTGCAATTTGCTGTATGCATGTGTGCCCGGTATCAGGCTCGGCCTACCGAAAAGCACCTACATGTAGTTAAAAGGATCTTTCGGTATCTAAAAGGAACACTTCATCATGGTCTATGGTATCCGAAAGATTCCTCGATTGCTTTAATATCATACGCAGATGCCGATCATGCTGGATGTCAAGACACGAGGCGTAGCACTTCTGGATCTGTGCAACTCCTAGGAGATAGATTGATCAGTTGGTCTTCAAAAAGGCAGAAAAGCGCTGCAATATCAAGCACGGAGGCTGAAGACATCGCCATGTCCGGTTGTTGTGCTCAAGTCCTTTGGATGAGATCACAATTAACTGACTACGGTTTGGGATTCAACAAAATCCCGATGTATTGTGACAACAAGAGCGCCATTGCCCTTTGCTGCAACTATGTTCAACACTCCCGGGCCAAGCACATAGACATTCGCTACCATTTCATTAAGGAGCAGGTGGAGAACGGAGTGATCGAGCTGTATTTTGTCACTACTGAGTATCAGCTGGCGGATATGTTCACCAAAGCATTAGATCGAGGACGAATTGAGTTTTTGATCGACAAGCTTGGCATGAAATCATTCACTCCAGCGACTCTCAAAGAGTTGGCAGAAGAATCAGCTGAATAGTCGTGGTAAACTATTCAGAGTATCCTTTTGTTCGTGATCATGTATATTATAGTAAATATATAAACCACAAAAAGAAAATACAATAATATAAAACCAACAAAAACCATAAAAAATATAAAACCTAGAAAAACCATAAAAATTATAAAATCAAGAAAAACCAAAAATATTTTTCGTTTTAAATCGGGCATGTCTTTTAGTACGGTAATATTTACGGCCTTAGAAATGTCGATCAATATTGACACGGTACCATAAATAGAGTCCGTATAAAAGTTGTACATTTTTTAAAACATGCCCATTATGGCTTGTAGTTATTTCTGACTGCAACCCGGTTTTCATATTAAAGTCACGTATTTCCTTGGAAAACGTTGGCTCAGAACGGGAATTAATTTTCTCGGGCGTGATTTACAAGCCAAATCATGCAAAGGGATCAAGTTTACTTTATAACTTGGTCTAACACGAATTTGTGTACGTCTCAGTGCATAAATTTGTTAAAATAAGAGAAATCTTATTGACACCACGAATCAAAATTTTTCAAGATATACATTGGAAATGCTTTCATCAATATTTGACTCTTTAAACAATGACTACAGCTCTTTAAATAGAAAACGGGTCATCGTTTAAGGGGGAGAAAATATTAAAATCATCTTTGTCATTAAAATTGATTTTCAAAAGTGAATGTGAAAATTAAGGGCTACATGGTAATTGAGTGGTTTTGCTTTAGAAAACGACTTGTGTTCGTTCTAAGTGATAGGCATTGTTTTTAAATATTGGAGATATGGTAATAGATGCGTTTGCTAAGTTGTGTGTAAGTTAAACAAGGGTTAAGTGAAATGAAAAAGTAATAGACAAAAAAGGAAAGGAAAGAGAAAATGTAGGGACTAAAGCTGATATATAATGAAACTAGTCAAAATTTTTGACCTAAGTCAAAAACAAAACCACCCCGCCCCTCACTATTCCTTTCACTGTTTATCTTCCACGTTGCCGCCATTGTTACACACACTCACAAGAAATCAAAACACTCGTTTCATCCATCTAGATCCTGTTCTTTCGACTTTATAAGGTAAATAACATCAACTACTCAATTTATAATTCGTATAAATCATGTAAATCCAATTGATTAAATCAAATAATCAACTTAAAACTAGTTAGGGTTCGTTCGCCCCAATTAGGCTAAATTGATTAGGGATTTATGGTGGGTTTTGTGCGGATTAGCATTAGATGATGCTTAAATGCCTTAGTTTGCCTTAGAAACTCACAAACGCGCTAGAATAATCATCATAGCTACCGTTGAAAAAGTTCCAGATGAACATGGATTAAAAACTTCCGAATGAAGGATTTCTTCTGAAAAACTTCCGAATGAGGAAGTTCCGAACGAAGAACTTCCGAATGAAGGAAGGTCCGAATGAAGAACTTCCGAATGAAGGAAGTTCCGAATGAAGAACTTCCGGATGAAGGAAGTTCCGAATGAAGAACTTCCGGATGAAGGAAGTTCCGAATGAAGGAATGTTCCGGATGAAGGAAGTTCCGAATGAAGAACTTCCGGATGAAGGAAGTTCCGAATGAAGAACTTCCGGATGAAGGAAGTTCCGAATGAAGAACTTCCGGATGAAGGAAGTTCCGAATGAAGAACTTCCGGATGAAGGAAGTTCCGAATGAAGGAATGTTCCGGATGAAGGAAGTTCCGAATGAAGAACTTCCGGATGAAGGAAGTTCCGAATGAAGAACTTCCGGATGAAAGAAGTTCCGAATGAAGAACTTCCGGATGAAGAAGTTCCGAATGAAGGAATGTTCCGGATGAAGATGTTCAGAATGAGGAAAAGTTCCGGATGAAGAGTTTGATTCTTATTGTTTGCATGCTATATATGTACTTGTTGTATTATGTTATGAAATGTGTTATGCTTAGAAGTAAGAATGATATATATCTATATGTTTTTGTGCATCAACCTTTCATGTCTTATCTTAAGCAGATACAATGACTAATCCAACAGTACAAGCAATCCAAGAATCTAGAGAAGCCGATATTGCTAAAGCACGAACTCTTAAGTTTATACCCAACAACTACCAGCTGAAGCAAGTCTCAAAATCCACTCACCATGGTTTTAAGGTCGCCATAGCCATCCTCGATAACTCTCATTTCAAGAACGCCCTTAGGAGTACAGCCTCGGTGCCGTATGAGTATATGTATGAATTTTGGGCTACCAAGGAAATCACTTCGAACAAGATCACCTTCACCATCGACAACAAGCAGCAGACACTCACAGTTTCAGACTTCCGTAAAATTCTTGGTATACGGGATACACCCAAAGGCATGTCATTCTCGAGGGATCCTACTAAAGATGAACTCGTGGAGTTATTTGACGCACTTGGATGTCCGGAAATACGAGTTGCATCTGAGTTTACCACTGCTAAGGTAGGACAACCTTGGAGAGCATTGATGGGTATTCTCAGTAAATGTCTTACACCAAAAACGAGTGGCCATGATGCACTGCGCAGTCCTATAATAAACCTCTTCTATGGCATGTACAAAGCTGCAAATTCAGATTATGCTTTGTTGATATGGGAAGAATTCACCTTTCAACTCTTCTACAACAAGAAGCTGAAGACAAACTTCTTTCCTTATCCTCGGTTTATTAAGCTTATCATTAATTATTTTATGAAGCTTGATGCTACTATTGATAGGCGTGCAGCAGGTCGCTATCACACTGAAGAAGCTGATGATACTGTGGATCTGAGGCATGAAGGACCGTCTATTGGTGTGATTCCGGGTCCTATTCCTGATTACCTTCTGTCTGAGAAAATCAAAGGTTCTGCTGATTACAAGCTACTGCAGATAGAAATCAAGAGGCTGAAAGCAAACCTTCAAACTGGAGAAGACTCATCCACAACGGTTAAGAGTAAAGGTAAACGCAAACAACCAACTGCGTTACCTGAACCCGAAACCAAGAAGAAGAAGACAGAGGGTAAGAAGGGAAAGGGTAAGGCTGATGAGATGCGTCTACGTGACGAAGAAGACATTGTTGATCCTACTCTTGATAAAACTGAGAAACAAATGATGAAGATTGCTATTCAAAGGAGTAGGAAAGATACTGGCGGTAGTGGTTCAGGTGCAAGGGTAGATATTGAGGATGAGTACGTGGAACCAGATGATGTTGATGAATTTGGGTCACCTGAACATTATTCCACTTCGAAGGAGCCATCAATCCCTATTTCAGCAAGTGTGGAAAAGGAGTCTGTTGCTCCTACGATCATGGTGTCAACTCAACCTTTGGCAACTCAACCTCCACCAATCCAACCCTTACCAACCAGACCAGCTTCAACACCATTTCTTCCACCACCTATAATTCCCATCCTTAGTACCACAGTAACAACCGAGCCTCTTCAATCAACCCAGAGCAGCTCTGCAACATCTGCAATGGCTGCATTAGTGATGGCCGAAATGTTTGACAAACATGTGGATACTCACAAACGCGAAATGGATGAACTTCGCCAAGAGTTGCAAAGACGAGCTCAAAGTGAAGAAGCATCTAGGAAAGCCCAAGAGGAGATGATTGCTAGGTTCGCTTCAGATATGGAGTTGACTCGAAAAGCACATGCAGAAGAACTTGCTCGGGTTAAGCAGGCTGAGGCTGATAAGCATGCTGCACGTATTACCAGACTTCAAGCGATGAGGGATAAATACAAAGAGCAAAAAGAAGCACTTGAAGCCTCTGTGAAAGAAAGAGTGCAAGAATCCGTTGAATCCCTAATGCCTAAACTTCGTGATGAGTTGAAGACACTTGCTGCTGACAACTTGATGATCAAATCATCCAATCCTTCAGAAGCCGCCTACAAGATTGCTTATGACCTGACGGATTTTGAATTGAAGAAGATCCTTAAGGCTCGTATGGTGGAACTTAGATCGTTTGATAAGTATAGGATTCAACGGGCTCTATATAAATCCCTGAATGATGCTATCATGGAGGATGATAGGTTATTCAAAACGTTTGGAAGTGTGGTACCTTATCACATTCTACCTGAAGAGGAAAGGGAAGAAAGTGAGCAAGAAGAGGGTACTGGGGAAGAGGAAGAGGAAGAAGAAGGAGAAGAAGAGGAAAAGGATGACGATGATGGTGATGATGAGGATAAGGATGAGGATGATGATGACGAGGATGAGGATGATGATGATGGCGATGATGGTGGTGATGAGAATTAGGAGAGTGCTAGGGGTAGTAACGGGGATGACAATCAGGATGATGATGGGGGTGAACAGCCGAAAGAGGGGGACAAGGTTACCAGCTCCAAGAAAACTGCTAAGACTGGAACCAAGTCCACGAAAGATGCAGCACAGAAGGACAAATCAACATCGACGGAATCAAGACGAACTAAGTGGCGCCACGATGTGAATGCCACTACAGCGTCATCGGTTCCCGGTATCTCTATCGCTGTATCTTTACCTATTACCACTAACCCCATTAGTTCTGTTGTTGTTGCTCCTGTGATTGCAGAATCAGTGACGGAACCCGAAGCTGCACAACACTCTCCAGTTCACGACACTGCTGAAATGCCTGAAACTGAACCAACAGATGTTCACACTTCAACTCCTCTACAACAAGCACAACAATCTACGGTTCCTGAACCAAGCACACGAGATTGGGAAGACACGTTGGAGATAGACGTGACTGCACCACCACAGGCTTGGATCACGGCAGCAGCACAATATGATCCGATCACAGATGCTGACAAAGATGTGTTGTATCTCCGTATCCGCAGTCCTATTGACTTATGTGCATTTCTTGCTCATGAGTATAAGACGTCGGTTACTCCATCATTGGTGAAGAAAGCGCTGAATGATAAGAGGCTTCGCGCCAAAACCCGGTTGACCCGAATGGAGTTCGAGTATTATGCCGATGAGATCCTGAAGGCTCTGAAAACCGTTCAACGGCCAGGTCTTCATGAATCAGAAAGAGCTCCACCTCCAATGGATCCTGCTCAAGATAATCAGATTGCTCTTGACTTCTTCGTCACCAATGATCTTGTGTATCTATTGAAGGGGTCATCAAAGTACGCAACCTCCCTGACCTTGTTGAAAGCTGCCAACTGGGGGACAATACCCTTTATCGAGGAAAAGGTAAATCGACTCTGGGTCCCAAAAATGAATCGTAATTATGATATGTATGCTGTCATAGGTGCATCTCATTGGGACGAACGAGTCCGAAGGGCGTACAGGGGTTGCTGCTTGGTCAATTCTGGAAGCAATGTTAGATCCGACATCCGTATCTCCAGCATCTTAGGAATGAAAACTGAAGCCAAGAATGGCTATTATCATGTGACGGAGATTCGTTTGAAAAGGGAGGATGACAGGGAATACAAAATCCAGCAGGGAGATTTTTCCATCATTCGCCTTGAGGATATCGAAGATATGCTGCTTCTGATGACCCGAGATCAACTCACACATATTCCTCGTGAAGACCTGATTGCTTTGAATACAGCACTTCGCATGTTCACACGAAGCGTTGTCATCAAGTCACGAGTTGAAGATCTTCAGTTGGGAGTCGAAAGCTATCAAAGGAAGCTCAACTTAACCCGTCCTGTGAATCAAGTGCTACCTCAACATGTAGAAAGATGTCCCTATACCGGCATTTCTGTCCCGAATTACGGCATTTTCTACTTGAACAGTCGAGGTTTGATGAAGTTTATGAGGGTGGGGGAGCTTCACAAGTATAGTGATGGAACTCTTCTACAAGTCAGAGGAAAGTTGGAGCATCTGAACTCGGGTGGGACTTTGCCAGAGATGACGGAGGATTGGCATCCGGGTTACCGGCAGATGGCAAAGTACGTGATCAAGAAGATTGATCAAAAGCTCCGTGAACGTAGATTGATGAGGAGCTTGGAAAGATTCGTGGGTGGAAGACCGTATTTAGTGCACCACAAGCTACTGCAACGATCCATCTAATGGGTTGTACATTTCAGGTCCACTTTATATTGGTTTTCAATTGTGAATATGTAAATTTGTGAATAATGTGCTTTAATGGCTTGATGTAGTGTTAAGGTATGATAATTTTTCAAGAATTTCTCACGAGATTCTAAATCTTTCAAAATATATCATACTAAAGCACTACAACTATCCCTTATTGAATTAAGGGGGAGCAATAACTTGTTCTATGGCCAAACATCGATTTCATTTTTTACCCAAAGACCGGTTAATCCATTCAATATCCCAAATATTAATGGTTAACATTTTGGATAAGGGGAGAAAATGGGATTAAGGAGACGTAAGTGATACTTGGCTAATAGATGAAAAAGACTTAAAGATTATCCAACTTAATATGTGTAAAGCACGTGTTAAGGGGGAGCGTTTTTGATGAACAAAACACCTAAGGTACAAAACTTTTGATTTCAATATCACAAGTACTTTAGGTGATTTTCAATGATTTTTCATGGTGGCAATTCCTTCCCAAAACACGCTTAATTCACGACGGATGTGGTGACAAAAGGGTGGTAGGAATAGGTTTAGTCCAATGATTCATCAGAGCCGATGGAATCTTCCCAAGGACAATTCCCTAGATAGAATTAGAAGTCCTAGGAAAGATGGAGGAAGAATGTGAACGTAGCTGAATGCCGACCAAATACTTAAGCTAGCACTGGAACAATCACAACAAGGTGCTAGTGATGACGTATTGGTAAGCATTGAAGGGGTTGAAGAATGAAAAAGAATTGTAAAGATAAAGGGTGTAAAGAAAGAAGCCCTCCTTACAACTTTAGGCAGAAACCGGGTCAATACATATGCTATTGAGGTCATTTTTGCTAATGATTCTCGGTATTGAAGAAAGACATCATGGACCTAGTGATGCAATGCACAACCCTTCCCAGCTAACTCAAATATCTCTCAAAAGGTATTTGTTTTAATCACACGGAGTTCAACACTTTATCTATTGGTTTATTCACTCCGAATAGACTGGTATTGAAAAGGTGGCACTCCTCTCCAGCCATCGCTCACTAAATCAAAACGCACAATCGAGTCTAGAGCCAAGAGATCATCAAAAGTCTCATTAGGACACTTTCCATTTATTCCTTGCTTTATCACACCCCGTGAAAAGTAAGAGATTTTTATGAGTCCTACGCAGTATTCCTGTAATATTGCCAGAACATCCGAGTAATACGCAAGTATTACAATGAAGATGGAAATCCTGCTTGAGCCAACATCAAACAAGCTCATGGTAGGTTACACGTGCGGTTCTTTTAGAACCAATCTTGTGAAAAACTGGAAGGTAACAGTGGTTTAATTCTTAATTGAACTTAAACTCGTTCCAGGCCTCTTCGCATTATCATATGATCTTGCCAGAACACTCAGAGTGACTCTTTATTGACCACAGTGACGAGTGGAAATCCTTCTAGTGTCAACATCAAACAGCACTTGGTAGGTAACGTGCAAGATTCTTTATGAATTGAGCTCGTGACAACTGGAAAGCAACGATGGTGAAAATCTTAATTGAAATTCACTTGTTCCAGGTTTCATGAATTGACGGCTTTTAATCACAAGGATAATTTATCCAAGTGATTCACTCTTTATGTTCGCAGTCAGCTTTGGACGGTCGAATAAAGAGAACGGGTTTACCCGCGAAATCCTGTCAGGAAGTTACTTAATTGAAACTATCCGTCACGGGTACGATATCTAATATCGTCCAACGGTCTTCACCGACCGGAGGTAAAATGCTACCGAATTAGAATAAAATGTTCAAAGCCATTTTATTCGTGTCGTTGCTGTGTACCTGTTAAAGAAGGTGGTGTTGCTGCGTACCTGTTGAAGACGGTGGCGTTGCTGTGTACCAGTGAAGACAGTGGTGTTGCGGTGTACCTGTAGAAGTCGTTCCCACATGCTTATGTCTTTCTGCATCAAAGTTTAGCAAAATTCAAGAAAGTACAAGATAAAGTCTTCCGCTGTACCAAACTCTGAAACTTTCGAGAATTCAACAAAAAGACATAAGTGTGTGGAACATGGAGTCACGAGAAGGCAAATTCACAAGAGAGGCAAAGATCGCACGTGAAAGGCCAAAGAACAATGCTCTCAAGCTAAAGCCAAAAAGATCAAACCAACATATTCACATCAAAAGAAAGAAAAGAAGAAAAGACTACGAGCTAAAGAACGAAGACTTAGTATAGTATGCTAGGTTTAGAACTTTGTAACCTGGAGTGACCTCCCTTAGGGGGAGATTGTTAGAAATACGTTTTTACGTATATTAGAAGTATCGGTCACTCCACAATAATATTTGTGTTGTAATAGCTCGTAGTTAGAAAGTAGTCATTAGTTGCTTATTAACTTAAGTAAGAACCGGTCCATGGGCTTGTCATGGACCGGCCGAAGCCCATGTTTGCTTGGAACTATAAATACCCCTTTCCACCATGGAAAGGGGTTGGTTGTTGTCATTTGCTAGTTTCCATATTAATAAAATACACATAGTTTCTCTCACTTTCTCTCTCTAACTTTCTCTCTCTAGAAATCAACAAACCCCTTCATAGATTCATTGATTATCAATATTCTATAGATACAACTTAGGAAATTGGGAGGATAAGTACGTGATTAGGGCATATGAGTAGTGTTAGCATTACTAAATTATAATGACAATGATCTCGTTGCACGCTTGGCATGGAATTGGGGTGAAAATCGAGGACGATGAAATTATTTCTAACGAAGCATTCACGTGTTCTTATTCTATGAACCTAAACGTCCCATTTTGCGATGAAAATCATACATTATGTCTAAAACGTAAGTAGTAGTAACAGTATTAGTATCGCTAGTTTATCATTCAATAAAGTGAATAAAAATAAATTTTGGAGGTGCTACGATACTTTATTCTAGCATTGCGTGAGGGCACGGCAATGGTTTAGTATGGGAGAGTGATGAGACTGCTTTTATACATAGTCTCATCGTCCAAATAAGGCTTAAAATGCATTGAATATCATCAAAATACCCATATATATTCTTGTGTTTGTAGCTTGTGTATTTTAGGTACGGATATTAAGAAAATGACAAAAGATCACAAGAATCAAGCAAAAACGAACACGGGAAATGAAGCCGCACATTGAACCAAATCCTAATGAAGAATTTCCCCAAGAAAACTCTTGAAGACTTGAAGAATTATGAAAAAGGGTCCTCCAATATGGAAGAATTGACACTTTATACCCTTGTATCTTCATAATTACAAGTTTGGTCCCTAAAGTTTGTCAATATTGAAAAAAGGGCCCTCCACTTTGAAGAATTGGCAATTTTAGCCCCTCAACAATGCTAATATGTCAATATTTATCCTCCTCAAAGTCAAACATATCAAAAAGGACTCCAAGTTACAAGAATGACAAGTTTGGTCCTTTGAAAATCTCAAAATTACCAAAAGGACCCTTGACTTTGAAGATTTGGCAAAAATGGTCCCTCATCAAACATGAATTGGCAATTTCAGTCCTCCAAAATGTCAATCATACAAGTTTAGACCATTATCCTTGAAGAAAATACCAAATCAGTCCTTCAAAAATCACAAATTGGCAAGAATTACCCCTGAATTCACTTTACAAAACATTTTGGGGCAAAAGTATGAAAAAGCAAAAGTTGTTTTGAAGGATTTAGGCGTTGAAGTTTTTAACTGAAATGACAAGAAAGAGAAAGAAAGGGGGTTAAAGCTGGCCAGACAAGATACTTACCTAGACCTACCAGCATCCAACACGTGTCCCACTACCACTAAACAACAAATCAGCTCTTCCCATTGTGCCACCTCATCATCCACTCACCCATTTAATTAACTAATCCTAACAGATTAGTTAAGTCTTGGCGCTTAACACGTTTTTTAAACCCAAATCTGGATTAAACTTCATACTATTCGCTCAAGAACAAGGATTATGGCTTTTTTATTAAGCAAAAATTAAGCCTCAATATTATCCAGATTTATGATTAAGCATGTCTTAAACATAACCCAACTCTCAAAACATTTGCCACATCACCCCTAAGGGCCACATGAGATTCCCCTGCCAACTTTCTTGAAGAAAATGCCAAAGAAGCCAGAGAGATCAACATCCCACAAAGCTGCTTCAAACTTAAGCTTGTTAGGAGCCCTTTGATCAATTCTCACCAGCTTTACACCTCCACAACCTGCCAAAATATTGTCACATGTTCAAGCTAACTCAAAATCCTCAAGGGCATTATGGGACTTCTACTACATTAGGGTTCATGTTTTTATGCTTTCTAGGATCATTGTACACCCACTATATAAAGGGTATTAGGTCATTCCTTTACATTTGCTCTTGAATTTTCAGTTGTTCACTTTTCTGTAAATCCTTTTTAGTCTTAATGAAATGTGTTTGAAATGTTGAAGAAAGCTCAAGTGCCATCATTTATATCTGCTTATTATTGTTCTCAGTTTGATAATTCTGAATCTCAAAACCTGTTTTTAAGGAGGGTGCAAAAGTTTGCATTTTTCCTTCAAGCTTGATATTTTGCTAAGTTCTTGTTCAAACCATGGAATTATTGGGCTATATGGCTGATCATAGCATCCTGATATTGTGTTCTCAAGGTGTGGTGAGGCTTATAACTTGGGGATAATCAAGTGTGGGGTAACAAGGTTGCATTAATCAAGGCTTTTCACTTTTCTGATTTTACTATTTTGTTCTTAACTTTGTTGAATCTCAGAAGGGTTGTTGTTGGAAGCTTGTGCTTGTTCTAGCTAGCACATAAGCTCTAACATTCGTGGGTGTGGATGTACATCCATGAGGTTTGTCTTAAAACCTTGAAAATCTGATAAATTTTGGATTTTTGGTGGATTTGTGCTCTACTTGTGTTCTTGTTGTTTTCTTGGCTTGAATCTGCTTAATCTTGCATGATAATGTTGTTAGTATGCTAGATTAATCATTTGGTAAACTGAATCACACTTATACTTGTTTAATTTTTGGATTAAAAAGATAAAGGAGTGTTTGGGATTACCTATTTGAGATTAAAACTTGTAATTGTGTTGTGGAAAAGTTGTATTTGTGCTTGTTATCTGATATATGCTTGGTTGAGAGTATTTTGCTGCAAGTTTTCAGTCTTGAAACACTAAATCAAACATTGTGCTATAACTTGTTGATTTTAACTGTTTTTGACCTAAGATTTTGGTGAAATCTAGAATTTGTGCATGCTTAGGGTTGAAAGTTGTTTAAACATCATTATTATTACATGTGTGATAGATTTGGAGGTTTGAATCTGGTTTGTTGGTCAATTGCATCAGCAAAAGTGAAAACTGCATGTTCTTGTGTTCATCAGTAACTTAAGGAGCTTAAATCTTGCTTAAAACTTTCAATCGTTGCATGAAACCTGTTTAGACTTGCTTATTTAAGTTTAATATTGCTTGTGTATGCATTTGGTTAAGTTTGGCTGGCTGAATTGTGCTCTAAGTGCTTATTGAACCTAATCTGCTTATTTGTTCAAGTCTGGGCTAGATCTGGTGCTTAATTGAATTAACTGTACAAATTGGCTTGTTGGATTGTTGATTTTTCTTTGTTTGTATTGACTCCTTATGATCCAATGATCATTTGGGTGCCTTGTTGAAACTTGAATCTCCAAAAAAGTCACTAAAGACAAAAAAAGTCTACAAGTCAAGCAGTGGGAAAAGTTCCCACTGCTCAACACCCAAAACTAGCCCCTGCTAGTGTTAATTTGTTCTCAGCTTATCAATAAGCTATAATTTCTTATCCAGACCTGCAACAACTTATCTTTTGTGATAGATCTTCATTATTTGACCCATTTGATTAGACTGGAGCTTATTGGACTTTGACTTTGACTTTTTGCTAGAAAACCAACTTATTTGACTTTTTCATAAGTGCTTATTTGCTTTTTCCAGCTTATTGAGTCAGCTTATTTGAAAACTTTTTGTTGATTTAGCTTATTTAAGTCATTTAAAAGCTTTAGAAACTTGAATCAGCTCTTGGGGTGGCCTAGAACTCAAAAACGACTATTTTGTCGTTTTCTATAGATTGGTTATTGCATTTTCAGGCTTATTCCTTTGGCTTATTTCAAATTTCTTTTTACAGAAGTCTTATTTAGCTCAAAAGAAGCTTGTGCGTCTAATTTGAGCTTATGGCATTAGCTTATAGCTTAATGGGCCAAAAAGCCCATTAAGAATAAGCTGTTTGGTATAAGCTTGCTTATTTCACATTTTCAGCTTTTGGGCCTTTGGAAAAAGTTGTTTAAAATCAAATTTTGAGTCAAGTAGTGCTTTTTGGTCCAATTTTTACAAACTTTTTCTTATTGGGCCAAATTTGGCCCATTTAAGTGATTGTTTTGGGTTTAGCCCATTTTCTAGGCCCAGTAAGGGTATTTAGGTAATTTCAAGTCCATTTCTGTATTATTTAGGTTAAATTAAGCTAGTTTGCAACTTTTTAGAATTTTTTAGGATTTTTGGATTTTTATTAATATTTTAATATTATTTTATAATTAAAAATTAAAAGTCTGATTTTCTAAGATTTTGTATTTTTCCTAGATTCTAGACACTTAATTAGGAATTTTTCAACTTTCCAAATATATTTTAGGGTCTTTTAATTATTTTCTAGAATTATTTTAAATTTCTAGAGCTTTTAATAGTTTTTAATTGTTTAAAAATAGTTTTTAGTGGTTTTAAAATTTTGAAAAATACTTTTTAGCTTAATTAGGTTACTTTAAAGGTTTACAAACTTTAAGATCTTGATTTGGACTTTTTATTAGTTAATATTGATTTTTAGGGCTTTAATTAGCATTAAAAAATTAATATATAATTAATTAAAAAGTTTTAGCAAGTTTGGATTTTTTGTAAACCCTTAGAATATTTTAGTGTATTTTTAGTGATTTTTAAGAATTTTTAGAGTAAATTTTTAAATTTGGTGCTTTTTACAGTTTTACGTGTACGCCTTTATCGTCTTAGTGTAATCCGTCATCGTAAACGTCATTCTCTTCTTATCCCAATTCTATTTTCTTTCTCATAACAATATAATCACAAAGTTAATCATTTCATTACACACACACCAAGCCTCCTTGAGAACGAACTCATTTTAGGGTCATTTGTACACGGTTTTCCTAAATCGTCGTACTTACCCTAATTTGCCCTCTTTTCCTAAAGAGTGGTAAAAACTCCAACATCAATAAAAAAGCATGGTATGACCTCATGTGACCCCGTTGGGACACCATTATCAACCACATTCCTAGATGCTGATTTGGAGGGAGATGCCATAGATCAAACGAGATATCGTTCCATGATCGGCTCCCTCATGTAGTTAACAGCAAGCCGACCAGATATATCACATGCTACGTGTTATTATGCACGATATCAAGCAAGACCCACTGAAAAGAACCTCAAGGAGGTTAAACGGATCTTTCGGTACCTAAAGAATACCATTCATTTGGGACTCTGGTATCCGAGGGAAACCGGTTTCTTTCTAACGGCCTATTCAGATTCTGATCATGCAGGGTGTCTTGATACACGTAAAAGTACTTCTGGTGGTGCACAAGTTCTAGGTCAAGATAAGCTTGTGGGATGGTCTTCCAAGAAGCAGGATTGCACATCATTGTCATCAGCCGAAGCGGAGTACGTGTCTCTATCTGCGTGTTGTGCTAAAGTTCTATGGATGTGAACACAACTCACGGATTATGGCTTCCACTTTGATAAAGTACCTACGTACTGTGACTCAAAGTCCGCCATAGCCATCTCTTGCAATCCGGTACATCATTCACGCACGAAGCACATTGATGTCAGATATCACTTCATTAAGGAACAAGTTGAAACGGGTATCGTCGAACTTTACTTTGTTGGAACTGATTACCAATTAGCTGACTTGTTTACAAAAGCTCTTTCGAAAGAGAGGTTCGCGTATCTCGTTAGGCAAATTGGTATGAGATGTTTGACTCCAGCAGAACTGGAGATTCTGGCAAAGAAGCCTGCTTAATTCATCTATCAAACATCTACTTGTAAATATCTTTGAAAAAGCAAAATATAAAAATATAAAACAAATAAAACCAAAACACAAAATTAAATAAATCTTTAAAAATCCAAAAAGATTCTTCTCGACATGTCTTTCAGTATCGATAATATGGACGTACCTAGAAATGTCGATCAATAACGACACGGGTGTGTACATAAAGCTCGAATGAAAGTTATAAATATTTTTCAAAACATGTCATTTCTACTTTTAATAAAGGAAAATGTCTATTTTGGACAATTTTTTTAACAAAGGGTAGAGCAATCTATCTTGGGTTGAGCTTGTCAACAAAACATTCAACGTTTTGAGCTCAACATAATGGCTTGTAATCACTTTCAGATTGCAACCCGGATTGATATTCACGGGGGAGTGTACGCTTTAGCGCTCTTACCCTCAACAAAATAAGAGAAATCTTCTTACACTTGAGTGGATTCGTCAAGACATTCAGAGTCTATGAACTCAAGTTTATGCTTTAGAAAAACCTCTTCGCCAAAATGAAATAGGATTTTTCAAAAAGCGTTGAACATAATTTTTTCAAGAATTTTTTAGAGATTATTCAAAATCTTTCAAAAATTGTGTTTTCAACAACTCCCATCCTCAAAAAGCGAAATGGGGATCACATCCTCACAATGACAATTCAATTGGATCAATTTTTGAGGAGGAGCATTTCAACTTCATGCAAAGATTGACACATCTTTCTCCCGGAGATTTTCAAGACTATTTTTTAAAATATATTTTAATCAAATTTGGTATCTCTAATATCAATGATTTTATATATTAGAGATAGGGGAGAAAATGTGATTAAAATGTGATCTTATATAAGACTCAAGCACTTTAACTCTTAGCTACATGTGCAAAACACTTTCGATTATCGATGCACATGTGAAGGGGGAGCATTTCTGAAACCACAAAACTATAAAGGTGTTAAATGTTTTCAAATACCTTGTTAGACTTTTAAAGTGGTTTCATGGTTACGATCAAATACCCACAACATCTTTAATCAACGACGTTATTTGTGTCAAAAGGGTGGTTAGGTTTAAGTCCTATGATCCAACCAAAACCGGAGGGATCTTCCTAGGGACAATCCAATAGATTATTAGAAGTCCTTAGGAAAGATGGAGTAGAATGTAAACGTAGCAAAATGCCAACTAAGTACTGATGCTAGTACTAGAACAATCACAACAAGGTGCTAGTAATGATGTCTTGGTAAGCATTGAAGGGGTTGAAGAATGAAAAAGAAATGTAAGGATAAAGGGTGTAAAGAAATTAGCCCTCCATACAACTTAGGCAGAAACCGGGTCAACACATCATGAAGACAACACATCATGGACCCAGTGATGTATGCACAACCCTTTCCCTAGCTACTCAGGCTTCTCTCAAAAGAAGTTTGTTTTATTGTCACGGAGATCAACACGACTTCTATTGACTTTCTCACTCCGAGATAGTTGATATTGAATAGGTGGCATCTGATCCAACCTCCGACTACTAAAAGTGCACAAATCGAGTCTAGAGCCAAGAGATTAATCAAATCTCGTTAGGACACACGGATGACGAACAAGAAAGTCCTATGCTATATCCTTGCGATATTTCTAGAACACTCAGAGTGATACTTCCTAGTATTCACAATGATGAGTGGAAATCCTTCCAATGTTAACATCAAACAGCACTACGGTAGGTCATGTGTAAGATTCTTATGAATTGAACGTATGTAAAACTGAAAAGCAACAGTGGTTTGTTTCTTTATTGATTCAAACTCGTTTCAGGTTTCTACGCAATATCTTTATGGTCTTGCCAGAACATTCAGAGTGATATTCATTAATATTCATAGTGACGAATGGAAATCCTTCTAGCGTCAACCTCAAACAGCGCTACGGTAGGTGACTTGTGAGATTCTTATGAATCAAGCTTGTGTCAACTAGAAAGCAACAATGGTAAGATTGTTTATCAATAACACTTGTTCCAGAAATTTGAATTGACGACTTTAATCAAGCGGATATTTATCTAATTGATTCACTCTTTATGTTCGCAGTCTTGCTATGAAACGGTCGAGTAAAGAGAAAGGCTAGTACAGCCGCGAAACCTTGTCAAATAGGTTCTTAATTGAATCTACCTAATCACATGTACGATATCTAAAATCGTGTAACGGTATTCACCGACCGGAAGTAAAACGCTACCGATTTAGGACGAATGTCAAAGCCATTCAGTCCATGTCTAAGTTTTGTCTTGAGAAGGTGACGTTACGCTGTACTCAACAAAGTCAAAGATTCAAAACCACATACTCATGCCCAAAGACAATCAACAATCAAGAAAGCTAAAGACTTCCGCAACTCTGATGATCAAAATCTTCCTTAACAATTAATGTAGAGGAATGACCTCTATTCAAAGGAGATTGTTAGAAAGCTTTCAAGATACTGCAAAGTATGAGCATGTGGATGAAGACACAAGATCGCAAGATGGAAAAGATAAGTCAATAATGATTTGAAGATCTCAAGATAAAAGACAAAGTCGAAAGACAATGACAAAGACTCAAAGATCACAGCATGAAGGAACAAGACAACTATTACACGTTCAAGACTCATTTATGCCGAAATTCGTAATCTCAATTGATCTCCAAATATCAAAGAGGAATGACCTCACATTGGGGGGGATTGCTAGTCTTAAAATATTGAGTCAAACAAGAATGTTCGGTCATAGGTTTATATTGTAAAATTTTTTAGAACGTTGTAATAGTTAGTTTAAATAGTCGTGACATTACGGGCTTGATGGCTAGCTTAAAAGGCCTCTTTCAAGGTATTAAGCATTTATTCAAGCCCGGCCCAATCAAACATATAGCCCATTAGGCCACATGTAGGCAAAGGCTATAAATGCCCTTCCTAGCATGTTAGGAAGGGTGATGATTGTCATTTTTCTTAATCTAATCTTCCCATAGTTTCACACACTTCTCTCTAATTTCTCTCACTACTTTCTCTCTCTAGAATTCATCTACTTCATCTATTTTCTTTCTTTCTTCCTTGCTTAATCATCACAAATATGGGACAACATAAGTTATCATTGCATAGATAAACTTCCCTTTATTTGAAATCCGGGTCATCGTCTGTCATTTAACGAGGAGCCATATACACGAGCTTAAAAAACTTTGAATAGTTTTAATGTAAGCTAGTGTCCGAGAAAATTTAATTTCTCGTTTGTGAGGATAAGTTTATCATCAGCGATAAACTTTCCTTTCTTTGAAGATCGGGTGTAACACCCCCAAATAATCATACTTTAATTCAGCGGAAGAGTCGTTGGAGTTACGGGATAGCACATTACTCAAATCATAGACAACGCTTAAAAATCGCGTCGTTGAATAATAAAGCATTTTACATTCATAAATATCAATTTACATAGGTCCCAAGTCATAGTATTTTATACAATTTTACAAAACATTTGAATGGAAATTATTATTTAAGTGCGGGCCATAAATTCTTGTCGTCTTCCCGAGAATTACCTTCAAGTACCTGAGATAAAACATGTTAAAAAGGTTAGCGAAAACGTCGAGTGAATTCATAGTGTTTAATAAAAACCATTAGTATATCACCAGTACATAATTATTAACGAAAATCATTTTGTACAAATCTTTGTAGTAGGCCATAAAATAGACCAAAGACATTTTATACAACTCTTAGTTGTAAATCGTGATATAGGTCTCAGCCTTCAAAACCATCATACGAACCAATGTCGCAAATACATCATACAATACGTTTTATAACGTTGTATAGAGTTAAATAAAAACTGTTATATGAAAAGGGTTATGTAAAACCAAAACACGAACATAATATCAGTAATAAGACCCCGTATTGCTAGTCAAGCAATATATTGTAATTCAATGCGTATATCAGTATTTTTGTTATTGGATTATTATAAGCCGCATGACATTGCTACCTTACTATAACAAACAACGGGTAGCTAAACCGAAATTCCTTTGCCCATCTAAAACAGCGTGTCGTCACAATAATCACGCTTATATAAATCTTCTCATACATAAATTCGCTTACCAATCAATGTGGAACGACGAGGATCAATCGTCAAGGTGCGAAATGGGATGATCTTCCCCAAATAGTACTATTATATGCATAAGTGTCTACCAAATCCCGGTAGTTCACAATTCATGCTAATGGTACTTTTAGTGACATAAACTAACTAATAATAATCCATCTCATTTCATTCATCGGGTCATATAATCATTCATCGGGTCATATAATCATTCGGGTCCATATCAATAAGCAAATAATCGGGACAACTGGTGTCCTATTTTTATTAAAACTAACATGTTATCTCCCTCACGGGTTTATAAAACATTTCATAAAACATTTAAAAGAGTGTGAGGCTATGTACTCACATTGATTGGGAAAGGCGGGTTATCGGTGTTTTGGATGTACGTTACGTGCTTCAATCACGGAAACCTAGACAAATAATACTCGGTCTTAGACTCTTGTCCAATGAATTTATAAAAATAATGGTTATATATATATGATGATATTATAAGTATGATGATGATCAAGTGGGATTTTATCTCTTCATACAACATTATAGTTGTTATGTGTTAGTCAATTTAGACTAGTTATACTAGTTTCAACCCAATTACATAAGGCCCAATAAGCCTGTTAAAAGTTCAATTCATTATATTAGCCCATTTATAATTTTAATAACAGGCCTATACTCATATGTTGGGCCCAATTGGGTTAAGCCCATGATTAAGTCCATTGTGTTAAGTCAAACTAGTTGGGCTAATGGTCCAATATGGTTATTTTGGCCCGTTAATGTCCATAAGTTATAAAGCTCGAGTTTTATCAGTTTTTACTTGTCAAATGTACTTATACATCAGTAGATGAGTTATAAAAAGTTTACATTAAATGGGTCCGACCGTCTAAGTTTTATTTGACGAAAACGTTAATCTTTCGGTTTTAGCCGAAAAGACGTAAAACTTATATATATAGTTTTATAACTTAGAAAACATATCAATTTGAAATTTTATAAAATGTCACATTTACTTATCAAAGTATATAACTTATTTTATAAGTATTATATAAGTTAGTGGGTTTTAGTTATGTATTTTATAATAGTATTACCTGAGTGCTTATTTTATAATTTATACTTTTATTTTCCAAATCTGATTATGAAACTCACTTTCACCATTTTTACCATATCTTGAGTTCTACAAGGAGATAGAAGCTCACTTTTGGGCAGCACAAACTACATAATATGTGCTACCATTAACTCCAGCTTTGCTACTTCTAATTCATCCTCTAAGTGTCACTAACAATTCGTCCAAAACAGACTATACAAATTTGAACCTAAATTATGTTTTGATCATATCTTGCTCATTTTATTGATTCCATTGAGTGGTCAACTCTCACATATGTAAAAATCATATACCTTACTGTATATTCAATAATCCAAGTCATTTTATCAAGTTAACATATGGTTCATTACTGTTTATACAGCCTATAATTTTAGTCATGATTTTAACATCTTTACATGTAGATTTTAATCATTTTAACCAAATCTATTAACACAAAATCCCCACATAATACTTGGATCATCATTCATCATCATATACATATACATATATAAAGAAAATAAATGATTATTTTTACAAAATAACAAGAGGATAGGAAGAAACAATCTCTATACCACCAAAGTGATGCAAAGGTTGAGATTTTGGATGAATAAGACTTGGTTCTTGTTACCAAATCTTCAACTTTAGCAATGGACTTTTTGAAATCTTCAAGTGGATGAACACCTTCATGGAAATCAGCCCTTGAACTCCATGTAAACTCCTTTTCATGGGTTATAATCACCTCCAATCTTCATCTTTTCAAATAGGCTTCAACATATGTATAATATAGATAAAGTTTATGGTTAAATTGATGATGATGATGATGGGTGATTTGGGGTGAATGTTGGACGTTCATAGAGTGAACAAGAGGGTGAGAGAAGAGTTTTTGGTTATCTTGCATGTGTGTGTGAGAAGTGTGAAGAAAACAAGTGGTGTTGGTGGTTTTGCTAAGTGGTTTGTAGAAGTATAAGGACAAGTGTCCTTGTACTTGTATAAACTTGCCACCAAAAGTGAGTTTATGGCTAGTTTTGGCCACCCATAGTGGGGGTGGGACAAGTGTCCCACTTGTCTCATCTTCATTAATTTACGGGTACTCCTCGATTTTAGTTTCCTCGATTTACGTGCGCTCGGGTCGATTTACGAAAAATATTTTTATAAATTATGAATCTACGGCACAAAACAATTCGAAAAAAATTGTCTCATCAAAAACGGAGTTCAAAAACGTAAATGTGTAATCCTAGGGTTTCTGGTTTAGTGGTAAAGGGCGTTAAATTATGCACGTAAGCCCTAATTTCAACCCGTATATTTGTGAGTTTATCAACCAACACAAATTAAAATTCCAAAATAGTATTCAAGAATAAATTTATTTCCAGAAATGTCGGACTGTCACCAAAAACGGGGTATGTAAACGTAAGCACGTAACGTAGAGTCCTCCGGTTTAGACGTAGTCGATGCTACTTTAAGATGTAAACCCAAATTTCTTCCCAAAAATGAGTGAGTTCATTAATTAACAATAAAATCATAATTTTAAATAATACTTGAGAATAAAATATCGACCATAAATTGACGGATTGTCACAATAGTTACCCCTAAAGAGGATCTTTGTCCTCAAAGATCGATTTATCTTACTACTCGCTTCTTATAGAATCAATACATGTGGGTATTTCCTCCACATTCGGTCTTTTCTCTCAAGTGTAATTCATTACAATACGCGAGTTTCATCAAACATGACTACGGGAATACGATCAGGCTTAATGTTGACTTACTTTTTCTATCCATGATGTTCACGGGTTTTCGATGAATGCAACTTTTCTCCGATCCAAACTTCATTAAGAAATAATCATATTTTCACTTGATAGACATTTTATCAAGTTCAATATACGAAACATAATTCGTGTAGCCCTTGAAGTCCTCGGGTAGATCCAGCTTATATGCCCTTTAAACCAACTTTTTACATTATCTCAATGGTCCCATACAACGGGGACTTATTTCCCATGATCTTCAGATCATCCATTCATCTTTCCATGGTGAAATTTTTTGGCATAACTTCTCTACCCATCCTGCACTTCAAGATCTACATTTCATATTCACATAACCTCCTGCCCACTACTGGCAGTCAATAATCAGATTCTAATTTCAACAATCATTTCAAGTCTCGTGGGTCGGGTATTTTGTAATGTTAGGTTTGTCATCATAGGCAACCTTAAACCTAAAAGACATGTCCAAATCACAATGGGTGTATGTCGGGTATCTTCATCCCAACTCCTGCCTACAGATGCTCTTATATTTAGATCCTCACAAGATTCGATCTCGATCCTAATATGATAATTATCAACGATAATCTCTCCAAAGGAAAGCGATTTTCCTATTTATTACCAAAGGTCAATCATTCAAACATAAAACAAGACTTCTAGTGTTTGTATCATTACTTTACCCTGTCCTTTCGATTGGGGGTGGCAAACAGTACTCTCATCAAGATTCGTCCCCAATGATTTCTGAGGAAATCTCTAGAAATTCAATGCGAAGCGAGGATCTTGATAGAGATGATCGATACAGGCACACCATGCTTACACAACTCCTTTAGATACAAAAGAGTCAACTTCTTCATCGAGAATCTATCATTAACGAGAATGATATTAGCCGATTTGGTCAGTCTGTCGACGACGACCCAAATCGAATCAAATTCAGATGATGACCTAGGAAGATTTGTGATAAGAATCCATGGTGGTTCTATCTCACTTCCGAACAAGAATTATAAGCTGTAGAAGCAATCCTAATGGGTTTTGGCGTTCAGCCTTGACCTTCGCAAAAGTTAAACATTTACTAACATATGTTGCGATGTCTGCTGTCACATTTGGCCATCAATACAACTTCTTCAGATAAGATACATTTAATCAGAAATGGCATGAATAGAATACTTAAACTTACGGGATTCCAACATGACTAAATCTCAAAATCCTCCATATTTAGGAAATCACAAGCGGCCTTTTTATACATTTAACGCCATTGGCTCTCAATTCTAATGGTTTTTATTAGCCGCGAAACTCTTTATTATTTATATTATCCTTTTTACAAGCATCGGCAAATTTTAAATTGTTCTGGAAAATTATTTTGCACAGTCATTACTAAGGAACACATCTTAATTGATTTTTATCCTTTCTACATAAGATGTCAGCAACTATATTCACCTTCCTTGATGAAATAAATATCATGACCGTATTTATTCAAAAATTCTTTCTTCCTATTTTCTAAGATTTAAATTTCGTCTCAACTATTATTTTTATCAGTTTTGCCCAGTCTGACGTTTTAAAGCGTCGATAAATATTACAAGTAATTAAATAATAAATATAAAATTTTATGAAACGTAAACGTAAAAATTTTAAAATTCTCAGTTCGTCCAATTATAGAAAAATTTTCAAAATAAATTTGAATTTAGTTAACACGATTTTTGTTGATTTATCGAAGAATAATTAATAAGATCTGTAATTGTTCGAAAAATCATTGTTTATACTTTGGTCAAAATTTTCTTAGTTGAAAAGCAAAAATTGTCGTTCCACATTCCAAATCATGGTTTAAATTTTTTCCTCAATTCCTCTTGGGTCATCTTGAGGTATACACAAACATCTACTCCTAAGGGAGTTTAGTTAAATGATCTGGTTATAAGGGAATGATTCCTTAAAATCATTTGATAAATATTTTTCAAAACATTTTTGTACTTTCTTTTTGGTATAACCCAAAGCCTTAATGGCTCTAATCTTTGAAGAGTCAATTTAGATTCCATTACCATTAATCACACGGTCAAATAATGTAAAGGATCAAGCTTTAAATCACAATGTAAATACTCAAGGTACATGTTTTCATTGCTCGGACAACTCAGGGCAGTCTATAAATGGTTACTAACTCCTTCTTATTCTTAGAAGCAAACAAGTGGTCCTTAATGATCACAAGCATGAATTAGCAAATTACAACCTACACACACGATTCACCAAATTTATGGATGCTACATGTGCATTGGTCAATCAAAAACGACATAACATGAGACTCATAATGTTCATTACGAGTTCTAGATGTAGTGATTGGAATAGATAATCTTCTTTGCGGACGTAAAGTTGATGATAACCATGCCGTGGATCAAATTTTGAATATACGCTAGAACCTTGTAAATGATCGAATAAATCTATCATCTTGGGTAGTGGATATAGATTTTGATCGTCAATTTACCTATTTCACGGTAATCAACCAATATAAGGAATAGTAACACCATAGCTCTTCATGATGACGAGCTCGGTAGAATAAAATCTTTCTCCGACAACTCTCTCAATTGTACGGTAATTCTTTTAATTTAGATGGTGCTGACGTACAGTGCACACGCCACACGTGCACCACCAGGATTATAATCAATACCAAATTCAACTTGCCTTAATGGAGAAAGTCTAGGTAATTCACCAGCAAATACCTCCGAAAGTTTTAGATAACGGGAACATCTTTTAATAAATTTACTTTAGGTTATTTCTAGATTACAAGGCCTATGACTAGTTCACAACCGTTCATGGTATAACTTCAAGTCTAAATGCAGGGTATGGTCATCCATCAAGAATTATTTAGATCACTTTTGATAATCAACATCTTATCTTTTTGGGGTAATTCCACTCGAGTTACCATCAATTTAGACAATGATATCAGGTCATAATCAACCAATCCATTCTAATGGCACTACCAACTTTTCTGTTTTATTGCCGTTGATAAGACGTGAACTTCACAAAAGACTAACAATAACTCATAATCCTTCACAAATTCAAGGATATCTGGAGACATAACCAACTTTAAAAGAGTAAGGCTACGCATAATCTACGCGAGAGAATTTCAAATCGGATAAAGACGAAAACATTAACGAATATGAATATATCCCATGTTTTCATGATTTGACTACGCATTCGAAAGCTCCTCGGATCGTTACCCAGGTCATTCAAATGAAATCTAATCAAAAGAAATGATAGGAACGTCGATGCGCCCAGTCGGGTATCAACACTCGGTAATTAGATACTTTTCCAAAGAATCTCATCATGAGAGACTTGGACAAGAAGGGGAGGTCAATTATCAAATAAGACAATTTCCACAGATGATTAAATTCGATTCAGAAGAATAAATAGTACGGGGACATACGTAGGTGTCCCTAACACTATGTCCCTATTTTTGCACTTCTTGCAGATCTCATAAACATTAATTTTTCACAATCTTCAAAGAAAATTTATTGTTAATTAATAATTTCATGGTGACTACTAATGAACCTTGAATGGTCCCTTCCAAATTGTATGTAGGCGCGCAACTATATATAATTTTAGGATTAACGATGCAATACTCAGTTCGTCAAAAAATTTTCATCATGTTTAAAATAAAAATGTTTTCATGCTTAATTCTGGAATAAGAATCAAAATAAATTTACGGAGATGTTCTTCGTTATGGAAGCAATTAACTTTACCAAAGTGTTTCATAAAGAACTTTATTTCAATAACGATTACTCATAGATCTCACTTTGAATAATCCATATGGTGACGAAAATTCAATTTTTATCAAGGGATTTTATTTTAACTTTATAAAAACAATGAGTGATCTGCAAAAGGAGTGATGAAAATTTGTTCACCAAGAACTAACTACAATACGATAGGAAATGAGCTTTAGCCAAATAATCATGAGGTTCGTGACCTCGATGGCACTCAGAAATATAAAGAGAATAATCCACAACGTAACTCAATTCGATATGAGTACTTGTTCAATGGTTGCATCACTAATGGGAACATTAGGATGAAGTAATAAAAGATAGATAACATCGATACATGTAGGATTTAGCAATCAAAGGTAGTCTTTTCATTAATCACAAACAAGTCAAAATTGTACCGTAACACATTACGTGTTTGCATGTCATACAATTCCAAAAACTCATCCTACTAACTGATGTCTCAGTTAAGTTAGGGATTTTTAAAAGATACCACAATGAATACTAATCTACGAGAGTCTTTAGGTGTTCCACATGTCCCAAAAGATCCATCGGTCCTAATTCAGAAGAAGATTTCTTCGATTTATTTCTTGGACACTAGGCATCCTCGTCGTTGGACAATGGCCCAGGAACAACCCATAACACGATCCAACAATCATTTAAAACCTTATAATTCAATCAAAGGACTTAACTACTTCCTCTTAACAATCTCGTATTCCATACGAGTTAAATTTTACTTTATTCAAGTTTCAATCAACTTATACTCAATGCGACATCCTACCTCATTCTCCAATACTTTCAACCTTATTCTTAGACCTTGAAAGGGCAATAAAAGCTCGATATGAACAACACTTAATTTCCAATCCTATATATCTTACAACAATAGTTATCAAATGAGTCACTAGTATGAAATGACTCACACATTCAATTAGACTTCTCGGAAAGGTACTAGTGGCATGAGGCTTTTCGGTAAAGGCTCCAATGACAGCCTCAAGTGAAACATTTACCTTTTCGATTTCAATTTAAGAATTGGGTGACACCGAATCAGATGACACCTTTCTAGGTGGTAAGGTTTTGTCAAACTCCACTCTATAAGGAAAGATCGTCATGACATCGATATCAGATTTAATCTCGCCAATTCTTCTTCAAGATTTCAATCAACTAATATCAACATTTCTACGAATATCAACCATTTTGTTGGGATCATAAATATCCACAACTTGGTTTAGATCTAGAATAGCTAGAATTTCTACGGGAATAGCTTCTATTGATTTGCTAGGGGAGTTAGGGTTTCTTGTGACAATCTACGTCATATAAATACCTCGCATAAGTATTAAAATAATCATCAAACAATCATATAATCAAATTACAACATATATATATAATCTAAGTTATATATAAATATTAAAATAACACTTCTCAGTCTGGCCTTGTCGGTAACTTGGGAATTCTTCGGCACCGTTATAGTCAAAAGATTTTTAAACGTTTTACTCAAAATATTTATTTAAAAATATTTATGGTGTAACACCCCCAAATTTATACAACTCAATACAGCGGAAGACTAGTTGGTGTTACGGGATAGCACATTACTCACATCATAGACAACGCATAAAAATCGTGTCGTTTATTTATAAAGCATTTCCATTCAATAATATCAAAGTTACATCGGTCCCAAGTCATTATATTTAATACAGGTTTTACAAACATTTGAATGGAAAATATTGTTTAAGTGCGGGCCATGAATTCTTGTCGTCTTCCCGAGAATTACCTTCAAGTACCTGAGATAAAACATGTTAAAAGAAAAGGTCAGCGATAACGCCGAGTGAATTCATAGAGTTTAATAAATTCCATCAATATAATATCAGTATAAAATTATTACTGAAAATCATTTTGTACAAATCATTTTAATAGGCCATAAAATAGCCAAAGTCATTTTATACAAATCTTTATCGAAAATCATAATATAGGCATTTGCCTTAAAAATCGTTATACGAATCATTATCGTTAAAAACACCATACAATACGTTTTTGCAACGTTGTATAGATTAAATAAAACCATTATATGAATATGGTTATAAAAAGCCTTAAAAATCATTATACGAGCCAATGTCGTAAAAACGTCATACAATACGTCTTACGACGTTGTATGAAAATAAAACCGTTATATGAGTATGGTTATGAAAACCAAAACACAAACATAATATCAATGGTATGACCCCGTATTGCTAGTCAGGCAATACTTCGTAATTCGATGCGTCTAATAGTATTTCGTTAGTTTTGGATTATTACAAGCCGCATGACATTGTTACCTTACTAAACCAAAACGGGTAGCTAACCCGATACCAATTTTGCCCATCTAAAGTAGCGTGTCATCACAAAGGTCACGCTATGGAAATCTTCTCATACATAAATTCGCTTACCAATCAATGTGGCACGACGGGGATCAACCGTCAAGGCGCGAACTGGGGTGATCGTCCCCAAATAGTACTATTAAATGCATAAGCGTCTACCAACTCCCGGTAGTTCACAATTCATGCTAATGGGACTTTTAGTGACATAACCTAACTTTAATAATCCATTTAATTTCATCTATCGGGTCCATTAATCATTTATCGGGTCATACAATCGGGTCATTCAATCATTTGGGTCCAAAATCAATAAACAAACAATCGGGACAAATGGTGTCCTATTTTTATAAAAACTAACATGTTATCTCCCTCGCGGGTTTATAAAACATTTATAAAACATTTAAAAGAGTGCGAGGCTATGAACTCACGTTGATGTGGGAAGGCGGGTTATCGGCAATTCGGTCGTACGGTACGTGCTTCAATCACGGAAACCTAGACAAATAATACTCGTCTTAGACTCATGTCCAATGACTTTATAAAAATATCAATTATGTATACATATGATGATTATATACATATGATGATCAAGTGGGTTTACATATTCTCAGTAACTCGTTTTAGTGTTTACGTATTGGTATCTTTTTACTAGTTTACTAGTTTTACCTATTTACGCGTTTTAAGTCCGATAAACTTATTATAAGTTCTCTAACTTGTTTTAATCCCTTTTATACCTATATTATCAGTATGTATACTTTCCATGTTGGGCCCAAATGGGTTAAGCCCAATAAGTTCTTTTTACAAGTTTTTATCTTATTTAGTCAATTTATTAGCCCAATATGCTTAATTAGCTCGTAAATGTCCGTATTTCCTATAGTTCGGGTTTTATCGGTTTTTACTTGTATTAGATACTTATATATCAGTATATGACTTTTATAAACTTTACATTAGACGGGTTTGGTCGTCTAAGTTTTATTTGGTGAAAAACGTTAATTTTACGGCGATAGCCGAAAAAGTCGTAAAAATCAAGTTTATAGTTTTTATTACTTATAAATATTATTTCACCACCATTTATGTAATTTATCCATTTAATTAACCTTTTATATATCTATATAAATAAGTTTTATAAGTTAGTGGGTTTTTATTTTACATTTTATAAAATAAAATGTGAGTGCTTATATAATAATAATAAACATTAATTCCAAAAATCTGATTTGTATCTTCATGTTCACCATTTTTACCATATCTAGAGTTATAGCTACTGCCCATTTTGAGTTCATCTTGACTTGACAGTCCCTATAAAACTACTTATTCAGATTAGACCACCTAACTTGTTTTGATCATATCTCACTCATTATTTTGATTCCATTGCATGGCCAACTCTCACATGTGTACAAGACATATAGCTTACTGTAAATCCATTAATCTATGCCATTTTTATCAGTTCATCATTTGATTCTTTACTGTTTTATACAGCCAACAAATTTAAACAAGATTTTAGCCTTGTTTCTTATAGTCTTTCATCTTTTTAAGCATGTTTATCGACAAAAAATCCCCACACAACACTTTTATCATCATATAATCATCATATAAATATACAATAGGAAAGAAAATACATGATTACATAATCAAAATAAAAAGAGGATGAGGAGAACAATCTTTATACCACCATGATGATGAAATGATGAGCTTTTGGATGAACAAGACATGGTTTTGGGTAACCAATCTTATGAGATATCAACACCACTTCTAGGATCACCAAGTATTTTTAGATTCCTCCAAAAATCAGCCCCAAACTCCCTTGAAAACTCCTTTTTACATGTTAAGATCACCTCCAATCTTCATAACTTCAATGGGTTTTCATCATATGTGTGAATAACATATGATTTCATGGTTAAATCAAGATCAAATGGGTTATTTAGGGCGAGAGTAGGACGAATTTTTGAGAGAGAAATGGGAGGATGAGAGTGGTTTGCATGAGTGAAAATGGTGGTTATGAGTAGCTAGTTGTTTTTGTGGGATGAGTGGAAGAAACTAGCTTAAGTGTTAAGCTAGTGCTTACACTTGTAAGCTACAAGTTAACATGATGCCACATCTTTGATGTGGTGTCATGTTGTGCAATCCCATGTGTATTAGTGGGGTGGGATAATGTATTTTGTCCCACCTCACTAATTTACGGGTATTCCTCGATTCTAGTTTCCTCGATTTGCGTGCCCTCGGGTCGTTTCACGAAAAATGTTTTTAAAAATTATGAATCAACGACACAAAAAGAATCCAATAAAAATTGTCTCATCAAAAACGGAGTTTAAAAACGTAAATACGTAATCCTGAGGTTTCCGGTTTAGTCGTAAAGGACGTTAAATTAAAATCGTTAAGTCCTAATCTCTTCTCGTAAATTTGTGAGTTTATGAACCAACTCAAATTTAAAACTCCAAAATAATATTCATGGACAAATTTATTTTCTGAAATGTCGGACTGTCACCAAAGACGGTGTATGTAAACGTAAGCACGTAACGTTGAATCCTCCAGTTTAGACGTAGTCGATGCTACTTCAAGACGTAAATCCAAACTACTTCCCAAAAATAAGTGAGTTCATAATGTAACATTAAAATAATGTTTTCAAATAAACATTGAGAATAAAATATCAACCATAAATTGACGGATTGTCACATATGGTTAAAAGATTTTGAAATGTTTTATTCAAAACCTTGGTTTTAAAAATCTTTCGTTCTCTATAACGAGAGCTCTGGTAACAAACTGTAACACCCCAAATATTCATACTTTAGTTCAGCAGAAGAGTCGTTGGTGTTACGGGATAGCACATTACTCAAATCATAGACAACGCTTAAAAATCGCGTCGTTGAATAATAAAGCATTTTACATTCATAACTATCAATTTACATAGGTCCCGAGAAATACCTTGAAGTACTTGAGATAAAACATGTTAAAAAGGTCAGCGAAAACGCCGAGTGAATTCATAGAGTTTAATAAAACCATTAGTATATCACGGTACATAATTATTACCGAAAATCATTTTGTACAAATATTATTAGTAGGCCATAAAATAGGCCAAAGACTTTTTATACAACTCTTAGTTGTAAATCATGATGTAGGTCTCAGCCTTCAAAACCATCATACGAACCAATGTCGTAAATATATCATACAATACGTTTTATAACGTTGTATAGAGTTAAATAAAAACTGTTATATGAAAAGGGTTATGTAAAACCAAAACAAGAATAGAATATCAGTAATAAGACCCTGTATTTCTAGTCAAGCAATATATTTTAATTCAATACGTATATCAGTATTTTTGTTATTGGATTATTATAAGCCGCGTGACATTGCTACCTTACTATAACAAACAACGGGTAGCTAACCCGAAATTCCTTTGCCCATCTAAAACAGCGTGTCGTCACAATAATCACGCTTATATAAATCTTCTCATACATAAATTCGCTTACCAATCAATGTGACACGACGGAGATCAACCGTCAAGGCATGAACTGGGGTGATCTTTCACAAATAGTACTATTATATGCATAAGCGTCTACCAAATCCCGGTAGTTCACAATTCATGCTAATGGTACTTTTAGTGACATAACCTAACTAATAATAATCCATCTTATTTCATTCATCGGGTCATATAATCATTCATCGGGTCATATAATCATTCGGGTCCATATCAATAAGCAAATAATCGGGACAACTGGTGTCCTATTTTTATTAAAACTAACATGTTATCTCCCTCACGGGTTTATAAAACATTTCATAAAATATTTAAGAGAGTGTGAGGCTATGAACTCACGTTGATTGGGAAAGGCGGGTTATCGGCGTTTTGGATGTACGGTACGTGCTTCAATCACGGAAACCTAGACAAATAATACTCGGTCTTAGAATCTTGTTCAATGACTTTATAAAAATAATGGTTATGTATATATGATTATATTATAAGTATGATGATGATCAAGTGGGATTTTATCTCTTCATACAACATTATAGTTGTTATGTGTTAGTCAATTTAGACTAGTTATACTAGTTTCAACCCAATTACATATTAAGGCCCAATAAACCCATTAAAAGTTCAATTAAGTATATTAGCCCATTTATAATTTTAATAACAGGCCTATGCTCATATGTTGGGCCCGAATTGGGTTAAGCCCATGAGTAAGTCCATTTGTGTTAAGCCAAACTAGTTGGGCTAATGGTCCAATAAGGCTATTTTGGCCCGTTAATGCCCATAAGTTATAAAGCTCGGGTTTTATCAGTTTTTACTTGTCAAATGTACTTATACATCAGTAGATGAGTTATAAAAAGTTTACATTAAACGGGTCTGATCGTCTAAGTTTTATTTGACGAAAACGTTAATCTTTCGGTTTTAGCTGAAAAGACGTAAAACTTATATATATAGTTTTATAACTTAGAAAACATATCAATTTGAAATTTTATAAAATGTCATATTTAATTATCAAAGTATATAACTTATTTTATAAGTATTATATAAGTTAGTGGGTTTTAGTTATGTATATTATAATAGTATTACTTGAGTGCTTATTTTATAATTTATACTTTTATTTTCCAAATCTGATTATGAAACCCGCTTTCACCATTTTTACCATATCTTGAGTTCTACAAAGAGATAGAAGCTTAATTATGGGCAGCAGAAACTACATAATATGTGCTACAATTAACTCTATTTTAGCTACTTCTCATTCATCTTCTAAGGGTCCCTAATAATTCGTTCAAAATAGACTATACAGATTTGAACCTTAATAATGTTTTGATCATATCTTGCTCCTTTTATTGATTCCATTGAGTGTTCAACTGTCACATATGTAAAAATTATATACCTTACTGTATATTCAATAATCCAAGTCATTTTATTAAGTTATCATATGTTTCTTTACTGTTTTATACAGCCTATAATTTTAGTCATGATTTTAACATCTTTACATGTAGATCTTAATCATTTTAACCAAATCTATTAACACAAAATCCCCACATAATACTTGGATCATCATTCAACATCATATACATATACATTTATAAATAAAATATATGATTATTTTTACAAAATAACAAGAGGATAGGAAGAAACAATCTCTATACCATCAAAGTGATGCAAAGGTTGAGATTTTGGATGAACAAGGCTTGGTTCTTGTTACCAAATCTTCAACTATAGCAATGGAATTTTTGAAATCTTCAAGTGGATTAACACCTTCATGGAAATCGGCCCTTGAACTCCATGTAAACTCCTTTTCATGGGTTATAATCACCTCCAATCTTCATCTTTTCAACTAGGCTTCAACATATGTTGAATATAGATAAAGTTTATTGTTAAATTGATGATGATGATGGGTGATTTGCGGTGAATGTTGGACGTTCATAGAGTAAACAAGAGGATGGGAGAAGAGTTTTTGGTTATCTTGCATGTGTGTGTGAGAAGTGTGAAGAAAACAAGTGGTGTTGGTGGTTTTGCTAAGTGGTTTGTAGAAGTATAAGGATAAGTGTCCTTGTACTTGTATAAACTTGCCACCAAAAGTGAGTTTATGTCTAGTATTGGCCACCTATATTGGGGGTGGGACAAGTGTCCCACTTGTCTCATCTCCATTAATTTACGGGTACTCCTCGATTCTAGTTTCCTCGATTTACGTGCCCTCGGGTCGATTTACGAAAAACGTTTTTATAAATTATGAATCAACGGCACAAAAAGATTCTAATAAAAATTGTCTCATTAAAAACGGAGTTCAAAAACGTAAATGCGTAATCCTAGGGTTTTCGATTTAGTCGTAAAGGACGTTAAATTATGCACGTAAGCCCTAACTTCAACCCGGAAATTTGTGAGTTTATGAACCAACACAAATTAAAATTCCAAAATAATATTCAAGAATAAATTTATTTCCTGAAATGTCTGACTGTCACCAAAAATGGTGTATGTAAACGTAAGCACGTAACGGAGAGTCCTCCGGTTTAGACGTAGTCGATGCTACTTTAAGATGTAAACCCAAATTTCTTCCCAAAAATGAGTGAGTTCCTAAATTAACAATAAAATAATAATTTTAAATAATACTTGAGAATAAAATATCGACAATAAATTGACGGATTGTCACATCAGGTCATCGTCTGATATTTAACGATGAGCCAAATACACGAGTTTAAAACCTTTGAATGGTTTTAAGGTAAACTCGTGTCCGAGAAAATTTAACTTCTCGGTAATGAGGATAATTTTATCATCGGCGATAAACTTTCCTTTCTTTGATGAACATGTCACAAACTGTGATTTGTCTATAAGCCTTGTACATTGTAAGCTTAATTGCAAATCCCCTGAGCTACTTGTTTCTTTGATATCAGCTTCTTTAGTAACCAAACTCTGAGAGTGTCCTTATTTAAACGGTATATAAAGATCGGACCGGTTTGTTTTTGTTGATCCTTGACTTTGGTACCTGTAATCTCAGTTGAAGTTTGTATGGTTTTATATGGGTTAGCGATATCTATCTTAGAACCATGCGGGGATTCACAGTTTTCTTTTCTTGTACCAGAGGTGACCTGAGGAGATGATTCACTTGTCTTAGCTGACAAACGATTCCTATTATAGAAAACCTTAAGTTCATGCTTAAGTGATGTATCATCCTTTCAATTTCCTCCCTAGTAGTCTTAGTAGAATAAGTGACTGTCCTAGTTAAAGGGCACTCGTTGCCTACAAAAGTGAAAGTTCTACCCGTGGGGCGCCAATTTTACCAATGGGTTTGATTTTAGCTACCCAGTGGGATTTAACTCTATCGGGGGAGTTTACCTCATTAAGGAATTTCTTGACACAAGAGTCATGATTTGCCTTAAAGACACATTTCCTACATGATTTACAAGTAGCATATTTAATGTTCGAGTAAGATCTAGAATTCCTAAATGATTGATTGATGCTCCTAGGATATGACATGATACGGTTAGCAATGTTGGGTAATCTAGAAGGCATCTGACTAGGTTTCAAATTCCTATCTCTTACTTGTGTCTTTTGCTTAGCTTCCCTCTGATCAAATTTATGCCGAACGTCATTTGAACTAGTTCTAGACGTTTTCTTTGTATTCATAGGGAAACTAGAGGCAATCATGTGATTAGGTCTTGCTAAATCTGATTTAGTCACATTAGGACTAGTTGGTGGAGTGACTGTTCTAGAAATATGAACCATATCAACTTGGGAGGCAAACCGCGGTCTCGAGGATTGTGGGCAATCGGATCTAAATGCAGTCGGTTGTCTAACGGACTGATTTGTAGGCGGTTTCCCCAAGATTGATGGTTTTTCAAGCTTAGTGTCCACACTAGTTCCTTTAGTTTTCCTTAATTCATTTCTCAAAGCAGCTATAGCAAAATCCTTTTTCTGTACCTGAGCTTTTAAAGTCTTGCTTTCTTTGAGCAATTTATCTTGGGTTGCCAATTTAGATTCTAGCAACTTATTTTGTTTCAAAAGATTATCCGTTTTAGCTTTAGAATCTAGAACTTTTTGATCTAATTTTCGTTCAAGAACAACGTTTAACTTTTCAAGTTTTTCAAAATATGTTTCAAATTTGTTCGTTTTCTTCGAAAATTCAAGTTTGGCATCCTCAAGATCTTTTGATAGCTGAGCTATGATCGTTTCGATCTCTTTAATCTTTGAATCGAAATCTGTTAACGAAGCAGTCATAAAACATTTATCATGATGTACTATAACATTCTGAACAATCTCTCCCCCATTATGACGCACATCGGATGAATCTAAAGTGGTAAAACTATCACCCTTTTCCATCCAATGTTTGTCATAATTAGGTTTGGAATGCTCAACATGCTGTAGTTCATCGGTATAAACATCATATAAAACATTACATTGTACCATATGTGTAGGCTCTTCGTCATAAACGGTTATGGTGTCATCATAAGAGATGTTTGTAACATTCCCTGACGTGTTGCTGATGTCATGATTAACTGTTGATTCCATGTCCTTGCAATCTTTAGCAGCCTCCAATGCGTCAATCGTATGACCATTTTCCTCTTGCATCGTAGATACATGCACTCCATTATCATACGCTTGCTGAATTCGATATCTTTCATAAATCGAAGACGAGACCGATGTCATGTGTTTCAATAGTGTACCACGGAAATCTTGAAGCTCGGTATGTGTGTCTCGAAGAAATGACTGGCAAATCACTTAACTTTCAGACTTGACAATATTGAAATGGAGGAAAGGCGTGAGTTGTGTCAAGAGAGCCTTATATGCAAGTGCCGATTCAGAGTGATTAAATTCTTCATTGTGGAGGTTTTCTGCTAGTTGGTTCAAGTTGAAGAACATCAATTCTGTGAATATATGACGATCGTGACCAAAGAGTGTCACAAATTCGCTCCCTCCTTGAAGCCATGAAAGATTCGTTAGATGATACTGAAGCATTCGAAATGAAGTTATACCACTTTCTCTATCGTTGTCTTGCATTTGAGGCAATTCTCCCTCTTAAAACGTCGAATTCAATGATTCCATTGAATTTCGATGAAAATTTCTTGGATCCTTGTTTGGTAATATATCTTTTCCTTGGTTCAATAATTTCTTGATCGACTCAAACGTTGTCACTTTGTCTCCCGATTCGAATTTCGAATATAATGATTACAAGTATGCAACTTAGCCCACCAAATTAATGTGTATATTATATTAGTTCAACCCAATCCAAACTGAGACAACCCAACACAAATCCTTTTACAATACTCGGCCAAAAATGAATATATTGCCCAAAATATATACTCAGCCCAACACTGACTTTAGTCTCAAACTTGATTTTTCAAACCCAACCCACAAATGATAAATCTGTTAGCAAATTGATTATCACATGTAAATGTGTCTAACATGTGTATCACAAATAGAAGTGAACAAATGTTCCTTGAAACCTCCATCCCACACACTTATCACTACTTAAAAATCTTTTGCATAACAACTCACTTCCCACTAAAGATGTATATAAAAAGCCGTTTCCTTCTCTTGTGACCTAAACTTATCACAAACTCCTAGTTGACTTGTTGCTATATTGTTTCCTCCGCCCCCTTTCAAACCTATCTTATTAGCCCAACATACTTCATCATCTCGAATCACAAACTTATATCCCATTACACCGTATATAAAACGAGCAAGAATCTGTCTAATCTTTTGATATGAACCCAAACTCTTTTTAATATTCACTAGGTGCACGAATCTAAGCAAGAAACGTTTTCAAGATCTGTTGTAGGGTCTCGGATAAGTTTTATATAAGGTTTAATTTTGTTGTGTTTAACAAACCGAACCAACAAAAAATCAGAACACTTGTTCTTGATTGATAAATTGTGTTCGAAAATAAATTAAAGCTTAGCCTTCAACAAGATCAATGATGATATGTTTCTTGTGTTTCAAGATCTTTATAGATCTTTGCTTGTATGAGCAACATGAGAAAGATGAATCTGAGATCTTAATGGGTTGTTTGTGTCTTTTTCGAGTCAAGGTAAGATAGAGAATCGGAGTAAATGTTGTTTGAGTTCGAGACTTGTGTTGGTTCGAGACTTGTGTTGGTTTGTGTTGTTGGAGTCGAGTTGGTTTGTAAAGTTGAGTCTATTTTCTTTGGATTCGAATCTGATTAAGGAACACTTGTAAGCAAAATTGGTTGGAGTCTGCGTTTTGGTGTCAGTTAGATAAGATTCGAGTCTTGGTTTGTAAAAGAGTTGAGAAGTGTTGGGATTTGCTTGTCGAGAGTCAAGTCCAGTTGAGTTTTGAGTCAAGTGTTGTATGTAGTCGATCGAGTCTATTGTTTTTTAGAGCCTGTTTAGTATTTTGTCAAGGTCAAGTTCTTGAGTCTTGATTCTATCGCAATATTGAGTAAAAAAAAATAGTTACAAAAGCCATCGCAATATTTATTAAAATTACACCATCGCAATATACAAAACCATCAGAATGTCACACAACGGAATGCTATCGCAATGTAACTGATCGGAATGCTATCAAAATGTTACGATCGGAATATCACGATCGAAATATCATTATCGGAATAAAGCCATCAAAATAAGTTATCGGAATAACCAATCGGAATAAAGCCATCGGAATAAGTGATCGCAATGTGACAAAAAGATGATGCATCGGGATTTTGGAAAGGAATATAAAACCCTTTTCCGATAGGTGTACTATCAAATAGTATCAGAACCCACAATCACGAAAACCAATATGTGAGCAAATATTAAATAATATACTCGAGACAAAAGTTGATAATGAGAAAAATTTATACCAAGGTAAGAGACACAGATTCCAAAGTAAAAGAAACAATAGACGAGACAGACAAATTGTTTAGATAACCAAAAGTTATACCAGATATTAATTTTGACCAATTAATTTAATAGACAAAGTAAAATCAATAGATATAAATTTTGAACCAGTCACAAAAGTTATACCAAATCAATAGATCAAAAGTTATACCGGATTCGGAACCAAAAGAAAAAAAATTTTGACCACCAAATGAATAGATCAAAACACGCAAATCTAAAGATTCAACCATAGCTCTTGATACCATTTGTAGGTCCATGGTTTCTTAGGATTGTACAAGTGTTTGATAGATCTAAATAGAGGGAGGGAGATGAAGAACTAGAGAGAGAAAGTTAGAGAGAGAAAGGAGAGGATTAGAGAAAGATAGAATGATTAAGTGAAATGAGAAATGAACAACTACCTTTCCTAACATGCTAGGAAGGGTATATAGCCCACCCTACATGTGAGCTTTATGGGTTATACTTACATAACTAGATCACGATCCCAATCTATGTATATATCGTTGGAGTGACCGATCCTTTCTAAATACGTGAAAACGTATTTCTAACAATCTCCCCCTAAGGGAGGTCACTCCAAGTTACAATGTCCTAAATAGTCTATAGCTCGTGATCTATGCTAATAATGATGTGATCGAGACTTTCTTTGGAAAAACATATTTCCAACAATTGGTATAAACAAAAAGTTAAAGTGTACGTATTTTAGATTGATTTTGCAAAAGTTGAATCTCACAAGATTTTACTTTTATAAATTTTGAGTTTTAGATATTTCAGTTTTATAAAAAAGTAGAACTATGGTTGTAGTTTGAATTTTCCTAATTTTGTAAAAATTGTTTGTTAGAAAATTAGTTAGAATTTGTTAGAATTGTTAGTTTGTTTATTTTGAAGAAGTTTGGTATATTATTGGTTATAGTTTGTTAAATTTGTTGTCCTTAATATTTTGTATTTATTGAATTAGTTTTATATTTTACTTGTATTTTCATTCGTAGAAAAAATTTGCAATTTTTTTTAAAATTGTACCTTGTGCATTAGTTGTAGAATGTGCAATTTGTATTAGTGTAATACGTATTTACGTATATAGTATTTTTACATTTTTTACGTACTACTTGTTAAATAGAAATAGATACCATAATCTCACTATATAATACCAAAACGATAAAGGTCTTTGCTTGGAATTTGTTAATCAATCCGTTAGGATACCGAGAAAAAACGGACTTGTACTAAAAACGAATTATTACGCGGGCACGTGTCATATACGTTTTTTGATTTGGACAATTGATAATGGTTGTCTTAAAAAGTAAAGTATGCGGACGTAGCTAAGCTCTGCATGTTATCATATACACAAAAGAAAGTAGAAACGTGAATACATAAAGAGTTGTTTACATAGTAATGATTTCTCGAAAAGAAAGAAAAGACTGCCTCTTGTCAATCGATCGATAGCTCGTCAATGACCTATATATGAGGTCTTACGCTTACTTGGTGAGTTCTGGAAGAAAGTATGGAGCTAGGTGTAGCATTTCTTTAGATTACAAACGTTCCATGCTCTTTGCAGCGTGTTTCCTTCTTTGTTTCTAAGTTTATATGCTCCGTTTCCGAAGGCTTCTATGACCTCATATGGTCCTACCTATTTTGGGACAAGTTTGCCTACTTCTTCTGCGTGACTTGCATCGTTACTCCTGTAAACGAATTCTCCTGGTTTAAATGTTTTCCATGAACTCTTGAGTCGTAGTATTTTTTTTTCTTTTTTGCTTTGCTTCTTGCTTCTTCGAGTGCGTCGTTTATTCTTTTTTCCTCTAGAAGTTCTAGGTTCATTCTTAGCTTTTCTTCGTTCGTTGCTTCATCAACTTCTATTGTGCGCATCGTTGGAATTCCTATTTCGGATGGTATTACGGCATATGTGCCGTATGTGAGGGAAAATGGAGTTTCCCTATTACTCGTCTTTGGCATTGTTCTGTGTTCCCATGGGACATGTGGGGCTTCCTCCACCTAGTTTTTTCTTCCTTCAAGTCTTGATTTGATTCCTTCCCATAAAATTCTGTTTGCCCTTTCGACGAGTCCGTTCGTTTGTTGGTGTTTGACGGAAGCGAAATGTTGTATGATGCCTTTTTCTTTGCACCAGTCTTTGAACGGGTTGTCTCAGAACTGTTTTCCATTGTCGGATACCATTTCTCCGGGTATTCCAAATCTGCACACGATGTTATCCCATACAAAGTTTTTTTATCCGCGCACCTGTTATTGTTGCTACTGGTTGTGCTTCTATCCACTTTGTGAAGTAGTCGATTGCGATAATGGAAAACCCGCATGCTTTTACCATGAACAGTACACTTATAATCGTACGTACAGGATTAAAACTTTCCTTTTATGACATGAATACGTTACACGAACATTAATTACAAGAACTGCGTACGTGTTATTAAACGATAAGTATTAAGTACGTATTAATGCACGATAATTATTATCAATGATTATTTAAATCACGAACATGAAATCATGAACGTAGAATCACGAACATATAATTAGGTATTTACGTATATTATTATTACAATTACGTACAAGTATTTATAATAACATGAATATTTAATAATAACGTAACGTAAATACGAGCACACGAACACGTAAATTATTAGAACAAAGAAAAACTACGGGTTTCCCTTGGTGGGCCCTACAAGCCGCGGCAACAAGGAGAAAGGGGGACCCAAACCATGTTTAATTTTGCTAAATAACAAATTAAGGAAAACAATATTCATTCACATAAGATTTTTAGAAAAACAAAAATCCTAATCCTTCTCCTTGCTCTCTTGGCCGGCGGCTACATCAAGAAAAGTGGGTGATTGGTTGATTTTGATTAGAGAAATCATAAGAACGTATTCGTGTATTCATCCTCTGTTTATTTCACGTGTTTTGGTAATCGGAAAACTTTTCTTTTTAATTCTTTTTATGTTTTTATGCACTTATGATCATGGGGGTTTAAAAACAAGATTAAGAACATACTAATAAACATGGTGGGAAAAATAATTAGGGTGTTTTTGGGTTTGCTATCTCGGCCGCCACACAAACCGAGAGTTCCAAGACTCTCGGTGTCGTTTGGTTTGCACCACCACACGAGACACATGTCTCGGTGTGGTTTGGGTTCGGTCGACAGTAGGTACAAGGCACCCCGACTCGCGTCGGGGGTGTCCTTGTGGTTTTGGGTGGTCTCGGCAGCCACAGCCTCACCATCGGCTAAAGCCGGTGGCTATTTTTGGTAAGCAGGGGGAACCACAGCAAGCAGGGGGACCACCAACAACTGTCGATGGGTACCTTTTGCGTGTCAGCGGTTGGCCGAGAGGACAAGACCACCGACAGCAGTCGGTGGCAGTTTTGTCGAGAGCAAGGCCAACCGGCTTAGGCCGGTTTGCCACTGTTTTCGGGTGAGTTTGGTTCGACCGGTTCACGGGTTCACGGGCTGTTTCACAACACGTTTTAATTAAAATAATACATGGGTTCGGTTTATTATTTTTACAAGTAATAGTTTTACAAGTATTTTTATTTTACAAGTTAATTAAATTAATTTAGCATGGCATATAATTAATTTAATTAAAACATGGACTTAGGTTTATTATTAATATTTAATAATACATGATTTTAACCTAAGTATTTATTTATGTAATTTAGACTATAGTAATTAATCAATTATTAAAACATGACTTATAATTAATTAATTTTCATGACTTAGGTCATATTAATTTAAATATTAATACATGTTTTAAAATAAGTATTATATACACTTTAATTTAATTAAATCATGATTATATTTAACTAAATCGTATAACATATAGTTTATTTAATAAACATGTTATAATTAATAGACTATACTATTAATCACATGACTTAGTATATTTAATCAGTGAAACTTAAGCTTGTTTTATTATCTTATTAATTCAGCTTATTTCTAATTATGGAATCTTTCTATTTCAGGAAACTTACTTTTTTTAGAAACTATCTGTTTTTAGAAACTTATCTATTTTAAGCAGTTAATCTATTTTTAGAAACTTTCTATTTTTGGAAACTTTATATTTTAGGGAACCTGTTATTTTTAGAAAGTTACTTATTATTACACAACAAGTATAATAATACAAGGAATATAAGTAATACTTAATCAGAATATACAAAATACATGGTAAACACAGTATAACGTTAAAATCAGTAAAAACAAGACATGAACATATAAAACAAGCTAAGACATGATATAAAATCAGTTACGTACTCAGTAATTAGAATACTTATACGCGTATAGTATTTATGTAGTATTAGTGAGATCGAAGTAGGACTCTCTTTCGTTCGTCTTCTTCGTTCACTGGACACAAGGTACGGATTCTCCGTCCTTTCAGTATGGACATTCTTTCCTTATTAGGATTCCCCGTATGCAGCCAACTGTTTTCCCAGTATATGTTTTATATGTTTTGATTTGATTATGTTTAATTTAAGTGCCTAAGTCATATACATGCATGACCAGTTTCACCTAGTTATGGAGGTACCATAACCATAACACTGGAGGCACCAGTGTTATGACTTCACCACGACGGAGTGACAGCTCGTGGCGTCTCTTTCAGCTTTTGGCCATATTATTATATTATCATGTGGGGCGTATGGGTGCATCCTAGGTTACATGTTTTAACAGAGTATTCAGGTGAATGTGGTGTGTGCCTTGCATCCTTCACAAGGAGCTGATCCCTCCTACCCAAACTTATATTAATTAGAGGCAACCCCTCTAATTACATGATGAGGTCACCCCTCCAAGTAATCATGCACGTTGATATTTCATGAACTATATTGTCTTAATGGTTAACATGTTAAACAGTATTTATAAGATAAACATAAGGCTTCTCAAACTATAAAAATAGTTTTACTAATTTATACCAGGTTTTCCAGGACTTAATCAATTCCGCTGCTATATGTTGATATGCTTATGTTATTCATTCTATGCTTGTATATCCGTGCACTGAGCGTTATGCTCAGCCGTTTTCCTTTCATGTTCCCAAACGGCAGGTACTCAGGGATCCTTGTAGACTCTAAGCGTACGTGCATATGGATTGGAAGCTTTCTAGCCTTCATTACTTTATGCATTTCGTCATAATTTTTGCTATTTATTTCCATAGACATTGTTTAGTCCTTTTCCTTTACAGTACTTATGTTTGTGTGTGATGAGCTTATACTTTGGGGTACCGATGTTTGTTTCAGGTATTTCCCTTATGGTCATGTAATGTTTAAGACATTTATCCTTGTATGCTTTGATGACACACCATAATCACGCGTGACATTCCATTTACCAAAATGGGGTGTTATAGATAATTAGGAATTTAAATTTGCCCCGTCCTTATGGGAAGGGTCCGGCTATGTCTGTTCCTATTTGTGGAATGGCTATGATGCAGTTATTGGTGTGAGGTTTTGTTTTAGGTACTTTGGGGCTGCCCTGTGTACCTGGCAGCTCTGGTATTTGTTTATTATTTCTTTAGTGTCCCCGTGCATGGTTGGCCAGTAGTACCCTATCCTTATAGCTTTTGATACTACGGACTTCGGTCCAGAGTGCATGCTACATGTTCCTAATGGATTTCTTGTATGATGTAGTTGGCTTGTTTTGGTCCTACGCACCGTCGCCATTGTTCTAGAAATCATTTATTGTACATCGTTCCGTTTATGATTTCGTACTTTTTTGCATTGGTTTTTATTTTTCTTGCTCGTCTCTTTTCTGCTGGTAGTGTCCCTTTTGATAAGAAGTCGTATATTGGAGTCATCCAATTATGCTCTATTTCTTCTACTACCACTAGGATTTCTGTTTCTTCCGTTAACTTCTTGGTTAGTGTTTCCACCAGAGCTTGTTTAGCTAGGTGTGGGAAGCTTGTTGAGACAATTTTGTTGAGCGCATCGACTTTTTTGTTTTCACTTCGGGGTATCTGTTTGATTTTGAATTCTTCAAAATAGCTAATTATTGCTTTTGTTTTTTCTAAGTATTTTTTCATGCTTTCTTCTTTGGCTGTGTATGATCCGTTTATTTGGTTAGCTACTAACCTGGAATCCACATTTTCTTGTATGTTTTTCACCCCCCATTTCTTTAGGTATTCTTAGTCCGACAATTAATGCTTCATAGAATGCTTCGTTGTTCGAAGTTTCAAATTCAAATCTTAACGCATAGGTGAATTTTGTTCCTTTTTGGTGAATTAGTATGAGTCCTGCTCCCGAACCTTCTATGCATGAGGAACCGTCTCTGAACAATGTCCATGTTTCCGGTTGTTGGCTTTCAGCTTCTTTCATAGGGGTGTCTTCGTCGTGTATTTCGGCTATGAAGTCCGCTAGTATTTTCCCTTTTATTGCATTCCGCGGTTTGTAGTTAATTCCTTATACGTCCAAAGCGACTCTCCACATCTACATTCGTCCAGCTGTGTCTGGGTTTGAGAACACCTGTTTGATTGGTTGGTCTGTGACCACTGTTACAGGGTATGCTTGGAAGTATCGTTTAAGCTTTTCGGTTGTATGAATTAGAGCTAGGATCACTTTCTCGATGTGAGAGTAATTTTTCTCTGGCCCTATCAGGGTTTTATTTATGAATTTGATTGGTAGTTGCTTGGAGTTTCTTTTTGTTAGTAGTACTGCACTTACCGTGCTTTTGAAGCGGATAGGTATACTATTAACTCCTCCCCCTGGGTTAGGGTAGCTAACATTGGTAGCTCTACAATCTGTCTTTTGATGTCTCAGAATGCCGTGTCTGATTCCTCTGTCCAGTGTAGTTCATTTTTCTTTATGCATCCTTTCAAGGCTTTGAATAGTGGTAATGACTTTTCTGCTGCTCTTGACATGAATCTGCTTAGGCCCGCGGGCTTTTTGATTAGAACCTGAACTTCTTTTTGTTCTTGGGTGAGGGTAAGTTTATGACCGCTTCTATTCTTTCTGGGGATGGTTTTATACCTTCCGCACTGATCATATGGCCCAGGAACTTTCCTTCTTCTACTCCGAAGGTGTATTTTCCTAGGTTAAGTTTTATGCTTGCGTTCCTCAGAGGTTGGAATTTTTCTTCGACGTCTATGAGGATTTCCTCCTCTGTATTGCTTTTAATGATTATATCATCTGTGTAGACCTCCAGGTTGCGTCACTTTTGTTTTTTGAAGACTATATCTATCATTTTTTGGTATGTAACCCCAACATTTTTTAGTCCAGGGGGTAGTCGTTTGTAACAAAAATACCATGGGTTGTCATAAGTGCTGTTTTTTCATCATCTTCTTCTACTACATGTATTTGGTGGCGTCCTTCGTGGGTGTCTAGAAAGCACTTGAAGGGGTACCCGCATAATGATTCTATCTTTTGGTTATCTTCTGGTAGCTTGTAGCATTCTCTTGAAGATGGTTTGTTAAGATTTGTGAAATCAATGTACATTCTCCTACTTTCAACGCTTTCTTTTATCATTACCGGGTTTGATAGCCAGTTGTGGTAGTGTACTTCTTTTATGATTCCTGCTTCTAATAGCGTTGCCACCTCCTTATGGATTGCGTCATTTCTTTCTGAGGCATGTCCTTTCTTCTTTTGACTTATTGGGGGTATCCCTCCATGACTTTAATGTGATGCTCTGCTATGCTTCTTGGGATACCCGTTATGTCTTTGGTTCTCATGCGAACATATCTAGGTTTTTCCTCACCAGATTACATAGGTCTCTTTTTCATTTTTCTGATAGAGTTTCTCCTATCGTTACCATCTGCTCTGGATATCCTGGGTGGATTGACACTTTTTGTCGTCTTTCCGTGGGCGGGACCTATTGTCTATTTTTTTCCATCATTGCGCACTCGTAAGGTGCCTTTGCATTGTTGTGAAGTGTGAGTATACCTCCATCTATTGGGAGTTTGATCATTCCATGTGCAAGTTATGGTACTGCTTTTGTTTGGCGAATTCCTGGTCTTCCGATGATAATGTTGTATACTGAATATGATCTTACTATCATGAAGTTCATTTGTATTGTTAATGAATGATTCTCATTTGCGACTGTTACTTGTAGTTCTATATGTCCCATTGCCCACATGGTTTCACCATTGAACCATATCAAGAAGGTTGTGGCTGGGATCATTTTCTTTTTTATTTCTGGCCGGAGGTGGTTGAAGCAGTGTTCGTATATTATTTCGGAAGCTGATCCTCCATCTATGTATATTTTGTGTACTTGGTGTCCTTCTATTTCTGCCTCGATTATTACTGGGTCCTCTTCTCCCTCTGACTTGTCCAATGGAGGAAAGGATATTTATGGGCGGTGAGAAGATATTTCTTTTTGTTTGTCTTCTGGTCTCGCCATATGACCGTATCATGAAGACATCCTTAGGATTATCTTCATGAGGTTCCCAGCTTTATTTTTCGTCTCTCACTGTGACAACCATGGTTTTGGGGTTCGTCACTTAGACTATAGTTTAGGGTGTTTTGTGTAAATATGTGCTTTTATGTGCTTATGTGTTTATTTTGTGTGTTTGGAGTGAGGTTTGGATATCGTTTATGGGTATATGGTACTCATAAGTAAATTGAGGAACGGTTATTTCATGTTCATGAGCTCACAAGGTAGTGACTATGAAATGAGATGGTGTTATTTCTTGGTTTTACGTATACGTATATGTATTATAGAAAATCGTATTTTTACGATTTAAGGTTTAGCATTAAGAGGTCTCGGATGAGGTAATTTGTAACACCCCCAAATTTACACAATTCAATACAGCGGAAGACTCGTTGGTGTTACGGGATAGCACATTACTCACATCATAGACAACGCTTAAAAATCGCGTCGTTTAATAATAAAGCATTTCCATTCATAAATATCGAATTTTCATAGGTCCCAAGTCATAGTATTTCATACAAGTTTTTACAAAGCATTTGAACGGAAATTGTTATTTAAGTGCGGGCCATGATGTGTTGTCGTCTTCCCGAAACTTGCAGACAAATTTAATTTAACCTAAATAAACAGAAAATGAACTTGAAATGACCTAAATACCCCTAATGGGCCTCCAAATGGGCCAAATAGTAAAACAGACCCCTCAATAAGAAAACTGTTCACGAAAATGGCCCAAAACTTCCAGTTAAGCTTAAAATTCAATTTTAAACACAAAATTACAAAAGCCCAAAAGCTGAAAATGAGTTTATCATAGCTTATTTCAAAACAGCTTATCCTTAATGGGCTTTTTGGCCCATTAATCTATAAGCCAATGCCATAAGCTGTAATTTCACACACGTCATTCTATTGACCTCAATAAGCCTTTTGTAAAAAGAAACTTTGAAAAAGTCCAAGAAATAAGCCTGAAATAAGCAAAAGCTCTCTACACAAAACGACAAAATAGTCGTTTTCGAGTTCTAGACCACTTCAAGGGCTGAATCAAGTTGCAAAAGGTTTCAAATGACTTAATTAAGCAAAATCAACATGAAGTTTTCAAAAAGAACCACTCAATAAGCTGGAATAGGCAATAAGCTGTTTTGAAAAAGTCAAGTCAATTCGTTTTCTAGTCAAACCTTAAAGTCAAATCCTAAAAAGCTTCAGAATAAACAAATGTGTCAAATGATGAAGACTGATTACAAAAACAAAGTTGTTGCAGGTATAAATAAGCTATTATAGCTTATTGATAAGTTGTTTGATAAATAACACTAGCAGTGGCTAGTTTTGGGTGTCTAGTAGTGGGAAAAGTTTCCACTGCTTGACTTAATTGACTTTTTGTCTTTAGTGAGATTTTGTTGGAATCAAAGAACAAACAAGGCACCCTTATAACCGGTGGGTTATAAGGAGTCAATAACAAGCAACAAATCACAAAAACACTTAGCCAATTAGTACAGTTAATTTAAACAGTCACCAGACATTGCCCAGATATGAAAAAGAAGCAGTTTTGAACAAATAAGCAGATTAAGCAAGAATAAGCCTACCAAATTGAACCAAATGCATACACAAGCTATAATAAACTCAAATAAGCATACATAAACTTGTTTCACACACTGGATCAAAGAATAGAGCAAGATTCAAGCTTATGAATATTACTGATGAACACAAAGATGAACACAAGATCCTTTTACTGATGTATTTGACCACAAGCCCAATTTCAAACCCTCAAATCTCTAAAACAGGTTACACAACTTGGTTTAAGTACTTGTTAATCCTAAACATGCATACACTCTAAGTGTTCCCAAGATTTTAGGTCAAAATATGCAAAAACAAGCAAGTTATGGCACAAATTAGATTTTGATGTTTAAAAGCTCAAGTATGGAAAATATCAGCACACAAATACCTAATTATCAGGTACCAACTCAAACAAACACTTAGCTCCTACTAAAACTAGCATACAAAGCTTAAATCAGTAAACCCAAACACCTCTTAAACTTTTTAAATCAAAATTTATGAAGTAAAAAACATTTTCAGGTTAGACCAAGCATAGATAAACATCATAAAAACTTCCTTATGCACTTAAAACAAGATTCAAGCCACAAGAACAACACATACACTAACAGAATGCAAAATCACATCAAACACCTTTTTTCAACATATTTTTGGGAAATATAACTCAAACCTCATGAATGCACATCCACACTTACGTATGTTTGAGCTTATGTGCCTAGCTTAACAAGGCACAAGCTTCCAAACAGCTGCTAAGAACAACAAGGTTAGAACAAACAGAATATATAAAGAAGAAAAATGAAAAAAATGAACCAAGACTAATTCAAGCTTTGTACCCACTCTTTGAATATCCCCAAACCAAGACCTCACCTCACCTTGATAATCTTCTTATCAGGGTGATGTGACCAATCTTAGCCTAAAAATTTCAAAGGTTTGAACCAAAGAAATTAGAAAAAATCAGGTTTTTAGAAAATCTTGCAATTTCTTGCACAATCTTTAAAAACAAGTTTTGAAACTTCACAATCACAAACTAGAACCAATAACAATAAGTAAATGAGAATGGCACTTGGAATTCGTCAAAGATATCAAACACTTTTTCATTACTTTGAATAAAGGATTTATAGATTCTTGACCAAAAGAAAAACCAAGAGCAAACTAAAATGTAATGAGCTAGACCCTTTATATAGAGGGTGTACATGGTCCTAGAAAGCTGAAAAATTTAAAACCCTAAGTAATGAACTTCCTCTTTTTCCCTTTATAGTTCAAAATTCTCTTGAACATGTGAAGAAATTTGGCTGTTTGTGAGGCTGTAAAAGATGCTCCAATTTGATAAAAGGCTCCCATTAAGCTTAGATATGAAGCCACATTGTGGTTCGTTGGATTTCTGGATGGTTTTGTCTTCTTCTCCAAAAGTGAGGCAGGGGACGTATCATGTGAACATATGAATGGTGAGGTGGCAGGTTTATGGCTTGGATTTTGATCATTACCACCTTAATCATAAAACTGGATATTATTAGGGCTTAATTGCAAGTAATTATCAAACCCCTAATTGTGTTCTTGGCTAGAATAGTTATGGTTTTGATCTTGTATAACTTTTGAAAACATGTTAACCGCCTAATTAATATAACTAAATAATTAGTTATATAATCGGTGGTTAGTGGATGGTGATGTGGCAACATGGGAGGTTTTGATTGGCTGTTTGGAGTGAGTAGGACACGTGGTGAGGTGTAAGTGGTTAAGGTAAGTTCCTTTGTCTGCCAGATTTGATCCCCCTTCTTTCTTTCCTCTTTCATTTCTTGTTTTAAACAGCCAAAACGAATTTCCCTTTATAAGCAAGTTTTATTTTTCATACTTTTGCCCCAAAAAGTTTCCAAATGTATTTCAAAGGGTATTATTTGACATTTGATGATATTTGAAGGACCAATCTTGTAATGTCTTCAATCTTTAAGGTCTTGACTTGTATTGTTGACTTTGTGGAGGACTAAAAGTGACAAGTCTTCAAATATGAGGGACCATTCTTGCCAATTCTTCAAAGTTAAGGGTCTTTTTTGTAAATTTGACAAACTTTATGGACCAAACTTGAAATTATGAATATACAAGGGTTTAAAGTGTCAATTATTCAATAATGAAGGACCCTTCTTGTACAATCTTCAATTCTTCAAGGATTTTTCTTGGAAAATCAACTCTAGGGCCCGATTCATTGTGCGGCTTTGTTTCCCGTGTTCGTTTTTGCTTGTTTCTTGTGATCTTTTGTCATTTTCTCAATATCGGTACCTAAAATACACATTGAACAAACACAAGCATATATTTGGAACATTTTATGATATTTTTACCATTTTAATCTCGTTTTGGACGATGAGACTATGTATAAAAGTAGTCTCATCACTCCCCCATACTAAACCATTGTTGTGCCCTCACGTAATGCTAGAATGAAGTATCTTAGCACCTCCAAAACTCATTTTATGCACTTTTATTGAATAATAATAGACTTACTAAACTACCACTACTTGCTACTACTTGTGTTTTAAACATAATGTATGATTTTCATCACAAAATGGGACGTTTAGGTTCATAGAACAAGAACACGTTTAGGTTCATAGAACAAGAACATGTGAATGCTTCGTTAGATATAATTTCATCGTCCTTGATTTTCACCCAATTCCATGCCAAGCGTGAAACGAGATCATTGTCATTATAAGTTAGTAATGCTAACACTACTCATATGCCCCAATCACGTACTTAGACTCCCATAATCCTAATTGGTATCTCTTATATTTTATTTTTTTCTTGAATGTTCACGAGGATACATTTTTTACTTATGCGATGATAGAGATTTAGGTCTAAAAATAGAGTCATAACGTTGTAACCAAGACCATCGAATTAATAACTCCCTAATAGACAACGATGTCAAAAAATTGAGTCAACAAGAAGGATCGATAAACACGGTTTTATAACGGTTTTGAACATGAGACTTATTACCAAGAATTTTATACGCCCCCTAACGGATGGGCCTTATTATCATAGGTTTACATCCATCTTTTATTCAACAGTCTTGCCTTGCCTTTTATTGAACCTCACCATGAGGTGTTTATTATGGCCAAATACGTATATCCTCACGCAAAATCAAATTTTGGATCTTTAAAGCTTCAAAGATTAAGGCATAATTCACTTTCAATTTCGCATAGATTTTTCGGCCTTGTAAGCTTCAAATTGTTTGCTTGATTTAGGTGAGCACTTGAAATCTTATTATTAGGTGAAGCTTTCGATTATTCGGGTTGCCAATACTTCAAAACCGTGACGCTGACGATACCTTAATGTCTTCCCAATTTAATTACATGGAAGCTACTAGAAAAGACTAGAAACCAACAATCAAGACTAAACCGCTAAGCCAATACTTATTAGCAAAATATATATACAAGCGAAGGGAGAATAAGAAAACAACGAGAACACATGAGTTTTAGAAAGAATACGAGTATTCTACGTTTAGCATAGTAACTTATATTTAACTTTATCATTTCTCGTCCTCATTTAAGACGCTTAGCCTAATACGAAGTTAAGGAATCGAAGCTAAGTGCTCAACACGCACGGTCGAGTTAAAAATTACTCTTATTCTCGCCATCGGAAAATCTACATTCGTGTCTTCAAACACTTACGAAACATGAGAATTTTTTTAAAATTTGGCCATTTTTAGCCTTATTTTGCAACAAAACGATAAACAAAAAGATAAAATTTTGAAAGCGTGAAGGTTTGGCAAGGCAAGTATCTATTCACCCCCATACTAAAGTTAAACATTGGCCTCAATGTTTCGATTCTAAGGGTAAGATACCCCCATACTAGAGACGAAGTCGAATGCTTAATCTAGCATGGAAAGGGTGGAACCATTAAATCAATAGCCATTTATGAAGTGTGCTAAAAACCAAAGGTTAGAACATATAAGGATATATCATATGGACATCGAGAAATTCTTCAAAGCAAACGTTCGAGTGCTCCCATAAAACAAACACGAGAGGCTCCAATCGTGAAGATAATGATCATCTAAAAACCACATATCACAAACAAACATGGAACAAAGGTTGGAATGGCACAAATCCCCTCACGTAAGCTACATTAGAAAACGATAATATGTACATGGATAAGCATGGGACTCCCCCATGAGGCACCTCATTTTTTATTACCGAGTCATGAGCTCGACTCGATCCCCTCAATACTAATTATCATTAGGGAAGGTGACTTGGTCGAGGTAGTTCAAAGAGGGAACTTCCCCACCAAAGTAGTGCTTCAACCTATGTCCATTCACCATAAAGTTAGGACCATCATTTTGAGCTAGCTCGATGGTCCCATAAGGAAACACTTGGGTAACGGTGAATGGACCGGACCAACGGGATTTAAGCTTGCCGGAAAAGATTTTCAAATGTGAGTTTAAAAGCAACACTTTATCTCCAATGTTAAAAACCCGGTTTTTAATTTTAGAATCATGAAACTTTTTTCTTTTCTCTTTGTAAATAAATGAACTTACATAAGCAATGTCCCCCAATTCATCCAATTCATTTAATTGCATTTTCTGGTGTTTTCCCACGGTCTCAATGTCATCATTACAATGCTTTAGGGCCCAATAAGCTTTGTGTTCGAGTTCAATTGGAAAGTGACAATTCTTCCCATACACGAGCGTATAAGGAGTGCACCCAATGGGCATCTTATGAGCGATACGAAAGGCCCATAAAGCATCGTCTAACTTATCCGACCATGATTGTCGGTTCTCTCCTATCGATCTCTCCAAGATCCTCTTCAACGCTCGATTTGAAACCTCTACTTGCCCACTCGTTTGTGGGTGATAAGCCGTAGAAAGCCAATGTGTAACCCCATATTTCTTTAAAACTCTTTCAAATTGTTCATTGAAAAAATGGGTTCCACGATCGCTTATGATAGCACGAGGGGTTCCAAACCGAGAAAACAATTGCTTCAAAAACTTGACTACCACACGAGCATCGTTCACGGGCAAAGCCTTAGCTTCCACCCACTTAGATAGGTAGTCAATGACGACAATGATGTACTTATTACCACGAGATGATGGGAATGGCCCCACAAAATCAATTCCCCAAACGTCAAAGATCTCACATACTTGGATGATGTTTTGTGGCATTTCATAGTTTTGTGAGGCTTTGCCTTGACTTTGGCATGAGTCACATGACTTGACAAGTGCATGTGCATCTCGGTAAATAGTAGGCCAAAAGAAACCGGCATCAAAAACCTTCTTCGCCGTGAGATTAGCACCATGATGACCACCTGTGGGTCCCTCGTGACAAGCTCTAAGGATATTAGAAGCTTCGGTGCCAAAAACACAACGTCTAATAATTTGATCCGCACAAGTACGAAAGAGGTAAGGGTCGTTCTAAAAGTACAACTTGACGTCATGAAAGAATTTTCGTTTTTGTTGAGTCGTCATACCCTTAATGATGAAGTTCTTCGCATGGTAATTTGCGATGTCCGCAAACCATGGGGTGGATGAGTCAATCTTACAATTCACTACACCAAGTGTCTCGAGAGGAAATGTTTCGACGATTTCCTTGTTCTCGTACACACTTTGGTGAGGATCTTCCAAGCGAGAAAGATGATCGGCCGCTAGATTCTTGGCTCCTTTTTTGTTAAGGATTTCGACATCAAATTCTTGTAGGAGGAGAATCCTACGAAGCAATCTCTGCTTTGCATCTTGCTTAGCCATGAGATACTTGATTGCCGAGTTATCCGTATACACTATGCATTGGGTCAAGACGAGGTAAGGTCGGAATTTCTCAAATGCATACACCACGGAAAGGAATTATTTTTCCGTTGTAGTGTGCTTAAGTTGAGCCTCGGTCATCGTCTTGCTAGCAGAGTGGATAGGCAAGAAGTGCTTTTCATGACGTTGCCCCAATACGGCCCCAATAGCGTAATCACTTGCATCAAACATAAGGTCAAAGGGGAGGTTCTAATTGGGAGCAACAAGAATGGGAGCTTCGGTAAGTTTCCTCTTAAGGATTTCAAAGGCTCGTACACAATCTTCGTTAAAGACAAAAGGAGCATATTTTTCGAGGAGATGTGTAATAGGTCGAGAAATCTTAGAAAAATCTTTGATGAATCGACGATAAAAGCCTGCGTGACTTAGGAAACTCCTAACTCCCTTAACGGTTTTGGGATGAGGTAATTTGGCGATGACGTCTACCTTAGCTTTGTCAACCTCAATCCCCGCTTTCGAGACTCTGTGCCCTAAGACGATTCCTTCCTTAACCATAAAATGACATTTTTCCCAATTGTAAAACCCGCATGCTTTTACCATTAATAGTACCCTTAAGATCGTATGTATATGATTAGAACTTTCCTTTTATAGCACGTTACGTTTCACGTATAAGAATTATTAGTATTACGTACGTGTTATAACACGATAAGTATTTACTACGTATGAACACACGATAATTATTCCAATAATATTTATAATCACGAGCAAACGAACATGAAATCATGAACGTAAATTAATCACCAACTAAAATTAAGTATGTATATATATTTATTACGAACATGAATAAATATATTAAGTCACGATCGATAACTAACTAAAACACGTAAGTTACGAACACGAGAACACACTAATATTTTAGACACGGAAAACATTCGGGTAACCCCATGTGGGCCCCATTACCCACGAAATTAGGAAGAGAAAAAGGGCCAAGCCCATGTTTAATTTTTTTACCAAAACAAGAAAAAAGGAAAATATCTTTTCATTATTCAAGATTTTCTCAAAAAGTAAAAACCCTAATTCTTTCTTCCTTCTGCTTTTGGCCGCCACTTTCAAGAACACCACAAGGGTGATTCGGTTTGATTTTAACCTTGGAATTATTACAAGGATCGCTGTGTGTTCGTCCTTATTTGATCCACGTATTCGGTATAGCTTTTAACCCTTTTCTTTTTATGTTTTGATTTTGATAATCACATAAATCATGATGTTTTTAATGAAACTAATTAAAAACAATTATTTTAAACATGTTAATGATCATGGGGTAAATCAAACAAGGGTTTTAGGGGTGTTTGTGTTGTAGCCGACGCCTAACCGAGCCCTTAAGGGGTCTCGGCTTGGTTTATTACACACCACCGAGACCATATGGTCTCGGTATGGTGGTGATGATGTCACGGAAGCAACAAGCAAGGGGGAACCCCGACCTTGGTCGGGGTATGGTGATGGTTACGGGTCCGGTTCATGGTTTTTAGTCACGGGTCCGGTTCATGAATTATTTTCAAGGTTTATGATTTTCACTAGTTATGTTTTAGACTTAAATTAAATTAATAAAAACATGACATGATTAATTTAATGTACATGACTTAGGTTATAAATTTAATTATTAGTTCATGAATTTTAATCTAAGTATTTATATTTAATTAGACTTTATAATTAATTAATTATTTAAAACCATGACTATAATTAATTAATTAACGTGACTTAGGTTATATTATAAATAGTTAATAATACATGTTTTAAACTAAGTATTTTACCTTTGTTTAATTAAAATCATGATATATTTAATTAAATACTTTTAACCTATAGTTTATTTAATTTACATGTAATAATTAATAAACTATACTTTATAACTACATGAGTTAGAATAATAATCAGAAAACACTTAAGCTTATATAATTAGCTTATTTAACCAGCTTATATCTATTTATGGAAACTTTCTATTTTTAGAAACTTATTTAATTAAGGCAGCTAATCTATTTATGGAAAATTTCTATTTTTAGAAACTTATCTATTTTAAGCAGTAAATCTATTTTTGGAAACTTTCTATTTTTGGAAACTTTCTATTTTTGGAAACTTTCTATTTTTGGAAACTTTCTATTTTTGTAAACTTTCTATTTGTGGTAACTTTCTATTATTGGAAACTTTCTATTTTAGGAAACTTGCTATTTTTAGAAAGTTACTTATTATTACACAACAAGTATAATAATACATGAAATACAAGTAATACTTAATAAGAATAGACAGAATATATGATAAACACAGTATAAAGCTTAAAACAGTAAAACATGACATGAACATATAAAACAAGCTAAGACATGATATACAACCAATTACGTATTTAGTAATCAGATACTTATACACGTATGTATTTATGTAGCATTAGTGATACCGAAGTAGGACTCTCTTCCGTTCGTCTTCTTCGTTCACCGGACATAAGGTACGGATTCCCGTCCTTTTAGTATGGACACTCTTCCCTTATTAGGATTCCCCGTATGTAGCCAACTGTTTTCCCATAGTATAAGTTTGTATGTTTGATTTGCTTATGTTTAATTAGAATACCTAAAGCCATATACATGCATGACCAGTTTCACCTAGTTATGGAGGTACCATAACCATAACACTAGAGGCACTGGTGTTATGACTTCCCTACGGCGGAGTGATTGCTCAGCTTTTTCTCCCATCGCTTGTTAATAATTTAATTGCAATAAATAAGGTCGTATGATTTGAAAAGTTACTTAGCTTCTAGCAGAAGATTGTTTAAAAGTTGCTCGGTATTAATTAGAGTTCATAGCCAAGGCATAACTTACTGAAGCGGGATGCGAAGATTGGCGAGTCCGAAAAGGCCCTAACAAGGCATGAGGGCTACATTTTGTTGCTAAAGATCCAAAGTGATGTAAAGAATCATTTATCAAAAATCAATATGAAGGATCAAGACACACAACGAAAAGCAAATACTCCCCTAAAGATCATGGAGAAGTCTATCCGAAAAGACCCTAACAAGGTATGAGGATAAATAGATCCAAGTCCTAAAAGGAGGCGGATCGTTGTATATCAAAATCCCAAATAAAGATTGGAGAAAAATGAAGAAGTCGTGGTCCAATTATGAAGAATCTCTCAAAAACTTCAAGTGAAGAAATTCCTATTATGAAGAGAAGACCATTATTTCAAGAACGTCTCTCAAGATTTGAAGTATGAAGTTAATGCCAAATATCGATCCGAGAAAGGTCTCAAATCGCGAAACGAGTTATGCCAAGACATGAACTTTATGAGGTTTCGAGAAGCAGTTTTAAAAGATTTTTTCCTTTAGCTAACTATTAATTAAATCGTCCTACTTTATTTCAACCTAAATAACTATCAAAATAAGTCAACAATGCATCCTCGTGATCATTCAAGACAACAATAAAATATAAGAGATACACCTAGGAATAAGGGAGTCTAAGCGAATAATTGAGCCACATGAGTGATTGTTAGTTTGCTAACTTATAATAACAATGATCTCGTTTTTAAGCTTAGTATGCGGAACGTGAAACTTGAGGGTGATAAACATTCATGACAACCAAAGCCCTAATGTAAGTCTTAGATTTCTTTACTTGTTTTCTTCCTTTAAATATTTTGTTATTTTCTCTTTTTAAGTTTCCTTAATGTCTTGTATTTAATAAAGGCCAAGGTGGGTTAATCATGATGGAAAATGTAAATCTTGCTTTGTAATTAATGCATTGCATGAGGGCATTGCAATGATCAAGTGTAGGGGATTTGATAGGTGTGTAAACACCCATCCTTTTACAACTTAATTGTAATAAAAACGAGACCAAAACGTGTATTTTATGTCGTAAAAGTCGGAAATGCGTGGTTTGTGTTGTTATTGTGTTTTAGGACCAAAAGATGAAAAAGGAAGAAAACACGGGCTTTCACGGGCTTTTATCGAAGAAAAAGACAAAAGACGAAGTCAAAAGATCAAAAGTGCAAAAAGAACGGAAGTCCAAGGCCTATTCTGAAGATTTATCGAAGAAAAAGTCTAAAGACGGAAGTTTAACGAAGTCGAAGAACCAAGTCTAATAAATGAAGGAAATTAGAAGACAAGTTCATTTTATATCGACAAATCCCGAGACAACGTCAAAGAAATTAAAAGACGAGAAGACAAAGTGAAAGAAGAAAGCATCAACACTTACCTCCCTCCTCCTATATATACCCTCCTAATGTGTCATTAGGAGGGTGTTAGTTAGTTAGAGTTAGTCAGTTTTTAGGAGTATGAGGAGGAGTAGATTAGTTTTAATTTCTCTCTCTAAATTTCCTTTCAAGTTTGCTTAAATCTTCCATCTTTAAATTTTGTAATCTTGAATCTTAAATCTTTATCTTAATGTTAAGCTTTTCATAATCCATCTTATTCTTCCTTTCTTGATTTAATCTTGTGTTTGATTTGGTAAAAGTATGTAGTTTGTTTTAATCTTCATGCTTATTTGATTAAAGTATTTACCTTTTTGTTCGTATCATTTTTATGAAATTTATAGTCTTGGTTATTGTGATTTTTGCTTATTTCGTGTTTAGCTTATTTTAATTTAAGTCTTTTTAAAAGTTTAATCTTTTTAAAAGAAAAAGTTGATTTTATAAATTTTGCTTATTTTTTGTTTTGAAAGTTTTTAAATTCATGGCTTATTTAGTTTTTCTTAATTTAGATTTGGTTAAGTTTTTGGTAAATGCTTATTATTAAAGTGCTTATTTGGTTTTTGCTTATTTCCTTTTTACATTCTGTCGTAATGTCTAAGGGTTTTAAAGGATCCGATCGGGTATTGTGATCACATAAGCCTTAGGGTTTCTACTTGCGATCAAATACCTCGATCATAAACTGCAATCACTACTCATGATCCAGGCTACGATTACTTGACTACGATCTGGGCTACGATTGCTGGGTTACGATCTATGGCTACGACCAACTGGTTACGATCGCCTGTCACGATCCAGGCCACGATCTAGGGTTGTGATCTAGGTTTAGATTGTTGGTTGTGATCTAGACTTAGATCTAGAGTGCGATCGCTTGACTGCGCTCCAGGGTATGATCCTGGTTACGATCGCGAGTTGCGATTGGGTTGCAAGTTTTGGTTTTATTTCTTTTTTTATTTGAAGTTTTAAATTTAATCTTTTCCCGCCATTTTTACTTAGTATTATTTTAAATTTGTTTTGTCTTAGTTTTATTTTTAAGTTTTCAAATTTTACTTTTTGTCGAGTTTTAATTTTTCGTCGTTTATTCTAAAGTTTTAATTTTTAGTCTAAATCTTTTCAAGCTTTTATTTTTATTTTACTTTAATTAATTACTCAACGACATTTTCATTTTTAGTTTAAAATAGATAATCATTTCCTTTCCTTCCACCAAAGACGATTGAGTCACACAATTAATTGTAATCAATTCGATTAGACGCCGAGAACAACGAACATTTAACCTAGGAAAATCCTACTTTCAGTTATCAAGGAAATCAAAGGAACAATTATAAGGGTAACAACTATGGGAATCAAGGGGCTAATAACCAAGTGCAAAACAAAAATCAAAACCATGATTTTCAAAACAACTACAAAAGTTTGCAAAACTTGAAAGATCTTCCAAATGAATTTGTTGAATATGCAAATGGTAATGATGCTAGGTTTGATAATATACAAAGGGAGATCATTAGCCTAAGATCCGAGTTTTAGAATTATTTGAAAAAAGAGTTGAAAACCGAGCTCGTAAATGAACTTAAGATTCATACCAACAAAAGATGGAACAAGGGCAACATGAGATAAAACAAGAGATGCTTAAGGCCGATAAGAGGCAATCTATGTTTGAGGATAAAATTATCTATGTTTGAGGCTATAATGTGTAAACCGTCTTCTTCGAGTAGTCTTCCTAGTAACACAATATCGAACCCTAAGGGAGAGATGAAAGTGATTACCACACGTAGTGGTAAGACACTTAAGGAACCGACTCCTCAACCAATTACTCCAACGGTGGAGGAAATTAAGGAAGAATCCGAGGTGGTGGTCGAAGAGGAGCATATCCCAATCCCACGAAGTACCGCTCAAACCACACCTACGGTTGACCCATTACCATCATTGGAACCCGAGATTCCAAAGGCTATGCCTATGCCTCAACCCACACCACCTTTGCCTTACCCATCGAGACTTCATACGGAGAAACGGCAAGAACGTGAGAATTACCAATTCGAGCTTTTTATGAAAAAATTTCGTGACTTGCATTTCAATATAAGTTTTGTCGATGCTTTGGTCATGATTCCTTGATTTGTCGCTAACTTTGTTGTCTAGTTGTCATCGGTTTACCTTAACCGCATACCTCAAAAAGTCGATGATCCCGGTAAATTCTTGATTCCATGTGCTATTCAAGATATGGAAGAATGCTATGCCTTGGCCGATCTTGGCGCTAGCATTAACTTGATGCCTCTTGCAATCTTCAAGTCGCTCAATCTTCCTAATCTTACTCCTTCACTAATGTCTATCGAATTGGACGATCATTCCATGGTTCCTGCATGTGGATTGACCGAAGACGTTTTTGTGAAAGTGGGAAAGTTCTATTATCCGGTAGACTTTATCGTTTTCGATATTCCCACAGATCCTCAAGTTCCTCTTATTTTAGGTCGTTCGTTTTTGGATACGTCAATGGCGTTGATTGATGTGCATGCTAGAAAAATCACCTTACGTTTCAACGACGAGGAACTTGTTATAAACGCAACACAAAACTCTCAACTTTCTCATGTTTATTCCGTCGCGACTATAAACCTCGTTGATATCATCGACGTCGTTTGCGAGTAATTTTCACAAGAGTTTTTAGGTTTTGGTGACGATGAAAATAGTGGCAATCCCACTATGCTCGATCCTATTCTTGATAATTCGACACCATCCTTCACTCCATTTGAAGGTGGTGGTTTTACGTTGGAAGAATCTGATGTTGCTCGTACTTGTAACGAAGACCTCGACAACGATGAGGACTTCTCGATTATCAAGGATTTTCTTAATGATTTCCCATTTCCTCCGCCTGAGGAGGTTATGAGTATCGAGCCCAAATCTTCAAACGAGGAACCACCAATCCCTGAGTTGAAAGATTTACCTCCTCATCTTGAATACGTAATCTTGGAAGGAGACGATAAGTTGCCGGTTATTATTGCGAAAGATCTTTCGGACGATGAAAAAACCGCACTTATCGATGTTCTAAAGGACCACAAAGGGGCAATGGCGTGGAAATTATCCGACATAAAGGGGATCGATCCTAAATTTTGTACCCACAAAATCTTAATGGAGGAAGACTACAAACCCGCAATCTAATGTCAAAGGAGGGTGAACCCCAAAATTCACGACGTCATCAAAAAGTAAGTCCTAAAACTTCTTGACGCGGGAATGATTTACCCTATTTTCGATAGCCCTTGGGTGAGTCCCATTCGTTGTGTCCCAAAAAAGGGAGGAATGACCGTTGTGCCTAATGATGACAACGAGTTAATTCCACCTAGACTCGTGACCGGTTGGAGGGTGTGTATCGACTATCGTAAGTTGAATGACGCCACTCGTAAAGACCATTTTCCCTTGCCCTTCATGGATCAAATGTTGGAGCGTCTTGCGGGAAATGATTTCTATTGATTTTTAGATGGTTTTTCGGTTACTTCCAATTCCCCATCGATCATCGTGATCAAGAAAAAACTACATTTATGTGTCCATATGGAACTTTTGCCTATCGTAGAATACCATTCGGACTTTGTAATGCACCGGGAACTTTTCAACGGTGTATGATGGCTATTTTTCATGACATGATCGAGAATACGATGGAAGTCTTTATGGATGATTTTTCTGTGTTTGGTTGTTCGTTCACTTCGTGTTTGTCGAATCTTGAGAAAATGTTGAAACGTTGTGAGGAAACCAACCTTGTGCTCTGTAACATCCCATATTGATAAATGGAATGTCACGCGTGATTATGGCGTGTCATCAAAGCATGCAAAGTAATATGTAGTAAAAAATACATGACCATAGGGAAAACCGAAATCAAACATCGATTCCCAAATATAAGCCCAAAACAATATAAAGTAAATGAAATGAATGAAAGACTAAACAAGCATAAGTATATGAAGGCAAAAGGAGAAGAAGTCCATGGCAGCTTCCATCCTATGCACGTCCTTCAAATGCTCGAGTCAGTCCTTGGGTACCTGCCGTTTTGGGACATGGAAAGGAAAGTAACGGTTGAGCATAACGCTCAGTGCACGGATATACAACCATGAAATGAATAATATAGGCATATAAACATGAAACAGCGGAAGAAACTAAGTCCTGGATAACCCGGTTAAGTCTTAGTAAAACTGGTTTTATAGTTTGAAAAGCCTTATGTTTATCTTGTAAAAACTATTTAACATATTTTACCATTAGCCAATATAGGTCATGAAAATCAACGTGCATGAATACTTGGAGGGGTGACCTCATCATGCAAATTAGAGGGGCTGCCTCTAATTTAATATACTGGTTTTTGGGGTAGGAGGGATCAGCTCCTTGTGAAGGATGCAAGGCACACACCACATTCACAATGAGTAATCTGCTGAAAACATGTAACTAGGATGCACCCATACGCCCCACATGATAAATATAATAATATGGCCAAAAGCTGAAGGGACGCCACGAGCAATCACTCCGCCGTAGGGAAGTCATAACACCAGTGCCTCTAGTGTTATGGTTATGGTACCTCCATAACTAGGTGAAACTGGTCATGCATATATATGGCTTTAGGTATTCTAATTAAACGTAAGAAAATCAAACATACAAAGTTATACTATGGGAAAATAGTTGGCTGCATACCGGGAATCCTAATAAGGAAAGAGTGTCCATACTAAAAGGACGGGAATCCGTACCTTATGTCCAGTGAACTGTAAAACCCCAAAATTTGGGCTTTTGGCACGTCACCGGCTTTATTATTATTATCGTTCATCATATAATGTTTTTACGGATCACTTTCATAATACATCAACACAAGACTTATTGCGTACAAAAATCATGATTTTAGTATATAAAAATAGTAGAGTATTTTAACTTACTATTATATACAGACATCTTAACCTAAACTACACTATAATTAATAACGTCACATTTAATACAACTTGTAGTGTAATGGATACACATTAGAAAATTTGACACCAAATAAAATAAAATACATAAAAATATTTCTTTCCTCTTTTGACAATCAAAAACTCGTGTATACATATATACTCTTTTTTATTTGTAATATAACAAATCCTAATCATGTACTACTAAGATCTTATATAATCTTTATACCATCTAGCCTAAATTTATACAAATCTCATACAAGCATATACAATCCTATCCAAATCTAACTAAATATCTTAAGATCTTGCAAATATAACTAAAATTCATACACAATCCAAGTATATATCTTACCATACCCTAGCTAGATCTCCTAAATCTAGGTAATATCCTAAGTATCAAGCTAACCAAGTTGCTCTAGCCAAATCCCCTTCATTTTTTCGGATGATACTATGTGGAAATAGTATCCACCACTTGTTTATACCTTGAACCTTATAACCCTTGACCTTGTCTCCTCAAACCTTCTCTAGATGCCTCATACACGGCTACTAAATGAAAGGAAAGGCCAAGTGTATCATCCCATAAAATCTAGGATTGTACTTGCATAATATTTCACTAGATCTCCAAAATCTACCAAGATCATAAGCTTATATATCTATCCGATTATGATTAGAACACAAAAACATCCATCTCTCTCAATAAACACAACACCAACACCATCACTTTCTCCCTTCTTTCTTCTCTGTCGAGAGCAACAAACCACCACAACTTCTCCTTTTCTTCCTGGATGAAACACAAGTAAACATAAAACACATGCAAAACTCTTTCTGCTCATGTGGTTTACATTATCCTAACGACTACATAAACACCCCACGTAAGTCCTTATCACCCCTTATTTGGTGTTGTTCGTTGACAAGTAAACCAAACCCACGTCTCTTTCCCCTTGTTTGGTTCGTGTCATCACCTCATCGAAGCAAGGGCTGGAGTGGAAAAGCTAGTACCTTCGTTGTCTATTGAATCATCACTACTTTCATAGCCTCGTAAGTTACCCAACTCGTTTCCCTATTCTTGTAGTAGTTACACAGTACATGCGTGCATTCACCATTTTTAATCCATAGTAGTTGTGCTTGAAATCTTGTTAAAATTAAAAATGGGGAAAACATAAGCAAATACTATCTTTCTGTGCCTTTCGAACGATGTATAAAAAGGGTATTGTAATTAATGGATTAGAGTTAAACATAGAATCAGGGCACGGGCTAGTAAAATGAAACAGGAAGTAAAAACCAATAGTGAATTCAAATATATAGACACAAACGAAACCTCACATATGAGACCTAAAAACGACCCACCTAGGATCAAGTGCCCACGGGTTTTATAGAGGCAAAACGTACCCCATAGTACCGAGATTATAACCCAACTCGAATCACATAAATGGTTAAGAAACGAACTAGGAATCACATACCGAAACAAGCCGAACATAACATATATAGATCGAAACAACCTCCTGATGTAATAAACGTACCCTAGGGAAACGCGCACTTAAAACGCGAACTGGGCTAAAACGAAATTACTAGGTCTTAATTTATCCCTTAAATAGTAACTCTGCCAAATTTGAACGCAAACGGACTACGTTTGCTAGGTTAAACGAATTAACCATACGCGTTATTTTATGTGTAAAACTAGCCCGAATAGCCACTTTTAGAGCCTGTTTAGACCCAGTAGCACCCCGACCATAGATCTGCTTTTGGGAGCATTTCGTAGATCACCTAGCCAGCTTTCCACAGCCTCTTGAATCACCTAAGAGCTATAACGAATCGGGAAACTGACTTTGAAAACCTGCGTTTGAACACTAAAAGCTGTCAGCACTTGGATAAAAAGCTGACAACATGTACATGTAGGCTGACCAGCCGATTTTGGCTGCGTTTTTTAGCGAGTTAGAGTTAGATCTGGAACCCGACACCAACTAGGATATTGTAGATCTCCTGGCTACCTTTCCGTAGACACCAAGAACACTGAAAACGGTCAAGTAACGAACAAGTTACAGCCCTTTAAAAATCTGCCTCGCACACTTTAAAAGCTGACGAAAATTTAAACATTTTGACCCGCTGTCTTTGAACCCGTTTTTACCCATTTTAGAGCCGTTTTCAAGCAAAACTTAAAGAACGAAACTTTTAGACGGCGTGTCCGAGAATACAAATATGTTCCCCGTTTGTTTTATGGCTAAGTAACGAACCCGTAATGAATCTTCAAAAATCAAGAATTATAACATAAAACACTTGAAGCACAAGGACTAATATTGCCATTTTATGGAAGTTTAGCAAGCCCTAGGGGCTGTTTTGGTAACTATATTAAAATCAAGGACTCGTGTGCAATTTAACTTAAGTTTTATTAATATTATTTAATATAATAAACTATAAGGGCTATATTATAAGTCGTGAAACATGGAGGACTAATTGTGTACAATCGGAACTTGAAAGACGTTTATGAAACATTAAATTTATACAAGTCCTAATTAAATAAATCATTTTATTTAATTCATTTGAACTGTTACAATTCGAACGGGGTAAATACACTTTATTATATTAAAAGTGTACATGTTACGATAACTTACAATAAGTTTAACACTGAAAACGATAACAACTTATTAAATCCGTGATCATGCATTTTCATCAACTGCATTTATATGTGCATTATATTTGTACTTATACTGAGACCTAATTAATTACTTAGGTAATTAACTGTATCGTGAGCATACTATTTGGACTATCTGTGATATTATCCGGACACCACTATTAAGGTGAGTTCATAGCCTCGCATTTCACTACTTTTTGTGTTTTACTAACCCGCGAGGGGGAGACATGCTATAACTTGATTTGACTAAATGATTTTGATATCTTATATTTAATAAATTGTTGATCGAGGAAACGCAAACTAAACTGTTACCTTTAATTACGATTGCCTATTGTAGATGAACAGCATGACCCGTGCATCCGAAACTGTTAGAATTATTGAATTACCTGAATGTTATAAATAGATCTATTTGGGATTGACCGTCCCCATCTGGGTGAGTCATGCTCACTGTGCCTCGGTCGGGACAACAGATGTTTCACATGTCAGCACTTATTATTATTTTAGGGTGCCTTCTTGTAGTAAGGCGAAGGGTCCTCCACTATCGAGGACTTCTCTGTCAAGTTTCAGTTTCGGGCAATATGGGAATGTAATTACTTTATAGTATTTGGCTTTGTGCGATACTATGTTTATAATGTTTGCGGTTCTAAACTCGACCTTTTATTATTTGGTACATTAATACATGGAACATACTGATATATCTGAATTTGATTTTTATCAAACCTTATGAAATACTATATGGGATATTGAGATCCTACACTTGATTTTTATATCAAACTTTGTGTAACACTATGTAGGACAAAGTACTGTCCTGGACTATGAATTTACAAAACTCTATGAATTCACCAACTTTATGTTGACTGTTTTAAGCATGTTTTTCTCAGGAAATTAAGCTGGATTATTTGAGCATGGACTGAGCTTCATTTAGGAGCATCATAATAATTGGGGGATCTGTTTTCACTGGAATATTTGTAACAACTGATATTTAACACTTCAACTGATTGTACTAAAACCATATTTGTGTATTTCAAATCATGTAATTATGATCAATGCTTTGTATGCCATTTGTTCTGTGATCCACTTACTGACACCCAAGTACTATTCCGCTGCAAACCTGATTTGGGGGTGTCACAGAATGGTATCAGAGCGAATGGTTATAGAGAATCAGATCAAAAATAAAATTGTTTTTCTATTTTATTAACTGAACTATAACCGGATTAAAATTTCAAAAACTTAGATTTCAAAAACTGGGTTTTTGACGGGACATACTTAGAGAGCATATAGCATAGAGAGCATGCATAACTATATGATTTAAATGCAATTTATTATCATAGGCATCTATATTTATGATAGTACTAGATGCTAACCATTTACGTACTTTACGTATTACGACTGTTTAATATCTTTATGAAGATATTAAAATATTAAAATACTTAACGTATTTAATGAAACTTATAAACATGTCATGTTAGTAGGGAGCTTTATACTAAAGATGTTCCATCTCGATATTACGTTTTGACTGAGTGGTTGGGTTTACTATTTAAAGTGCCCTCGCTCCTCAAACGTTTATAGAATGGCTTTTGAAGTATGATGGCCCGAACAATACATTATAACCACAAACAACCAAATACATAACAAACCCTTGGAAATGTCTAAATGGATACCTAAATAAAATCTTTGGAAATCCTTGGAAGATTTAAATTTGATTTTATAAATCTTGGAAAAATCTAAAATAGATTTTGGAAAATCTTGGAAGGATCTATTTAAATTTTGGAAAAAAAAAATCTAAATTAGATTTTAATCGTGAGAAATCTTATTTAATCTTCGGAAATCTGTTTTTGATCTTCATCTTATTTGAGCTTCGGAAATCCTATTTTATCCTTGGAAATCTAACAAAAAGCATTTAGTACTTAACTAAATCTTTACAAATCTCATACTAAAGCTTACAGCTAATATTGCTAGCAAATATTGAGATTACTCTCTATCTCGTATTAAACCTTGTACAATTATTACCATTTGACAACAATACTTGATATTGTAATAATATCTAAATAAGTCATAAAATCTTATACTAAGATTTTCGAATCCTTCATGACTACTTGCGGTATCTATTTATGCTTATACGCTGATAGTTCCTTATACAACTATTATAATATATCATTATATTATATACAAGATCCCCGTTTGATACGTATTTTAACGCACTTGATTTGAACATCCACGGAACACAACTTAGTAACGACTCATACTCTCGCTTTTGGTATGTGATATTATTTAGATAAGTTTACATGTTAAAATAATACGGTGGGACCCAAATCAATGTATGACTCTATATTTAGATGACGTTTAAATATGGAACCTGAGTCTCTTGATCCTAAGTTAATTATGATTCCGTCTCTAGATGGAATGGGACGTCTAAAGGTGAAATCATAAGCCACCGGATTAGAAGTTTATTTATACATTCGTATTAAGGTGGAATGGGACGCCCGAAGACGAAAGTTATAAATAAACGGGCTGTAAAGTATCTTAATAATATCTATTTTCTTTGATATTATATTGGTTTTAAATGGTAAGCCTTGCCGGGAATATTTGAGTAGGTTGGGCTATGGAATCCTTATTGAAACGAATTAGGACGCTTTTTCGTTTGAATAAAGAAATCATAGGTCACCGAACCATGAAGTTATAAATTTTTACTTTACGTGGATGAGGACGCTTATCAATGTAAATAGAAATTTATAAACAAGTGGGCTTAAATATATTCGACGTGACTCATTATTGATATTATTTTAATCCAGCTATAGAACGTATTCCCTTTTGGTTCGTGGTTTTTCCAAACATATCTTATCATTATTACATCCTCATCAAGAAACCTAAGGAAGACTCGTGTTCGTTCCTCTTGGATCATAGCACTATGCTATTGATTCTCGACTTAATTTTGGTCCAACATAAAACTAATAAACTCAATTAAGCTTATTGAAGCTTAATAGACTTAAAATCTCTTGAAGAACTACTAAAACGTTAATGAACCTTATCTATGCATATCAAGGCCCGATAAGGCCCATGAAATACCTTTAACAAAGCCAAGACTTAAAACGAGCTTGTACTATTTTATCCAACCTTGTAAACCATCAGGGACTTGTTTGGCCATTTGTGAAACATATTAAAAAGCCCTAGGATAATAAGACAAAACACAAGGGAATAAACATGGATTTCAATGAACTTAAAAGAAGCCCTAGATGATTTAACACGGATTAAAAACCCTAGGGGTTGAATTTGCCACTTTTGAAACTTAATTTGAGCCCTAAGATATTTTCTTTGAAAACTATTTGTGCCTTAAGGGCCACATTACAAAAATAGAAGAACCAAATGTGTAAATTGTTATAGACAAGTTACCTTGTGCATTAAAATTTACTCATCGGAGGCATACGATCAATAACTACATCTTAAATATCACCTATGATTTTAAACTTGAGTTCACAAGATTACACGTTCAAGAAAAAGTGTCCTCACTTGATCCCTGGATGAGTAAGTTCATCTTAAGCTTTGAGGACAAAGCTAAAATAACGGGTAGGTGCTGTAAAACCCCAAAATTTGGGCTTTTGACACGTCACCGGCTTTATTATTATTATCGTTCATCTTATAATGTTTTTACGGATCACTTTCATAATACATCAACACAAGACTTATTGCGTACAAAAATCATGATTTTAGTATATAAAAATAGTAGAGTATTTTAACTTACTATTATATACAGACATCTTAACCTAAACTACACTATAATTAATAACGTCACATTTAATACAACTTGTAGTGTAATGGATACACATTAGACAATTTGACACCAAATAAAATAAAATACATAAAAATATTTCATTCCTCTTTTGACAATCAAAAACTCGTGTATACATATATACTCTTTTTTATTTGTAATCTAACAAATCCTAATCATGTACTACTAAGATCTTATATAATCTTTATACCATCTAGCCTAAATTTATACAAATCTCATACAAGCATATACAATCCTATCCAAATCTAACTAAATATCTTAAGATCTTGCAAATATAACTAAAATTCATACACAATCCAAGTATATATCTTACCATACCCTAGCTAGATCTCCTAAATCTAGGTAATATCCTAAGTATCAAGCTAACCAAGTTGCTCTAGCCAAATCCCCTTCATTTTTTCGGATGATACTATGTGGAAAGAGTATCCACCACTTGTTTATACCTTGAACCTTATAACCCTTGACCTTGTCTCCTTAAACCTTCTCTAGATGCCTCATACACGGCTACTAAATGAAAGGAAAGGCCAAGTGTATCATCCCATAAAATCTAGGATTGTACTTGCATAATATTTCACTAGATCTCCAAAATCTACCAAGATCATAAGCTTATATATCTATCCGATTATGATTAGAACACAAAAACATCCATCTCTCTCAATAAACACAACACCAACACCATCACTTTCTCCCTTCTTTCTTCTCTGTCGAGAGCAACAAACCACCACAACTTCTCCTTTTCTTCCTGGATGAAACACAAGTAAACACAAAACACATGCAAAACTCTTTCTGCTCATGTGGTTTACATTATCCTAACGACTACATAAACACCCCACGTAAGTCCTTATCACCCCTTATTTGGTGTTGTTCGTTGACAAGTAAACCAAACCCACGTCTCTTTCCCCTTGTTTGGTTCGTGTCATCACCTCATCGAAGCAAGGGCTGGAGTGGAAAAGCTAGTACCTTCGTTGTCTATTGAATCATCACTACTTTCATAGCCTCGTAAGTTACCCAACTCGTTTCCCTATTCTTGTAGTAGTTACACAGTACATGCTTGCATTCACCATTTTTAGTCCATAGTAGTTGTGCTTAAAATCTTGTTAAAAATAAAAATGGGGAAAACATAAGCAAATACTATCTTTCTGTGCCTTTCGAACGATGTATAAAAAGGGTATTGTAATTAATGGATTAGAGTTAAACATAGAATCAGGGCACGGGCTAGTAAAATGAAACAGGAAGTAAAAACCAATAGTGAATTCAAATATATAGACACAAACGAAACCTCACATTTGAGACCTAAAAACGACCTACCTAGGATCAAGTGCCCACGGGTTTTATGGAGGCAAAACGTACCCCATAGTCCCGAGATTATAACCCAACTCGAATCACATAAAATGGTTAAGAAACGAACTAGGAATCACATACCGAAACAAGCCGAACATAACATATATAGATCGAAACAACCTCCTGATGTAATAAATGTACCCTAGGGAAACGCGCACTTAAAACGCGAACTGGGCTAAAACGAAATTACTAGGTCTTAATTTATCCCTTAAATAGTAACTCTGCCAAATTTGAACGCAAACGGACTACGTTTGCTAGGTTAAACGAATTAACCATACGCGTTATTTTATGTGTAAAACTAGCCAGAATAGCCACTTTTAGAGCCTGTTTAGACCCAGTAGCACCCCGACCATAGATCTGTTTTTGGGAGCATTTCGTAGATCACCTAGCCAGCTTTCCACAGCCTCTTGAATCACCTAAAACGGAGCTATAACGAATCGGGAAACTGACTTTGAAAACCTGCGTTTGAACACTAAAAGCTGTCAGCACTTAGATAAAAAGCTGACAGCATGTACATGTAGGCCGACCAGCCGACTTTGGCTGCGTTTTTGAACGAGTTAGAGTTAGATCTGGAACCCGACACCAACTAGGATATTGTAGATCTCCTGGCTACCTTTCCGTAGACACCAAGAACACTGAAAACGGTCAAGTAACGAACAAGTTACAGCCCTTTAAAAATCTGCCTCGCACACTTTAAAAGCTGATGAAAATTTAAACATTTTGACCCGCTGTCTTTGAACCCGTTTTTACCCATTTTAGAGCCGTTTTCAAGCAAAACTTAAAGAACGAAACTTTTAGACGGCGTGTCCGAGAATACAAATATGTTCCCCGTTTGTTTTATGGCTAAGTAACGAACTCGTAATGAATCTTCAAAAATCAAGAATTATAACATAAAACACTTGAAGCACAAGGACTAATATTGCCATTTTATGAAAGTTTAGCAAGCCCTAGGGGCTGTTTTGGTAACTATATTAAAATCAAGGACTCGTGTGCAATTTAACTTAAGTTTTATTAATATTATTTAATATAATAAACTATAAGGGCTATATTATAAGTCGTGAAACATGGAGGACTAATTGTGTACAATCGGAACTTGAAAGACGTTTATGAAACATTAAATTTATACAAGTCCTAATTAAATAAATCATTTTATTTAATTCATTTGAACTGTTACAATTCGAACGGGGTAAATACACTTTATTATATTAAAAGTGTACATGTTACGATAACTTACAATAAGTTTAACACTGAAAACGATAACAACTTATTAAATCCGTGATCATGCATTTTCATCAACTGCATTTATATGTGCATTATATTTGTACTTATACTGAGACCTAATTAATTACTTAGGTAATTAACTGTATCGTGAGCATACTATTTGGACTATCTGTGATATTATCCGGACACCACTATTCAGGTGAGTTCATAGCCTCGCATTTCACTACTTTTTGTGTTTTACTAACCCGCGAGGGGGAGACATGCTATAACTTGATTTGACTATATGATTTTGATATCTTATATTTAATAAATTGTTGATCGAGGAAACGCAAACTAAACTGTTACCTTTAATTACGATTGCCTATTGTAGATGAACAGCATGACCCGTGCATCCGAAACTGTTAGAATTATTGAATTACCTGAATGTTATAAATAGATATATTTGGGATTGACCGTCCCCATCTGGGTGAGTCATGCTCACTGTGCCTCGGCCGGGACAACAGATGTTTCACATGTCAGCACTTATTATTATTTTTGGGTGCCTTCTTGTAGTAAGGCGAAGGGTCCTCCACTATCGAGGACTTCTCTGTCAAGTTTCAGTTTCGGGCAATATGGGAATGTAATTACTTTATAGTATTTGGCTTTGTGCGATACTATGTTTATAATGTTTGCGGTTCTAAACTCGACCTTTTATTATTTGGTACATTAATACATGGAACATACTGATATATCTGAATTTGATTTTTATCAAACCTTATGAAATACTATATGGGATATTGAGATCCTACACTTAAACTTTGTGTAACACTATGTAGGACAAAGTACTGTCCTGGACTATGAATTTACAAAACTCTATGAATTCACCAACTTTATGTTGACTGTTTTAAGCATGTTTTTCTCAGGAAATTAAGCTGGATTATTTGAGCATGGACTGAGCATCATTTAGGAGCATCATAATAATTGGGGGATCTGTTTTCACTGGGATATTTGTAACAACTGATATTTAACACTTCAACTGATTGTACTAAAACCATATTTGTATCAATTGTATTTCAAATCATGTAATTATGATCAATGCTTTGTATGCCATTTGTTCTGTGATCCACTTACTGACACCCAATTACTATTCCGCTGCAAACCTGATTTGGGGGTGTCACATGAACGAAGAAGACGAACGGAAGAGAGTCCTACTTCGGTATCACTAATGCTACATAAATACATACATGTATAAGTATCTGATTACTAAATACGTAACTGGTTTTATATCATGTCTTAGCTTGTTTTATATGTTCATGTCATGTTTTACTGTTTTAAGCTTTATACTGTGTTTATCTTATATTCTGTCTATTCTTATTAAGTATTACTTGTATTTCATGTATTATTATACTTGTTGTGTAATAATAAGTAACTTTCTAAAAATAGCAAGATTCCTAAAATATAAAGTTTCCAAAAATAGAAAGTTTCCAAAAATAGAAAGTTTCCAAAAATATAAAGTTTCCAAAAATAGAATTACTGACTAAAATAGATAAGTTTCTAAAAATAGAAAGTTTCCATAAATAGATTAGCTGCCTTAATTAAATAAGTTTCTAAAAATAGAAAGTTTCCATAAATAGATATAAGCTGTTTAAATAAGCTAATTATATAAGCTTAAGTGTTTTCTGATTATTATTCTAAGTCATGTAGTTATAAAGTATAGTTTATTAATTATTACATGTAAATTAAATAAACTATAGGTTAAAAGTATTTAATTAAATTTATCATGATTTTAATTAAATAAAGGAAAAATACTTAGGTTAAAACATGTATTATTAACTATTAATAATATATCCTAAGTCACGTTAATTAATTAATTATAATCATGGTTTTAAATAATTAATTAATTATAAAGTCTAATTAAATATAAATACTTAGATTAAAATTCATGAACTAATAATTAAATTTATAACCTAAGTCATGTACATTAAATTAATCATGTCATGTTTTTATTAATTTAATTTAAGTAAAAAACATAACTAGTGAAAATCATAAACCTTGAAAATAATTCCTGAACAGGACCCGTGACTAAAAACCATGAACCGGACCCGTAACCATCACCATACCCGGACCAAGGTCGGGATTCCCCCTTGCTTGCTGCTGTCGTGACATCATCACCACCATACCGAGACCATATGGTCTCGGTGGTGTGTAATAAACCAAGTCGAGACCCCTTAAGGGCTCGGTTAGGCGTCGGCTACAACACAAACACCCCTAAAACCCTTGTTTGATTTACCCCATGATCATTAACATGTTTAAAATAATTGTTTTTAATTAGTTTCATTAAAAACATCATGATTTATGTGATTATCAAAATCAAAACATAAAAAGAAAAGGGTTAAAAGCTATACCGAATACGTGGATCAAATAAGGACGAACACACAGCGATCCTTGTAATAATTCCAAGGTTAAAATCAAACCGAATCACCCTTGTGGTGTTCTTGAAAGTGGCGGCCAAAAGGAGAAGGAATAAAGAATTAGGGTTTTTACTTTTTGTGAAAATCTTGAATAATGAAAAGATATTTTCCCTTTTTCTTGTTTTGTTAAAAAAAATAAACATGGGCTTGGCCCTTTTTCTCTTCCTAATTTCGTGGGTAATGGGGCCCACATGGGGTAACCCGAATGTTTTCCGTGTCTAAATTATTAGTGTGTTCTCGTGTGTTCTCGTGTTCGTAACTTACGTGTTTTAATTAGTTATCGATCGTGACTTAACATATTTATTCATGTTCGTAATAAATATATATACATACTTAATTTTAGTTCGTGATTAATTTACGTTCATGATTTCATGTTCGTTTGCTCGTGATTATAATTATTTTTGGAATAATTATTTTGTGTTCATACGTAGTAAATACTTATCGTGTTATAACACGTACGTAATACTAATAATTCTTATACGTGAAACGTAACGTGCTATAAAAGGAAATTCTAATCATATACGTACGATCTTAAGGGTACTATTCATGGTAAAAGCATGCGGGTTTTACAACTCTTCCCCCCTAAAAAGAATAATTCGTCCCCGAATTATAGATAACGTAAACTGAAAGAGTAACATATCCGAATCAAACTGAGAGGGTATGTAAGATAAATGAACATGCAGGTGACAATGTAGAAGGAACGTGGAACGTGGCATGTCTTAAAAAGACATGGAACGTGACGTGACTGAAAAGACATATCTAATTGATAAAAGAAAAACGGATAAGAAGTCCGGATGAACTTGTCCGTTTCCAAGTGGCCTCCCTCTTGGAACGGTTCCTTCACAAGATCTTGACACGAATGATAAATCTTGGTCCTCCTGACCTTGACTTGAAATACTAAGAAGTTCTTGGTTATCAACGTAAGGTAGATCCCCTAAATTTGATCGAGGGAATAAGAATTAACGTGTATGGGCAACTACAACGTTATCGTGTGAAACACTCTAACTTAACTGATAATTAGCAACGATGCGCGAGACATAAAGAAACATAGTACGTGAAAAATTTTGAACGTGATACGTGAAAATTTTTGAACGTGATACGTGGAGATATGGTGAGTGTAGAATGAGCAAACATATCGTGATCCATGATACGTGTAACATATCATAAACGTGATATGAGGAACGTGGAATGAACATGACATGTGAAACATATCGTGAACATGGAATACGGCGATGGTAACGCCAAACGCTAAAAGATGAGACGTGGACTGTGACGTGAAACGTCTATCTGAGGATAGGGAGTTATACCAAACTTGAGTCTGGTCTCTCCATTTCTTGCAAAACTTCCCAGAACGAAGATGAACGTAAAATGGTAAGCCAAGATACGATCATGAACGTAATAGTGTCATGAACGTGAGCGTGAAAGCAAATCGTAAAATTAGAACAAGGACGTGGACGTAAATAAGGAGCACAAATGCGAACCTTTATCTGACCCGATAACTAAGGGATTACCGAGTGACCGGATGAGCCTTGGCATGGAATGTGTCCGATCAATCTGTTGGTTCTGAAATCCGTACGGATGTAAGGATTCTGCAGACTTGATCAATATGTTGACAATAACCCAGATAGCATCATGCTTCTTCTGAGTTTGCTGTAATCTGGTAACCAAAATCCATGGAGATCTTGTCCTCTTTCTGATTACAATTTCTGATGGTGGATAAACATCCTAGTTTGTTGGTGTTCTATCTTAGCCTCTTGGTATGTCAGGTACATAGATATGGACGTAGCTGTATCCTTCTTCGTAGAAACTTGATACATAGAAGTTAGCGAAACTCTGAGTCTCCGAGATTAGACTTTTCTTAGCGTAGGATTTTCTTGGAACACCTAACGTAGTGTAGGATTCTCACCTTTACGCATAAGCTGAATCATGGTAAGATTAACCGTGGGAATCCATATGATTCAGCATGTCACTGTAATCAAACAGAATTGACATTGGAAAATTTCCAGGGTGAAATTTCTCCTGTCGTTGAATTTGCAACATAGTGCAAATATGGTCTTCCTGCTCTTCTCCAGACTTAGAGAAAATCCGGTTGTCCTTGAAGAAAAAACTGATGAATTTGTTTATGAGTTCATGGAAACTCGATTTATTAAGTCCATAATGCTATTGGAGCATTTATGAGACTAATACAGAATCATGAATTTCGCATGACTAAGTCGTGTACGAATAGCAGTCATGGACATGTCCTGCTCTTTCACTCGTCACTATTGGCAGCATGATCATGAATCCGATCTTGGAAAAATGCTTAACACCATACGGTTGATTGGACATGTCGTGAATACGTGGAGGAGAATAACGGTTATGAATGGTGATTTGTTTAAAATCGACGGTAGTCGACACATAATCTTATGTTACCGTCCTTCTCCTTGAAGGTTCTTCTGGATTATATGGGATGATTTTGGAATAATCCGCTGGTTATGCGTAAAAGGATTTAAGTGGTAATGTCTTGACTGACAGCTAGAATATTTTAGCGACCATGACTAACAACGCACATGCTTGTAAGCATAGATAATTTGTACAGATTTTCCTGATGGAAAATCAAGCTGAATGTATTCAGGAGCCTAAACATCACTATACATAACCATGAATCGTAACAGGGTGAGCTCTTCGTAGTCCATAGTTAGGATTAAATTCAACTCGCATCTGTACGAGGTAATGCGTTAGCAGCTTGGATCTCATCATTTGGCTGAAGGAAAACCTTCGTATACGTGGGAATACGAATGGCGTCCTTCATGGTCATGAATATGTGAATTATAGGTGCAAAAAAGGAAAGTATCATCGAACAATCGTGACAGATCTCACTGATATGCCGGTGCTGGTACTGAATTTCTTGTGGCCTGGTTAATACATGGCACAACAGAAAGGACATACCCTTTCGAGGGTACTCTAAAATTCTTAGGGATGTTCCAGAATTGGACGTGAGTCATGTGTCCTGACTCGTGTCTCGGGAAAAGTAAGCATGACATGTGTCTCGACTGGTGTCTTAACATGTGTCTTCAGAAAGTATATGTGAGACATGTGTCTTGACTGAGATCTTGACATGTGTCTTGAGATGTGAAACAGATAAACCACAATATTAGGTTATTATGCCATAATTGGCGGATCGGTTGGACTACTGATCATTTGTATGTCTGATCACGTCCACGGCCAGAGCCTCGGTTGCGATTTCTAGGATAATTTTTGTCATAGTAGTGGTTACTATCATCCTATCTGTCAGTTCCATGACGGTCATTCTCATGACTGTGATTCATGTAACTATTCAGCTGAGTGGCCGGCTGGTACCGGTTTGTACTCATATGACTGAAACGATAACTGAATGACGTGTGACATGTAACTATAAATTTGGGACAATTATTGATGAAAATCATTTGATGGTGAAGTATCTTCTCGTCCAATTGCTTTGCTTTGACGCCTTTTTCTTCGTCTTGTAGGATCTCCAGGTTGTGAACAGCATCCGCATCTCGTAGCGTCTCCAAACATCAGCAACATCAACCTTTAGTAACATCTCCAAGTTATGAGCGGCATCAGCAATCTTGTAGAATATCAGCAATTGAAAATACGCCTGAGATGATTGAGAAATTACTAGCGAATACTCGTGAAATATTGCAAATAAAATACACGTGGATTAAGGTACGTGTAATAAACATGAAATACGGTACATGAAGCACACATGGAATGCACATGATTTGATCGGTATGGGGTCGATCATTTGTCATGATTTTAAGGGAACTATGATCGGTTAAACAGTTAGAAAAACTATCATGATAACCTAGCAATGCCAGTATATACCTCATTCTGGTTGCATAGAGAAACGTTAAAGTGTGGTTACACAAAATTCAAGAGGATTTTCCTGAAAGCATGATCAATGAAAACCAACCATTTCTATCATGAAAGCAGGATTTACTGGAATCTTTCAATGTCTAGCATGAGGGAATGATCGACATGATGAGAACATAATTAACATAAGGAGACTTAAGACATACTTAACATGAAGATGAAATCAACATAAAAATCTTGGAATGAAATTAATCATGAAGGAGTATAAACATAATCAGCATGAAAATGAAGTTAACCATGGTAGCATGAAAACATACTTGACATAAAAACATAACAACTTATGAGGGGACATGAAAAAAATTTATGCCAATAAATCAGTAGAAAAAATTTTATGCATGAAAAATAGTGCATGAATGCATGATGTAGTTTATAAAACTTTTATATGTGCGAGGGGACGCCTATGGGTCGGTCCCAAAACAAAAGACATGGTGAGGGGACGCCTATGGGTCGGTCCCAAAGTTAAAAGTTTCGATAAAAGCACATGCGACTAAATAGGGCCAGTCCTGTACCAACCATTACTTAGTCATAATCCCTGCAACAATGACACATGAAACATCAATAAATGAAACTCATCTGTCAAAACTTACCAGAAAAAAAATTTATGTGACTAATTATGAACTACTGAGGTTCAGTCCACATAGTCACAGTTCACGAGGAACGTCATGCATGAAACCATGACACATAACTAAATATGAATGACGGTTATCCATCCATATTAGTAAAACAATATCGATGAAAAACATCAAGGTTAAAACCTCAAGGTGCTGAAAACATCATGGTTAAAACAACAATGCGCTGAAAACATCAATACATGGAATAACAAACGTTGGCTTAGGAAGCTCTTGGTGACTACCCACTAGTTACAGGTCATGTTTTGAGAGCCTACAGGTCGAACCTTGGGCTCTGATACCATAACTGTAACACCCCATTTTGATAAATGGAATGTCACGCGTGATTATGACGTGTCATCAAAGCATGCAAGGTAATATGTAGTAAAACATACATGACCATAGGGAATACCGGAATCAAACATCGGTTCCCAAACATAAGCCCAAAATAATATAAAGTAAATGAAATGAATGAAAGACTAAACAAGCATAAGTATATGAAGGCAAAAGGAGAAGAAGTCCATGGCAGCTTCCATCCTATGCACGTCCTTCAAATGCTCGAGTCAGTCCTTGGGTACCTGCCGTTTTGGGACATGGAAAGGAAAGTAACAGCTGAGCATAATGCTCAGTGCACGGATATACAACCATGAAATGAATAATATAGGCATATAAACATGAAACAGCGGAAGAAACCAAGTCCTGGATAACCCAGTTAAGTCTTAGTAAAACTGGTTTTATAGTTTGAAAAGCCTTATGTTTATCTTGTAAAATCTGTTTAACATATTTTACCATTAGCCAATATAGGTCATGAAAATCAACGTGCTTGAATACTTGGAGGGGTGACCTCATCATGCAAATTAGAGGGGCTGCCTCTAATTTAATATACTGGTTTTTGGGGTAGGAGGGATCAGCTCCTTGTGAAGGATGCAAGGCACACACCACATTGAAAGTTGTCAGAAATATTGGAAATTAGCTCAGCGGGATCTGCAAAAGAGAGTTGATGATCGAGGGAATGCGGTGGGGGCTCAAAATTTTGAAAACCGGAATTATAGCACGGTTGTGGTTCATAATAATTCATCGGTTGAGAAGAATTAGAACACTGATTTGGCTCATAATAATTCATCGGCTGACAATAAGAAGTATCGTGAGGGCCCCCATAGTGATTGCAACACGGTTATGTAGAGAAATCTGTTGCATTTTGAGGATAAGGATCGTCATAGACGGGAGAGGGTGAGAAAGTATTGTAAGAGGAGAAGTACGAATTTCTTGAATTGCAAAATGGACAAAATCCAAATTGTGTATTGTCGATATCAGAACCACACCTCGCACAAGTACACCATGGACATATTGGAAAACCAAGCCATGGTCTCCCACACCGTACGCAAGACGAATCCATGAAAAATTAAAAATAAGAGGGGTAGAGAAAAGAATTAAACATGATAGAGGATAAAGAGGAATATTTTTGGTGCAAGACTTTAAAAAAGAGATGCTTTTTATGATTTTTCAAATGTTTTTGGATTTTTGAAAATTTTTGACACGAAAAATAACGTTCACGAGTGAACGGATCCCAAAATCCAACGCGTCTCTCACAAAAATTTGTTAATCTTCACGAAAAGAGCCGGCAGCGGCGCCATTTGAAATTAAGATTTTGCAAGTTGAAAAAGTTCGTTTTCTCGGTGTCTAATCGAATTGATTTTCGGTTCAAAGTGCGACTCAATTGTTTTTGGTTAAGAAAAAGGGAAGTTGATTATCTAGAACTTAATTAAAAAGTAAATGCGAAAAGTATTTAAAAACAAACTAAAGACAAGTACAAATAATAAATGTAAAACAAGGTGAATATTAAAAACTAAAAATAAAAACGATATTAAAACTAATATTAAAACAAATAATAAAACAAAATTTAAAGCGAAACAATTAATAAAAATAAATCTAAAAGACGAAATTAACTATCGACTCAAAAATAAAGTTTACTAAATGAAAAAGGAGAGAATAAAACTAAAATGGTACTTTAAATCTAAACAAGGAAAAACCTAAAGCGGGTACTAAAAAAAGATAAAACTTGAACTTTACGTAAAAATATTAATTTTAAAATTGGAAGAAAAATTCAACTAAAAATACGTAACTTTCAAAATTAAAATCGGAACAACTTTCAGATAAAATTAAACGATTACGGAACAATACTAATAAAGAAACAAGCTAGCAGGCTAGCTGCTGGAAGCAGCCAGCCTACTAAGTGAAAATGGCACCAACCTTAAGCATGCATGCATGCATGACACTTTCCATCGTAATGTTAGATTCCAATTTTTGTCGCAATCTGTCGGAATGTTAGATTCCAATTTACATCGCAATGTTAATGATAGATCATTATTTAAACATGATCCATCGGAATGTTATAAAAAAATTGATCGGAATGTTTAAATAATAAAACCATCGGAATAAAGGAAAAATAAAAACTGTCGGAATGCTTTAAAAAAGAACTATCGGAATGGCTAAAAATAAAAATTGTCGGAATAAGTAAAGTACCAAAATCTATCTGAATGTGGCTGTCAAAATGTGGGCAGCACTTCGTCGCAATATACCTTAAATCCCGATCGCAATCACGATGCCAGGGGCAATCGCAATCTCGATCGGAATAAGGGGATATTACACTTAGATCGCAAAGTAGAACCCCTAGGGTTATTGCGATCACAATAAAGAAATCTATCGGAATGAGGCGTCGGAATGTGTAAAAGCTCAATATTGCGATGGAACACAAAATAATCCGAAAATGGAGATAAGCTAAAATCTCAATAAGCACACTTAATAAACACTCGTCAAAAACTCAACAAGACCAAAATTAAGGAGACTCAATAAGCTACGAATGGAAAACTTTCAAGACACAAAATAAGCAAACTTTTAAAAGATAAAAACTTTTTAAGAAAACTAAAAAGTAAATAAGCTAAATACAAAATAAGCCAATAAGATTGTCAAACTTATAGCTTATTTCGTATGAAAGCTTAGATAGAAATAAAAAAGTGAACTTTTTAATCAAATAAGCAAAATAAAACCTTAATCCGAACCAAAATCAAATCAAAACAAGAAAAGTAGGATGAGAAATATAAAGAAAAGATTGATTAAAGAAAAATAAGATTAACAATGAAATTAACTTACTTGGAATTAAAAGGCTTGAAATTTAAGACATGAAATTAAAGAACAAGATAGTAAATGTCATGAAAATTAAAGTTGTGCAAGTAAAGAAAAATGGTGGAAAGACTAATTGTCACATTAGCTAACAAGTTCAAATGAAATGAGATGGTGGCTATATATAGGGAGAAGGGAAGCATGTGTTGCTTCCTTCTTTCTTCTTTCTTTCTCGTCTTTCGCCTTCTTAATTCTTCGACTTTTTCGACTTTGTCTCGGGATTATTTGAACTCGTCCTATAATTTCTTCATTTATTAGACTTGAGTTACTCGGTTTTATTAAACTTCCGTCTTTAGCCTTTTTCTTCGATAAATCTTCAGAATTGGCCTTGGACTTCCGTTCTTTTAGCACTCTTGATCTTTCGACTTCGTCTTTTGTCTTTTTCTTCGATAAAAGCCCGTGAAAGCCCGTGTTTTCTCCTCTTTTCATATTTTCGTCCTAAATCACAACAAAAACACAAACCACGCATAATTCCGACATTTACGACATAAAATACACGTTTTGGCCTGATTATTATTGTAATTAAGTGGTAAAAGGATGGGTGTTTTCACACCTATCACTCTACCATTTTTTTCTTTCTTATTGAGCAAATCTTTGAACATATTCACAAATTTAGGCATTTGAGCAAGTGCTTCAATAAGGCTAATGTTAACATTCACTTGGGAAATCATTTTAGAAAAGTTGGAAACGTGAACGTCTTCTTTGGTAAGCAACTTAGCCTTGTCTAACCTAGAGGGATAAGGGATATTGGGCTTTGAAGTTGAAGGTTGAGAAGGAGAAGGACTCTCTTCTTGAACAACCTTAGGGTTAGGATCATTAGGCAATGGAGAACTAGTACTAGGAGTGGTAGTGGGAGGAATCATCGAAGGGGGAGTAGGATTACTCATTATGACCTTCGGCCTTGTCTCTCCTTTATGGGTAAAGAGATGGAAGGTCCCACTAAAGTGGTTCCACTTCTAGTAGTGATAAAACTCACATTAGCTCGAGGGTTGGTCTCGGTATTAGAAGGTAAGGCTCCTTGGGGTCTAAGGGCTTGCAACATTTGCACGAATTTCCTATCGATAGACTATTGCATTTGTTTCATAGTTCTCTCATGTTTGGTCAATTTTTGGAGAACCAAGTCCATTTGAGGATTAGTAACATTCCCTTGATTAAACCCTTGATTACCTCCTTGATTTTGAAAACCTTGGTTTTGAAATTGATTAGTATTTTGAAAGCCTTGATTTTGAAAACCTTGGTTATTAAAGCCTTGATTTTGATTATTAAACCCTTGGTTTTGCCCTTGAAAATTCCCTTGATTTTGATTATAACCCCTCACGTTTGAATTCCCTTGAAAATTTCCTCTTTATGAAGCTTGCTTCCTAGGTGATATTTGTTATTTTGGGCGGGTGGGGGTGGTCTTTGAGGAGCTACAAAACCCGAGGGATCCAAATAGTTAGTACTCTTATAAGAAAAATGGTTAACATCAACATTCGGTTTAAAGTGAACCCTCTCATTTTCATTGGAATTGTAAGCATAAAATTCTTGTTGTTGATTGTAAACGTTGTCACAATTATAGTACGAATGAGGTCCACCACAAGTTTCACAAGTTTCAAAAGTCTCATTTAAAGCATGTACATGTGTAGTGGGAGGGTTATCTCTTAAAGCAAGTTGTTTAACAATTGAAGTAAGCTCCTTAATTTTATTAGTCACCTCATTATCACTAGCACTTGCCATTGTAACCCTTACACTCTTGGTTTGAACTTTTGCCTTGTTTTCAATTATATTCCAAGCATCATTCACTAATTTAACCAAAATATTTCCCCTCGAAGCACTATTTAGTGAGTCTTGGTCATTCAAAGTTAATCCATTGTAAAAAAGTATTAATTTGATGAACTTTAGTAAAACCATGTTGAGGACACTTTCTCAAAAGCTCCTTAAATCTATCCCAAGACTCACTAAATGTTTCCCCATATTTTTGTTCAAAGGTAATGATGTCATTCCTTAAAGAGGTGGTCCGTGATGGTGGGAAAAAATAGTTAATTAACTTGGTCTCTAAATCCGCCCATGTAAGAATACTTTGGGGTGGTTCTTTATCAAGGCAAATCCGGGCTTGTCCCTCGAGGGAAAAAGGAAAGAGCAAAAAACGTATTGCCTCTTGAGTCAGCCCATTGTATTTCACCATATTAGTCAAATAGATAAATCACTTAATATGATCATGGGGGTTATCTTGGGAACGGCCAAAAAATGGTGTAGCGGAAACCATTTGAATAAAACCCGTTTTAATTTCAAAATTATTTGCTCCAATTGCGGGGACAACGATAGCGTCATCATTTCCCCTGACGTATGATTGCAAAATCTCGATCATAGGTCGGTTATCCGTTGCCATCATATTGTTGAAAGCTCGATTCTCAGGATCGGCTTGATTGATGGTATTTTTGTTCTTCTTCTTCTTTTTTGAAGAATTAGAAGTATTTGGTACACCACTCGGTATGTGTGCACGCGCGCGAGTGCGCATACAACTAAACACGAGGAATTAAAGCCTAAAAAAATAAATTTAATTAATAAAAAGCCCAAAATAAGATTTTTCAATTTGTAAACCTCTAAAATAACTTAATTAAACTAAAAAATAATTTTGGAAAATTTAAAATTAATTAAAACTATTTAAAAATAATTAAAAACTATTAAAATATTAAAATAATCCTAAAAATTAATTAAATGACAAAAAAATTAATCTAAAAATTTTAAAAATCCTAACTTAATGTATTTAACCTAAGAAAAATAAAAAAGTTGCAAAAATATTAAAAACTAATTTTAACAATAAAATAATAATAAAATATTAATAAAAATTCAAAATTTATAAAGATAACTAATGTGATTAAGCTTATAGATTATCATCATCTTTATTATGATGAATTATAAGCTAACTTATTAGCTTATTTTCGTGAATTATAAGGTTTTATGGCTTAATCTCGCTGAACAGATTTAGTATGACTTGTTTGTGAAGTATCATATATAATATACTATATCATATATGATATAAGCTAAAGTATCATATATGATAAAATACATCATAAATGCTTATGTGGTTGAAAATTGAATTAACTCTTCTTTTTTATGGCTTAATCTCGCTGAACATATTTAGTATGACTTGCTAGTGACATATCATATACGATATACTATATCATATATGATATACTATATCATATATTATATAAGCTAAAATATCATATATGATAAAATATATCATATATGATTAGTGCTTGAAAATTGAATTAAATCTTCTTTTTTGTGTAGAGGAAGCTGTTTACAAGGCATGTTGAATATTACAAGTAACCAAAAGGCCAAGAAGCTTAGTGAAGAAGCTCATGAATTTTTTACGTTTATTGTTTGTTTTTCTTTGTAATCTCCTAATGGAGTTTTGAAGTATATGGACGATTTTATAATCCATTGGTATCTGATACAGCGTCTTGTTAATATGATTAACTTTCTTGGTATTATGTCATGATGGTTTGATAAATTAAGCCATATATGATAATGCACTATCATATATGATAAGGCATTATCATATATGGTACTCAAAGAAAACTTGGATATATTAAACAAAGAATCTGATGAACTTATGACTACAACAAAAAGTATGCACAATTAATAACTAAACACTTGTTCATAACATAAAAAAATGTACTTTTGAACAGAATCATATATGATAATTCATACAAAACATAACCTAATGTAAAATTATATATGATATACATCTGATATTATATATGATAACCATTTATACAAAATCAAAAGGTGCTAACAACATTATTATTGAAACTACTCTTCTTTTTCAATAATACATTATTCTTAAAACAAATTATCAAATGATGAATTCATGAACAACGCATACTCCGTCTTGATCTTTAAAACACATCCGTGCACATCCTCTTGTTATAATCAAAATCCCTCTCTCCTTTGCTCCAAATAGGGCAATCACACCATCTCTGGTTGACTGCATTTATAAAAGAAAAAAAACATATTATGCAAAATTTTAATAACAAAATGAATTACTCATATATATGTTAGAAGGCAGGTTTCAAGAGTTTATACAGATTTTCTAAAAGATACTCATACAAAATCTGTTTTTTCTTATGATTTATTTGATATATCATATATAATATATCATCAGTTATCATATATGATATATTTATCATATATGATAAGAAATGTACATCATATATGAGAACATCAGAAAGTTAAAAAAAATCATAATAATACAGCTTATTAACATGAAAATAAGCTTATTTATAACTATCTTATTCACAAAAACGTATAACTCATTAAAATAATCTAATAAGCTATCTTATAATGCAACAAAATAAATTCAAAATCATTTAATTTACAAAGCTTATTCATAACTCTACTCTTATTGAAAAAAAGCTTATTCATAAGCTTATTCAAACTAACTAGCTTATTAATCCAACTTCATAACTTATTCATAACTTCTCATCTAAGAACTTAGCTTATAAATAAGAACAATCAATCCAAAAAGATTCGTTCATAATAATCCAATTAAAAGCTAATGATAATACATTAATAAGCTTATTTAAACCAAATAAGCTAAAAATAATAATACATATTAATCAAACCTGGTGATGGATGAATCAATTCGTGATTATAGATGTTCGTAATGAATTCGTCATGGATTCATCATGATCGCGTTTTGATGGATTCATGATATAGTAGATCATGATTATAGATCGGGGGTAGAGAGATAAAGTAAATCAGGGGTAGAGAGAGAAAGAGAGATCCGAGGTGTGTTTTTTTGTGAGAGAAAAAGAAGAAAAAACATTATATAGTAGATGGTGAAATGACCGAAATACCCTTGCTGTGTAAATTAAGGATTTAATCTTAGTCATTTGATGAAAAAGAGATCAAGGGTGAGGATGAGTCCCCCCATATCTTAGATAAGTTTGGAATCCAAATAAACTTAAATCAAGGTGTTTTAATATAAATTAAGACCCCTAAAGGCCATGAATGACTTATATCAGTTATTGGGTCAAAAATACATCAATGGAGGTTAGGGTTTTCAAGAAAAATCAATTCCTTGAAGATTAGAGGTAAAAATCATGTTCTAATTACGTTTTTATTAACTAAATCATGTTTCTAATTCATGTAAGCATCAATTATGATGGATTTAGGGTTAGGGCAAAATTAAAAATCTGAGAATTAATGTTATTATAATGATTAGATAAATTAGGGCTTGTGATTAAATAAATTATGAATAATAAATTATGTTAATTCAATTAAATTCGTAATTAAAAACTAGGCATAATTTTTGGTGCGTTGTTTTGATCATATATAGAGTTCTACAAACTTTTAATTTTCGAATTTTATATCCCTAAAAAGGTAATTGAATTGGATTTAAAATAATAGAAACTAGAATTTAATTGGAGGTCGGGAAGTGGGTCAAAAATAGGTTACAACAGTCGGAGGTCAAAGCAGTTTTGAAATCAGTCGGGTTTAAATTAATATTTTAAGATGTTTAGGGTACTTAGGAGTATAATTAGAATTTCAAATGAACATGAGACTTAGATTATATATTTAATAAAAGATCTGAAGGAGGGCTAAACAAATGGGTTAGGGTAAGACTCTGTGATCATAACAAACTTTACATATGTGCAAAATCAGTAAATTTTGGATAGGTAAAAGTATATGTATATATATGGAAGACTTAACAGTAGCTTTAAGGTTGCGGCCAAAGGGGAAAGTTAGCTAACACATTTATAGGCATAGGGTTTCTTTGACAGGGCATGTTATTTTGGTTAAGGGGGTGTTTGACAATTAGTTTGAAGTATGAAAAATGGGACTGTTTTGGGTTAAATGTTAATTGGACGAGTTATGAACTAAACTAAGTTAAGGGCTTTATATAGGGGTGTAATGAGATTCATATGGCATATAAATGGGGTGAAGTTCTAGGAGAAGGTTAGATATCCATCATAGATTGATGAGCCATTTTGGTATGTGGTTCATGTCTTGATTGTATACGTTTGTGTGTTTAGATTTGTGCTGGAGCGCGAGTACTTAGAGAAGCTTGTTCAGGTGAGTTTCATAGTCCCATACCTTTTGATGTATTGATTTCCAGATGGGATGGAAGAGACACTGTATGGTTTTGTAAAGAATGATGTGAATGTTTTTATGGTTTGTGATGTACTTGTGTGTACATATGTGATTAACTACTATGTTATTCTTGATTGTGTTTATGATTTAGATCAGGGGACACGTACCGTCTCAGTTATTGTGGTTTGACTTAGTACCAAGGGTATGTTGACAAGGCGGGGCCTTGGGATTGGTTCATAGGTGTATGGGTGCCTATGGGACCATGGTGGTCGGTAAGGCTTGGAGGCTTGGAATTGTGGTTATTGGTAAGGCTTAGAGCCTTGGATTTATGGTGATTGGATAATCTTTAATTCTAGTTGTTAATACATAATTGTAGGACATTGTCCATATGTTCTTTTATTAATGGTTGTTATTCACAGCTTATAACTGATTTGGCGTTGGAGTCTAAACCTATGACTCTCACCAACTTTATGTTGACGTGTTTTAGTGTCTCTTTCAGGTGAGAATGTGGTTAAGCGTGAGAATAGGAGTGGCTAGCTGGAAGGCTTAGGATTGCATTTGGAGGAACACCCATTCCTTTTAGACTTTATTTTATGTTTGAATAAGTGATACATTGTGGACACCTATATGTTGATGTGTGTATTTGTATGTCTTTGGTAAGGGGTAGACCTGTTACCTACTTACCTAGACACCTACATTGTTTGTGATATTGTCATGACATTGTGTCACCCATTTATGATATTTCCATTTCATTTAGTTATCTCTATAAACACGCTATTGTTGTGATGATATCCGTACGTTGCACCCCATATTCCGCCATGGTGGGGTGTGACAGAATGGTATAAGAGACAATGGTTATAGAGATTTAGGTTGCCTAGTCTAGTAGCCTGGTCTATAGCTTAAGGATCCCTGCATATAGGCGTCATAGGAATATGTGTGTATGGTTTTGATTGCATAACCTGAGTATTGTTGATTTGTTTTCTATGAGTTTTGACTAGTATGGATTGAACTATAGTCGTCCATACTTAGTCACATCTTAATTTCTGTTTTATTTTTGATATATGAATTACTTTCATAATAATTGATAAGTTATTTGGTGTACCTAATTTATAGTATTTTTCTTTTGATGTTTAAGTCATGTTCCCTAAAAAATCATGTGGTGATTCGAGTTACTAGGAGTAGGTGTATGAAGGATTTTAAGTTGTTTCCACTCTTATGGGCGACATGACTTATAAATGATTATGATGTTGTGTTAGAGTTTGTCTATGTTGTTTTAGCTAGACTATGGATTTATGTATTCCAAGAGTTTTACTTTGTTATTTTAATAGATAGAGTTTAGGACCCTATTGTTTATGTGGTTATAAGCTTATGTGAGTAGATGAATTTATGTGTTATATGTTGTATTGATTCTTATAAGTGTCATCATAGGAGGGAGTGCATTGAGGAAAGGGTAATTGTATAAGTATGGTGGCCAACATAGTTATACAAGTACCACAACTTCCGCATGCTGGCCCCGGGGATCCTGATGTCCTGGGAATGGGTTCTCAAGTATGATTTCATGAAAAAGGGTTAGTACATGATTGTATATGATGAGATGTTGATTTTTGGGTATATGTATAATATATGGGTTTATGTAACGGCTGTCTACCATATGGCTATTTTTTAGTGTGTTATATGTTTTGGGTTATACTCATGTTGTGTGATTATGGGATCACATGATATGGACTGGTTTTAGTGATGGGTTTTTTTGCCTTGTGGTAAGATGGTGATTACTCATATGGAAAAACGAGTGTATGACGCGATTGATTGATCTGACATGTATGGTAACGAGTATGTTTTGGGTGATTTAATAGGTATATATATGCGGATGTATATATACTAGTATGTTTTAAGTTATGATATATGGTCATTCGGTAGTTATTATAACTTGAACGTACCTTGTGTTTACTCGTGTTTTATGGTGCTGGAGTTTGATGGAGTTCCAACGACGTTTTGAGTCTTTTGATGTGTGTCTACATTCGGGTATGTATTTTAATTAATGAGAAATACTAAATTTTCTTACAAATAAGTGTGGCTAATTATAGAAAAACGGTTTTAAAAATAATTTGTAAGTGTATGGTATGATATCGTGACTTACATATTTTTTTAAATTTGTGGTAGTAAGCTATAAAAAAATTCGTCTTGACAATAATTGGATTAGTTTTCTATGTAACATGTGATAATACAATTTTAAGGGGTAAAGAAATTTTACAAAAAATTTCTTAAGTGGAGTTAAAATTTTAGAAGTATTTAACTAGACGGAAGGAGTAAAAAGGGAGATTTTATTATAGTAATGATGAAAAACACCACACCTTGTAAACGTGTAATAGTTTAGTTATAACCAGCCAAAATGGATTTTATAAAATAATAATAATAATAATAGAATAAAATGAAAATAAAAGACTGTATTTTATAAACATGTATTGGTTTCATAATAACAAGTGAAATAAGTTTAACACGGGTAAACAAGATAATGGTTAGAATAAGATTGTAGTATACTAACTAGTTGATATCTTTGATAAATAATGAAGATAAAAGATGAGTTTATTGTTCAAAACGAGTATGATAGATTTTAGTAGTATTGAAGTTTGGTTCTTATGAGGAGTAACTAAATGGGGCGAAAGTTTAAAATTTTCTAAGGTATCGAAATTTGGTAATACTAACCGTGACGAGTCTAATTTTTCGTTGTTGGCAAACTCCATTGAATCCTTTGGATTACATTGTTTCGTTTTCAGTTGTTTTGGCTAGGTTTCATTATGGTTGATCCTTCGGTTTACCCTATATTTATTATGGGACGCGATCATTTGGAATTCTTTTGGTACACGTCATGGTTGATTTAGTTATGCGGTTGTGGAAACGTTAGGATGAGAGGATATAGTTGGGTAGTATTATTTATGGTTAGATATTAGAATGGAGAGATGTATTTTGGTTTAAAGGTTGTGTTGAAGGAATGATTAAGATTTGTGGAGTTTTGAAACTTAGATTGGTTACGGGAATAAGGAATAAGTAAAGTTAGTTGATTGGTCGTGGGAACGAGATGTCATGCTATGAGAAGTTGGTTGAAGTACCATTAGAAGATTGATGAAAGTACTAGCGGATGTGAGGGTAGAGTAGAAAGTTTCTACTAATGGAAGGATTAACACGTAATGGAATTGGTATAGTTATGGAGGCAAGGTAGTAGTAGACACGTGAAGGAAAACATGGATGTGAAAGAATGATTGGTAGGAGGCCGATTAATGGTGAAGTACAAAAAGTAAGGAAGAGTGAGCCATTGAGGGGTTGAAGTACCTTTAGAAATATTGTAGTAGATGAGTTAAAGTTAGAGGCTACTTGGTAGTGTGAAGTTCCTAGGTAACATCATAGAGACGAGAAGAAGTGCGTGAAGAGCTACAACGTGAATCAAGGAGCTGAAAGGACTATATGCCGGCTGCTAGAAGGAAGCAAGAGATTTCGAAGGAATCACAGAAGTTGCAAGGACTGGAAAGGTGACAAGCACTATGATGGGAATCTCCGTATGGTTCGTGACGAAGAAGGACAGATCGAGTACCAGAGTGGAGTTACAAAGAGCTAAACTAGTGGATCGTGATGAATTGAATACATAACATGGGAGTCGAGTGACTAAGCGGATATAATTTTTGTGGCAATCAATATCGAGGAATGAGTAGTGAAGCCGAGCTGAATAAGTTCACGGAGAAGTGATTAGAGAGTCAGTTTTGTGAAGGTGTTATGAAAGATCTTTGGAAGAGACAGTTATGCATTATCCAATGCACTAACGATTTCCATAGAGTTGATGAATTGAGTGAGAAGTTTTGGTTGGACATGATAGTGAATGAATTAGGGAGAACCATTAACTACTTTTTTTATAGAAAAATTGTTCTTGTGTGTCAGTATATTCTAATTGATTACTGGTTTAAAGTGTGACTCAGTCGTCTTTTGGTGGAAAACAATATTTTTGTCGTTGTTGTAAAATAAATGTGCAAAACTTTAAAGTAAATGACAGGTAAAATTAAAACATTTTAAAAGTAAATTATTTAAATGACAAAAATTAAAGCTTGACGAAAAATAAATTTGACAATGTAATAAAAATGCAAACTTGAAATTTAAAATAAATAAAAACAATTAAAATAACACTAAAGAAAAATGGCGTGAAAAATAAATGCTTGAAAATAAAAGAGGGAAGAAACAAAACCTTAGTCGGAAATAAAAAATATTAGACCTTATCCGGAATCCGTGACACTGTCACTATCCGGAATACCCAATAAAAGTCCAATCCGGAATCTTAGGAAAAGTCCCCTAATCCGAAATAAGTTCCTAGCACTTACCTGGAATCCTTGTTTAGTGCTTTATCCGGAATCTCCTTCTATGCTTTATCCGGAATCTGTTCTAGCCCATATTCGGAATACTCACTATCCGGAATCCACAAATCTCAAGCTATTCGGAATAAGTGTTCAAACTCTTATCCGGAATTCAAGAAATTCCAGTATCCGGAATGTTGAGCAGTCACCTTATCCGGAATTCAAAAAGGCTGCCTATCCGGAATCAGTGTTGAATACGTTATCCAGAATGTGGGATTTCAAGTCTTATTCGGAATTCATAAAACGAAGCCCTATCCGGAATCAAGTAGTGAAGGTTTATCCGGAATTCACGAATGATGGCTATTCAGAATGATGAGTTCTTGTTTATATCCGAAATATGGAGGTCACCACTATTCAGAATATTAATATTTCTAGCAATCCGGAATACAAGGGTTTATAGGAAACCCGAATAAGCTAAGAACCAAAATTAAGCTAAAAACAAATAAGCACTTATCTAAAAATTTAACCAAATCAAATTTAAGAAAAAGCAAATAAGCTAAAATTTAAAACTTTTAAAAACACTAAATAATAAAAATATTTAAAATCAACTTTTTATAAAATAACATTTAAAAACACTTAATTAAATTTAAGAAAGACACAAATAAGCTTTAAAATCAATAAGCTAACACAATCATAACATAAAAACATAACAAATAATCAAATAAGCATAACAATAAGCATATAAGCATAAAGATTAAGCAAAACAAGAAAGGTAGGATGAGAGATTAATATAAAAACTTGATTAAAATTAAGATTCAACAATTAAAAGTAAAAGCAAGAATTAAAGAGCTTACAAATTAAAGGTGCGAGACAAGGTAATTAAATGACAATTAAGTAAATGACATGAAATTAAAATTGGAAGAACTATTTTGTCAAGATAGTCAACACCTCCTAATTTGTCATTAGGAGGGTATTTATAGGAGATTAGGGAGGTTAGCATGTGTTGCTCCTTTCTTTCTTCTCTCGTCTATTCGTCTTCTAAATTCTTCGACTTTTTCGACTTTGTCTCGGGATTAATTGAACTTGTCTTATAATTTCTTCATTAATTAGACTTGAGTTCTTCGACTTTATTAAACTTCCGTCTTTAGACTTTTTCTTCGATAAATCTTCAGAATAGGCCTTGGACTTCCGTTCTTTTTGCACGCTTGATCTTTTGACTTCGTCTTTTGTCTTTTTCTTCGATAAAAGCCCGTGAAAGCCCGTGTTTTCTTCCCTTTTAACATTTTGATCCTAAATCACAACCAAAACACAAACCACACATAATTCTGACATTTACGACATAAAATACACGTTTTGGCTTGGTTATTATTATAATTAAGTGGTAAAAGGATAAGTGTTTTCACACTTATTAAATCCCCTACACTTGACCATTGTAATGTCCTCATGCAATGCATTAATTACAAAGCAAGTTTTACCTTAGGGTTTTGGAATGTCATGAATGATTATCTCCCTCAAGTTTCACGTTCCCCATACAAAGCTTAAAAACGAGATCATTGCTATTATAAGTTAGCAAACTAACACAAACTCATGTGGGCCAATTATTCACTTAGACTCCCTTATTCCTAGGTGTATCTCTTATATTTTATTGTTGTCTTTAATGATCACGAGGGCATTGTTGACTTATTTCGATAGTTATTTATGCTGAAAATAAAGTAGGAAGATTTAATCAATAGTTAGCTAAAGGACAAAATCTTTTAAAACTGCTTCTCGGGACCTCATAAAGTTCATATCTTGGCATAACTCGCTTCACGATTTGAGACCTTTCTCGGACCGATATTTGGCAGTGACTTCATACTTCGAATCTTGAGAGACGTTCATGAAATAATGGTCTTCTCTTCATAATAGGAATTTCTTCACTTGAAGCTATGAGAGATTCTTCATACTTGGACCACGACTTCTTCATTTTTCTCCAATCTTTATTTAGGATTTTGGTTTACAACGATCCGCGTCCTTTTAGGACTTGGATCTATTTATCCTCATACCTTACTAGGGTCTTTTCGGATAGATTTCTCCATGATCTTTAGGGGAGTATTTGCTTTTCGTCGTGTGTCTCGATCCTTCATATTGATTTTTGATAAATGATTCTTCACATCACTTGGGATCTTTAGCAACAAAATGTAGCCCTCATGCCTTGTTAGGGCCTTTTCGGACTCGCCAATCTTCGCATCCCGCTTCAATGAGTTATGCCTTGGCTATGAAATCTAATCAATACCGAGCAACTTTTAAACGATCTTGGGCTAGAAGCTAAGTAACTTTTCAAATTGTACAACCTTATTAATTGCAAATATATTTATTAACAAGCGATGGGAGAAAAAGCTCATAATCAACTCACATAAATTCATGAAAGAATACCAAACTTATAATTGACTCTATCATCTCTCGTTCTCCACAGTTTAAAATCTCAAGGAATGAGACTCGTGGATGCTTAGCCAATTAAATCAAAGTTTTGGGTTTTCAAGTCATCTATAGGATCTTGCAACTTCTTAGATTTTTTGAAGTTTAGAATTCTCATTTTAAAGTTCCTTGATAAAAGACTTTCTAGGATCAATTATAGGAACTTGAAAAAAGTTCTTGTTCTTAACCCGTAAGGGTTAAGACTTTCGCGTTTTAAAGTTCCCTATATAAAAGCCTAGGAAAACTTGACCTAAACACATTAAGGATACTAGCTAGAGTAAACTTGGATAAGTAAACTCGGGTTGAGTCAAAAGATTCACAACGTTGAAAAATTAAAACCACTTTATTCAAAATTTATTCTAATAAAGAAAGAAAATAACTATACAAAGGTAAATACAACTAGGCCAAAATAGATCAAAAATTTTGAAAAATGTCGAAAATTCAATTTTCCGGTTAAAATGAGGACAAATACAAGGAAAAGCCCACTTAACTTCGATAGAAGTCCCCCTACACTTAATATAAACATTGTCCTCAATGTTTAAGCATGTGGAAGTAACCTCCCCTACACTTAGGACATTGTGCACGTTGTTTAAATCATGCTAAGGAGAAGACAACTAAAGTGATTCCTATTTTAATATTGAAGAATATAAAATAGAGAATCAAAAGAGTTTAGGATAGAACCGGGAAGACGGGTACACGAAATCACGGGTTGTCAAAAGTCATCAAGAATGGATCTTTGAAAGATCAAATCTGTAGAACAATGATAATCTTTATGAATCAAGAGGGTTGATGTTTTTCTAGAGAGAGAAAGTTAGAAAGAGAAGTGAAAGAAAACTTGTATATTGAAATGTAGAAAATGAACAACCAACACCTCTTTCCATGGTGGAAAGAGGCTTAAATACCCCAAGTCCTTAATGGACTTGGGCTTCCGGCCCATGAACATGCTCATGGGTCGGGCTATTTAATAAATGATAATTAACATTACTACGAGCCTATAACTACATTGTTGGAGTGACCGAGACTTTCTATATACGTAAAACGTATTTCCAACAATCTCCCCCTAAAGGGAGGTCACTCCAAATTTACAAGGTCCTAATCTAGCATGTTAGATCTAGTTATTGAGCTCGTAGTCTTCTTTTCTTTCTTTTTTTTTCTTTCTTTTGTGAATATGTGTTGAATAATATCAGCCTTTTGCTTGGAACACGTTCTTTTGGCCTTTCACGTGCAGTCTTTATTTTCTTTTGAGGTTCGCCTCTTTGTGACTTCATGTCCCACACACTTATCCTTTGTTGAATTCTTGAAAGTTTCAGAGTCGATACAGTGGAAGACTTTCAGGTCATACTTTCTTGAATTTTGCAGGAGTGTTTGATGCAGAAGGAATAAGCATGTGAGGACGTCTTCAACATGTACACCACAACGCCACCGTCTTCAACTGGTACACAGCAACACCACCGTCTTCAACAGGTACACAACAACGCCACCACAGGTACACAACAACGACACGAATAAAATGGCTTTGACATTTTATTCTAATTCGGTAGCATTTTACCTCCGGTCGGTGAAGACCGTTGGACGATATTAGATATCGTACCCGTGACGGATATTTTTAATTAAGTAACTTCCTGACAGGATTTCGCGGGTAAGCCCGTTCTCTTTATTCGACCGTCCAAAGCTGACTGCGAACATAAAGAGTGAATCATTTGGATTAAAAATCCTTATGATTGAAGTCGTCAATTCATGAAACCTGGAACAAGTGAATTTCAATTAAGATATTCACCATCGTTGCTTTCCAGTTGTCACAAACTTGATTCAAATTGAATCTTGCTTGTTACCTACCAAGTGCTGTTTGATGTTAACACTAGAAGGATTTTCACTCGTCACTGTGAACACTAAAGAGTGTTACTCTGAGTGTTCTGGCAAGATCATACGATAATGCGTAGAGGCCTGGAACGAGTTTAAGTTCAATTAAGAATTAAACTACTGTTTCTTTCCAGTTGTCACAAGATTAGTTCTTAAAGAACCGCACGTGTCACCTACCATGAGCTTGTTTGATGTTGGCTCAAGCAGGATTTCCATCTTCACTGTAATACTTGCGTATCACTCGGATGTTCTGGCAATATTACAAGAATACTGCGTAGGACTCATAAAAGATCTCTTACTTTTCACAGTGTGTGAGGAAGCAAGGAATAAATGAAAAGTGTCCTAATGAGACTTTTGATGATCTCGTGGCTCTAGAATCGATAGTGCGTTTTGATTTAGTGATCGATGGCTGGAGAGGAGTGCCACCTATTCAATATCAGTCTATTCGGAGTGAATAAACCAATAGATAACGTGTTGATCTCCGTGTGATTAAAACAAATACCTTTTGAGAGATATTTGAGTTAGCTGGGGAGGGTTGTGCATTGCATCACTGGGTCCATGATGGCTTTCTTCAATATCGAGAATCATAAATGATCTCAATAGCATATGTATTGACCCGGTTTCTGCCTAAAGTTGTAAGGAGGGCTTCTTTCTTTACACCCTTTATCTTTACAATTCTTTTTCATTCTTCAACCCCTTCAATCCTTACCAATACGTCATCACTAGCACCTTGTTGTGATTGTTCCAGTGCTAGCTTAAGTACTTGGTCGGCATTCAGCTACGTTCACATTCATTCTCCATCTTTCCTAGGACTTCTAGTTCTATCTAGGGAGTTGTCCTTGGGAAGATTCCATCGGTTCTGATGAATCATTGGACTAATATCTATACCAACCACCCTTTTGTCACCACATCCGTCGTGAGTTAAGTGTGTTTTGGGTTGATATAGTCACCATGAAAAATCTTTGAAAATCACTTAAAGCACTTGTGATATTAAAATCAATGTTTTTGTGCCTTAAGTGTTTTGATCATCAAAAACGCTCCCCCTTAACTTGTGCATTACACATGTTAAGTGTTTTAACTTTTAAGTCTTTTTCATTGTTTTATCCAAGTATCATTAAGTCTCCTTAATCCCATTTTCTCCCCTTTTCCAAAATGTTAACCATCAATATTTTGGATACTAATGGATTAACCGGTCTTTGGGTAATAAAATGAAATTAGATGTTGGCCAAAGAACATATTAAAGCTCCCCCTCAAATTAATGAGGGTAAGTTGTAGTGCTTGAGTATGATTTGTTTGAAAGATTTAGAATCTCGAGAGAAATTCTTGAAAAATATCATACTTTTACACTACAACAAGCCACAAAAGCTGATAAAGCAAAAAAAATAACATATTCACAATGATAGACATATGGAGTTGACCTGTAATGAGACGAACCAAAATTATTTGGTTCGTTCCGTGAACCGATGGTGATCTCTATATGGTCGTCCACCGACGAATCGTTCTATGCTTCATAGCAACCGGCGCTTCCTGAGAAGTTTTTCAATCTTCTTGATTGCGTACTTTGATCCCCTGTTGCACTGGCTTGTCCAGGTGTAGGTGACTGCTGGAAGCGGTTGTTTGGCATTGAGAACCGTCAGATCATCTCGAACTTGCTTGAGCGTGCCATCGCTGAATTTGTGCATTTCAGAGAATCGCATATATTGCATGATGCAAGTCTCATTTGGGTAGAAGATACCTGCTTCCGGTGTGGTTGTCCCCATGTATACCTTCTTTTTCTTATGAAAATTGCTGAGTGGAGTCGTATGGGGACGTTCCAGGTTTAGCTTCTTCTGATAACTTTCTACACCAAGTTGAAAGTCTTCCACCCGGTTCTGAATGACGATTTTCCTAGCATATTGGCGAAAGTTGGAACTCAAGGCTATGACAATCTCAGGTGATAAGTGGTCAACTTTTTCTTGAGCTAACAGCAGGAGATCTTCGATGTCTTCTAGTTGAAGGTACTGAAGATCACTTTCATCAATTCGGTACTCTTTCTCATCAGTACGTTTGAAGATGATTACGTTCAAGTAATCATAGCCGAAGACCGTCTGAGTGGTTGCTCCTTGAATACTTTTGATCCTGTGTGTTGATACGATGGGAGAACCTCTCTTAGGACGGTGGAAATGGTTGTAGGCAAGTTTTTTCTTTGCATTCCAGTGAGAAATACCAAGTGCTGCATAAGTGTCATAGAATTAGAGCACTTTCTTTCTCCATATGGTTCCAGGTACTTTATCCTCTATCCATGGAACATTCTCCAAGTTAATCGCCTTAACCATGGTGAGTGATGTGGCATATTTTGTTGCTCCATTCTCCAGGTATTCAAGGTCGTGAGACACAAAGTGTTCTATTGGGATTGTTGCAGAACCGGCAATGACCGTTGGTGTAAGAGGTCGCAATACGGGAGTTTGAATTCCTGTAGTTGTCGCTCTCATTGCTTTGGTAAGCTCATTGAAATGATATTCTGCTTCATTATGGCTGATCTTCAAAGTATCGAAGAAGTCCACGTTTACAGCTGCCATTTTGATCAAATCTGGAGTCATTGTCGATTTCCCATGAGAATACCGTAGAAAGGCCGAGAAATCGATAGGGTTATTGAGGAATTGAGTCATCTCCATTTCAGTTGCAGTGGCAAAAGGATGTTGTGGTGCTGCATTTGTTAGCCAAAGTTGCTCCTGTACCGTGTCATCAATGATTAAAGATTCAGCAAACGTTGGTTCTGGTACATGTAGATCTTCAACTTCCATATCACTATTGTGCGGATCTTCAAATGTTGTGGAAGGTTGATCTTGCATTACCGGTATATCACCGTGAGGTTCTTCTTCAAGCATTGGCTGTGTCGGTTCTTCTGCTTGCATATATTCTACGGATTCATTGTAAGAATCAGTAGTAAGAGCTGGTGCAGTAGACATACCTGTATCGAGTTGCTGATTTTCTGGTACAGTAGACTCTATTGTCTTTTCAGCGGTTTCAGCAATGGTTTCTACAGCTTCCTCTAAACCCTTCTCAGTAGCTTTGTCACCGTCATCCTTATTAGGCTCTTCGGCATTAGTACCTGTTTCGTCATCCTGATCACCCTTGGTGGTTCCATTACCATCGTCATTATCATCATCGTCATCCTCATCGTCACCTGTATCTTCGTCCTTATCTTCATCTTCATCCTTATCCTCTTCTTCTTCATCCTTTTCTTCCTCCTCATCTCCGTCCTTATTTTCTTCCTCATTTTGTTCATTGTCACCATCATCCTCCTCGTCGTTACCCTCGTCTTCTTCCTCCTCTAGTTCTTCTGCATCGTCAGACTCAGAGTCGGTAGTGTCTGCAGGATTCTCTTCAAGAATTGCTTTGTTGAGATATTGTAGAACTTTGCATTTATATTTTGATTTATGAGCTCCCATATCTAGCAGACGTGTCTGTAGCAATGTCATTAGTTGAAGAGTAGATAGACCATTACCGACAAGATGTGGTAGTTGTTGATCAACATAAGACTTGACTTCGCGTCGAATGATCGTGGTCATCTGCTCGTCAATTGACCCGAGAAAAGCAGAATTTTCTTTATCCCGAGTCTTCTTTTCTATAAGAAATGATTTATGTTTTGCTTTAAGTCTAGACACTCTTTCTATAAGTTTCTGAAGTGCAGGCTCATCATGTTGTGGTTCCTTGGGAGGAGTGGTGATCCTTTCAGTCAATGTAGCTATTTGAGTAGCTTGAGCCTTCAGCTGTTTTTGAAGAGACTGGATCAGTGGATCATTAACTGTGAGGAAGGGATTGGATGTGGATGATACTTGTGGTTCTTCTGGTGGAGGTGTAACCATAACTGTTAAAGTGGTGGTGGATGATATTGGTTGTTGAAGGATAGGTATTGATGTAGATACAGTGATTGGGGCGGTGGTTGATACAAGTTGTCCAGCGGCGGATGACGGTGTAGATTCAGTGGTAATGATGGTGGTTGATACTAGTTGTGCAGCAGGTGCCGGGGTGGTAACTGGTGTAATGACCTCACTGATGACCGGGGTGGATAATAGTGGAGTGGTGGTGGATGTAACAGTAGTTATCGGAAGATCCACCATTGTTTCGTTTGTTGACGGATCAGTGTTTGTGACCTCAACGCCCTCCCCTTCCAAATTAAGATATTTTAAAACGTCATCAGAACCAGAAGTAGACTTACTTTGAAGTTGAGTCTCTGGTATGAGAGTTGCATGAGCATCATCGTTTAACACCATGTGAGTTGGTTCTGGTAAAGAAGTGGTAATATTGCCGTCTCGATACATCATACTTGTATATGTGTCTACGCTACTCTCACGTTCTTCACTTGGCTCACGACTTTCAAGGTGGTAGTTATCAACATCTTCATAAGCATCTTCCTCGAGAGGATCTTCATAAAATGCCATGTCAGCATCAGGATTGCCGAATTCTGCTAAGTCCTCAAACATTCTTGAACCTGATCCTGTAGAAAAAGCTTCCTGTCTGCTTTGTTGAAGAACAATACGCAGGCTTTTGGCTTTAGAAATTTTTTGTTGAGCAGGTTCTTTGGAAGCAACACTTGCTTCTTTACCCTTGGTCTGCTTTGCTTTCTTTGTCTTTCGAAGTGGTATTTCTTCCTGTTCTTCCTCTGTTTGGGTCATTTCAGCATCTTCAGCATCTTCATCAACTAAATGCTCTTTTCTTGTGCCTTTGCCTTGTGATGAAACTGTCGATTGGCGCTTGGAAATTCTTTTCTTTCGTTTTCCTTTTTGGGTCTCTGCTTGTTTTTTGGAAGGATCTGCATTTGCTCGTATAAACTGTGCTTCAATATCTTTAAGCATATCTCTATAGTGATCACTTTCCCTTATACCGTCATTCAACATGATTGCTGGCACTTCAGCTGGTATGAGTTTATATTTTGTGAATTGATTATCCGCAGTCATAGTGTCTAACACATCGTCATCATCTTGAGTATGATAGAAGAAGTTCCCGCGATGATCAATATCTGGGTCACTCTTCATGAAGTGACTGATAATGAGTTTTGTTAACCTTGGAAATGGAAGATGCACCGCTTTTCTCTTGGAACTGGTGAATTGATGACAAAATTCTTCCCAAAGTTGTAAAGCATAATCCACTTTAGATCCAGTGTAGAGACCCCAAAAGATAACTGCCTGAGCGGGTCGCATGGCGTCTGATCCGCAAATCTTGGAAGTAAGACACTTCACTAAAGTGATGACAATTGCTTTCCAAGGTTGTCCAATATGTGACGTGTTAAACTGAGAAAGAAAACCAATTTCACCCTCATAGTTCAATTCTCGGATTACTCTAAGTAGTTCTTCTGCATCTGGATCAGGCACAAAGTGTTCCCCTTTTGCAAGCTTTGGAAGCTTAAATAGTTGCCTAAACTGACGCAGGTCAAATGTCAAGGCTTTGTTGTTCAGAGTAAAGGAGATAATCTTCTTTGACAATTGCTTTGCTTGTGTGATTGAAGCAGTTGCCCAAAATTCATGCATGTATACTTCAGGAACCGATGCAGTGACACGTAATGCATCCTTTATTGGTGAACAATCTAGGATGTCTGTTGCGATTTTGAATGCCGCCAAAGAAGGATCAAAATCGTCTCTCAAACGAAAATTGTTTGGTGCATGTTGCATTCGAGCATTAAGTGGAACAAGGATAAGATCTAATTGTTTTTGTTCTTCTTCGGTGATCGACATTTCCCTTCTTTAGATAAATACAAGCACACTTGATATATGCACATATATATCTCATAAACATGTAAATTCTAAGCATGGGATATAGATCACAACAAATTATCACCACATATGTTTGAATAGCAAAAACAAGCATAGATCATATGGACCAGGATCATACATTCAGAATCACATAACGAGATATAAAAGGCAAGGACTTGGCAAAACTAAGTCCGTTATAGTGCTACACATATTTTAAAACTTAGCAAATGTTGTCCATTGTAATAATGCGTCATTTTATACCCATCGTAGTGAATTCATTGTTTTAAGTCCATCGAACTATACCCATCGTGCCAACCCATCGCACTCTACCCATCGCATTCTCCCCATCACATCATACTCATCGCATCATATCCATCTCATCCTACCCCATCGCATCCTATCCATCGTACCCTACCCCATCGCATCCTCTCCATCGCATCCTACCCCATCGCATCCTACCCCATCGCATCCTATCCATCGCACCCTACCCCATCGCATCCTCTCCATCGCATCCTACCCCATCGCATCCTACCATCGCATCCTACTTATCGCATTGGAGCCATCGTAACAGACCAATCGCAACGATCCATCTTAACGGACCATCGCAACGATTCATCGCAACGGACCATCGCAACGATCCATCGCAACGGACCATCACAACGATCCATCGCAATGAACCATCGCAACGATCCATCGCAATGGACCATCGCAACCTGCCCATCGTAATGAGCCATCGCAGCGAATGGATAAGGTAAAGCCATCGCAATCAATGCGATGAGAATGGATCGTATCCATTGATCGCATTCTTGGTGATAGAACCGAGGTAAATCTTAAGTGAGCGATTTCGGGACAAGAACGATGTTATAAGCCAACCTGTTAAAAACCAATGTTTATCTAGGCAATATGAACACATCCCAGCACTAAAAACTCGTTTTTATCAACAATCAAGTTAAACAAAGGCACGATAAGACAGATAAACGAGTGGGGGTATGAAGCTATAACAATGGCGGACGAGTCTGTGTTTTGAGTTTATGTTAAGACAGATAGACGAGTGGGTGGGGGGGGGGGGTGGGATATGTATTTGACTGTGGTCAAACCAATTTGCAATAAATTGCAATTTGGTCCCCCTTAGTTGCAATTTTGCAATTTGTGTTCCCCCAAGGTGTAAAATGTTTAACCAAGACATGTAGCAACACGTGAAATAGCTAACACCTAAACCTGTAACGTCTTATCTTAGAAGGCAAACACGACATCAAACTCCTAAAGCTTAATTTCAAACAGGCGATACCTCAAGCCACATAAAATAACAAAGCATATAGAATTGAGAATGGTTGGTTTTATAGTTTCTGAAAATCCTTTTTGAAGATGCATTTTAATTCCAAAAGCAATATAATATTTGCTCCCCCTTAAACATAGACCCGTTTTCTATTTAAAGAGCTGTAGTCATTGTTTATAGAAGAACAAATATACGAGAAGACTTTTTCCGGTTTAGTGATTTTAAGAACGATTCTGGTGGCAATAAGATTTCTCTTATTTAGACAAAATAAGTGCACTGATACGTACACAAATATGTGTTAGACCAAGTTATAAAGTAAACTTGGCCCCTTACAAGGTTTTAAAGTAAACCTTGCCCGAGAAACTTAATTCCCGTTGTGAGCCAACGTTTTCAAAAGAAATACTTGGCTTTAATGTGAAAACCGGGTTGCAGTCTGAAATAACTACAAGCCATAATGGGCATGTTTTAAAACTTGTAAAACTTTTATACGGACTATATTTATGGCGCCGTGTCAATATTAATCGACATTTCTAAAGCCGTAAATATTACCGTACTAAAAGACATGCCCGATTTGAAAATGAAAAATATTTTTGAATTTTCTTGATTTTAAATTTTTTATGGAATTTCTATGTTTTATATTTTTTATGGTTTTTCCATGTTTTATATTTTTGTATTTTTCTTTTGATGGTTTAAATATATACGATAATATACAAAATCACGACCAAAGGATACTTGAGAATAGTTTACCACTACTATTCTTCAGATTCTTCTGCCAACTCCTTAAGTGTCGCTGGTGAAAATGATTTCATGCCTAGCTTTTCGATCACAAACTCGATACGTCCTCGATCTAAGGCCTTTGTGAATATATCTGCCAGCTGATACTTAGTGTTGACGAAGTATAGTTCGATCACTCCATTTTCCACTTGCTCCTTGATGAAGTGGTAGCGGATGTCAATATGCTTTGCTCGAGAGTGTTGAACGTAGTTGCAGCATAGAGAGATTGCACTTTTTTTATCACAGTACATCGGGATTTTGTTGAATCCAAGACCGTAGTCAGTCAATTGTGACCTCATCCAAAGAACTTGAGCACAACAACCGGACATAGCAATGTATTCAGCCTCAATACTTGATATCGCAGCGCTTTTCTGCCTTTTTGATGCCCAACTAACAAGTCTATCTCCAAGAAGTTGCACACTGCCAGAAGTGCTACGTCTGGTATCTTGACACCCGACATAATCTACATCTGCATATGAAAATAGTGCAATAGAGGAATCCTTCGGATACCACAGACCACGATGAAGTGTTCCTTTTAGATACCGAAAGATCCTTTTCACAACATGTAAGTGCTTTTCGGTAGGCCGAGCCTGATACCGGGCACACATGCCTATAGCAAATTGCAAATCAGGCATGCTAGCAGTCAGATAGAGAAGGGTGCCGATCATTCCACGGTAAAGTTTTGGATCGACAGCTATCCCTTCCTTATCTTCATCTAACTTGGATCTCTCCACCATTGGAGTATCCACGGGGTCACAGTTTTCAAAGTGATATTTCTTTAAGGATTCAAGAACAAATTTGGATTGATTAATAAAGATGCCTCTGGGATTCTGAGAAATTTGCAACCCTAAGAAAAATGAAATTTTTCCCATCATCGACATCTTAAAGCATGTGGACATAATTTTCTCAAAACGGTCAGACAAACGTTGATTAGTAGCAGCAAATATTATATCATCAACATAAATTTGTACCAGTATCATGTCGTTGTCCTCCTTGAGAATGAATAATGTGGGGTCCACTTTGCTTTTGGAGAAGCCTTTGGAGATGAGATACGACGATAAGAGATCGTACCACGCGCGTGGAGCTTGTTTCAACCCGTAAAGAGCCTTCTTGAGCTTGTACACGTGATTAGGATACTCTGAATTGACGAATCCATTCGGCTGGCTTACATAGACATATTCCCTTAATTCACCATTGAGAAATGCCGTCTTAACATCCATTTGGTAGACGATCATATTCATGTGAGCAGCATAAGCAAGGAATAGTCTAATTGCCTCCAATCGTGCAACAGGAGCAAAGGATTCTTCAAAATCGATACCCAAAGCTTGTTTGTAACCTCTAGCAACCAATCTAGCTTTGTTTTTCAGCACACTACCTAACTCATCGAGCTTAACCTTGTATACCCACAACAATGTCAAGATTTCAACGTTGCTGGGTAACGGAACTAATTCCTACACTTCAAGACGTTGTAATTCCTTAAGTTCCTCTTGCATGGCTTCAATCCATGATGATTTGGTCATGGCTTGTTGCCAGTTTTTAGGTTCAGTGTCTGAAAGAAATGCATCAAAATAGCAATATAATGCATGTTCTTGGAGTTGATGGTGTGTTAAGACTGGTCGATCGATGTCACCAATAATATTGCGGATTGGGTGATCCTTTGTCCATTTAGTGTTGTGAGTTTCAATCCATGGTGGTCGGGAGTGAACGATTGCGGGAGCTTCCTCTGAGGTAGACGCACCGGTAGGGTCTTCAGGTATATGTGAACCAAAGAAGGGAAGCTCTTGTAAGTGAGCATATTCCAGATCGTGATCATATAGGTCCTCTTCAACATCATTAGGAACGAGTGGGGATGATGCTTCAGGTGTTGTTTGAGAATTGGTGGGGGATGGGACATCTTGTTCAAGAGTAACAGTAGATGCCTCAGATAGATTTCCATTATCTTAAGCAACAACTACAGGAATCGGAGCTACTGCTACAGGTGCTGGAGAATCATTACTCTGTGGATCGAAGAATTCATCAAACATAGGTTGAAATAACTTATCCCACTCGGACCTTCTTGGTGGTATAAATGATGGAGAAGTAGGATTGTTGGGAATTAATCCGGAACTGATTGTACCGGTTCCCATCTTGTGTAAAGTGGGTTCAGAGCTGTGTTGCTCAGAAGCCATCGCTGTTAGCTCATCAAAATCGACATCCAAAGTTTCTACAATCTTGCCAAGACGGCGGTTATAAATCCGGTAAGCTTTCTTTGCAGGCGAGTAACCAATGAAAATTCCAATATCAGCCTTCGGTTGAAGTTTTCCCAGATTCTCACTATTTGTATTTGAATAGTAAAGTGCACCAAACACATGAAGATATGAAATATCGGGTTTGTGTCCATGAAGTAGCTCATATGGAGTTTTACCATGACGTTTGCGAATGATGGAGCAGTTTTGGGTATAACATGCGGTTGCCACTGCTTCGGCCCATAAGAATAAAGGAGCATTCGCATAAATCAACATAGTTCGAGCAGCTTCCATAAGTGTACGGTTACGTCTTTCAACGACACCATTTTGTTGTGTTGTGCAAGCCACAGATATTTCATGAGAGATACCAACCTTTTCATAATAACTTCGAAGAGTCTGATTAACAAAGTCAGTGCCGTTATGAGTCCGAATGCGGCGAACAGTAGCATTACGACGTACTTGGATCATCTTTAAGAAAGTAATGATATACTCTGGTTCTTGATCCTTGGATGCTAAAAACTTTACGCATGTAAACCTTGAGAAATCATCCACTATAACGAGGATGTATTTTCTACCACTCACACTAGCTGTACGCATTGGCCCGCAAAGATCCATGTGCAAAAGATACAGTTGTTCTTGGTTGGTGTGTTCTGCTTTAGGTTTGTAAGATTTCTTGGTGCTTTTCCCCAATGAACACACGGAACATAAATGATCCTTGTCGAACTTAAGTTTTGGAAGACCACGAACAAGTTCGTTTCTAGCCAGATGGTTAATAGCATCAAAGTTAAGATAAGATAACCGTCGATGCCACAACCATGACTTGGTCTTAGATGCTTTGTAGAGTAGGCAAACAGGAGAGGCGGCCATCATGTTTTGAATAGACAAAGTATAGAGATTATCCCCTCGATAACCCTTTAACAAATCATTTCCTGCAAGATCGCGAATGAAGCAAGTATGTTGTCGAAAGGCCACTTCAAGGTTTGAATCGCAAAATTGTCCTACTGAGAATAGATTGTGACCAAGTCCCTCCACATAATAAACCCTAGAAATCGTGACATTCCCAATTTGGTATTCACCATAACCCATAATCTTTGCAATATGGTCGTTGCTGAATTTAACCGTTCCTAGAAACTTGCTGACGAAATTTCTGAGCATCGAGCGGTCTCCAGTCATATGTTTGGAGCACCCCGAGTCCAAATACCAAAGAATAATTTGGACGACCTGAAAATATTACCAAACACAGACGATGTATCGGATTCTAATTATTCTTCTGAGTTAGCAGGTACAGATACAATTATCTTAGATTTGCTATCAGACGAAACTTTAGGTTTCAAGATTTTCTTACTAGTGGTTGGCTTAGATTCTAGTTGTCTAGTATTCTGAGGTACTTTTTGACTGGGGACATTACCACTGGTAGGCACAATAGTGGGGGCAGACCTAGTTAAAGGGCGCTTTTTCCATTTCTTAGTGATAGTGTTCCTATTTAAAGGACGCTTAGTCCTAACTTCCGTGGATGTGATCCTAGTTAAAGGGCACTTAGTTCCATTTGCAGTAAAGGTCCTACCAGTGGGTTTCCATTGCCACCCAACTTGGGTAAATTTCTTCCCTGTTGGAATCCATTCAAGATTGTTCTTAATAGCATACATTTCATTCACGTGATCAACAAGGCATAAATCATGATGCTGAGAAAACATGCATTCATTACAATTCCAACATTTCGCATTAGAATTCACATTTTGCTTAGGTTTCCACTTATAAAGAGGAACTTTTGTCTTAGCTACATGATTCTTTTTATTTAAAACTGAAATAACGTTCCTAGGGTGCACTTCTACTTTCTTCTTCTCAGTCCTATTAGTGGAAGGCTTGATCCTATCTTTCTTGTCTTAAGATCCTTTAGCCTTAGTGGACACAGTTACTCTTGTAGAAGTCAAAGGAACATTAGTTACATATTTTGACTTAGCCTTGATGGGTGTGTTTAAAACAGGCTTAGCTCCTGGGGTCTTATTGAGTGGAGTAATGGCAATGGTGGTTTGTTGTTTAGATGGTACAGATATCGGTTGCCCAATGTACTCTAAGTTTGCTAAACAATCCTGAATGCAATCCACGTATAATAAAAGCTCATATGCACTATGACTTGTGGGATCACGTTCACGCATTTCATCAACAATCTCTCTAGCTAGATCAGCATGTTCTAAGGCATTTTTCATATACGTGGCAAACTTAGTGGGACTCTTCTTAAATTTTGGATCCCGATATAGCACACGTGGGTTGTGGTTAAGCGCTTGCTTTGCATATCCCGGGTTAGGTGGTAAGTTTATAAGACGCGATAGATTGAACTCTTTAAATGATGCATGAAACAAGTGTACTAGATGTGAAGCAGCATATTGTTTTAAAAGCGTAAGTTCCGTTTCTTTTATTCTTTCAGACGTCTTAATTTCCATTTCAAGCTGTTTGGACTCAAGAATTTCAAAATCCGTTTGAAGTTGTTGAAAATTAGTAACGACTAACTCTTTTTCTTTAAGCTCATTCGAAAGATTTGCTCTTAAACTTTCAATTTCTAGCAGATTGTCCATTTGAACTTTCCTAAACCTATCAAATTAAGGATTGGTTAAGGTAGTGGACACAGGAGTCATTTCCAAGGTTTTAACCTTGTCCTTATGCAAAGCAAGCTCGGCAGATAAAGTCTGATTAGCATTAAGGGTTTCAAGGACCGCATTATTCGTTTGGCTAAGCAAAGATGCAGGGACCATAACCAAATCAGGTTGAGCAGACGAATTGATAGTCGTAAGAGCTCCCGGTTGTGGTTCACTCAGAGTCTGAGGACTTGCAATGTTATTGCTATCATTGTTTGTCTCGTCGATTGAGTTACTAACCACCGGAGGCTGTTCCGAATACTCAGACATTTGCTCAACTTGATAAGGTACAATACTAGTATCTGTAGCAGTATTTGGTACCTCAGAAATGGTATCAGCTCCATAGAGTGAAAGGTTTTCCATAAGAGCTGCTTTGGCGGTGTTAAGATCATCACAATCAGAGTCATATGCATCCAAATCATCACATTGATATGCAGCATTGTTGGTGATGACTGTTGTGAGACCATCAGTTTCCGCTACTCCCGGATCTGCAAGGAATGCCAATTCTTCTTCATCAAGCTCACGACCTTGGGCTTGAGCATTCACCAGGTAAATCTTCTCCTTAAACCATGTGTCGTCCCTTCTCCTCTTAGGATGCTTGCATTCTCGGGCCATGTGCCCTTCCCCTTTGTAGTTGTAGCAAATAACCACCTTCATTTTACCAGTGCTGTTTGCCCTTGTAGCAGTAGTAGTAGATGAACGTGCACTAGCAGTAAACGAATTTGATCTCCCTTGAAGTGGTTGCACCATGACCCTTCCGTCCTGAATTGTTGCCTGTTGTCGAGAGTTAGACGAGTTCCTTAACTGATTGTTAGTTGTTGCTGAACCTCGGTAACCTCGTTTGTTCAAAGTTTGACTTAAATAAGCAGTCATCAGAGCAAGGATTTCAGTAGGGCTATCTCCTTGTCTAAATTCAGGGACATGGATGTCATCTTCATAGTAGAATGCTGATGCTAGTTGAGCAACAAACTGATTGGTTGGAGCACTTACTTGATGTGAGTAATGAGGTTGAGGAGCCTCAAGTTGTGGATAGGTACTAGCAAGGTTGGTGGGAGGTTGATATGGTGAATACAGGTGTGAAGCATAAGGTGATGGGTGTGAATCTCCTTGTGATGATGATGTTGCTGGTTGGTGATAAGATGTTGGCGGCAGTGGCAGAATCGAGTACTGTGGAAAGCTTGGTGTTTGATACACAGGTTGATATGAAGATTTGTGTCCTAAGGCAAGCTGAGAGTTGTGGTATGACAGTGTAGGATGGTTTGCCAATAATGCCATTGGTTCATGATAAGGTCCTTGAGAAATTCGGTTTTGGATCACATGCTTCTCATGTTGTTGTAAGAAAGCATAGAGTTGATCTAAATTGGACTTGTGTAGATCACGAATCATTTTGACATCAGTCACATATTGACTCCATTCAGGGGGTAGTGTGTTCAAAAACTTGGTGTTTAACTGAAACTGTTCAATCCTTAGATTATAGACATTCATGTCATTCATCAAAGTGGTAAAACGCCAATAAAAATCATGAAGTGTCTCCCTTGGAAGGTATGTGAACCTATCAAACAAATCATACAGTTGACACTCTCGTTCTTGCTTAGTGAGAGATGTCCCTTGTAGCAAAACTGCAAGTCGATCCCAAAGATTCTTTGCTACTGTATGTTCACTCACCATTCGAAAGATATCAGGTGGAAGGGCTTGAAGAATTGTCTGAACAGCCCTTTCATCGGCATCTGCAATGATTTTATTGGCATCGGTTAACTCATGATACTCCCTTGGTCTTGTCACATTATTGACGGTAACCTCTCCCCAATCTAATGGTCCTTTATCAATTGATTGAAGCATAAGTCGACCATTTTTTTGCCCATGATATATGTTCTCATACGGCCTTGCCATGCTTCAAATAGATCTTTGATGAGGAAAGGCGGGCGAGTATCGGTACCCGAAATGATCGATATATCGGTGAGTGAAGTCATAGTTGGCATAAATGAATGTGAATTCATTTTGTGATCCCTTGAAAAAAGATTATTAAATATGAGCGAGCAATGAAATAAGATTATGTGTTTTAATGTTGTGTAACTACATATATTAAGATCTTTTGATTGTGTGTTTTTTGCTAATGTTTCCAAATAAAAACCAAGGTTAAATATCCTCTAAGTGTTGAAAAACTATGGCTGATCGTACTCTAATCGGACTCCCAAATCGTGTTGCGATCGCACTCCCCTATCCTAGTGATCTATCGTACTCCCTATCCTAATCGTATCCTGATCGTAGTGAGATGATCGAACACTGATCGTAGTAAGATGATCGTACCCTGATCGTAGTGAGATGATCGTACCCTGATCGTAGCAATACTGATCGTAGCCTGATCGTGCTGATGGATCGTACTAAGCAATGGAAATATGGATCGTACCTATAGATCGTACTACTAGATCGCACTGATGGATCGTACTGAGCAACTGGTTCTTGATCGTGATGGTGGATCGTACCTATAGATCGTACTACTAGATCGCAATGGTGGATCGTAGCGAGGATCTAAGTTATGATCGCAACAATGGATCGTGACTAAGGATCGCAAGTAGAAACCCCCAGGGTTTATGCAAACACAAAGACAGATCGTATCCCTAAAAAACAGTCCGAGACTTAAGATCACCAAGAAAGAAAGGATTTTTACCTTGAAAAACGTGATTCTAACCAAACGGATATCACCAAATCGTTACTAGAACTATTTAGAAGATATGTAGATCACTTGGAATCAAAGAACACGAAATTTTTTTTTAACTTTTGGAAAAATCAATCAAAAACACATGAACACACTTAAAAAAGTATGAACAACACAAAACCAATCTTTATTTCATCCCATGGCTCTTGATACCAATTGTAGAACAATGATAATCTTTATGAATCAAGAGGGTTGATGTTTTTCTAGAGAGAGAAAGTTAGAGAGAGAAGTGAAAGAAAACTTGTATATTGAAATGTAGAAAATGAACAACCAACACCTCTTTCCATGGTGGAAAGAGGCTTAAATACCCCAAGTCCTTAATGGACTTGGGCTTCCGGCCCATGAACATGCTCATGGGTCAGGCTATTTAATTAATGACAATTAACATTACTACGAGCCTATAACTACATTTTTGGAGTGACCGAGACTTTCTATATACGTAAAACGTATTTCCAACAAAATCCCTGTACATGATAAGAAAGAAAACAAGAAACATATACTAGGGTCTCCCCCTACACTTATTATAAAAACAAAAGAAAAAGGATAGATATTGCGGGTTGCCTCCTGAGAAGCGCTTGTTTTTGTTAACCGAGTCGTGAGCCTGACTCGACCTTGATTAGCATAGGAAGAAGCTTAAAACATATCCACCAGGATCAAATACATGGTTTTCATCCATCAAGTAGCACAAACTTAAGGCGAACAAGGCAAGCCAAAGAAGAGTAGGCAAGGTTCCCTTAAGCAGTTGTTGAGCACGGCGGTAGAAAGGGTGATGAGGTGCAAGCATATCTCCATTGTGTCCAAAAATCTTTCTTTTTATTTCATCAGATGGATACTGATATGGCTTAAAAATGGCAATACCGGGATCGAACACCTTTTCCTTTAGGGGAAAATAACACTTAGGCTCAGTAGACCTTGAAGAATATCCGCTCATAAATCTCACAATCTCATCCTCAAAAGGTGGATATAGAGGTGTCAAGACATAAGTACTGCGGATATCGGTGTCTTCCGGCATCTTCTCCTTTGAAACGGGTTTCTTCATATCCAAAGGAGGATAAAGAGCATCATCAAATTCCAAAGGAGGAGAATCATTCTCATTTGGGAAGTAAGTGTTGGGAAAAGTAGCAAAATCTTCCTCAAATGAGTAGTCAGCCAAAGTAGGATCAAGCATTGTTGGTGGAGGATCTTCATCAAAAGTAGGTGTAAGGTCATCATGTGAAGAATCACTCGAAAGAGTATCGACAACATCAAAGTCATCATAAGTTGGCATGTCTTTATACTCAGAAGAAAAATCATCAAAATCATCCATGTCAGAACTAGAATCATCATCATAGTCATCATAAATAGGAGGAGACTCATGAATTGGTGGAGGATCTAAATTGGAGAGAGAATCATCCGCATCATCTTTGAACAGTGGATTATCATAGCAAGAATCAAAAAGAGGATTGTTGTAGACGACAAAATCATCAAGCATATTAATCATATTCGCTGATTCTCTTCCATTAGATTTGGTTGTGTTCTTTTCTATTTTAAATACTTGTGCATCATTCCCGACCTTTGATTAGCTCACCTTCGGCAACATCGACTAAAGCTTTTCCGGTTCTCAAGAATGGCCGACCAAGTATTAACAGAATACGAGGGTCCATTTCATAATCAACAACAACAAAGTCGACCGAAAAAGTGAAGGTACCAACTTTAACAAACACATCTTCGGCAATACCAACAGGGTAAGCGAGAGTGCGATTGGTAGCTCAAGAGTCATCTTTATTGGTGTAAGGTCAGGTAATGATAACTTTTTCCAAACACTTAAAGGCGTCAAATTTATACTTGCCCCGAGATCGGCTAAGGCAGTAAATTCTTCGGTTTGGTTAAAAGTACATGGTAGCACAAAACGACCGGGATCTCCAAGTTTTTCCGGAAGTTCTTTAAGGAGGACAACAAAAAAATTCTCATTCAATCGAGTATTAACAAACTCGGCCATCTTCTCTTCTTATTAAGCAATTCCTTAAAAATCTTAACAAATTAGGCATTTGGGCTAGAGCTTCAACAAGACTAAAGGTGATGGTCACTCTCGAAATCTTCTTCAAAAAATTTGACACTTGAATATCATCCTTGGTGAGAAATTTTCTCTTGTCTAACCGAGAAGGATAAGGGATGTTGGGTTTATAGGTGGAAGGTGGGGTTGGTGAAGGGTTTTTCTTGGGTACTTCTTCATGCATATGTGGAGACGGTAATGGAGAACTCGTACTAGGCGTGGTAGTAGGCAGGATAAATGGTGGTGGAGGAGGTGTAGATGGAGTAACTGGGGGAGGGATAGATAGTCCTACTAAGGTTGCTCCACTGCGTGTAGTAATAGCACTCACAATTGCTCTCGGGTTAGTGACGGTATTAGAAGGAAGAGAGCTCGAAGTAGAGGGTTGAGTACTTGGAAAGAAACAAGCCATCATATTTTTTAAATCATTCGTTTGATTGCTGAAGGAGGTTTGCATATCATGTCGAAGCTCGGTTCTAATATCATTCCCTTTCTTAGTGATATCTCTTTTCAAGTTGATGATTTGGCTTTGAAGATTCTTAACTAGCTCTCCTTGGGTCTTCATGAAAGTTTCAACATCTTGATTAATGGGTGGTGCTTGTTGAGCGGGTGAGTGATAAGGGTTAGAAGCTCAAGGTGGGTTTGGGTTGCTTCTATTGTAGTTGTTGGGGTTGTGGTTTTGAGGAGAAAAACCGGGTGAAAGAAAGTTGTTAGAACGATAACTTAGCAAGTTACGATCACCTGGAGCTCGGGCTTGATAGCTTTCTGTTAAATAGTTACCATGAGCCGCATACAGGTTTTCCGAATTGTCATGAGTAGAAGGAAAATCAGTGTATGAATGAGGACCCCCGCAAATCTCACAAGAAGTTGCTACATCTTTAACTTGTTGTTGTTGATTTGTAGCCAAGAGTTGCATATTTTTACTCATTTCGACCATTGCGTGGGTCAATTCGTTGATATCAGGGTTTAAAGAAGTAGAAGACACATTGACTCTTGGGTTATTCCTTGAAAATGCGGTTAAATCCTAATTTTTTTGATGAGTAGTCATGTTCTCGATAAGCTCTCTACACTCCTCGGGTTTTCTTTTCATAAATGTGCCACCGGCTGCTGCATTAATCGTATCCCGATCACGAAGAGATAAACCATTGTAGAAAGTATCAATTAAGGTGACGGGGAGCATGTTGTGGTTTGGACATCGATCGATCAAAACATTATATCATTCCCAAGCATCAAAAAGTGATTCATCGGGTTTTTGAGTAAATCCACTAATTCGATTTCGAAGGCTCGTGACGATGGATGGTCGAAAGTAGCGCGACAAAAAGCGTTGAGACATCTCATCCCAAGTATGAATTGAATTCTTCGGAAGACGATCAAACCATTTTTCGGCATGGTGGGATAAGGTGTGTGGAAATAGGTGAAGGCGAAGAAAATCCATGGTAACCCCGGGCAACTTCATGCTTTGAGTAACGGTAATGAATTTGTCGAGGTGTTTGTTGGCATCATCATCTGGCAATCCGCGAAATGGAAAAGTGTTTTGAACTTGTTGGATCATGTGATTCTTCAACGTAAACTTTGGAGCCGTGATTTGCATCGGCGCAATCGGTCCTCCTCGTCCATTCATCGTTGGTTGACACAACTCCTCCATCGTTTGAAGGTCGGGTGGGGGAACATTGTTGTTGTTATTCATGTTGGGGTGGGGTGGATTATTGTTGTTGTGCACACCAGCCATATCTAAATCTTCAAGAGTCTCGGGCTCAGAATAAATCGAAGATCTAGTACGTATACACCTGCAAAAGAAAAAGAAAAAGATACCAAAGAAATAGAGAATATATATGTACTTGTAAAAATAAAAATAAAATCTTTTTGTATTTTTGAAATTTTTAAGTTTTAGGGATTTTTGAAAATTTTTAAGCAAGAAAAATAACGTTCACGAGTGAACGGATCTTAAAATTCAATGCATCTCTCACAGAAAACCATTAATCTTCACAAAAAGAGCCGGCAGCGGCGCCATTTTATAACTACTAAAATTCGTTCTATGAATATGTCTGTCTATTCGAATTGATTACTGGTTTAAAGTGTGACTCAGTCGTCTTTTGGTGGAAAACAATATTTTTGTCATTGTTGTAAAATAAATGTGCAAAACTTTAAAGTAAATGACTGGTAAAATTAAAACATTTTAAAAGTAAATTAATTAAATGACAAAAATTAAAGCTCGACGAAAAATAAATTTGACAATTTAATAAAAATGCAAACTTTAAATTTGAAATAAAGAAAAACAATTAAAATAACACTAAAGAAAAATGGCGTGAAAAATAAATGCATGAAAATAAAACAGGGAAGAAACAAAACCTGAGTCGGAATCCAAAATACTAGACCTTATCCGGAATCCGTGACACTGTCACTATCCGGAATACCCGATAAAAGTCTAATCCGGAATCTTAGGAAAAGTCCCCTAATCCGGAATAAGTTCCTAGCACTTATCCAGAATCCTTGTTTAGTTTTTTATCCAGAATATCCTTCAATGCTTTATCCGGAATCTATTCTAGCCCATATTTGGAATACTCACTATCCGAAATCCACAAATCTCAAGCTATCCAGAATAAGTGTTCAAACACTTATCCGGAATTCAAGAAATTCTACTATCTGGAATGTTGAATAGTCACCTTATCCGGAATTCAAAAAGGCTGCCTATCCAGAATCAGTGCTAAATACGTTATCCGGAATGTGGGATTTCAAGTCTTATTCAGAAATCATAAAACGAAGCCCTATCCGGAATCAATTATTGAAGGTTTATCCGGAATTCAAAAATGATGGCTATTCGAAATGATGAGTTCTTGTTTATATCCGGAATATGCAGGTCACCACTATTCGGAATATTAATATTTCTAGCAATCCGGAATACAAGGGTTTATAGGAAACCCGAATAAGCTAAGAACGAAAATTAAGCTAAAAACAAATAAGAACTTATCTTAAAACTTAACCAAATCAAATTTACGAAAAAGTAAATAAGCTAAAATTTAAAAACTTTTAAAAACACTAAATAATAAAAAAAATTTAAATCAACTTTTTATAAAATAACTTTTAAAAACACTTAATTAAATTTAAGAAAGACACAAATAAGCTTTAAAATCAATAAGATAACACAATCATAAACATAAAAACATAACAAATAATCAAATAAGCATAACAATAAGCACATAAGCATAAAGATTAAGCAAAAGAAGAAAGGTAGGATGAGAGATCAATATAAAAAATTGATTAAATTTAAGATTCAACAATTAAAAGTAAAAGCAAGAATTAAAGAACTTACAAATTAAAGGTGCGAGACAAGGTAATTAAATGACAATTAAGTAAATGACATGAAATTAAAATTAGAAGAACTATTTTGTCAAGATAGTCAACACCTCCTAATGTGTCATTGGGAGGGTATTTATAGGAGATTAGGGAGGTTAGCATGTGTTGCTCCTTTCTTTCTTCTCTCGTCTTTTCGTCTTCTAAATTCTTCGACTTTTTCGACTTTGTCTCGGGAGTAATTGAACTTGTCTTATAATTTCTTCATTAATTAGACTTGAGTTCTTCGACTTTATTAAACTTCCGTCTTTAGACTTTTTCTTCGATAAATCTTCAGAATAGGCCTTTGACTTCCGTTCTTTTTGCACGCTTAAACTTTTGACTTCGTCTTTTGTCTTTTTCTTCGATAAAAGCCCGTGTTTTCTTCCCTTTTCACATTTTGATCCTAAATCACAACAAAAACACAAACCACGCATAATTCCAACATTTACGACATAAAATACACGTTTTGGATTTGTTATTATTATAATTAAGTGGTAAAAGGATAAGTGTTTTCACACTTATTAACCATGGAAGGAGAGAACCAAGTATTCCTAGAAGATGATGATTGAAAGTACCTCATGTTGGGTGCAAGATCAAAATAGAAGTATGAGATTTGAATAAGAATTTAAAATATGACTTAGTTTAGACAAATGGAAACTAATATGGGTATAAGATGAGAGTGTGATCCGCATGAGATCACATAAAACTCTAGTCTGTCCCCATTAGGAGGGAGTAGGAGAACTGATCTTGAGGAAAAACAAGTGAAGCTACTTGGAACTTTTTTTGAGGTATAGATGATTTGAAAGACGGGAAGCATAACATCGTGATGTATGTCATGAGCTGAGGAAGAAGAAGGAAGTGTGGATAGATGCGAATCGTGAATGAAAGAGTTCGAGATAGGAAGCGAAGGTAAAACTTTGGTATAGCCTAATGAGTAAACTAAGGCACTAAGCATGTTAATATTGTTGTAGTGTGGAAAGGAAATGGCACTGGCCTATACTGTTTCATTGGAAGGCTTAGTATCGATAATCGAATGGATGAGGAGTTATAGATGTGATGTGTCATGAGAGACGAAGGGTTTGGTCTAACTAAGACAAGATGAGGAGCACTATGATCTTGAAGGTAAGACATTGTGTAGGTATAAAGGAAGTGTTGGGTATAATAAAATATATATATAAAAAAAAATTTTCATTGAGGAAAGTGAGAAAAGAAGTATATGGGTGCTACTAATGAGCTATCCAAATTTGATGGAAGTAGTTGTAACATGGGTTTGGATGACAGTTGATAAAACTAACTAATGAATATGAGAAAGACCGTCATAGGTCACTTTTGTAAGGAAATTGGAATTTTTAAGTGGTTTGGGGTTCGGACTAAAGGGATTGATGAACATTATTGGAAAGGAGTATATCCGGCTAACTGGAAATGGATGGACGAAGTGAGAAATTGCTACAAGTATAGGAGTCGTGTTGAGAACTTGGGTGACTAATTTAGAGGGAGGTGTGATATGAGCTTAAACTCATATCCTTTTATTAACAAATAACCCTAAAACATGAAGCAAAATACCCACTTATCTTGTAAAAAGCAGTGTTATGTGGTATGTTTGTGTTTGTGTGATCTTATGTAGGTAAAAGGATACAATTTCAAGCAAACAAGGAAAAACCAAGCTCAAATGGATGAAAAAGACAAAAGAGGATCAAAAGTGACAAGACTTTGAAGTCAAAGGACCTATCTTGACAAGTTGTGAAAGTTGGAGGACTTAAAGTGCAAATTATGGAAAGTCAAGATTAAAGTCAAATTTGGTCAACTACAAAGTCAACTCAAGTCAAAGGGCCATTTTGTTGAAGAATCAAAGTTGAAGGGTCAAAAATGTCAAAGGAATGAAGATATTAGCCCTAAATATCAATCTGCCAAGTCAAGGGACCTAATCTGCCAAGTTTGGAAAGTTTTGTAATGTTTAATCCAAGTGAAGAGCTATAGACCAATCAGAAGCAAGAAAACGAGTCACACGGATCAAGTCATTAATATCCACTACAGCCGTCACAATTAATGCAAGATCACAACAGTGCAATCCGCAACTCTCTTTTTCAACCAATAAGAAGATGACACGTGTCCATCTTCTTTAACAAAAACATTTCCAGGAACGGGATTTTGATAGAAGGCGTTTCAAGAGAAGATCAAAACATCAAAGTTGCTTAATTTTGGAAGACGAATCCAACGGTGCAATCCATTTGACATATTATCCATTAAATCAAAAACCCCCAATTCAAGTTCATCACCTTCAAAGAGGATTTGCAGAATTCCTCCACGTGTCAAGTGATGATTGGCCTGAACACGTCACAACTCCAACAGAATCTCCCTTTCTTGCCTATAAATACTTAGCTTGTACCTCATTTCTCATTGTAGCTTAAATTTGTAAACACATAGTTCTCTAAATTTCTCTTTTCCCTTTTTCCCTCCTTTTCACCTAACTACTCAAGAGTCTGACAAACTCTTGAGTCAGTTAGTTAGTTAGAACCTTGTAACTACTTTTGTAACAGAAATCACTCAATAAAATTCAAATTTCCTTTTTCCCGCCAAATTCTGTTTCTCAAATTCCTGTTGAATCTTGTTGATCTTGGATATACTAGTTGCTGTTTGATGTTAGTTATGATCAACCATTGATCATAGCTTACATTGGTGGAGTTTTGTAGCTGTTTGTTCAAGAATCAAGTTCTTTCCATTGTTCTTGAAGATTTCATGGCAGATTGATGATTTGCAGTTGTTTGATTGTTGATTTGAGTTGATAGCTAGTGATAGGTGGTGGTATCACTAGGGCAAGAGAGCTCAGCGCTCCTCTTCTTCCCAAAGGACTTCTACAATAGGTTTCATAGCTTCTGATTTTTGTTCCTCTAAACAGTCTTTGCATGCTTCATTCTCTAGTGTAATGTTGATGGCTGCCTGATTCTACTTGTTAAGAAGTTGTTGATTGATTGATTCTAGTGTTTTACAGTTTGATCTTGAGCATTTGTGTTAAGCTTTGTAGTTTTTAGCTAAATTTCAGTAACTTTTTAGCTAAATACCTTAATTGAGTTCTAGTTGGTATACTTGCTTAATTTCAGTCTCATTAGCTTTCACTTTGATAACCTAAACTAGTCTGCTATAGCTCTTTAATCAGTTTAAACCATTACTCCATTAGTCTTTGAAAAAGTTTGATCAAAACCTTTTAAGGAGTGTTTGGGAGTAGTTGTTAATCAGATTTCAAGTGTTAGAAATTGTTGTTTAGAAGTTCATTTCTGCTCATTAGGAGTTAATAAGTAGTTTTCAGTCTTTTGTAAGTCATAAAAATAGTCAAAAAGGCAATTGGTTAACAAAAAGTTTGGGTCATAGTTGTTATCAGCTTTTATTTCAAAACTTGCCAAATTCACTTGCTTATTTCTCATTCAATACTAAATGAAATTTGCTCAAACCAGTTTCTAGTTATAGCTTATAACATAATCTTTCAGTATCTAGAAGGAAAATCTACAGTTTCAAGAAATAAGCTAGAAAACAGCTTTTTAGCTCAAGCTTGAGCATTTTGCATTCTCTGATATAAGAAGCTTACTGTTTTGCTGGTTCTCTTAATCCTCTTCATAAAAGTAGTTGTTTTCTTTCACAATCCTGTTTAGTAAGTGTTGAATATGAGTTTTTGAAATTTTGAGCTTTTTCCAAAAATTGGTCAACGTTTGGTCAACATAAGCTCATTTGAGCTTATTTTCAGATATCTAGCTTATTACTGGATGAAAATTGTTCTAATTTGATTTCCCCTTCCTTAAATCAAGTGCTTAATCAGTTTTGATACAAAAATCAAGTTGTGGACGTTTGGATTAGGCTATAGCTTATTTTGAGCTTATTGATAAGCACTCAATTGCTCATTTTAGACTTTTAGCTTATTTCCTTGAACACACGTTTTTATAATTGGATTTAAAGTTGTTTGCAAGTTGTTTCAGCTTAATTGGTTGAGAAATAAGCTCAAACGAGCTTATTCTTTCTTTGTGCCCGTTTTTAGTTAAAATTTTGGTTTTATTGCATTTAAGTCCCTAGAAGTTTAAACTGTTTCTAAACCTAGCTAATCTTCCTTATTTTGTGGTATTTGCAAAAGTTAGTCCCTGGAATTTGTTAGTTGTTAAATTTCGGTTTTAAAGTTTGTTAGTTTGTTTAAATTTGGTTAGTTTGTTAAAGTCTTTACAAGTTTAGTCCTTATAGTTTTATATTTTGCATTTTTATATTTTACTTGAATAAAATTTGGAATTTGCAATTTGTTTTACGTATAAGTAGGTTTATATTTTTCATTTTTACTTAGTGTTGTTTGAATTAGCAATAGATTACCAAGCAAGCTTGAACAACCAAAAACAATTATAAATTTGATATTGATTGGACTTTCTATTAGTTAAGAACTGAGAAAACGAACTTGCATTATACACATTTCAAATGGCGCCGCTGCCGGTTCTTTGACTACACGAGAGACTATCGATTGACGGTTTTCATTGGCTTTTGGGATCCGTTCACTTTGTGAACGTTATTTTTACGTATCATAAATCAAAAACAAATAAAAAAATCAAACATATAAAAATATATAAAAACTAAAAAAATTAACAAAACAATTCTTTTCCTAAAGAATTGACCAAAAAAATTAAAAAATCCAAAAATCAATCTTTTTCCTAAGAGATTGCACCCAAAAAATATATATTATTGGATTCTCTCGGTTTTTATGTACATATAGTATTTTCCTTTAAAAACTCATAAATACAAAAATATTTTCCATATATTATTATAAGTACATACGTATACGTATAAGAACAATCAATTTACATATCTTCCATAAGTATTGCCGAGGCAATACACCGTGTTGAGGGGCGCTCCGGTCCTTGACACGCGTATCGATCAAACAAAATAAAGCAAGAATAGATAAATACTCTCAATAAGCAATAATTCGAAGAATACGAACATTTAAGTGAATAGAAAGGCGATGTGCTATAAAATGCCATCTAAGGGTCAATAGGTACTTAAGTGCTTCGCGCCACCTAACCCCCCGTTCACTTGGGAGTATTCTAAGAAGGAAAGCTTCATTGAGGGTCTTGCACCCAAAGTAGTATTACATATATTGTTACTTTCTTGTGGATATTTAATATCGAAACTCGAAGAGGATAATATTATTCTTTTCAAAGTCACACGAGAGCTTCTCTCTCATTCCTCGTATTGAGTTGCATGCTCACTCGCGGGCGTGCACAAATACCGATTGGTGTACAACCTCTTCCTCCGAAAAGGAAGAAAAAGAGAAAGAGTAAGACCACCACCGTCCACCAAGCCGATCACGAGAATCGTGCTTTGTCACCACCACAAGGAGCCATGGCAAATGATAACCGTACTTTGTATGAACGTATGCAATCCAACATTCATGGATATGCTAGTGCCATTAAGATTCCCGACTATCCCGCTAACACATTTGAGCTACATACATCTATGATCAATATGGTTGCTGCATCACCTTTCTTTGGAAAACAAAATGAGGATCCCCATGCTCACCTTAAGAGATTCCTTTCACTTTGCAACACCATTAAGCATAATGGGGTTCCACATGAGGTCATTAGATTGATGTTAGTGTCATTTTCCTTAGATGGGAGTGCTAAGCATTGGTTAGACACCCAACCACCCGATAGTATCACCACATGGGATGATTTTACCACTAAGTTTTTGAACAAATTCTTTCCTCCACAAAAGACTATGGCTTTGAGGAATTTGATTATGGGCTTTACACAAAAACCTAGTCAATCCTTTGGTGATGCTTGGGAAGAGTATAGTGAGTTGTTGAGGCGATGCCCTAACCATGGAATGGATGATCTAGGCCAAATCAATACCTTCTATAATGGCCTTAAACCTCACCACCAAGATTCACTAAATGCTTCCGCGGGAGGGAGTATTCATTTCAAGACATACCAAGAGGCTTTGACCATTATTGAGACTAAGGCAATGGTTCAAACAAACGATCCATTTGAAGAAAGAGTTCATGTTATCCAAAACACTTCTCAAATCCCTTTTGATAACCAACTCCTCAAGTTTCAAGAAGCTATTTTTCAAAGGATGGATAGAGAAAGTGAGAGGCATTTGCAAGCACAACAAGACATGCTTCAAACTTTTAAGAGCATGACATTGAACAATTCCTCAAATAATGTGAATGCCATCACCATTTCTTGTGTTACTTGTGGAGGTCCCCACTCTTATGAACAATGTGACAAGGTGCAAGGGTATCAAGGGGAATGCTATGCTTACCAAGAGGAACACCGTGAACACTTCAAGCCTAACATCAATCCAAATAACCTTTCTTACAAATCCCAAAATTACCTTACTCCACCCGGCTTCCCACCCCAACCACCCACCCAAATTCCACAAAATCCTCCTCAAATTTTAGCAAGGAATCAAGGGCAAAGACAACCATACCAAGGCAATAATTACAAAGCACCCAATCAATTTCAACCTCAAGCTAATACCTTTTATCCACCACAACAAGGATTTAATCAACCACTTCCATTTATTCCCAATCAAGCATATGCTCCAATACCAACTCAAGCTTACCCTCAAAATCAAACTCAAGGATATGGGATGCAAGAGACTCAAGAGTATGTTGACAAGAAAATGCGTGACATTGAGAAGAGAATGAATGACCAAGTGAAACGTACAATAGAGGAACAAATCAATAGGGTTTTAGTGGCGGTAACTCAAAGACCACAAGGAGCTTTACCTTCCAACACACAAACAAATCCTAGGGCCAATGTTAATGCTATTACAACAAGGAGTGGTATAACAACAAAGGATCCTTCACCTCCTAAACCTACTATTGTTCAACCTACTTGTGCTCCTACTTGTGATAAGCCTTCTACTTCTACTCCACCTCCTCAAAGTGCTCCTATTCACTCAAACACACCTTCTCAACCACCTCATACTTCTCCTTTACCTTCCACACTTCCCAATGAAGAGGCTAACAAAGACAAATCTTCCACCACAACACCTATTCCACCTACACCCAAACCTACTCTTCCATACCCTTCAAGGTTGAAAAAGGACAAGTTAAAGAACAAAGATGACATACAAGTCTCCAATTTCTTAAGGATGTTCAAGCAACTCAATATCAACATATCCTTTGCGGAAGCTCTTGCTTATATGCCAAAGTTTGCTAAGATGTTCAAGGATTTGCTCTCAAACAAAGAAAAATTGGTTGACTTGCCCAACACATCACTTAATGAAAATTGTTCCGCGGTGTTACTTAAAACCTTACCAACAAAACTTGGAGATCCGGGGCGCTTCTTGATACCTTGCAATTTTCCCGGTGTTGAAAATTGCATGGCTTTGGCGGATTTAGGGGCAAGCATAAATCTCATGCCTTTATCGGTTTGGAAACAACTCTCTCTTCCCGAGCTCACCCCCACTAGGATGACTCTTGAACTAGCCAACCGAACCATAGCTCACCCCGTAGGTATTGCGGAAGATGTGTTTGTAGGTGTGGATAAGTTTACCTTTCCGGCCGACTTTGTAGTGGTCGATTATGACATGGATCCTAGAGTGCCTTTGATTGTTGGTAGACCATTTTTGAGAACGGGTCGTACCTTGATAGATGTGGCGGAAGGAGAATTAATTATGAGAGTAGAGGATGAGAAAGTGGTGTTTAAGTTAGGGAAAGTTTGTGATAGAAAAGAGGTTAAGGAGTCTAGACCTTGTGAGACGATTAACATTGTGGATGTGCTAGATGAAGTGTGTAATGAACACTTTCATGATGCTTGTAAGAATGCTAGTGATGAGATTCCACATGTTGAAACCGTGGCCTCAATTGCTCCCTCTTTAACACCTTTTGGAGAGAGTGATTTCCTCTTGGAGGAATTTGAGTCCAACTTTCTTGGTGATGATGATTCTCCCATTAATTGGGAAGAAGATATTCTTACAATCCAAAAGTTGCTCAATGAGGACCCTATTCCTTCCCCTATTCCACAAGAGATTACCATTGAGGAACCTTCCATAGTAAAACCTTCCATAGAAAGTCCACCTTCCATTGAACTTAAGGAACTTCCATCCCACTTAGAATATGCTTTCTTAGAAGGAAAAGACCAATTACCGGTGATTATTGCTAAGGAATTGAAAGAGGATGAGAAGGAGCAACTTATTGAAGTCCTTAAGAAACATAAGAAAGCTTTAGCATGGAAAATATCCGACATAAGGGGAATTGATCCACATTTTTGTACTCACAAAATCCTTATGGAGGATGATTATAAACCCGCCATTCAAAACCAAAGGAGAGTTAACCCAAAAATTCATGAGGTTATTAAGAAAGAAGTGATTAAACTCTTAGATGCGGGTATGATTTACCCCATTTCCGACTCTCCATGGGTTAGCCCGGTTCATTGTGTTCCAAAGAAGGGTGGAATCACCGTGGTGCCTAATGAGAACAATGAGCTTATTCCCACGAGACTTGTAACCGGTTGGAGAGTTTGCATTGATTATAGAAAACTCAATGAGGCAACTAGGAAAGACCATTTCCCGCTTCCCTTTATGGATCAAATGCTTGAACGCTTAGCGGGAAATGAGTACTATTGTTTTCTTGATGGCTTTTCGGGTTATTTCCAAATCCCAATTGACCCTAAGGATCAAGAAAAGACCACATTCACTTGTCCATACGGTACATTTGCTTACAAGAGGATGCCTTTTGGCCTATGTAATGCACCGGGGACATTTCAAAGGTGCATGATGGCAATTTTCCATGATATGATAGAGCAAACCATGGAGGTTTTTATGGATGACTTTTCCGTATTTGGGAACTCCTTTAGCTCGTGTCTCACCAATCTTGAGAGAATGCTTAAGCGTTGTGAGGAAACACGTTTGGTGCTTAATTGGGAGAAATGTCACTTTATGGTGAAAGAGGGGATTGTTTTAGGACACAAGATATCCAATAAAGGATTAGAAGTTGATCGAGCCAAAATTGATGTGATTGCTAAGCTTCCCCCACCCACCTCGGTTAAAGTTGTGAGGAGTTTCTTAGGTCATGCGGGTTTTTATAGGCGCTTTATACAAGATTTCTCTAAGATAGCTAGACCGATGACTCATCTCTTAGAGAAAGAGGCTCCTTTCATTTTTGACCAAGCTTGTTTAGAATCTTTTGAGACACTTAAGGAAAAATTGACAAAGGCTCCTGTTTTGGTTTCTCCAAATTGGGAATTACCTTTTGAGCTTATGTGTGACGCTAGTGATTATGCGGTGGGGGCCGTCTTAGGACAAAGAGTTAATAAGCATTTCCAACCTATACACTATGCGAGTAAAACCATGACCGGTGCACAACTTCATTACACTACCACGGAAAAAGAGTTGCTTGCTATAGTATATGCTTTTGAGAAGTTTAGACCATATCTTGTGCTTTCCAAGACCATAGTGTATACGGATCATTCCGCTCTCAAGTATCTTATGACAAAACAAGATGCTAAGCCTAGGCTTTTGAGATGGGTTTTGTTGCTTCAAGAGTTTAAGATAGAGATTCGTGATAAAAAAGGGGCCGAGAATTTAGCGGCGGATCATTTGAGTAGACTTGAGCATCCTTTTCAAGGAGATTTCCCACATCAAGAAATCAATGAATCCTTTCCATTAGAGGAGCTCATGTCTATCTCTTCCCAAGAGGATGCCACACCTTGGTTTGCGGATATTGCAAACTATCTTGTGGGCAATGTGCTTATTGAGGGTCTTACTTACCAACAAAAGAAAAAGTTTCTTAAGGAAGTTAAGTATTACTTTTGGGATGATCCATATCTTTTTAGGCAATGTGCGGACCAAATCATTAGACGGTGTGTAGATGGGCCCGAGGCATTTAAAATCTTAGAGGCATGTCATAAAGGACCTACGGGTGGACATTTTGGGCCTAACTACACCGCCAAGAAAGTCTTTGATTCGGGTTACTATTGGCCTTCCATTTACAAGGATGCCAAAGAGATGGTGAAATTTTGTGATGTTTGTCAAAGACAAGGAAAAATTACACAACGTGATGAGATGCCACAAAATTTTATCCAAGAGTGTGAGATATTTGATGTATGGGGAATAGATTTCATGGGACCTTTTCCATCCTCTAAGGGAAACAAGTATATACTTGTGGCGGTGGATTATGTGTCCAAGTGGGTGGAGGCTAAAGCCTTACCTACTAATGATGCTAGAGTGGTTGTAAAGTTCTTGAAACAATTGTTTGCTAGATTTGGTGTACCTCGGGCCATCATAAGTGATCGTGGTACGCACTTTTGTAATGACCAATTCACGAGAGTTATGAAGAAATATGGAGTGAATCATAGACTTTCTACCGCGTATCACCCTCAAACAAATGGTCAAACCGAGGTCACAAATCGTGGTTTAAAGAGAATTTTAGAGAGAACGGTGGGAGAGCATAGAGCTTCTTGGTCGGATAAGCTTGATGATGCTTTGTGGGCGTTTAGGACGGCTTTTAAGACACCAATTGGTTGTACTCCTTATAGGCTTGTCTATGGAAAAGCGTGCCACCTCCCATTTGAGTTAGAACATAAGGCATCTTGGGCTCTCAAGTGGGCTAACTTTGATTTAAACCAAGCCGGTTCACATAGGAAAGATCAAATCAATGAGATGGATGAGTTGAGAGCCAATGCCTATGAGAATTCTTTGCTATACAAGGAAAAGACTAAGAAATTGCATGATGCTAAGATCACGAATCGTGAGTTCAAAGTTGGAGAGCCGGTTCTCCTCTTTAACTCAAGATTGAAGCTTTTTGCGGGCAAGCTTAAGTCGAGATGGTCCGGTCCATTCACTATTGCTCAAGTGTTTCCATGTGGAACTCTTGAGTTATCCCAACCCGATGGTCCAAATTTTAAAGTGAATGGTCACCGTGTTAAGCACTACTTTGGGGAGGACATTTCCGTTGAAATGGTCCAAGAGGTCCCCATTTTCCCCATGAATTAATTCATTGAGGGACGAGTCGAGCTAGAGACTCATTAACTCAAGCATCGTATAACTAGGTTAGAGTGTTGTAGGTTAGAAATAAAGGCATAGATTTGGAGATAAGTGTAGGGGAGACCTTCTTTTGTCTTCATGCTTGTTTGTAGGGTTGCTCACTCATCTCATGATTTGGAGCTTATGGAGGAGGCCCTTGTATCCGGTTCACTTCGTTACTTTAGTGATTTTCCATTGACACCTTGTGCTTAAACATGATTTCACTAATATTAGTCCTTTCCTTAACTTGGGTTAAGCAAAGTCTATTCATTGTCATAAGTGTAGGGGAGTTCACTCCAATGCTCTTAAACATTGAGGACAATGTTTAGCTTAAGTGTAGGGGGGTCTTCTATCGAAGTGACCTTACCTAGAACTTGTCATTGTCTTTCATGATAATTGGGAAAATTGAATTTTCAACATTTTTCAAATTTTTGATTTACTTTGGCCAACAAAAATATGCATTCATAATTTTTGCATCAATCATTTTCATTTGCATAACACATTTGCATTGTATATATTTCTTCTCTTATTTTGCATCAAAAATATATAAAAAGAAAAAAAAATATAATAAAACATGGTTTTAACAAGTTTAGACTTCCTTGACATATTAGGCCCGCTATGGATATTTTGACTCAACCCGAGTTTGCTTATTTTAGCACTCTCTAGCTAGTATCCTTAACCATGTAGTCCTTCATTGGTCTATTAGGCTAAGCTTCCACCAATTTCATTCTTTGAAATTTTAAATTTGTGGAGAATGGGAAATGATAGAGTTGAAGCAAGTGTAAAAGGGCTAGATAGACTTCATGGCAATTACTTGTGGCTAAACCCTTCTCTTCTTGACCTCTATTTTCTTCGCTTGTATATAATTGTTAATAAATAATCAAGTACGGTTTTAATTGGTTTGTAATCTCTTATGCATTTTTGGCTAATCATTTATGGTTGATATGAGTACGTCTTAAGATTCTAAGTTAGCACGTTTTATGTGTACTAGACTTGTGTCATGCTCCATATTTAGCGGGTGTTTTTCCTTTTCTTCTTTGCAAATTTCTTAGTGAGGAATAAAGAAAAATAAGAGCGGCTTATGAAAAAAAATGAGTGGCTAGGAAAAAAAAAGAAAAAAAAAAAAAAAAAATAAAAAAGAAAAAAAATATTGCAAGACTCCCAAGAGGGGCAGTGTGGTGTTAATTATAGTGACTATTGAGTTCCAATATTACCTTGACGGGTTGCGGGGATTCAATAGATTGCTCCAATCCAATATTACCTTGACGGGTTGCGGGGTTGAAGATCCAAAATCTCAAAAAGATGCGGATGTAAATTATTGCGTGAGTTTTATTTTTCTTTCCTTAGCGAGTGTGTAGTTACTTATGAAAGCATGACATGAGGATTTTACACATAAGGCGAATGACTTATTACTCTTAATACGGACTTATATTAATTGTGAGCGGTTTTTCAAGTAATGGATGAGATGATTACTTAGGATTAAAACCGTCCTTCCTTATTTTTGGATTTTACACTTCTTATATTTCACGCTTAAATAATGACAAATTTGCCCACAAGCAATTTGCTCAAATAATAACCGGTTCCACATTTAATTGTCATGAATAAGTTGATGCACTTTTTACTTGTGAATGCAATGATTCCATTTACTAGCTTGGTATGGGGAAAGTGAAACTTGAGGGTGATAAGTGTCCATGGTACCCAAGCCCTAATCCAAGTCATTGAGTTCTTTATGAGTTATTTCCATCAAAACCCTTTTAAGAAAAATCAAAAAGATATAGATAGAATTGTATTTTGATCCATTGCATTGTTAAAAGTCAAAATCATGCATCATCTAGTTTAGAGTAGTGTAGATGCATCTCATATGGCCAAGGTGGATTAATTATGATGGAAATGTTAATTTTTAAGCCTTGAAATATAATATTGCATGAGGACATGGCAACGCTCAAGTGTAGGGGAATTTGATATGAGCTTAAACTCATATCCTTTTATTAACAAATAACCCTAAAACATGAAGCAAAATACCCACTTATCTTGTAAAAAGCAGTGTTATGTGGTATGTTTGTGTTTGTGTGATCTTATGTAGGTAAAAGGATACAATTTCAAGCAAACAAGGAAAAACCAAGCTCAAATGGATGAAAAAGACAAAAGAGGATCAAAAGTGACAAGACTTTGAAGTCAAAGGACCTATCTTGACAAGTTGTGAAAGTTGGAGGACTTAAAGTGCAAATTATGGAAAGTCAAGATTAAAGTCAAATTTGGTCAACTACAAAGTCAACTCAAGTCAAAGGGCCATTTTGTTGAAGAATCAAAGTTGAAGGGTCAAAAATGTCAAAGGAATGAAGATATTAGCCCTAAATATCAATCTGCCAAGTCAAGGGACCTAATCTGCCAAGTTTGGAAAGTTTTGTAATGTTTAATCCAAGTGAAGAGCTATAGACCAATCAGAAGCAAGAAAACGAGTCACACGGATCAAGTCATTAATATCCACTACAGCCGTCACAATTAATGCAAGATCACAACAGTGCAATCCGCAACTCTCTTTTTCAACCAATAAGAAGATGACACGTGTCCATCTTCTTTAACAAAAACATTTCCAGGAACGGGATTTTGATAGAAGGCGTTTCAAGAGAAGATCAAAACATCAAAGTTGCTTAATTTTGGAAGACGAATCCAACGGTGCAATCCATTTGACATATTATCCATTAAATCAAAAACCCCCAATTCAAGTTCATCACCTTCAAAGAGGATTTGCAGAATTCCTCCACGTGTCAAGTGATGATTGGCCTGAACACGTCACAACTCCAACAGAATCTCCCTTTCTTGCCTATAAATACTTAGCTTGTACCTCATTTCTCATTGTAGCTTAAATTTGTAAACACATAGTTCTCTAAATTTCTCTTTTCCCTTTTTCCCTCCTTTTCACCTAACTACTCAAGAGTCTGACAAACTCTTGAGTCAGTTAGTTAGTTAGAACCTTGTAACTACTTTTGTAACAGAAATCACTCAATAAAATTCAAATTTCCTTTTTCCCGCCAAATTCTGTTTCTCAAATTCCTGTTGAATCTTGTTGATCTTGGATATACTAGTTGCTGTTTGATGTTAGTTATGATCAACCATTGATCATAGCTTACATTGGTGGAGTTTTGTAGCTGTTTGTTCAAGAATCAAGTTCTTTCCATTGTTCTTGAAGATTTCATGGCAGATTGATGATTTGCAGTTGTTTGATTGTTGATTTGAGTTGATAGCTAGTGATAGGTGGTGGTATCACTAGGGCAAGAGAGCTCAGCGCTCCTCTTCTTCCCAAAGGACTTCTACAATAGGTTTCATAGCTTCTGATTTTTGTTCCTCTAAACAGTCTTTGCATGCTTCATTCTCTAGTGTAATGTTGATGGCTGCCTGATTCTACTTGTTAAGAAGTTGTTGATTGATTGATTCTAGTGTTTTACAGTTTGATCTTGAGCATTTGTGTTAAGCTTTGTAGTTTTTAGCTAAATTTTAGTAACTTTTTAGCTAAATACCTTAATTGAGTTCTAGTTGGTATACTTGCTTAATTTCAGTCTCATTAGCTTTCATTTTGATTACCTAAACTAGTCTGCTATAGCTCTTTAATCAGTTTAAACCATTACTCCATTAGTCTTTGAAAAAGTTTGATCAAAACCTTTTAAGGAGTGTTTGGGAGTAGTTGTTAATCAGATTTCAAGTGTTAGAAATTGTTGTTTAGAAGTTCATTTCTGCTCATTAGGAGTTAATAAGTAGTTTTCAGTCTTTTGTAAGTCATAAAAATAGTCAAAAAGGCAATTGGTTAACAAAAAGTTTGGGTCATAGTTGTTATCAGCTTTTATTTCAAAACTTGCCAAATTCACTTGCTTATTTCTCATTCAATACTAAATGAAATTTGCTCAAACCAGTTTCTAGTTATAGCTTATAACATAATCTTTCAGTATCTAGAAGGAAAATCTACAGTTTCAAGAAATAAGCTAGAAAACAGCTTTTTAGCTCAAGCTTGAGCATTTTGCATTCTCTGATATAAGAAGCTTACTGTTTTGCTGGTTCTCTTAATCCTCTTCATAAAAGTAGCTGTTTTCTTTCACAATCCTGTTTAGTAAGTGTTGAATATGAGTTTTTGAAATTTTGAGCTTTTTCCAAAAATTGGTCAACGTTTGGTCAACATAAGCTCATTTGAGCTTATTTTCAGATATCTAGCTTATTACTGGATGAAAATTGTTCTAATTTGATTTCCCCTTCCTTAAATCAAGTGCTTAATCAGTTTTGATACAAAAATCAAGTTGTGGACGTTTGGATTAGGCTATAGCTTATTTTGAGCTTATTGATAAGCACTCAATTGCTCATTTTAGACTTTTAGCTTATTTCCTTGAACACACGTTTTTATAATTGGATTTAAAGTTGTTTGCAAGTTGTTTCAGCTTAATTGGTTGAGAAATAAGCTCAAACGAGCTTATTCTTTCTTTGTGCCCGTTTTTAGTTAAAATTTTGGTTTTATTGCATTTAAGTCCCTAGAAGTTTAAACTGTTTCTAAACCTAGCTAATCTTCCTTATTTTGTGGTATTTGCAAAAGTTAGTCCCTGGAATTTGTTAGTTGTTAAATTTCGGTTTTAAAGTTTGTTAGTTTGTTTAAATTTGGTTAGTTTGTTAAAGTCTTTACAAGTTTAGTCCTTATAGTTTTATATTTTGCATTTTTATATTTTACTTGAATAAAATTTGGAATTTGCAATTTGTTTTACGTATAAGTAGGTTTATATTTTTCATTTTTACTTAGTGTTGTTTGAATTAGCAATAGATTACCAAGCAAGCTTGAACAACCAAAAACAATTATAAATTTGATATTGATTGGACTTTCTATTAGTTAAGAACTGAGAAAACGAACTTGCATTATACACATTTCAAGGTGGAAAACTTGTTAGTGATGTCTGAGTTTTCATATAATGATAGTTATCATACTAGAAGTCGATGAATGCCATTTGAGGCACTATAGGGAAGGATAGGGTGAGTGTCCTTATGGTGGGTTAAAATTCGTGAAAGAGACTACTAATGTGGAAATGGTGTTTGTGGAAAGGATGAGAGTAACAACAGATGATATGTTGAAAAAGAGGAAATCACTAGAGTTTAGTGACAAAGTTATGTAGGAAGTTTCACCTATAGTAATGGGTGGCATGTTTTGGTAAAAGTGAAAAGTTGATGACGAGTTTTGTAGGTCCATTTATGATATTTGGAAAGATTGGACCAGTATCTTATGGGTATAGAATTACCAAGGTAATTGAATGGTATACATGATATATTTCACGTATTAAGATTGGTAAATGTTGTTTGAGAATACGTATTTGCATGTATGGTTATTCGGGATTTGTGTTAATAAGAGTCTTCGTTCTATCAAAGAGTCATTTGTGAGATTTATTGGCTGTGAGGTCAAGAGTTTGGGAATGAGTTTAAATATTATTGGTTAGTATATGTGGTATATTGAGTCATGAACTAAGGTACACATGGACACGAGAAGACATTTTGAACAAGTATCCTCATGTGATTTGTTGTTTGTGTGTTTGATCCTAAGGAGTAAATATCGGGACGAGATTTCTATTAGGAGGGAGTGATGTGACAACCATGGTTTTGGGGTTCGCCACTTAGACTATAGTTTAGGGTGTATTGTGCTTTTATGTGCATATGTGTTTATTTTGTGTGTTTGGAGTGAGGTTTGGATATCGTTTATGGGTATATGGTACTCATAAGTAAATAGAGGAACGGTTATTCTATGTTCATGAGCTCACAAGGTAGTGACTATGAAATGAGATGGTGTTATTTCGTGGTTTTACGTATACGTATATGTATTATAGAAAATCATATTTTTGCGATTTAAGGTTTAGCATTAAGAGGTCTTGGATGAGGTAATTAGTCACGAGAATAATTTACGGGATCGTTTTAAGTCATTTAGAACATATTTGTATAGTTTATTCTATATTTTAAGAGTTTTTATTAAACTGTATATTTTTACGTCATTTACGGTATACGCGTAAATTGACTAGTTTTACAGTTTAGCGGTTTTGGAGGTTTTAGGAGATGAAATAAATTAAGGAAATTTAAGGTAATGATAATTAATAGTTAATTTACAGTAAATAAAAAATTAAAGAAAAAGGCTATTTTGGTCGGTTATGGGCCAATTTGGTGGAAGGGGGTTAGAAAATATGGAAAGTTTTGGTTTTAGCCTTAAATTTGGATTAGGAAAGGTGTTTTGTTGGGTCCACTAGATGTGGATCTTGCAGCCTGTCAGGAATGGTGAACGACTTGTGTAATCACAAGTCTATTCACAGAGAGACTCTATACACAATATAAGTGCGGAATACAAATACTATAAAGAAGAACAAAATAACTATAATGACTTGATCCTTTTCTAAGGATTTCTAATATTAATGATAACTAGAATTACGTTTGATGAAGGTGTGTCTAACCCTTCTGCCTAAGGTTCCTTTTATACTACGAGGAAACCCTAATACATCATTAAACAAAACGTGTAAAACTGATATGCAAATCCTTTCCTAACATATCTCATGCATATCCTAAAAGAATAATAACTAAATAATAAAGTTTGACTTTAACTAAGACGAGGAGCACGACTTGCTCCTACTACTACTATGACAAGGAGGAACTACATACCTCCTAGTCTACCTATTACAAATAACTATTCCAATGGTCCTTACAATCCTCCCCTAAACTTGAATTTGACCTGTTGAGTTCAAGTTTCCTGGAAAATGTGCAATAAAGCTTGAGGATTGAAACAACAAAAGAAACAACAGCATCAGCAAGATAAGAAACATAAGAACCGCCGCAACATGGAACAATAGAAGCTTCTCCAAAGCTTGAAACAAATCAGCATCGTGTTGAATCTTTATAGCAACATGAGCAGATTTGATGAGCCTTTACCAAGTAGCTGCTCGCTCTTGGGCTAGCCAGTCTTTCTGGTGGAATAAGCATCACCCTGGGAGACCAGAACCCAGCCCAACTCTTAGAACGTGAATCAATGGTGAGTGGGAGTACCCTGATGATTTTAGGCAAACCATCACAGCCGTCAAGGGATTTGATATGTCTTTACCAGAAGTCGTACCCTTCTGGACTCGCCAACTCTTAGCAATGAAGCATCGGTGAGTTGAAAACCCTATAGCTTTAAGCAAGCTATTACAGCTATCAACGGATTTGATAAAATCTTTACCAAGAGCCGTACCCCCTTGGATTAGCCACTTTTCAGTCTAGGACCATGGCAAGTGAAAACCATCCAGTTTTGGGTAACCTGGCAACCATCAATGGATTTGAGAATCACACCAGGAGCCGTACCCTCAAGGTGAATCAACTCTTTCTTGTCGGTAAGACATGGTGAGTTGAGGACCATTTGTTGTGAGGACCAAGTCCAACACCAGATGAAACAACCAACCAGCACAAGTGTGAATCAGCAACAGGAACCCAAATTGTTGAACTAGTATAAGCAAATGGTATATAATTTACAAGTGTAAAATACATGATTTGGTTAAAGTATAAGCAGATATTATATAAAAATTATTTTTTTTTCTTTCTTATTAACTATAATGAATGAAAGTCACCAATCACTTTACATATTGGTCAGAAGAATTGCAGTATTAACAGATGAACATAAAACACAAAACATAAAAACTTACAAACCAACCACATCATAGACCAGACGCAGCCACCTTCTCAACTTGCAATCGAGCTTGGATCCCTTCCACCAGTGTAGTTTCCATAGAAGAATCATTCCCGGAAGGGGCATTAGAAATCTACAAGTGACAAGCAAGCATGGCCTCCATCGAAGCAATAGTCAACGGATAATCCAAATCCGTGAGCATGAACACCATAGCACCAGACTCCAAATCCAAGACATGCACACCACAACCAGCATATAACTTCCATCTCGTGAGAACCCATGTTGGCTGGTCCTTCCAGACACCAGAAACGGGAGCATGTGGAGGGGAATCAAGCATCATTTTCAAATCAGCCCACATTCTCAGACCAGGCCAGGAGGGCACTTCACTAGTATGAACATGCATACTAGCATCCACAAACCCATACAATGCCATAAGATCTTTATGATCCGCCCAAGACAAAATACCTTGCAGACCCGAAGCATACCGAACATAACCATCGCTAATGGTAATCCTATGAGAGATAGTACCAGGTAGAGTCGTGGAAGGCTTAACCGTCCAACCAGTAAGAGATCCATTACCCATTGACAATTCAGAGTCACTATCGGAAGCTGCATCCATAAGATTTGTGGGAGAACGCTTCTCATAGGGAACAGACTTGCCACGTCTAGCACGTCTAGCCAACTGCTTGCGGATGGAACGGCGAGGAGTGGGAGCACCAGGCGAGGGTTCAACCTTTACCTTTACCTTTGCAGCAGGAGTAGGATCATCAGAAGTAGAATCAATACCTTTCCCAACCAAAGGATCAACAGTAGCTGCACCAAAAGAAGGAATAGGTTGAGGACCAGTCACGGGTGGTGATGGTGGTGCCATAGCAGGAGTAGCAGTGGTGGTGGTAGTGGTAGCATAGGTGGTGGTGGTAGTAGGACCTGGAGATGAATCAGGAGGAGCAACCGAATGTGTAGGGGTGGTACCAACAGTAGAAACATCAACAACCGATGGAATAGCAGCAGAACCAAGAGGAGCATCAGATGTAGAACAAGGAGCAACAACAGGTTGAGAAGTAGGAACCACTCGTGGAGGAGGACGATAGATGAAACGCTCCGGAACAGGTGTGCTCTGATGCTTGATTATTCGTTCATATAGCGCCTTAAACTCATCAAAAGACAATGCCCGAACCCGTTCCCATGTCCAACCAACAGTGAAATAAGCAGCCGTCTGATACTTGACATAACGCTGCATCAACTTTTTCTCCTCAGTTTTCGTCAAAGGCCTGTTCTTACGTTTTTCACGAAGTTGAGCAGCAAGCGCTAACTGTTGCATACGCATTAACACCATAGCTCGAGGAATACAATTATGCTCATTCACAACAGAACCTAAGAGATCAGTAAACTGTGAATAATCCGAGGTAAGAATAGTAAGCACCCGTATCCAATCACTATCATCCCAATGCATAGCATCATGCTGCAACTGTTCACGTCTCTGCTTCTAAAGAGCTTCCTCCTCAGCCCGAGCATCTTGGTCAATCTCCGCTTGCATCCTTTGTGCAGCCTCCTCACCCAACCTACCCTCCTCAAGTTGTTTACGTGTACGCTTGCGAGGGGGTGAGGGAGCATCAGTCATGGGGGCTTTCCCCTTTGGATCATGAGATGGTCCAACAGTGGAACCAGCAGTAGTACCAGCAACATCTTCCTTTGGTGTAGGGACAACAGCAGGAGAAGGAATGCTCGAGGAAGTAGGAGGAATCGGCAGATCATCATATGACTTATCAGCAAACGCAGCATTGGCCAACAAATCCGAGCCATCCTCCACAAGATCTGGAACTTCCTCATCTGAATCAGACTGAACCACATGCTTTGTTCTTCGCCTCTGCTGCTTCTCCAAAGCTTTAATCCGGGAAGCCAAGGGAAGAACAAATTCCCGGGTAAGCTTATGATGTTGATTCAAATCCGCTTCCAAGGAAAGAATCCTTTCATGGTACCTGTGCATGAGATCAAGCAAAGAAGAGGACTTGGTTTTGGGAAGGCTTCATTGGAATCATCATCATGAGCACGAGAACCAGAAGGCTTATCAGAAGAGTGAGGAACAGGACTAGGAGGGGGAGTATCCACAAATGGAGACGAATGTGGCATCGAAGAGGGGGCAGCCTTGGAAGTGGATGGCCTTTCAACCATCACCTCCTCAACCAGCTCTTCCACAACCACATTAGGTGCACCACTAGCAGGATGCTCCTCCTCCATTGGGTCATCACCTAATGGATGTTCCTCCTCGGCTTGGACAGCCGGAGGAACAACATTAGGAGGACCTTGAGCAAGGCCCAACATTGCATCAGTAAGGGGCCGCAACTCCCCTCTAAACCCATGAGCCATATTATAGTACACTTTAGCAGTAAGCTTAGGAGTCTCATAATCCTCCCTATCACGAGGTAAACACACAAGTATCTGCTGTAAAAACCTAGGATACATTAAAAATTTCTTCCTAGAACCGGTAATAGACAGATTGCTAACCATCCCATCAAACAAATAGCGAGAGAAATTAAACATGCTACCCTGTGCTATGCAGATTAGACCAGTAGCCAAAGGAGTAGGAAAAGCATCCCAACTCCCAGACTTGGGGCTTAAACAATGAATCAAAAAGTGCACTAGAAGCTTCCATTGGTGGGAAAACCTATTCTTTTGGAAGTTAAACTTCCCCCAATGATTATACCCAATAGCAGCCATCCCCTCCAAAACCTCAGCATTGGGGATGGAAACAACACCACCTTCATCTTGAAGATGAAGGGAACTCCTAATAGATGCTTCAGTAACCACATAAGAACGTCCATCAATGGTATCATGGAGTTCACGTGGACGACCAACCGCAACCACAAGAGTAGCAGAATCCCATAACTGACGGATCACACTATAATAAACAATGGGGCACACAGTAAAAGCATACCTGAGGTTAGACGCCTCAATAAACTCTAGAATGTCTGTGAAGTCATCACGTTTAGGACCATCTCCTAGATAAGCGACCTTATTGTGAGCGGGTTGGTAGACCAAAGCAGCCATTGATGTTGATCAGAAGGAAATGAAGATGATTTGTTAGGGTTTGAGAGAGTAGGAGCGGATGTGTGTGTGTTATGATTGTGATGAATGAGTCAAGGGGGTTAATTGACCATAAATAATGGTATAGTAACTGTTCATTGACCCTTAATAATGGGGGTTGCCCTTTAAAATTAGGCAGTTAATGCAAAGTAACCACTTGCCCCTTATAACATTATTTGCAAATCCCAATTTACCAAAGTTAAATAAGAGGATATATACCAGAATTTGCATGCGTTGACTAAAAGTCAAAGCGCACAATGGTCAAAACTAGAAGCATAATGTGGTCAACAGAAGTCAACAAAGTGAACAGTGTCCCAAACCAAGACTAGAAGCCAACCATCACTTGACAAAGAAGGATTTTTATCCACTAGAAGCCAACCATGAACGACTAGAAGCTAACCATTAAGGACTAGAAGCCAATCATTAATGAAGACAACCATCAGAAGTGAGCAAAAACCTCCACTAGGAGTAACACACACCACAAGAACCCATTCAACCTGTTGTTGAAGTCTACCAATATGTTAGTCTGTGCAAGTAAATATGTACACTAAGCCTCCCCTTAGGCTTAGCCTCCCCTCAATCCTAGGTCTCAAGGATTGACCATCCCAATGTGAACCACCAAGTGGTTGAACCGAGGACCGTTCAAGGCTTTAGTCAACAGATCAGCAACATTATCATCCGTATGAACCTTAAGAACCTGTATCAACTTCTTCTCATTGGCATCTCGTATAAAATGGTGTCGAATTTCAATATGCTTTGTACGTTGATGAAAAACAGGATTCTTCACAATGCAGATAGTGCTTTGGTTGTCAATGAAAATTTTGGTGTTCATAAAATTGAACCCATAATCCAGCATCTGATTTTGGATCCACAAAACTTGTCCACAACTGCTAGCAGCAGCAACGTATTCAGCTTCTGTTGAAGAAGTAGCTACGATCGTCTGTTTCTTGCATTGCCATGAAATAAGCCTTCGACCCAAAAATTGACAACCACCAGTAGTAGATTTTCTGTCATTATTAGCACCTGCATAGTCACTATCACTATATGCTTCAAGAACAAAAGGTGATTCTTTAGGATACCACAAGCCGAGCTTGGGTTGAGCCTTGATGTAATTGAAAATCTTCTTGACTGCATTCAAGTTAGAAACTGTTGGAGCCACCTGATGTCTAGAACAAGCACTTACTACAAACATGATATCCGGACGTTATGCAGCCAAATACATGAGTGAGCCAATCATAGACCTGTACATGTGAACATTTACCGGAGGATCTGGCTCATTCTTGAGTTTGACTTTAGCAACTTCATAAGGTGTTGTTGCTGGTCTAAGAGGAGCCATATCAAACTTCTGAAGGATCTCATGAACATACTTATCTTGACTTATGAAGATCCCATCCGACTGTTGCTTGACTTGAAGACCAAGGAAAAATGTAAGCTCTCCCATAGCACTCATCTGAAATTCACCCTTCATCAGTTGTTCAACTCATCACACCATTCCTTTTTAGTAGAACCAAAAATAATATCGTCCACATACACCTGAACAAGGATAATGTCCTTGGTGTTCCTCTTAAGAAATAGTTTTTTGTCAATTGTGCCTCTTCTATAGCCTTGTTTCAACAAGAAAGTTGAGAGACGCTCATACCAAGCTCTAGGAGCCTGATGAAGTCCATAAAGAGCCTTGACCACCTTGTAAACTTTCTTGGGATGAAGTGGATCTACAAAGCCCTTAGTTTGAGTGACATAAACTTCCTCATCAATCTTTCCATAGATAAATGCACTCTTGACATCCATCTGAAAAACTGTAAAGCCCATATAGGAAGCAAAAGCCAAAAATAAACAAATGGCCTCAATCCTAGCAACAGGAGCAAAAACTTCAGTGTAGTCAATGCCTTCAAGTTGTGTATGACCCTGTGAAATCAACCTCGCCTTATTTCTCACCAGAATACCCCGTACATCTTTCTTGTTTTTGAGAATCTATTTGGTACCAACGGTTGTCTTTCCATCCGGCAAGTCAACTAGGATCCAAACATTCTGAAATAAGAATTGCTGCATTTCCTCCTGTATAACTTCCACCCAACTTTGATCCTCAAGAGTATGATGATCAGACGTGGCCTTCTTATGCATTCAGCGTGTCTTGACAGTAGAACCAGGATCTCCAATGATTTGAGTAGTAGGATGATCTTTGTGTGACTGCAACACTGGATTGGAAGCTACCTCCACTTCTGGTGCCAAGTTATTAAAATCCCCAACAAAGTCATCATCATATGAAGCAGCGTTGAAAATGCCATCTATTGGTTGTTTATGAATATCATCCAGCCTGGTAGAAGACTTCTTTTGATGGTTCCCCAGGTCAGTAGGACTTGAGAATCTAGTATGGGAAGTAGAATCACTAGCCGGACTACCAATAGGTGTTAAACTAACACTAGGAGTAACAATTGGAGTACTAGGAGCATCTTTGTCAGCAGGCGTATTCAAGGGAAACACAAAGCCACCTTGAGCAGCTGCTGTAGTAGCTTCTTGTTGTTGTTTGAGTAATATGTCAAGAGCTACTTGAGAATCCAATACATCCAATGGAGTTGCATCACTAGGAGGAGTAGGAGAGACTGTGGTGGAATAGGATGGAACAACAAAAATATCATCCTCGTCATCTGAGTCGGAAAGACTAGAGTGAGCACCTGTACTAGAAGTTGCAAACACTTGTGGACCTGCACCATGGTTAGTTTTGAAACGAAAATATCCTAATGAATCACTAAGATAATCAAGATCAAAATACCATTCAGGACCCTTGCATTGGATGTTTGACTTCTCCTCAAAATACCTACGATTTATAGTTTCAATTACTCGCTTGGCTTGGAGATTGTAGACACGATAAGCCCGAGAGTGAGGTGAATATCCCACAATGTATCCTTCATCTACCTTGCCATCAAATTTCCCCAAATAGTCACTAGTATTTAGAATGGTGATAGGACACCCAAATGGCTTCAAATGAGAAATATTTGGAACTTTGGCTGTTAGGAGCTCATAAGGAGTCTTCTTGTGAGGATTTGTAATAGAAACTCTATTCAAAACATAACTTGCAGTATTAATAGCTTCTGTCCAGAACATGGTTGGAATCTTGGAATCGGCAAGCATTGTTCTTGCTGCTTCTATTAGAGTCATGTTCTTTCTTTCTGCCACGCCATTCTGTTGAGGAGTTCTTGCTACACTATAATCTCTTTTGATGCCTTTAAAATTACAAAGTGCTATGAGGTCTGCATTTTTGAATTCGGTTCCATTATCACATCGAATACCTTTAACCTTCTTGGACAACTGATTCTCTATAAGTGTAATAAAATCTTTTAGAATTGAGTAGGTCTCACTCTTGGCAGCCATGAAGAAAACCCACGTAAACCTGCTATATCCATCAGTTACCACCAGATAGAATTGTTTGTGGTCAGTGCTCCTAATAGAGGTAGGACCAAATAAATCCATGTGTAGTAGCTACAATGGTTCAGTTATAAGGCTGAGAGCAGTAATGGCCTTGAAGGATGCTTTATGTTGTTTGCCTTTGCTACAAGCAAAATAAGTAATATCATTTCTAAATGACTTGGGAGGTAAACCAGAGACCAGGTTCATATTTGCTAGTTTGTGAATGGTCTTGAAGTTCACATGTCCCATCCTTCTGTGCCATTGAGTGGCTTCATCTTCTAAGGCTTTAGCAACCAAACATGCTAGTTGACCAGTAGGGTTGACTTCATTCAGCTTGATACTATAGAGATTGTGTCTTCTAGGGATTCTGAGTAGAACCTATGAGTCATCCGGAAGTTTAAAGTCTTTAGATAGCACAAGTGCATCAATATCCGTAAAGAGGACAATCTGCTTCTTGTCACAAATCTGAGAGACAGATATCAAGTTGAAGTGTTGAAGTGCTTCCACATAGTAGACCTGCTCAAAATTAAGATTGGGCGTCTGAATCGTTCCTTTGCCAGTGATCCTGCCTTCACCTCCTCCAAAGTAGACCTTTTCGCCTTGAAATGGTACAAAGTTAGATAGAAGACTTTTATTTCCTGTCATGCTCCTAGAGCATCCGCTATCAACAATTCCTAGAGTAGGATCTTGGTATGGAGTAACCTACAACAACAAGGTAATAAAGATGCAAAAGTTAGTGTCTTAAGGGGACCCAAACCTTTTCAGGTTTGAGCCTGCCTTGTGGATCTTTAGAGGATAGCCAAGAAGATTGATGAGATCCATCGTTGTTCTTTGGTTTCCTATTCATCATATTGGTGTAATTGTTAAACCAAGAACAACCTGCTGAGGGCTTAACAGCAGTTCCCAAGTTTCCCAATCCAAAATACATGTGGTCAAAATTATTTGCATAATTTGGATTAAAATTCTGAAAATTGTTGATCCCAAACTTAGATCGATTAGCTTTGTGTATACGAGATTAGATCAAGTAATACACGTAGAGAAACCTTTGTATATGCTTTATGAATCTAAGTGTTATGCGGAATTTAACACTTAAAAAAGAACACACAAGATATAAACAAACTTTCACTTTGATTATGAATGTCGAACTTGCTTACAATGAAAGATGTTTACGAATGAAAACTTATATAAAACTTATATTGAACATTAACCTAAAGGCCTTCTTTTATAGACATAAGAAGCCTTGTACAATAATCTACGTATCAGCTATTCTAGGTAAAGATAAATATAGAAAATACATTGTCGTTTCTATCCTTACTAGAAGTATTCTAGAATATAATAAACGTGTAGATTATATCTTCCATCAGTGCTTGTCTTCAATGTGTCAACGCTTGACTTTAACTTGTCAACGCTTGAGCTGTCAGCGCTTGTTTTGTTCCTGTCAACGCTTGAATTGTTCTTGTCAGCGCTCAAGTGATCTGGCCTTATTTTATTCCCAACAATCCTCCCCTAAACTTGATATCCACTCTTATGATCAAGTTTCTGAATAAGCATTAAGGACTAGGAGGAATCTTACAAACCTTCTCATATTGGTAATGAATAATTCTGATCAAATCTTTTGCCACGTCACTTGAATAATCTATTTCCAGCTGAGTGTCATTCATCTTTTCCAAAACAGCCTTGGATATGAAATACTGAGCATCCACAAGTAAATACTCAGCAAACTTTGTAGAGCTCAAATGGTATACACCAGCAGCTGAATATAACCTCCATTGAAGACTACTGAGGTCATCTTCAAGATCCTTCCATATTGCAGGATCCTCATCTTTTGGTCCACATATTCTTTTGAATGTGGTCCAAAGTTTTATTCCATTAGCTGAAGTTGGTGCTTCAGCCTCATACTTGGTCTCCAGCAACCTCCAAAGGTCCACCAAGTCTTCTCTATCACAACTTGCAAATAAAGATATGAGAGTGGTAAAAGTGTGTACCTCCTTGCCAAATCTGCCAATCTTCCAGAACCCACATTCATCTTCTTCATAGCTCACAATTGGGTTCCTGGAATCTAATGGTAACACTTGCACCATATCTGAAGCTTCTAATGGGGAGAGCTTGAGGCTCTTTCTTATAATTGCTTCACTTGGATATAGTGGATCCATATCTTTTGGAAACTCAAATTTAATTCCCTTCTTCACTGGCCTGGGAACCATCATAGCTTTCTTGATTTCCATTTCTTCTGCAAGTTGCTCCTTTCTTTCATCTGAAAGAAGTCTTGGAGTGTTTGCTTCCTGCACTCTCACCCAAATGGGATAAGCCCTGTTTTCCAACTCATCAAATGTCAAAGCCTTCAACTTCTGATATGTCCATCCAACTCCATGACATCTGAGCAACATAAAGTAGAGCTCCCTTCTATCCCTTTTTAACTCTGAGAGAATATTGCTTGCCTTGTGTTTCAAAATTACCTTACAATCCTTCTGAACTCTAAGAAGAAGCTCCAAACCCCATATTTGATCTGAAATGGTCAAGTCTGGATTATCCATGTATCTTTCTTCCCAAGCATTGTACATTTGAACCACCTCTGGCATGTCAAAGTCAACCTGCAATTTCAATTCTCTCAGCTTCTCTTTGGCCAACTCATCTCCATACTCAAGCCTTTCAGGTTCTATAATCATTACACTTGAGTCTGAGCTAGCTTTATCACTTTCTTCTTCTGAAGTCACAACAAATGGTGACTTTTCCTCTTCATCTTGTTCCATCATTTGTGCAGCTAATCTTCTATCAAACTCAACTTAAGCTGCATCTTTTGGAACAATCTCTTCTACCATTTTACCCTTACCCTTATCTGATGGTGCAATGGTTGGTAAGATAGATGGTAATACCTGAGTAGAAACTTCCTTGATGATAGATGATGACTGGGATACATCACCTTCATGTGCAGGTCTGCTAACGCCCAAATTTATCCTATCAGCGCCCAAAATACTTCTATCAGCGTCCAAATTTTCCTTGTCAACGCTCAAATATCTTCCCTCAGCGCCTTGTGTAACCTCTCTCAACATAGCTGTAAATGATAAATTTAAGTTGGTGGGAGAGACTAAGGACGTATCAAAACCTGTTTGTTTCTTCAAAGTTGTAAGGGCTTCAGCAACATCCATTGATTGACCATCATGGCTGCCCTTATCACTCAGATTTATTTGATCTTCCTCCCCTTTGGAAGATTCCTCCATACCCCTCCTAGCACGATCACTTTCCAAAACAACAATCCTCTCCCTCAATTGCTTGAGTTCAAGGCCTTGTGAGCTGACAATTTGTACTAAGTCTGCATTTTGCTTTTGCAAGCTAATGCAGACTGCCGTCAATTCCATAAGAGTCATTGGTTCCAGTCTGCCCTCTTCTAAAATGGGGATTTGACCTCCCAAGTCAGATTCATTGGGCATGGATGAGGACTTAATTATGGTGGGACTGCCTTGGCCAGCATCTAAGCCAGAACCAATAGTCCCAGCCTCATCTAGGTCACCAGCCACACTTGTGGTGGTGGTTCTCTCTGCTTCATGGCTAGGACCACCAGAGGAGAACACTCTGGTAGTCCTTTGGCATTTCATCAACCTATATTCAGGGGGTGTGGAAGATGGTGTGGAAGAATGGGTAGATGTGGGTTGGTGAAGGGGTGTTTGGGATTGTGAAGGTTGTGTGTCAGCGTTGGAAATAGGCACATCAACGCCAACATTTGATGTGTCAGCGTCAAAGGGTTCTTGGTCAATTTGCATGTGTTCAGGTGAAGGTAAAGGTTCAGGAATGGGTTCAAGTTGTGGTTGAGGGTCAATTTGAGGTTGGGGGTCTGGTTGGGGTTGTGCTGCTGCAATAACAGCAAGCATGGATTGGGTTAAAGGTAAGTCTCTATGGGGTGGTGAATCCATCTTCATAAAAATAGCTTTCCTTTGCTCAGGGATCTTATAAAAATCATTGTGATCCCTTGAGCAGTAACCTTGATCATCAAAAACCATTTGCAGAAAACGGGGATAAGCTAAAGTCATTTTTGTCCCCTTGTTTTTACACATCCCCTCAAAAATCATTTTAGAATAGTTATATTTTTGCCCTGTTGCAATGCACATAATAGCACTTGTAATGGATCTATTGATCTCATTGTGTGCAGTACATTTGGGACTCAAACATTGAAGGAGGACATGTATGAGGTACTTCTAGGCTGGGGGAAATTCCTGCTTATGATACTTGTTTAGAGTACCTTCATCAGGAAAAGGATATCCCAAAGCCCTAAGCCCTTGTTCTATTTCATTTATGGGAAGGGTGGCTATACCATCAGCATCATCAAGATGCAAGGCTTGGCATACCAAAGCCTCAGTAACCACCCAAGATCTCCCATGAACAATAGAAGTCAATGTGGTCACTCCATTAACTGTTGAGGAACTGACAGTGTTCCAAAACTGCTTAATGTGTGTGACTGGAATGAGTGGTGCATGAGAAAGAGCATACCTTAGTGGGGATGCGTTCAAATACGCCACCATTTGTGTGTATTGGGGAAACAGAGCATCATCAGCTTCAAGATAAGCAATCATGTTGTGTTGTGATCTGAACCCCAATTCCAATTCTGTTGGTTTAAACTTTGGTGCCATTGATGAAAGCTGTTAATTTTAAGTGTAGAAGATGAAGTTGATAAGAGAAAAGTGTTAGACAAGAATTATAGATACCCTGTTTAAAATAGGAGCCAAATTTATAGGAGAAAAAGAATGCATGTGATTGGCCCAAAAATAGGCAAAGATTTTCAAAAATCAATCATGAAAATATTGAAGAAGTTATAAGTTATCTCATGCATTAAATGAAAGTAACAACTCCTAAAATTACGGCTTGAAAATATGTCAAAAAGTAACAACTGTATAGGTCCCATTGAGTGTCAACGGTCAAAAATAACCCATCAACGCCCAACGGCTATAATCTTGTCAACGTTTGCCTATAGCCATGTCAGCGTCCAATTTGGTCACAACAACGCTTGGAAAATTCTTGTTAGCGTCCAAAAAAATAAAAATATTTTAAAAAGTGAAAAATGACCTTAACAAGTAATTTATCCTAGAGAAGATAACCAAAAGCTGATAATTATCATAGGGCGGCAAGCACTGTCCAGTTATGCACACTTGCATAAGCAAGATAGACATAACAGTCCTCTAGTGTCCCTTGCTAACCAAAATTCTTAACAACCAAGTTATCTTATAAAATCCTTGTTACTCCCAGGCAAATCCCATATCAAAAGTATTCCCATGTCTCCCAACAGACCACAACCAATTCTAGGCCAAAAATGTCTTGGCAGCATGCAAAGTTGATATACTATGCATGCTACAGTGCCTCATGATTTAGTAAAACTAACTCATACTCACCTGTGGACACAATCTAGAATTGTGATAAGAGTATCATATGGATACCCAAACATCCTAAAGGTTCCTAAAACCTCCCCTTAAACTATGATACAAAAAGTTTGCTAAAATCATGCATGAACATAAAAAATTTATGTCAAGATAGGAATGAAACATTCCAACCATCATCCATAAATAAAAACTTGTCCAAATGCTTCTCCATTGATCCATAAGCAACTCTGTATCCAATGGTATACTGCTAACACCATCTGCACATTTAGATTGAAAACCACAAAACTAACATTGTTGCTGACAACGCCCCGATAACACATGACAGCGTTGAGGGAAGCTTTGTCAGCGTTAGACAATTATATTGCTGACAACGTTACAAAAACACTTATCAGTGTTCAAGTAACCTTTGTCAGTGTTAGAAAAATATAGTGGAAAATCTAAATCATCAATAAAACCAACAATAATAATGCATCATCCTGTACATACTTTTACAAAAAGAATCCAAAACACATATTATGTGAGATTAACCATTCCAATACTTGTTAACAAGTATTGAAATCTCCCAGCATCAAAAGGTTTAGTTAATAAATCTGACACATTTTCCTCAGTGTCAACCCTATCTGGTTGTATTAAACCTTTCTCAAAACAATCTCTTATAAAATGGTGTCTAATTTCTATGTGTTTTGTTTTAGAATGATGTACAGGATTCTTAATGATGCATAAAGTACTATTATTATCAACAAAGATCTTAGTATGCATGAAATTATACCCATAGTCCAACAGCTGGTTCTGAATCCACAACACTTGACCACAACATGCAGCTGCAGCCACATACTCTGCTTCAGTTGTAGAATTAGCCACCACTGTTTGTTTCTTGCATTGCCAAGATATTAACCTGCTCCTAAGAAACTGACATCCACCAGTTGTGGATTTCCTATCAAACTTATCACCTCCATAATCACTATCTGAATATGCAATCAGCTCCAATGGTGAATCCTTTGGGTACCACAAACCAAGACTAGGATAACATCTTAGGTACCTAAAGATCCTCTTCACATCATAAAGATGACATTCTTTGGGAGTCACTTGATGGCGTGCACAAGCACACACAGCAAACATGATGTCAGGTCTGGAAGCAGTAAGATACATCAAGGATCCAATCATGGATCTATAATGCCTGACATCAACATCTTTCCCATCTCCAATCTTTCCCCAAGGGTGTTCTCTATCCATAGGAGTAGTAGCCCTCTTTTCATGTGGAGAAAAGCCAAACTTCTTCAAGATCTCAGCAACATATTTGTCCTGGGAGATGAAGATACCATCTTCTTTCTGCTGAACTTATAAACCAAGAAAGAAGTTCATCTCCCCCATAGCACTCATCTTGAATTTGTCTGTCATAAGCTTGGAGAAATCCTCACTCATCTTTGGATCAGTAGACCCAAAAATGATATCATCAACATAGACCTGCACAAGTAACACATCCTTGCCTTTCTTCTTTGTAAATAGTGTCTGATCTATGGTGCCCCTCTTGAATCCATTGTCCACCAAATAGGTAGACAGAGTACCATACCATGCTCTAGGGGCTTGATGAAGGCCATACATAGCCTTTTTAACTCTATACACTTTATCTGGATGCTCTGGATCCTCAAAACCAGGAGGTTGCATTACATATACTTCCTCAACAATGGTGCCATAGAGAAAAGCACTCTTAACATCCATTTGATAGACTGTGAAGCCCATGCAGGAGGCATAAGCTAGAAAAATCCTAATAGCTACAATCCTTGCAACTGGTGCAAAGACCTCCTCATAGTATATCCCCTCCTCTTGTGTATAACCTTGAGCCACTAATCTTGCCTTGTTTCTGACCACAATGCCTCTTTCATCTCTTTTGCTCCTTAGAACCCATCTTGTCCCTATAGGTCTGACATATCTAGGACAATCAACCAGCTCCCAAACATCCTAAATTGCAAATTGGTGAAGCTCATCCTGCATTGCTTCCACCCAACTTGGTTCTTTGAGAGCATCAAATATTTTCTTGGGTTCTTCTTGTGACAGAAAACATGCAAACAAACATGCTTGCACAATAGGGGCATCAACCTTCTTGTGTATATTGGCAATAAACCCACCAAGACCTTGATGAGATCTTCTAGTCTGTACTGGAGTCATAATATCACCAATGATCTGAGATGTGGGGTGATTCTTCATTGTGGAAGTGAGAACCCCTCCTTCAAAAAGTCTGGTGTCCTCAACCTCACGCTCCATGTTGCCAATATCTTCTTCATCAGACTCTCTTTGATCAATGTGAACTTCTTCAAGAATATTGGAAGGTCCACCTTGTTCAAAACTAGAAGAGAAAAGATGCCCATAAGTGTTGTCAACGTCTGAATCTTGGTTGTCAGCGTCTGGGCTAACATCGCTTGAAATGTTGTTGTCAACGTCTGAGCCATCAACGTCTGAATAGGTCTTGTCAGCGCTAGATTTTCCTTTGTCAGCGCCTGAAGAACCATGCATGTTTGTATCTGGTGGTATTTGGAAACCACCATTATCTTGTCCAGCAGCAGCAGCAGCAAAAGCATCTGTCCAAATGGGAATTGTGACATATTCTAATGTAGGAGATGCCTTTTCTGCTTGTGATCCAACCTTCTCATGAACCTGTGTACCTGAAACATTAACAACTTGTTCCTCCACAACATTTGAAGTTACCTTAACAATGTCTGGATTAGTGACAAGCATATTATTTAAAGTTCTAGATAAGGGTTCCAAATCAAACAACCAATTAGGACCACTTTCAGGATCACTAGGTTTATTCTCTAAGAACCTAACATGTACTCTCTCAACTATACGTTTGTCCTCTTTAAGATAAACCCTATAACCCTTGCTCTGCACTGAATACCCCATGAAGTAACCCTCATCACCTTTTGCAGTAAATTTCCCTAAGGCATCACTAGTATCCAAGACTACTACATGACAGCCAAAAGGTCTGAGAAAACCAATATTAGGTTTTCTTCCCCAAAGTAACTCATAAGGTGTTTTGTTCTGAATTTTGTTAACCAATGCTCTATTTTGCACATAGCATGCTGTATTAACAGCCTCAGCCCAAAAGGCTATTGGAAAGTGAGCATCAGCCAACATTGTTCTGGCTGCTTCAATTAGGGTTCTATTTTTCCTCTCAGCAACCCCATTTTGTTGTGGGGTTCTAGCAATGCTAAATTGCCTAGTAATTCCTTTCCTGGCACAGAAATCATCTAGCTTCTTGTTCCTAAATTCTCCACCATTATCACTCCTAAGCATTTTAACCTCATTGCCAGACCTTTTCTCAATCTGAGTGATAAAATCAATAAGAACATCAGCTGTGTCACTCTTCATAGCTAGAAAGAATGTCCAAGTAAATCTAGAGAAGTCATCTGTGACAACAAAGCAATACGACTTACCATTTAAACTTTCTATATTTGTTGGACCAAAGAGGTCCATGTGAAGCATATGAAGAGGTCTGGAACTAGTATGCACCTGTTTTGACTTGAATGAGACCTTGTGCTGCTTGCCTTTAAGACATGCAACACAAGAGTGGTCATTGTGGAAGGCCTTCTCAGGCAAACCATCAACTAAACCAAGCCTCACAAGTCTATTTATATTTTTAAAATTTATGTGCCCTAGTCTCCTGTGCCACAAATTACTCTCATCTACTGAGGCCTTAGCATAAAAACAAGACATATTGGTATTCATTTTAATCCCATTTAAATTCACATTATATATGTCCTTATGCCTAGGTGTTCTATACTCAATATATTTCTCATCAGGGATCTTAAAATCCTTGCTTAGCACCAAACACTCAGTATCAGAGAAAAGAACTTTATTTTTGTTATCACAAACTTGTGATACACTAAACAGATTGTAATCAAGTTCTTTTACCAGGAAGACGTTCTCAAAACACAGATTATTGGTGAGAAGGGTTCCTTTGTCTGTGATAGTTCCATATCCACCTCCAAAGTATACCTTATCACCATCTTTAATAGGAGTGAAATTCGTCAGATAGTCTTCCTTCCCTGTCATGTGCCTTGAGCATCCACTATCCCAATATCCATAATCATTGATCTGTCTTTGAATGCCCTGCACATAAAGAAAACAAATTAGTTTTCTTTGGGAACCCAAGTCTCAAAAGACTTAGATTCATCTGGTTGTTCAATAAGAACAGACTTAGTTCTCACAACAACCCCATTCTCATCCTTTTTAGGATGAAATACCCAGTTAAGCCCAATAGGTTTTGTAATGACCTTTGAAATGTAATTAAATCTATTGCAAGTCATTGAAATCCCATTATCATTAGGGTTTTGATCTTTCTTGGGTCTCCATGTTAAGCTTGAAGAAGCTTTAGACCCCTTACCTTGTGGCTGCAAATATTTAGGTCTGGTCACGTTTCTGTCAGCGTTAGAATTTGTCCTGTCAATGCTGAAATTACCCTTGTCAGCGTTGAACCTAGGGTTTGCTACAGAAACCCATTGCCTATTTGACCAGGTGTTTGTCTTTTGAAAAGGTCTTTGTCCATGAGTGTTAGACCTTCTAGAAAAGAATGGGGCAGGTCTAATCACTTGTGGACTTTGCTGCACACAAGGTTTAGGTCTGACAACGTTTGACTTTCTAACAACGTTGACTTTATTCCTGTCAGCGCTGAAATTGTTCCTGTCAGCGCTGGCTTTGGGAGCGTTGACACACTTGTATGCCAAATGTAAAAAGCTACCACAAGTGTAACAGGCTTTCTTAGACACAACCTTAGGTCTAGAAGAGAAGAAGCCTGTTCCATGATTGCTAACTTGGCTCTTGGGTGACCTATTATTCCTATACATCTCTGCATATTTAATGGTAGGTCTTCTAATAGTGTTTGAGCCTAGGTCAACAGCTTTACCAGTGATTGGGTTAGTAACCTTAATGGGTGGCGATTCATTGGGACTTTCACATAGCAATCCTCCCTAAACAAATAAAGTAGGGTTAGCTTTCTTCCACTCATTTAGGTCAGTCAATTTTTGTTGATACTCTTCCACTGGAGTGACAACTCTTGGTGGAGGAATGAATTCCTCCTCTTGAAGCTCTGGTAAACCAGTCCAAGATAAGTCCCTTCGTTGGACACCATAGAAGTCACCAGCTGGTGGTGGAACCAGAGAGTAATCATTCATCCCAATCCCAGTCATGTCCTTAGGATCCCTTTGTTTAGCTACACAGTCTCCTAGGGTTTGGGTGGCTCTATCAAATCTTTGAATTTTGATGTCAACATTATCTTTATTCTTAATGGCCTCATCTAACTTAGCCTGTAGTTCACTATTAACCTTTTTCATGATGTTTCTAATATCCATACTACCCTCTAACTCATGTTTTAAGATATTGATCTTATCTTTTAAGTCAAATTCCATTTTCTTGTATTCAGAAACGGTTTTCTCAGTTTCAGTAAGAGCTAGTTGGTAATTAGACAATTTACATCTTTCAGTACTCATGTCATCTTTTAGTTTCAACACCTCTTTGTTAAGTCTTTCAGTATTTAACCTACAACCTTTGCTACAAAAAGCATCATCATATACCTCATTATCAGATGAAGAGGAGGAGTGTGCCATGAGAGCATATTCAACATGCTCTTCTTCTTCAATATCAGCAACCAAAGCTTTATCCTCTTCAACATTCTTAGCCAGATAGCTCCAATCCCATCCTATACCATCAATTCCTTGAACTACAACCATAGCTTTGGAATCCTGATCTTTAACAACCTGACTTGAGGGTTTACCAGCATCAGATCTTCTAGGAGATCTATATTCCCTCATGAAGTGCCCCATACGATGACAGTTGTAGCATTCAACTTTGGATTTATCAAATCCAGCTGTGTCTTTAGCATTGAAGGTCATCTTCTTTTTAAACTTTCTGTTCCACCTATTTGCTCTTATACTAGCAAGAGCCATGTTCCACTTGTTGTCCATCTCTTCCAAGTGCTCATAACTTATCTGCTCAAGGTCCTCATATGTAATCACTAAACCATTGGGCAAAGAAGCAATGTAAGCACAAACAGTATCCAAATCCAAACCAGCAGGTTTAACTCTTGGGGAGTCATTCTTGAATGTGTCAGCGTCTGAAAAGGAGACGTTGACAGGACTTGTTCCAGCGCTGACATATGATGATCCAGTAACTGGATGCATATAAGAGTCCTTCTGATTGAATTGACCTTCACTATGAGAGAAGAAGGCCATGTTGCTGGTGGTAGATTTGCTTCCATGCTCTGAAAGAGTTTCATCTTCCAACAGTCTTAGTTTGTTGTAGATGTCATGAAACGAGGAGCTCTTGTAAGTATTGTTGGCAAGAATAGATCTTGCCTCAATCTTCCATGCCTCACCAAGACTTTTAAGAAAGGTATCATTGGTGTCAACATCACCCACTTGTGTCCCCATGAAGGACAACTTACTTGTGATGTCAAGCAATCTGCTTCTCACACTACTCAGTTTCTCATTGGGTTGAGCTTTGAAGACAGAATAATCATGCAAAAGTTGCTTTTTCTTTTCTTCCTTAGTGTCTGCATTGCCACCATATGCAACTTCAAGAGCTTCTCAAAGATCCTTAGCAGATTCATAGCCTCTATATTTATGCTGGTTTTCTTGTCCCAAAGAGACTTTCAGAATATTTAGGGCTTTCATGTCAACCCTTTTCTTTGCAATATCATCAGCAGCTACAGCTCTACCATCTCCAGGTTTTTCTTTCTTATCCTCTTCAGGGCATCCTTCAACAGCTGTTCTTTGACTAATGGCATCAAGAATCTTTTGAGCCTTATTGAATGTGTTTCTATATTCAATAATCTCCCAGAGTGTGTAGTCATAGATCCCCAGATATTGTTCAAAGTTGAACTTCCATAAGTCAAAGTTGGTTGCATCAAGCATGGGAATCTTGATGTTTGGTAAGGCTGAGGAGGAGGAGGTTATTGCTTCAGACATGATGTTGTTAGGGTTTCTGAGAAAATTAGGGTTTTGGTGTTTTTAGGGTTCTGGTGTTCTTTAAAGATCAAAAGTTTCTCAACAAGCTCTGATACCACTTGTTGATCCCAAACTTAGATCGATTAGCTTTGTGTATACGAGATTAGATCAAGTAATACACGTAGAGAAACCTTTGTATATGCTTTATGAATCTAAGTGTTATGCGGAATTTAACACTTAAACAAGAACACACAAGATATAAACAAACTTTCACTTTGATTATGAATGTCGAACTTGCTTACAATGAAAGATGTTTACGAATGAAAACTTATATAAAACTTATATTGAACATTAACCTAAAGGCCTTCTTTTATAGACATAAGAAGCCTTGTACAATAATCTACGTATCAGCTATCCTAGGTAAAGATAAATATAGTAAAATCAATTGTCGTTTCTATGCTTACTAGAAGTATTCTAGAATATAATAAACGTGTAGATTATATCTTCCATCAGTGCTTGTCTTCAATGTGTCAACGCTTGACTTTAACTTGTCAACGCTTGAGCTGTCAGCACTTGTTTTGTTCTTGTCAACGCTTGAATTGTTCTTGTCAGCGCTCAAGTGATCTGGCCTTAATTTATTCCCAACAAAAATAGTTACTGGTTGGTCTATTTGATGTGAAACCAATATTTCTCCTAATGGAGAGGTCCTTCTAGAAGAAGAAAATGATTGAGCACTTGGGTTTAGTCTTCTAGAAGAATATGGAACAACTCCTGGTGGACCAGGAGCAGGAAATGCTAGATGAACAAAAGAATGTTTGTCATAAAAATCACAATCTTTAATCAAATGAAATGCACTCCCACAGACAAAACATGTTTTAAACGACCTTTTATTAGAATGACATTGTTTCATACTGCTAACTTTATTACACACAATTCTAGGAGAACCAATCTTCCTAGGACTCAATAAACCAGGACTAGACAATGTAGAATTAAAAGCAACTCTCTTTTCACACTTCCTAGCACCAGTAGCAGCATGATCATTCGACTTGGAACTTGTAGGTCTCGACTCTTCACTTGAACCACTTGATGCAGAGTCACTAGCTTTGTCACTGAAAGTACACGAGACAAAGTCATTAGAATTAGTAGAACTTTTTGGGGACTCATGCATCTGTGATCCATCCAAGTCATTATGCCTAGAAGTGGGCATGAAAGTTCCAGTAACAGGTGGAGGGACAACATGCATTTCTGCTGTTGGTTTAAACCTATTGTAACTAGGTTCTCCCTCTTCCTCTTTGTCGGGATCAAAGATACTCGAAAAAGATAAATCAAACACATCTTCTGAATCAATATATTTATCAAATCCTAACCCTCATCTAGTCCTACCAAACATGCTACTATTGATTAATTTTGTAAGATTTTTAGGTGCCTTTTGCCATTTTTCAAATCTCAAAAGTGTAGCATCTAATCTTTCTTTCATCTCTTGTTTTTCTTTGATATTGTCATCTTTTACCTTTTCTGTGTATTTAAGCATATTAGTTGTGTTTTCTAAATCAATGTTCAGAATCCTAATTTTATCCTCATACTCACGTTGAGTATCTTGAAGCCACCTCTTTTGTTGTTCCAATGTGTTTAAAGAAGCCTTATAGGCTTGAACCTCTAAAAAATACTTATCATTCTGATCATTTAAGTCATTATATTAGGACAACAATTCTGAATATTTATCATGACAACCAAGAGGACAATGTTGTACCTGAGGTGAGATGCCCATAAGAGCAAACTCGTCTGCTTCCTCTGCATCAGATAGATTCCCAGCAATCATTGCAAACACGTCAGTAGAGGGCTCAGCTGATTCCAGTGTAGTAGTCTGATGATCATTCCAGTTGACCATAGAGTCAACAGACACCAATGCCTTCTTGTCATCCTTTACCTCCTGAACCTTAAAAACTGAATATCTGCTCTTCTCCTGGTCATTCTTGTTAGGGCATTCCCTTGCAAAGTGACCTTGCTGCTGGCAGTTATAGCATCGAACCTTGCTTCTGTCAAACCTTCCTGGCTCTCTTGGGTTGTAATTAAATTTTCGTCCTGCTTTCTTCTCAAACTTGTGAACCCTAAGAGTGACATTGGCCATCTGCCATTTGAGATCCATTTCATCCAGGTCAAGTTTATTAACCTGTTTGAAGTCATCAAAGAAAGTTGCTGTTGAGCATCAACGTCAGCAACAAAAGAATGAAGAACAGCTTCTACCATGCTACCAGACTTGGCTGTTGGTTCAGGAGCAGAAGTATGCTGAAAAGTATGTTGAGAAGACACAGTATTGCCTGGGCTGCTAGCATAAGACATGGGAGTGGATCCCATAGAACTCACAAAGGCAGAATTAGCAGGAGTGGGAATAGAATCACTTGAATAACCCCTCACATGAGGCTCAAAAGTTTTGAGCTTATGAAATAAATCATTGAGATAGTCAAGCCCACCTTTTGCTTTGAGAGAGATTACCACCTGATTCCATGAGTAGGGTAAGGCTCTAAGAAATCTTGCATTAATATCACCATCGTCAGGTTTCGACCGAAGTTGATTCAACTGGCTCAATATCTTTTGGAACCTATCATACCCTTGATGGATACCTTCAGTTTCCGAGATCTTGAATTCTGTGAATTCATCTCTCAGCATGGATCTTCGCATTTTCTTTGACTCCTCATTCCCACCAAACCTTGCTTTTATTCCATTCCAGATCTCTCTAGCATTATCCAAATGGTAGAAGTCACCCATGTGATCATCAGGAAGGGATTGAAGCAAAATAGTTTTTTCTTTGACCTCCTTCTGAATGGCTGTAATTTCTTCATGTGTTTTAGGGTCAAGAAGAGTAATATTATCATTCTTGTCTCTTCCAGTCAACTTCCTGCTGTTCCCATTTAGAATAATCTTCCAAAGGTCTTGATCAGTGTTGGTGATCCACCATTCCATCTTCATTGCCCAACTATCATACTCGTCCTTTTTTAGAAGAGGAACCTTACCATTTGTGTTAGAAACCGTAGCAACGATCTGTTGAGGTTGTAGAGTTTTAGGAGTACTATCTTCTCCTGTTTGAGTAGAACTTGAGGCAGACATGATCAAACAAAAATGTTAGTAATGAGAAAAATTGATTCTTCTTGTACAGAGACTCTCCCAGGCTCTGATACCACTTGTGGGTCCACTAGATGTGGATCTTGCAGCCTGACAGGAACGGTGAACGACTTCTGTAATCACAAGTCTATTCACATAGAGACTCTATACATAATATAAGTGCGGAATATAAATACTATAAAGAAGAACAGAATAACTATAATGACTTGATCCTTTTCTAAGGATTTCTAATATTAATGATAACTAGAATTACGTTTGATGAAGGTGTGTCTAACCCTTCTGCCCAAGGTTCCTTTTATACTACAAGGAAACCTTAATACATCATTAAACAAAACGTGTAAAACTGATATGCATATCCTTTCCTAACATATCTCATGCATATCCTAACAAAATAATAACTAAATAATAAAGTTTGACTTTAACTAAGACCAGGAGCACGACTTGCTCCTACTACTACTATGACCAGGAGGAACTACATACCTCCTAGTCTACCTATTACAAATAACTATTCCAATGGTCCTAACATGTTTTAATATAAATTAAGACCCCTAAAGGCCATGAACGACTTATATCAGTTATACGGTTGAAAATACATCAATGGAGGTTAGGGTTTTCAAGAAAAATCAATCCCTTGAAGATTAGAGGTAAAAATCATGTTCTAATTACGTTTTTATTAACTAAATCATGTTTCTAATTCATGTAAACATCAATTATGATGGATTTAGGGTTAGGGCAAAATTAAAATCTAAGAATTAATGTTATTATAATGATTAGATAAATTAGGGCTTGTGATTAAATAAATTATGAATAATTAATTAGGTTAATTCAATTAAATTCGTAATAAAAAATTGGGTAGAATTTTTGGTGCGTTGTTTTGATCATATATAGAGTTATACAAACTTTTAATTTGCGAATCTTATATCCCTGAAAAGGTAATTGAATTGGCTTTTAAATAATAGAAACTAGAATTGAATTGCAGGTCGGGAAGTGGGTTAAAAACAGGTTACAACAGTCGGAGGTCAAAGCAATTTTGAAATCAGTCGGGTTTAAATTAATGATTTAAGATGTTTAGGGTACTTAGGAGTATAATTGGAGTTTCAAACGAACATGAGACTTAGATTATATATTAAGTAAAAGATCTGAAGGAGGGCTAAACAAATGGGTTAGGGTAAGACCCTCTGATCATAACAAACTTTTCATATGTTCAAAATTAGTAAATTCTAGATAGGTAAAAGTATATATATATATATATATATATATATATATATATATATATGTATATATATATATATATATATATATATATATATATATATATATATATATATATATATATATATATATATATATATATATATATATATATATATATATATATATATATATATATATATATATATATATATATATATATATATATATATATATATATATATATATATATATATATATATATATATATATATATATTTGGAGGCCTTAACAATAGCTTTAAGGTTGCGGCCAAAGGGGAGAGTTAGCTAACACATGTATGGGGATAAGGTTTCTTAAACAGGGCATGTTATTTTGGTTAAGGGGGTGTTAGACAAATAGTTTGAAGTATGAAAAACGGGACTGTTTTGGGTTAAATGTTAACGGGACGAGTTATGAACTAAACTAAGTTAAGGGCTTTATATAGGGATGTAATGAGATTCATATGGAATATAAATAGGTTTAATTTGTAGGAGAAAGTTATATATCCATCATAGATTGATGAGCCATTTTGGTATGTGGTTCATGTCTTGATTGTATACGTTTGTGTGTTTAGATTTGTGCTAGAGCACGGGTACTTGGAGAAGCTTGTTCAGGTGAGTTTCATAGTTCCATATCTTTTGATGTATTGATTTCCAGATGGGATGGAAGAGACACTGCATGGTCTTGTAAAGAATGATGTGAATGTTTTCATGGTTTGTGATGGACTTGTGTGTACATATGTGATTAACTGCTATGTGATTCTTGATTGTGTTTATGATTTGGATCAGGGGACACGTACCGTCTCAGTTATTGTGGTTTGACTTGGTACCAAGGGTATGTTGACAAGGCGGGGCCTTGGGATTAGTTCATAGGTGTATGGGCACCTATGGGAGCATGGTGATTGGTAAGGCTTGGAGCTTTGGAATTGTTGTTACAGGTAAGGCTTGGAGCCTTGGATTTGTGGTGATTGGTTAATCTTGAATGCTAGTTGTTAATACATAATTGTAGCACATTGTCCATATGTTCTTTTGTTAATGGTTGTTATTCACAGCTTATAACTGATTTGGCATTGGAGTCTAAACCTATGACTCTCACCAACTTTATGTTGACGTGTTTTAGTGTCTCTTTCAGGTGAGAATGTGGTTAAGCATGAGAATAGGAGTGGCTAGCTGGAAGACTTAGGATTGCATTTGGAGGAACCCACATTCCTCTTAGCCTTTATTTTATGTTTGAAAGAGTGATACATTGTGGAGACCTATATGTTGATGTGTGTATTTGTATGTCTTTGGTAAGGGGTAGACCTGTTACCTACTTACCTAGACGCCTACATTGTTTGTGATATTGTCATGACATTGTGTCACCCATTTATGATATTTCCATTTCATTTAGTTATCTCTATAAATACGTTATTGTTGTGATGATATCCATACGTCGCACCCCATATTCCGCCATGGTTGGGTGTGACACTCACCCATGATAGCGGTCTTCTGCTCCTGGCTAGTTCATAAATTTCCCTTTTCAAGTGTGTGCACTCGTCGGTGTTGTGTCCAATTTTGTTATGAAACTCACAGAACCCATTTTCGCTTCTTTCCTCTAGTGGGGTGGTCGTAGGGGGCGTCGTTTTGAGTTTATCGCTTTCCAAGTGCAGGATCTCCGTGGGTGTTTTTATTATTTTGAGCCGGCTTGTTATGTGTCGCGAATTTTTATGGTTTCGGAGGCTGGATGCTTTGTCTGGCCATTGTCCGTGGTTTTTCTTCCTTTTGGGGTTTAGTTCTCTTTGGCATCTTGTAGCTATTGCTGCTTATCCTCTTAGGAAGTCTTCTTTTACTTTCATTGTTTCACTCATTGTCTTAGGATAGTTGTCAACTATATGTTTTATTAGTCGCTGATTTTTTATTACTTTCATGAATCTTGAAACTAATATAGCATCTAGGACGGGTTCGACATGCTCGTTCCTCCTTCTGAATCTTTCAACAAAATTTTCAATTGGTTCTCTATCTTTCTGCTCGACATGATGGTATTTTGAATTACCTTTGGAGTTGTTTCAGAAGCTGGCTAAGAATTTGGTTATTAGTTCTTCGTAGTTGTCTATCGTTTCGGGGCGGAGGCTTTCGAACCATAATCTGGCGTTGCTGATAAGTGTTCCCTTAAACATGTGACACCACGTTGGCATACCCATCTTTCTTCTAAGGCTCGTGCTTGGAAGATCATTAAGTGTTCTTCAGGATTTCCGGAGCCATCATATTTTATAATTTGTTCTGGTTTTCGTATTTTTATTTGGGGCTTGAAGTTCCTTATCCGGGACGTGAACGGCTCAGAGTCTTGGTATATTTGCGGCTCTTGGATTTGCTCTTGCTCGGGGCTGGATTGTTGTTTGTATAAAGAAGCCAAGATCCTGCCTGAGTCTTTGTATATCTCGGAGCTCAGGCGACGTGGTGTTTGGTATTTTTGTTTTTCGTCGAAAGGTTCTTCCTTCCTGTCTCCCAATCTACCGAACGCTCCCACGCTCCGTGATCCCGCCACCCTATCCTTGAAAAGACATTCTAAGTTAACCTTTGACTTACTAGTTGGTCTAGGTGTGGGAGCTCCTTATACCCCCTGTTGGGGATTTCTCCTCTGTACATATATTTTGGAATAAGTCCTTCTCAGAGGATGCTCACTCCCGAGAGTGTTGTTTTTCTTTGCTTAGTTCGCCAAATATGTGCGGTAGCAATTGGTCATAATGTGTGTCGCAAAATTCCCTTATCTCAGCATCAGATTCTTGCTTGTTACGGTTGCTTCCTCTCTGGTTTGGTCTTTCCGTTGTTGTGCAATATGCACTGGGCATGTGTTCCCGGGGGAATTTTGGTAAACTGTCGCCCATTTTGGAACGAGATTTTTATGAAACGCAGTTGTGTACTGGGTCCCACGGATGGCGTCACTTGTTAGTACAATGATCGGTCGGGGTCGAAAGTAGATCTAAGTACTCGCCGAGAGGTCCTTAGATGCCTTGTGTTGTGAAGGGATCTTGTACTATCAAGAGATGTGGTTGATGATTTCCTGCACACGTAGAGTAATACCGTTAGTCCTTACCGTGGGGACAGACCCCACGATTAGACTTCGGCGTGAGAGTAAGTATTCATATCGTCTGAGATATATATTTGTGTAAAGATGAGTGAGAAAATCGTTCCTCGTTTGGAGTTCAAGTGAGTACTATTTATAAAAGAAAGTACTGGTCCTTTCCCTATTTCTCGGATGGTACTTGAGTGTGGGCCTTTGTGCTCCAAAAGTCCATTTGTCTCTTTGTGTCTAATCGTGACATGCGGATTGATTCTTTGGGATCTAGTCTGTAGGGTTCTCGGACGCACTTGACTGGGAGCGCACGTCCGGTGTTGTGAGCGGCTCCACTTGTTGTAAGCGGATCCATCCAAGTTTTATGCCACCGCTAGTGGGATTTCGTGTACTTGGGTCTGGGCCTGCACAATGTCGCAATAGTGCACAATGTAGCAATAGTGCACAATGTCACAATAGTGCACAATGTCGCAATAGTGCACAATGTCACAATAATTGAAAAATCGAATCAGATTTCGTAATATTTAAAAAGCAAGATTTCGTAATTAAGAAAAAGTTGCGAAATCGAATCAGAAATTCCTAAAAACTAGGAACAAGAAAAGGGACGAAAATAAGATCTAAAAACTCAACTTTTAAAGAACAATAAGCTAAACAAAACACCAATAAGCTAACTAAAAAGCCTAGATTAAAGATTAAACTTATAAAAACATCAAAAACAAGCCACGAAAATTAAAAAGATTTAAACTTTATGTAAAAATGTGATGAAAAAGATTATGATTAAGAACACGAAATCAACACGAACAAGGATTATGAAAAGATTAAGATTAAACAATCAAGAAAGGAAGAATGAGATGATTAAAAAGCTAGAATTTAAAAGATTAAAGATTAAAGATTAAAGCTTTAGAACATGAAATAAAACTAGAGAGAGATAGTAAAAACTACACTACTCCTAATCTAAACTAACTACTCCTAAATGACTAACTCCTCCTAATTACATATTAGGATGGTTTATATAGGAGGAGAGGAGGAGTGCATGTGTTGCTTCCTTCTTTCTTTCTCTTTCTCGTTCTGGTCTTTTAATTCTTTGTCTTTCTCGACATCTTAATTCTTCGACTTTTTTCGACTTTGTCTCGGGATTATTTGAACTCGTCTTATAATTTCTTCACTTATTTAGACTTGAGTTCTTTGGCTTTATTAAACTTCCGTCTTTAGACTTTTCTTCGATAAATCTTTAGAATAGGACTTGGACTTCCGTTCATTTTGCACTCTTGATCTTTTGACTTCGTCTTTTGTCTTTTTCTTTGATAAAAGCCCGTGAAAGCCCGTGTTTTCTTCCCTTTTCACATTTTGGTTCTAAATCACAACAAAAACACAAACCACGCATAATTCCGCCATTTACGACTTAAAATACACGTTTTGGCTTAGTTATTATTGTAATTAAGTGGTAAAAGGATAAGTGTTTTCACACTTATTAGGGCCCAAGGTTTGGTGTATGGTTTTAGGACCAATGGGCCGTATCATGCTATACGCCATCAAACTCATTGAAACCCGCAACCAAAACATTAAGTTAAAGAGAAAACAAAGCAAACACGAAGACGGGATCATAGTTGCTAAAGTTAGGAGTTCCTATCTATAATTAAACATTGCACATACTAATCTCAATCTGGAACCAGTTATTATAGATTTCCAAATTCAACATCTGTTTTATATGAATCATTTGTTGGATATAATCCATGAGCTTAACAAGAACTAAGGAGAATCCCCAAGTCTACTAAGTTCTTCTGTTTCCTGCCTTTATCTTTTAGCTTTTCTATTTTCACCTTCTGTATTTTTTAACTTTTATCGAGCCACGTAATTTGTGGTATGAACAAAAAAGCTTGTCTTATACATATAAAAGAAATGTTATATATAAATAAAAGTTGCACTTTCCATTATATTGCTTTATTCCATATCATTGCTATTTATATTACGATTATGTATGTGTCATGTCTTTATGAATCCAGATTCTATGTAGATTTATTATCTTCGGATATGAATGATAATCACATATTGAACCTCCTATATCTGCAATTTTTATCCCCGTGTATCGAATCCTCATCTCCAATTACCCGTATACCCCGCAAAGTGATCCTAGAAGGTGTACTTATCATTATAAAAACTTATGTCCAATAAGAATTTGTATGTATCCATATACATATGTGACAAATGCTTTGTATTACGAGTATACCGTAATTCTAATCCTGTATCATTTTGTTCGTAGAATAGCTCCTAAGAAAGCACCCGCAGCTTCAATCATGTCACAAGACGCCATTTAGAAACTAATCGTTGACAATTTCGATGAAGCACATACGGATACTAAAGCCAATACTATCGGACATGTTTATGTCCTAGCTAGATATTACGGGTGTACCCTAAAACTATAAGTTGATGATAATATGAGTACATCCAGACAAATTGTGTATCATAAGGACTTAGTTTCCTCTCTACTATTACTTTGATGATTTGTTGGTTAAATAAAAATTATTTCCATAGGGGTGTATAACAATGTAGCCCATTGTCAATTTAAGTTACTCGGGGTGGCGTAACCCACCATAACGATACTTATATTAAAAATAAATTGTTAATTAAAAACCTCTGAATTTCACTCAACCTTTCGTGTTGATCCTTTAAGCATGTATCCCAAGTATTAAACGATGACAGCACAGAGTGGCATTGGACTTGAGGACGTCCAAGTTTATCATTCAAGTTTTTTTTATCTATGATGGATCTTGGGAACCTATTTTGTAAAACTTTGATTATTGAATGATAATTATATTTTATATAAAAGTCTCTTTTGAGTTGTTTATGATCATGGATGTGTTAAGTATGAAGTAATAACGTAAACTTAAGCTTCCGCTTAGGTATCCCAAACGAGGGTGTTACATTATGCAACGATGAGAGGATACATTGATGTAAATATGTAGACGATTTAGCAAGCGAATATCAACAACATTATCAGTAAATACGTAATATCAGTACCATGATGATAGATAAACAAAGATGAGTCATACCGACTAACCAACTTTGAGAGCATAACATGCAAATCGTTGAAACCAAGCACTTGATACTTATTTCAGACCATATAATGATCTTTGTAACCTACACACATGATGCGGAAATTGAGAATACACAAAGTCTACCTATTGATACATATAAACTATCTCAGAAACATCCTTGTTAAGAAAATCATTGTTAATGTCAATATGATAAATATGCCACATGCGAGATAGAGCAAGGATAAGAACTGTCTAAATAATTGTCGGTTTGACAATCGGACTAAAAATGTCCTTACAATGAAAAGATATTTTTACTACATTTGTTAGCAACAAGACGAGTTTTATACCTGCTTAAAGAACCATCGTCTTGATATTTATGCTGAATATCAAGTATCGTTCTTAGAACTGTACAGTTAATTTTCGGTTTGACAATCGGACTAAGAATCAATCGTTGTGCGACAGCGGCTTATATTGTCTCAATACAAGAGCATACGTACTATTTTTAATTAACACATTATACTCATCATGCATAGCATCCCACAATGAGGATCTAATAGTGCAATGGAAGGAGCCTTAGGGATAAGAGCGACAAACGACATAAGACCATGGAAAGGAGGATTAGGCTTGACAATTCCGACTTGAGCACTAATTCCCATGGGATGGGTTCGTGTGTTATAAGATATTGTGATAACGTACAGTCCCTCTTCGGGTTGCATAACCCGACCCGCGAGTACTACTTGTGTCCATTGGGTATGGATTATCACTGTGTAGTGCGCGCAAGGCCTATGAGGCCCAGTAAGCCGCTGTCACACAACGATTGATTACTTAACCAAGTCCTCTTCGCCCTACGACAGGATAAAATATAATATAATCTATTCTATGATTATATTCACCTAAGGAAAAGGAGATATACACTTACCATAGCTACGCGATAAGGATTTATATATTTATAGTCATTATCTTTTCCTTAGCCCGCAAGAGTAGGAGAGCCCAGCCAGGACTCTCTCGGGTATAAAGAAACCATCGGGGTGAAGGTTTATATAGTTCATAACAATTTATTAAAACCCTAACAAAGATCAAAGCACATATAGCGGAAGCGAGTTAACAAGATCATAATTAACACAATTATAATTAATCGAATTAGGGTTATGTACCTTTTAGCTAATGCAATTCCACAAGATAAGAACGAACCTACAATTAGTGTTTATAACGGATCAATTAATCGATCCAAGATACAATCTAAAGTAAGATTGTATTACGTTCTTGTACACACGTATTACGACGAGTTAACCGTAATGCTAGTACGTGTAAACCGAGCTTCAGAGTCTAGTGGAAAATCCACCCAACAACCCTAGAGAGGGGCTAGGACTTGATTATTTAGGTAAACCAAAAACCGAAACAACCCTAAGGTGGGTTTGGTTTTGATCGCGGGAAGAGAAGAAGAAAGAGAGATTACGGTGTGTTGAATTATTAGGGTAAAGGATTGTTTATATAGGCCTACTTATTATTCTAGCCCAAACAAACAAATTTAAGGAAAGTTTTCCTTCTCCCCCTCTTGTTTTAGCCGACGTCCAAACACACCCCTTGGGTTGTTCCAGACTTTTCTTTTCCTCTTCTATTTAATTACACAACGAACGTTAAACCTTAACTCTTAATACTTATAATTCTGTTAAAGTTATAGCTCGATTTTATTTAATAAACATATAAATTTATTTATTAAATAAATTAACTCTATACGTATTGTGTGCAATCCCGCAATCCCGAGTTCGATCCTAACACAAGACTTATTAATATTAAAGTCCATAAACTAACAGCTCCCACTTGGAGATATTTTAATAGTGTGATCACATCGGTTAGCGTCTAGATACACGTCGATGCCTCTAGTACGATCTCGAGTAAGATCTCTGGGAAAAACCTTTTAATGATTCATCATTATTATTATTAAACTTTCATTTCTAATACAACGTTAATAAGGATATGGATCTAAGTCATTCCTTTCATTAACCATTTTGTTTCTCGTTCATCGGATTCAAGCAGGATTACCAAAACTTCTAAACATAGTTTAGAAAGACTTTGGGTACGGCCATACAAACATCATACTAATCCCACGAGGGGCCTAGCTGTATTAAACTCCAAAATAAATTTGAAGGAAACAAATTCCATATTGACTACAAGAAAAACTTATGAATTTTGCAACACTTCTAAAAATAACCCTTATAGCCACCAATTACGTTTATCGTTAGATTATTACACAGAAATGAACTAGATCTATGACAGAGTCCTGGTATCTCAGGTCTGAGGATAACTATTTATGATTTACTTGATGACAAAGATCGATAAAGTATAATCATATAGTTAGGATAAGTCCTATATTCGATTCATCGAATATCATCCAAAATTGTTAAATATACTTTCAAGTATACTCTAACACTATTTTGATTTGTCTTAATTTAATAATACTCCCATATTATTTATCGACAACAAACATTTAGAATAATTAAATTCATGGATTAAACATGCAAATATAGGATACAATTTTTTATAAATAACATTGTTGCAAAAATTGTGAATCGCTAGTCGGCCGGTCGACCACCTTGTAGCTTGTAATCCTTCTAGGCGGGATTACTCGGTGATTAATCAGATCGACATTTTTAGCAAATTTTGGGTATATTCGGTAAGTTTTGGGTATTTCTAACGAGTTTTAGGTACTTTCGGCATTATTATTCCTTAAATCCAACTTATCATACTTATAAATAAGTATTATAATTGATAAACAAAAGTTTATAGTGAGTTTTTGGTATTTTTTGCAAGATTTGCAGGTTTCCGGCAAGTTTGACTTCCTTTGACCACCATTGACCCCAGTTGACCGTCATTAATCGCCTTTTACATTAATCGGCAAGGTTGATGGCCTTGTAGCTATTAAGCGGCGATTAATCGGTCTTGTAGACCTTGTTTTGCAATATTGATAAATAAACTGACCAAGTAATTTATTTGACCATAAAATTGTCTAACATCCTTTATCCAAATACTAAATAGATCAATGCATAAAACTGTTCAATGCATCATGCTTCTAGTAATGACATTCATACTTGTTTGGCAAAGCATAAATCAACCAATCTTGACCTACTAGAATTTTGAGAATACTTTCTTTAAGAATTCAATTTATTGAAATTCTTGTACATGTGCATTCAAATAGTTTCATATGCCACATAGTATCAAAATTGTGAGACATCTTTGATCACCAGTTTATTACACTAAACTTTCAAAAATACATTTTGAAGTTCAAGGTATTCTAATTCTTTAATATATAATGCAACTTTAATTAACATGTCATCTCCAAGGATACCAACTAATATTGAGTGTTACCTCTATTATATCTTTTCAAGTTTGACAACTTGTCATGAAAGATATAACTACGTAAATAGTAATTATCTATTATGTAATGTTTGATTTCAACCAAACATCCAAGTTTGTTGGCTATGATAATTTGCACAACTATTGACAAATTATTCATATATAGAATATAGAAGCTGATCCAATACAAGGATGTCATTCTACATCCAAACATATTTCTTCAGAATATTCATTACACAACTTATTTAATAACTTACAAATAGATTAACGTATACAAATTATCTTTTATATTAAGCATGATATAAATACAACACGATACACATGAAAATTTCTCAAACCAGATTTATATTTCTTCATGTTCTAAATATCCATATAAACATATTACATGGCATATTATGTTGTATTTGCACCGCATAAATAAACTTATTTGTTCCAAGATTATATTTACCTTATTTTCTAAATCTTCAAAATAAAGTTTATTTAAATCTAAACCAAATTCAACATTTAATTTGAATGAAAATTTACTTTCTTATATGTCTATTTAACATATATAACTTAAGAAAATAACCATAATACTCCCACTAGCTCTTAGGAATACTTAGAAATTATCTTATTCTAATTTTAAATCTAATCTTTGATTTTCAAATTAAACATAAGAATAATCTCCTAGATGTCCGCATTTATCCATTCATGGATAATTGCATTTTGTACTTTTCCAAATATTTATTTTGAATTAATAAACTCATTTCGATTACTTAAGCCTTGCTCAAGTAGTAATTCAAGAAAGAATTCATACATATTCAATTTTTTCAATTAAAATATGACCACTAAAATCTTTATATATTTAATGAATTTAGGAAAGAATACTTCTATCACAATTAATTACTTAAGAGTGATTAATAATTTATTCATAATACATGCATTAAATATGTGTACAATCTCGTCCATATAATTTTGACACAAGGATTTAAATCACCACAATGGTCGTTTCTACCTTTTGGAGAAACTTATCTTTAATTTCTAGTCAAACTATTTAGATAAACCAAATTTAAAATTTATTATCTTGTTTGTACAACATCTATAACATTCATAGTATGAGTAATTTACCCAAGTCAATATTTGGTAATAAATTATAATAATCATTTGTAACTCATAATTCTTAGCATATTACTCGCACACCCGAGATATCCTTTCGGACCTATGACTTAAATTCCTTTATCTTCAGAGTTAGCATTTATATGCCTACCTCATGATAAATACTAGTGTATTTTAAAAGATTATGTATTTTGTAATTTTATCTTTCAAGATCAAAACTCCCACTTGCTTTTAGTAATTTAAAGTTAATCTTTAAATACATAGCAAATAGATCAACACTCAAACATTATCTATTTTGGAATTTACAAAACACTATGACAGTTCCTAACTCTTTATTTTGCTAACAACCCACTTCATAAGTATTTTAACAAATTCTGAACTTCATTTTAAGACATAACGTGATTCATCACATTCCATATATAACGGTATCTTATTAATCTTCTCAGTCCAAGTCATACTCAACTTTCTAACCTTGATATCTTTTTGGAAGAAAGGAAGATATAGTTATCTTGAATCAATCATCATACTGAGAGTTTGATTCTCCTAATGAACATACCATAACTATGTTGCATTTCGTTAGTTTAACACCCCCAAATTTATACGCAGCGGAATACATCTTTGGGTGCTAAACAATGATACAACAACACATAATTTATAAAGAACGAATCAAAAAGAGACGTTTTAGATTTATCGTTCCTAAAACATTTGTCAGAGTAGCGTAGTCCCAAGTAATCGTTACCAAAAGATAAGTTAAAACAACATATTGGTTTGTTTTAAAAATGGAACGATAAATAAATCAAAGAGTTTGAACAACAAAAGCAGTGCACAACTTCATTCCCCGTGACCTCCAACCTTCCACTTCTTGATTACCTGAAATACATGTGAGTAAAACAATCGGCAAAAATGCCGAGTGAATCTATAGGTTTATGTAATCAATTTGAACACAAGCAAAGATTATAAGTTTGTGGCATGCTTATAAGCATCAAATAATAATTTGCATCAACAATGATAATTGTATATAGCATAAATTGCAATAAGCTCATGGAACCGAGCCCTTAGACACTCCCATATCAGTCTAATAAGACGAGAGATTTATTAATTGTCAGTTACCTCCAGATTATTGGTACATTGTCGTATACCTTACTTCTCAATACAATATGTTCAAACAGTGTGGAGGTCGGGCCTAAGCTTCTATGACAAGTCCACAAAAACTGAACTGGGGCGGCTTCCCCCATAGATCTATTAACTGTACTAGCGATTAACCCATCATAGGTTAATTAACGGTCCATAATTGAGGCTTTAACAAAGGCAATCACTTAATGCAATTTAAAGGCAACCACGGGTCCATTCATAGAGGGACAAAGGATACCATAAAAATCTTGTGTTCTAAGTTTATAAAACATGTATTCCTCCTAGCGGGTTTAAAATCATTTAATAACTAGTATAAAGCGAGGCTATAGACTCACGTTGATAATGAAAGGCAGATTATCGGCTACGGGCGTGCTTCGGTCACAGAAACCTATATAAATAATAATCGGTCTTAGACTCTTTTCCAATGACTTTTATCAAAATAACAATATACATATGATGATTTTGTACATATGATGATGATCAAGTGGGTTTATATATCCTTGTTTACTCATTTTAGTGTTTACGTTTTGGTAACTTTTTACTAGTTTACTAGTTTTACCTACTTACCTATTTTAATCCAATAAGCTTAGTATAAGTTCTTTAACTTGTTTTAATCCATTTTATACCTATATTATCAGTATCTATACTTTCCATGTTGGGCCCAAATGGGTTAAGCCCAATAAGTTCTTTTTATAAGTGTTTAACTTATTTAGTCCAATTATTAGTCCAATATGTTTAGTTAGCTCGTAAATGTCCGTATGTCCTATAGTTCGGGTTTTATTGGTTTTTACTTGTATTAGTTACTTATATATCAGTATATGACTTTTAAAAACTTTACATTAGACGGGTTTGATCGTCTAAGTTTTATTTGGCGAAAAACGTTAATTTTACGGTAATAGCCGAAAAAGTCGTAAAAATCAAGTATATAGTTTTTATTACTTATAAGTATTATTCCACTACCATTTATATAATTTATCCATTTAATTAACCTTTTACATATTTATATAAATAAGTTTCATAAGTTAGTGGGTTTTTATTTTACATTTTATACAATAAAATTTGAGTGCTTATATAATAATAATAAACATTAATTCTTAAAATCTGATTTTTATCTTCATGTTCACCATTTTTACCATATCTAGAGTTCTATAATGAATTAGAAGCTCACTTTTGGGTGACATGTTCTTCATATTATGTGCTACATTTAACTTAGTTATAGCTATTGCTCATTTTAAGTTCATCTTGCCTTAACAGTCCCTACAAAACTGCTTATTCAGATTAGAACACCTAACTTGTTTTGATCATATGTCACTCATTATATTGATTCCATTGCATGGCCAACTCTCACATGTGTATAACATCTTGTACTTACTGTAAATGGATCATACCATGCAATTTTATCAGTTCAAGTTTTAGTTATATACTGTTTTTATACAGCCAACTAAATAAGCATGATTTTAGCCTTATTTCTCATGGTTATTAACATTTTTAAGCATATTTATCAACACTTGATCCCCACACAAAATTTTTATCATCATATATACATTATATACATATACAATAATAAAGAAAATACATTTGTTCTTTACAAAAATAACAAGAGAAAATGGATAGGATGATCTTCTTTACCAACCAAGTGTATTTCTTGTTTTTGGAAGACAAGAACTTGATGCACACCACAAGTAACTCCAAGATCATCAAAAACCAAAAACAATAGTTGAGAAATCAGCCCTAGGACACAAGCAAATCATCTCCAATGTTGTTAATATGGCCACCAAATGATCAAGGCTTCAAGATAACTCCATGATAGAGCTAGTTAACATGTATTTCATGGCTAGAAAAGATCAAAAGGGGTGTTTGTAGCTTGAATATGGATGGCAATGGTGAAGGTTTTTGAGAGGATTTATGTTGGTTTGCATGTAAGTAAATAGAATGTGTGAAGTTAGTTGATGGTTTTGTGTTAGATAGTGGAAAAGAGTAGCTTAAGGTGTAAGCTTTGCTTACACTTGTAAGTGTTTAGCTAACATGATGCCACATCCTTAGATGTGATGTCATGTGTGCCATCCCATGTTAGCTAGTGGGGTGGGATAATGTATTTTGTCCCACCTCACTAATTTACGGGTATTCCTTGATTCTAGTTTTCTCAATTTGCGTGCCCTCGGGTCATTTTACGAAAAATGTTTTTATAAATTATGAATCAACGACACAAAACGAATCCAATAAAAATTGTCTCATCAAAAACGGAGTTCAAATACGTAAATACGTAATCCTAAGGTTTCCGGTTTAGTCGTAAGGGACGCTAAATTATGCATGTAAGCCCAAATTTAAATCCGTAAATTGTCAGTTCGTCAACCAACACAAAAATAAGTTTCAAAATATTATACGAGAAAATATTTCACTACCTGAAAATGTTAGATTGTACTTTTTAAAAGTTTAATCGCACACGAAAAATAATAATATAACGACTCGATACGTAATTGAAACGATATCGTCGAAAGTATTAAATATCGAAACTATCGATAATAAAATATAAAATTTTTGGCATCCGTCGGTATCGCGATAACTAGTAGTCCTCGTTGCTCGTCAAAATATTAAAATATAATATTTAATATCGGTTTCAACTTAAACCGTTAAACATAATAATATTTAACGTTATAAAATACTTCAAAATAATTGAAAATAGAATTAAATTATGACCTTATTTTTACGGGTTTTACATCCTCACCACCTTAAGGGAGCGACGTCCCGACGCTCAACTCGCCTCATACACGAGTTGTTCACTACCCGGAAGGATGAGGGCATTCCTTATTAAGAAGTCTTCACGTTCCCATGTGAATCTCGATCCACGATCTCCACTGGTTCTTTTACAAAACGCAACTTGTCGTCAAGTTGTATATCACCAAAAAGGAATAAATAAATCCTTATCCACCAGTCGCCCGGCAAGCTCGACACATCAAAATTTTATGAATCACACGAAGCTCATTCGACAATAAGAATGGATGACAGGATTTTTGGGTAAGTCCAGTTAAAAGGAAGGTAGCAAATTAAAGGATATCCATCGGCCGGATAGCCATGGACACACATCAAAAAGAACTAACAAGAAAAACATTTTCGTCATTGGAGGGTGCTCACACGCGGGTCCCTACTCAAAAGATAATACAAAGATACCATCTCACTTTCGCCAACGCGCATTAAAGTCTCAATGAACATCGTCGTTGAAAGTCAAAAAGATATTACATAATATGTGCTCTACATGATCGGACGTCATCGGATGATGCCGCCTCAAGTTCTCACAACTTACGATCATTTGACTAGATCACACACTATATAAGTACATAAAAGAAAAGGTCGAACATAAACATCGAGTATAGATCTCTACCGTTAATCATCGAGAAAACCTTGAACGAACCCTTGATAATAACCACTTGATCTCCAGAGTCTTTCCACTTGCGGTGTCGGCTTCAACATACTCTACGAGGTTGTAACGAATTTATTAACTCCATTAATTAAGAGATTCGGTCCTTAATCATTCCACAAGTACACGCATAAATCCTGGTGACACTTATCGTTTGTTCTTATACACTGCTTCCCGAGATTCATTTTAGACTCAAAATAAAAATATTGATCTTCAATACGAGGAACAGAACGAGATAAAAATGACTTCAATAAACGCATAAACGAACAAGATGTGGTAAAATGATTTATGATTAACGATCAACGAGGGATCTCGGCTCACGTAACCGTAAAAAATAATAATTCACAATACTAGAAAAATGAGAGCGAAGAATAAATTATACATTATCATTAAAATAACATTTGTCACAATTATCCGTCCTGGATTTGGTATTACCTTAAAACTCAGTTGAGGTACCTTCTTGATAAGGATGATATATTAAAAATAGAAGTTAAATAGCTTCGTAATTTATTTTGGTTGTCTTAAGAAATTTTGAAAGAATGACATGAATTTATAAATTAAACTCATACTGTTGGTTACAATTAGAAAATATAATTTCTAAATTAAATCATTATTAGGAATATAAGTTAAACTGGCAATTTCATTACATTAAAAGTAAAATATGATAAGTCAATTAGTTCAATAGATAGAACATGATTTCATATTTAAACATTAGTTTTAGTTATACAAAATATGATGTATAAATTTGACCTTTTACTTGTGATGGTTATTTCGATAATTGAAAATCATTGGAAAATGTATAAAAGTTCCATAAAAATTTTATAATACTTTGTAGAAATACATAAAGGTGTTTATTATTTCAAAATAAACATGGGATATATTCGGTTTCAAAATGTGACAAGATAACAAACGAATACGAATGAAAATAATAGTCAACAATTAATATGAAATCAATGGTACAAAAGAGAACGAAGCAAATGTCGTATGAATTCTTAAAGAGAATAATAAAATAAAGGCGTTGATGGTATGACGATAAGAAATAATAGATTAAACAAGTTGTCAATTTTGTTAGTGCGGTTGATGGTTCACCAATATCAGCTCGTTAACTTAGGTGGTCGATACATGATCGGAAATAAGATCCATTCAAAAATTTTAATAAAAGGAAATTCCTAATAATCACTTGTCATTAAAATAAATCAAATGAACGGTGTTAGTGTTTAAAGAGAGAAGTCAAAGCACGGTTCACAAAAGTGGGTTTCGAGACAAACGAGAGTGACGGACGTCATCCCGGATATACGGAAATCACTCTAGTGATAATTCATTATTCACGTGCGGATACATTCCAAAGATCTACCCAGTCGCATAAAGAAGATTGGACGAGAAGGAAGGATAAAACATCGAGACTTTCAATTCATTTATCAACAGTCAGTAATTAGACGAACGGTCAAAAGAAATCAGTTATAAGACAAAATGAAGTAACAAGTGGAAAAACAATTGTCGAGTAAAAACGTACTTAAAATCACGTAATTCGTTTAGCGAAAGGTAAGAAAACATATGCGGATGCATAGAAATTGTGCTACTTGCATTAAATATAAAAGTTTTCAAAACTTCTTTTCAATTTATTTCATTTTATTTATCTTTATCATAAATACAAGTAAAAAGTTGATTATTATCAAGATTTTTAAGTGGACTACTACTCAGCCTAGCATGGCTCCTTCTAAATTAGACATAGGTGATCAGGCCATGTATAATTTAGGGCTAGCAATGCAGTGCTCAATTTCGTCGAAAAGTATTACGTTTCTTATGTTTATATAAACCATGCCATTTGTGAAATGGAATTTAAAAATAGTTTATAAATTTATAGGATACAAGTAATTTGTGAGATACTCAATAAGCAACTTTTAATGTTACGAAAAGTATTTTATAAGATCAAAGTAAAAACAATTGGTGAAAATAATCCTAAAACAATATCAGATTTATTTATAAGGTGACATTATGACAACGTATAAGGTAGCCAAAGGTTTGCAAAAAGTGGCAAATAATAGCTCATAAAACAATCAATGAAATGGTTACAAGTCGTTAAGGTTTCAAAAGGTTATAAGGTTTAAACGAAAACGCCATGAGGCACGCGATAAAATATCGACGAAGAATGTGAAGACAAAACTTCAAAACTCATCCCAAGTTAGTGGAAGGTTAGAAGAAAATAAAAATAAAATAACATCGTATGACAAATGAGTCATATATATAAAAAGAATAAATCAATCCATATGTGTGTTCTATGTAAGATACTCGACACAACATGCCTTTAAGAAAATATATTTTTCATTTTCAAATTACACCATTAATATGGTAATTGCTAATCCTGTAATGTTTCTATTTTTAAACATTTTCACATGCAACTAGTATTCGTTAGTTGTAAAATAATATTTGTTAAAATTTTACGATCTCAAATGAAATCAAAACAGCTTAGAAACATTTAAAACTCATGTTCTGAATTTTTCTATCAGATTTAACTTTTAATATGAGCCGATTAATTGACCCGATAAACGCCATCTCCAAGATTCAGAGTCTAAAGCATTTTGATGCAAAACGACGTTTCAGACGACTTTCTAGTTTTACCCGAGACCTGAAAACCAATGTAAAATGACCAAAATACCCTTGCAAGTTCTGTGCAGGTTTGACTATTTTATTTTAAAAACACAGGTTTTACTTTTAAGTTTTGACCTGTTTATACTGCCCCTACAGTTTCTACATAAAGTGTATTTTTCGACACTTCTTAACGGCTCAAAATATATACATATATACACACATGTCTTGTGGATTTTACAACAACGAAAAAAGAAAAAAAAATCTCGTAATGAGCATCAAATAATATATAGCATGATGAATGACAGAAAATGCTTCAAGGTATTCAACACGAAATTTAGGAAGCAAAACGGTGAAAGACGTTCGTAATTTAGATTTCAAAATGCAATGTAGGCAAATCTCCTTGGTGCCACGATTGTCAAAAACACAAAACATAGCAAGAAAAGAATGGAATATTAACATGCTACACTCCGGGAACGAGAAGGTCAATGAAAAACAAATGATACAATTTTATATAAGTAAAATCGTATTCCAATTCTAGCGCCATAATCTAGACGATGATTTATAAAACGACGATGATGTTACAGAGATATAAGTGAACAATACACTTCGGAGTCGATACATATAAATGTCAATAAATAGCAGTTAGTCTATTCCAAGGACACATTGAGCTACACAATGGTCTGGAGATTACATTAAAAGACGTCCAAGCACAAATAGCCGGAAGACGATTTGTATATCTATATAGATATCACAAAGGGTTAAACAATGAAAGTCACGCGCGTAGATGAAGTTATGTAAGGTCATAATATAAAATTTGGAAAAAATTTCATGTTTGATCCCTATCGTTTACCCCAAACATCAAGTTTGGTCCCTATCTCAAACTAAGTGCACAAATCATCCCTATCGTATGCATTTTGGATCAAGAATGGTCCCTATCTTGGATGAGAGTTAGTTTTGGCTGTTAACTTTTAAGAATGGAGGGGTATTTCGGTCCACTACTCATTTCCTTGTTAAATAAATTTACTTGTTATACATGTGGCTATCCAAATAGCCACTTCCTTGTTATTTATAAACGTGGTTATCCACTATTTCGCTGAGCTTTTGTTTACACTAATTTTACTACGTTTTTTAGCTTTTGTTTTTCAGATGTATAGTCGATATAAGCTGAGATTTTGTTTACACTATAAACGTGGCTATCCACTAATTTTACTACTTCCTTGTTACTTATCACCGGAGCTTAAAAACTGAAAAACAAAAGCTAATCAATCATCAGGAACATCCACCATATAATCAGTTTTTAAGCTCCGGTGACCGGAAACGATGTTCTCTTGTTTCTCGGCGGTGGCTTTTGGTTGAAGGTCAAAGCCGTCACCGTTTGGCTTTGAACGCTCAATCAGAAATTGTTCCGTTGATTCCGGTGATTTTCTCACGGTTTGATTCCGTTACGAAGATTTTTTGTTTACGAGGTTATGATTATACCTTCTAACTTGGAACCCATTCGGATATCCAAACAAGGGTCAAATTTCATCATAATCATCCTCTTTTTTTTCACCTAACTAGCGTCCTAACACCCACCACAACCACTCACCACAGATCTGGTCGGTTCTTGCATAGATCATGTGGTGGTAGGTGGTTTCGTTAGGTTCTTGCATAGATCATCTGGTCAGTTCTTGCATAGATCTGGAATAATTTGACTATTTGGTGAAGGTTTTGAGGGAGACTGGAAATGGGATTTAAGTGGGTAATTGGATCCAGTGAAGACTGGGATATGCAATTGGGGGTAAAGGGTTTAGTGGGTATGGATTGGATTGTGATGGTTTTGAGTAATTTGGGAGAATTGGAATGTGAAAATCGGGTTTTTGAGTAAACACAAAAAAAAGAACTCAAAGTTACACTGCTTTTACAGTGGTGTTTGTCAGTGGTGGTGTTTTAAGCATAGGAACAAAAAAAACAGACTTGTTCAAGGGTTTACTAAAGAAAAAGTATTATGGTCCAGTTTTTTTTAAAGCAAATAGTAGGGTATTGTTGATCGATTGAATAAGGAATTGCAGGAGTGGTTCAAGGTTTTTCCTAATCGATTCATGTACAAAGTAAGGGATTTGAAAGAGGTACATGTGATAGATAATTCTGGAAAAAAAGGAGCACGTGAGGTACTTCTGTCCAAAGGTTTATGCTCGTACAGTTTTGAAAGAAAAGCAACAGTAGAGTAAGTGGTCCTGGATGGCTCAACCAGAAACAAGGATTTGGTGCCAATCGGTGGATGTGGTTTCCAAACACTGGTGGTAAATCAAGAGGTTTATCAAAGATTTTTGCTGAGGGTGATTCATGGTGGTGGCTTATCAAGAAAGGTTTATGAACATGGGCATCAAATGAGGCAGAGATTGAGGTGGTAATAGATCTGAGTTTTATATGTGGTTGTAGGAGAGAGAGATGGGTGTGAGAGAGAGAGATGTGAGAGAGTGAAAGAGATGAGAATGAAAGATGAACATGGATCCAAAACAAGTGATGTACTAGGTAACATAAATGAAAAGACGAAATTGACCCTCCAATAAATAGACTTAACAGCCAAAACTAACTCTCATCCAAGATAGGGACCATTCTTGATCCAAAATGCATACGATAGGGATGATTTGTGCACTTAGTTTGAGATAGGGACCAAACTTGATGTTTGGGGTAAACGATAGGGACCAAACGTGAAATTTTTTCTAAAATTTGCAATAAAAGCAATTTAAATACTTCAAAAGTAAATACAGAAAGATCTTGAAAATTCAATGTATTTATTTAAGTTAATCATTAATAAATGATAAACTTTTATCGAAAAGTTTAACGACATAAATATATATCGATAAAGGATTATAGTATTTATTTAGAAATACTTATCAATAAGGCATACATAATAATTTATACTAAAGTTGCAATCCCAGAAGTAGCTTGAACCTGAAGTCACGCGAAATCATGTGCACCGACTCTTTGAAAAATAAAACTGACAGTTATAGTTTAGGTTTTTAGAAAAAGACCTAGTTCTCTATAACTCATGGCTCTGGTACCAATCTTTAACACCCCCAAATTTATACGCAGCGGAATACATCTTTGGGTACTAAACAAAGATACAACAACACATAATTTATAAAGAACGACTCGAAAAGAGACGTTTTAGATTTATCGTTCCTAAAACATTTGTCAGAGTAGCGTAGTCCCAAGTAATTGTTACCAAAAGATAAGTTAAAACAACATATTGGTTTGTTTTAAAAATGGAACGATAAATAAATCAAAGAGTTTGAACAACAAAAGCAGTGCACAACTTCATTCCCCGTGACCTCCAAGCTTCCACTTCTTGATTACCTGAAATACATGTGAGTAAAACAATCAACAAAAATGCCGAGTGAATCTATAGGTTTATGTAATCAATTTGAACACAAGCAAAGATTATAAGTTTGTGGCGTGCTTATAAGCATCAAATAATAATTTTCATCAACAATGATAAACGTATATAGCATAAATTGCAATAAGCTCATGGGACCGAGCCCTTAGACACTCCCATATCAGTCTAATAAGACGAGAGATTTATTAATTGTCGGTTACCTCCAGATTATTGGTACATTGCCGTATACCTGACTTCTCAATACAATATGTTCAAACAGTGTGGAGGTCGGGCCTAAGCTTCTATGACAAGTCCACAAAAATTGAACCGGGGCGGCTTCTCCCATAGATCTATTAACTGTACTAGAGGTTAACCCATCATAGGTTAATTAACGGTCCATAATTGAGGCTTTAACAAAGGCAATCACTTAATGCAATTTAAAGGCAACCACGGGTCCATTCATAGAGGGACAAAGCATACCATAAAAATCTTGTGTTCTAAGTTTATAAAACATGTATTCCCCCTCGCGGGTATAAAATCATTTAATAACTAGTATAAAGCGAGGCTATAGACTCACGTTGATAATGAAAGGCGGATTATCGGCTACGGGCGTGCTTCGGTCACGGAAACCTATATAAATAATAATCGGTCTTAGACTCTTGTCCAATGACTTTTATCAAAAATAACAATATACATATGATGATTTTGTACATATGATGATGATCAAGTGGGTTTATATATCCTTGTTTACTCATTTTAGTGTTTACGTTTTGGTAACTTTTTACTAGTTTACTAGTTTTACCTACTTACCTATTTTAAGTCCAATAAGCTTAGTATAAGTTCTTTAACTTGTTTTAATCCATTTTATACCTATATTATCAGTATCTATACTTTCCATGTTAGGCCCAAATGGGTTAAGCCCAATAAGTTCTTTTTATAAGTGTTTAACTTATTTAGTCCAATTATTAGTCCAATATGTTTAGTTAGCTCGTTAATGTCCGTATGTCCTATAGTTCGGGTTTTATCGGTTTTTACTTGTATTAGTTACTTATATATCAGTATATGACTTTTAAAAACTTTACATTAGACGGGTTTGATCGTCTAAGTTTTATTTGGCGAAAAACGTTAATTTTACGGTAATAGCCGAAAAAGTCGTAAAAATCAAGTTTATAGTTTTTATTACTTATAAGTATTATTCCACTATCATTTATATAATTTATCCATTTAATTAACCTTTTATATATTTATATAAATAAGTTTCATAAGTTAGTGGGTTTTTATTTTACATTTTATACAATAAAATTTGAGTGCTTATATAATAATAATAAACATTAATTCTAAAAATCTGATTTTTATCTTCATGTTCACCATTTTTACCATATCTAGAGTTCTATAATGAATTAGAAGCTCATTTTTGGGTGACATGTTCTTCATATTATGTGCTACATTTAACTTAGTTATATCTACTGCTCATTTTAAGTTCATCTTGCCTTAACAGTCCCTACAAAACTGCTTATTCAGATTAGAACACCTAACTTGTTTTGATCATATCTCACTCATTATATTGATTCCATTGCATGGCAAACTTTCACATGTGTATAACATCTTTTACTTACTTTAAATGGATCATACCATGCAACTTTATCAGTTCAAGTTATAGTTATATACTGTTTTTATACAGCCAACTAAATAAGCATGATTTTAGCCTTATTTCTCATGGTTATTAACATTTTTAAGCATATTTATCAACACTTGATCCTCACAAAACATTTTTATCATCATATATACATTATATACATATACAATAATAAAGAAAATACATTTTACAAAAATAACAAGAGAAAATGGAGAGGATGATCTTCTTTACCAACCAAGTGTATTTCTTGTTTTTGGAAGACAAGAACTTGATGAACACCACGAGTAACTCCAAGATCATCAAACACCAAGAACAATAGTTGAGAAATCAGCCCTAGGACACAAGAAAATCATCTCCAATGTTGTTAATATGGCTACCAAATGATCAAGGCTTCAAGATAACTCCATGATAGAGCTAGTTAACATGTATTTCATGGCTAGAAAAGATCAAAAGGGGTGTTTGTAGCTTGAATATGGATGGCAATGGTGAAGGTTTTTGAGAGGATTTGTGTTGGTTTGCATGTAAGTAAATGGAATGTGTGAAGTTAGTTGATGGTTTTGTGTTAGATAGTGGAAAAGAGTAGCTTAAGGTGTAAGCTTTGCTTACACTTGTAAGTGTTTAGCTAACATGATGCCACATCCTTAGATGTGGTGTCATGTGTGCCATCCCATGTTAGCTAGTGGGGTGGGATAATGTATTTTGTCCCACCTCACTAATTTACGGGTATTCCTCGATTCTAGTTTCCTCGATTTGCGTGCCCTCGGGTCGTTTTACGAAAAACGTTTTTATAAATTATGAATCAACGACAAAAAACGAATCCAATAAAAATTTTCTCATCAAAAACGGAGTTCAAAAACGTAAATACGTAATCCTAAGGTTTCCGGTTTAGTCGTAAGGGACGCTAAATTATGCATGTAAGCCCAAATTTAAATCCGTAAATTATGAGTTCGTCAACCAACACAAAAATAAGTTTCAAAATATTATACGAGAAAATATTTCACTACCTGAAAATGTTAGATTGTACTTTTTAAAAGTTTAATCGCACACGAAAAATAATAATATAACGACTCGATACGTAATTGAAACGATATCGTCGAAAGTATTAAATATCGAAACTATCGATAATAAAATATAAAATTTTTGGCATCCGTCGGTATCGCGATAACTAGTAGTCCTCGTTGCTCGTCAAAATATTAAAATATAATATTTAATATCGGTTTCAACTTAAACCGTTAAACATAATTATATTTAACGTTATAAAATACTTCAAAATAATTGAAAATAGAATTAAATTATGACCTTATTTTTACGGGTTTTACAGTGAGGATTAATATTGTAAGTTTATCTAACAACATTTTAAGATAAATATATATCTTTCGACTTACCTATATACCAACTAAATCATCCTAATGGTATAATAGATTTTCCTAACCATTTTGCATGCATTATAACTCAAGTACTTCTAACACAAAGTCACTTAATTTTATGTATTTAAAACATAAAAGGTTATAGTTTCATTAAACATTTTAAGTCATTTGTAAATGACTCTATGTATATGTCTTAGCGAAAACTGAGTCAATACATTAACGCCTTACTTTATATTATACGTCTTCCAAGACTTTATGTTTGTGAGTTTATAAAGAAATCATAAACATGTATAACTAAAGCAATCATGAAAGCCACTAGGTTTCATTAGCATTTTCAAGTTAATTCACTACTATGTCTATTTATGTAATTCTAAGAATGCATAAATATTTATTACTTTAGTAGTATAATTACTCTATGTATCTTATGTCATTCCAGGAATTGTCCATCTTAAGAAACTACAAACATAATCCACGCACGATCTCACGACATATGGATATTTTACCGTTGTGTTTACAATTTAGTCCAAGCTCTCACATGACTAAATCAAAACAACAAGTGTTTCTTAATTTGAATGATATACATTTAAGTAATCTTTTTAATCATATTGACACATGTTCTAACTTTCATCTAATTTAGATCGTTAGTCTCGTATCTTGAAGTCAAGAGAATCATATTTTTATGAGTTGTTTCTTGCACAGAATATTCATTTCTCCCACTTGTGCATGGAACAACCTCATATATTAGATAAACATCACGTCTAACGTTCGTCTATACAAAATATGATTGTGTCATATATATTAGCTTTACATGTAGATGTAGGACCTCTTAAAACAAGAATCAAAACACAACTATCCTTGGAGATATTAGTGTCAAAATTTCAAAAGTAATTATCTTAGGATATTCTAGAAAGAATTTGGGTTATTACCAAGACGACAAAGCTTGTAACTCCCACTGAATTAGAGAATGTTTTAATAATCTCAAATTCAGTAATACAACATTGTACTTGTTTCATAATCGGTGAAACATATTAGTGTGTTGTTTACTTTCTTATACCTTTGAAAAATACATTCGTAACAATTACTTGTAGTGTTTAAGAGTGTACTCTACTTTGTAAATGATTACTTATCCATCAATAGCTTTTTAACTTAAAAAATTTGGCATGAAATTTCTCCCTTAATAGGTCTAGCAACGCCACAATGGTATGTAGTGCCTATAAATGGTGAAAGAACAACTACTAGATAAAATATGCTAGTTTGTCTTTAACCAAATAGCGGTAACCATTGTAAAAAAATAACTCAAGATATGCACTTTCTTAACTATTAAAGTTTGCTATGAGTTATGTATTAAAAATTAGACATTTCTAAAATCCTTATTACTCCTTCTTCACTCTTGGAAAAGAGTTTAGGTTCATCTTTTATTGTAAACTGGCTCTATCCTTATACCTTACGGTTGTAGATCAATAAATAAATGAATAAACCACGTTTACGGTGTAACGTTGCATTAATACATTGTAAAAGAATTTACAAAATTCAATTTTAGTATTTTCGATAATATATATTCAAGAAAATAAAACTATCCAAGTAATATTCATATAACCATAGTATTTCCTTGAAAACTAGAATCAAAATTGACATAATTTCATCATATCAGTTGATCTGCTAGCAATGAAAGTATTCAAGATGGTAACTTGTCGAACAATGATTGACAAAACAATTTTTAATTTCTAGATTCTTTAGGGACTTGCATTGCCAAAAAACCTTTTGCATTATAACCATGTTTCATCCCCTCTGAATACCTTAAGTTTTCAGATCTCACTAAGTAACTTAATTAAGTCGTCTAATATAAAGAACATAAAACTCATCACAAGAATTCTCATTCTATGAAAAGTTTTCTCTGCATCAAAACATCATCCAAATCTCATATGACGACATTTTGACTTCAAGTGTTCATCAATTAGATGGTATTCAACTTAAATTTAAAGGGTATAAATATGATGTCAAAATTAATGTATGGAGAAGCATGCATACATCTCCATATCATAAGTTTAATAAAACGTTTAGTAAACTTTTCACAAGACTAAATTTCTACATATATTATGTTGAGGTATTTGTTGAACCAATCAAAGAATTACCCACAACTATTCACAACGTACTTTTCCTAGAACTTAGTTAAGGCACAAAGCAATAACCTTATTCATTGTGTTTCGGATGTGAATTTGCGGTAAATCAACCTTAAGGTATAATACAAATAATAATCATAGGTAATTCCAATTTTAACGCACAGGCGAGCCGAGAATTTAGTTAGCGACATGGCATAACCTCCTTCCTTAGCTAGGTACATGACCAGCAGCGCGTTATACCCACTTTATAGTTTGTCAAAATTAAGTAGGAAATTAAATTATTATTGTATATCACCAATCAACGTAATTCTATGTAATTTAGGTCTCAAAACAAATCTTTATTTTAATATGATGTAGTCCATATTATTTTTCTTAAGAAAAATTACCCTTGTTTACAACATACAATAAAAACGTATGAAAACAATAAGGTACAAAAAAACTAAATCGCAAACACATAATAACAATTTATATGTGCAATAAAATAAATCAAATAGCCACATGCAAATGATTTACTCAATAAATTCATCAAATCTAGGTTTTTATATTCATATAAAAATCTTCCTTAATTTTAGATCTATTGAATCAAATAATGCAAATAGTACATACGTAACAATTACCACATAAAATCACATGATTCATGAAAAACATGCATGTTCATCATGGATCCACCCAAATCACTTAACAATTAAATCTCTAAGCATCGAAACTCTAATTTTACGTGACATAACAGTTAATAATGGAATTCACCAAAGTTACACCCAAATCACTTAACAAATTAAAAATCTCTTATGGATCGTAACCTTAAATACATGAGATAACAATTAATCATGTACTTTATCAAAGATCAAACATGTTATTTTTAGGGTTTCAATTTTTTTAAATCGGCTTAGAAACAAACCGACCAAACAAAACCCTAATTTTTTTATAATCGGATTTAAATAAAACCATCAAAACAAAACCCTAAAAAAATTTTAAAAAAAAATATGTAGTTTTAACTCAAAACAATTATTAGTTAAAGATCTTTTGATATTGATAATTATAACATGTTAAAACGCCTCTCGATGTCACTGAAGTTTTATTTAGTTCATAACAATTATTAAAACCCTAACAAAGATCAAAGCACATATAGCGGAAGCGATTTAACAAGATCATAATTAACACAATTAAAATTAATTGAATTAGGGTTACGTACCTTTTAGCTAATGCAATTCCACAAGATAAGAATGAACCTACAATTAGGGTTTATAACGGATCAATGATTAACCCCTTACCGTTTTGTTAATCGATCCAAGATACAATCTAAAGTAATATTGTATTACATTCTTGTACACACGTATTACGACGAGTTAACCGTAATGCTAGTACGTGTAAACCGAGCTTTAACGTCTAGTGGAAAATCAACCCAACCCTAGATAGGGGCTAGGACTTGATTATTTAGCTAAACCAAAAACCCAAACAAACCTAAGGTGCGTTTGGTTTTGATCGCAGGAAGAGAAGAAGAAAGAGAGATTACGGTGTGTGGAATTATGAGGGTAAATGATTGTTTATATAGGCCTAATTATTCTTCTAGCCCAAGTAAACAAATTTAAGGAAAGTTTTCCTTCTCCCCCCTCTTGTTCTAGCCGACGTCCAAACACACCCCTTGGGTTGTTCCGGACTTCTCTTTTCCTCTTCTATTTAATTCCACAACGACCGTTAAACCTTAACTCTTAATGCTTAACGTTCGTTAAAGTTATAGCTCGATTTAATTTAATAAACATATAAATATAGTTATTAAATAAATTAACTCTATACGTATTGTGTGCATTCTCCTAGTCCCGAGTTCGATCCTAACACACGACTTATTAATATTAAAGTCCATAAACTAACAGGGGGTTCCACAGAGTTATGATACACAATACTCTAAAACCCTCACATATACTCAAACCGATTACTTACTCTCACGCTGGAGTCTAATCGTGGGACAAGCGCCCATAGTAAGCCTAACGATGTCTTTTATTTAGTGTACAAGGTCTTCAAACAAGTTTCACTTGGTCCAAGAGCCGGAGTCCACAAGACCCTGAATTAAGCCTAATTCGAGTCTAGCTTGGTCCATGCAAATTTTGTATCAACAAGTTGGCGCCATCCGTGAGACCCTACACTACACTCTAAGCATGACAAGAAAAGGAACAGATGGAGGTGGCGGAAGGTCGTTGACAATAGACGGTCAAATCACATCCATGAGGAATACCATGGGTTGGCCAGTGATGGAAACAGTCGCGATGTGATAAAGCCACCTCTCCGAGGAGCGAGCTCGCCATTCTCAACTCCCCTACCCGCCATAGAGGAAAGCGACATAGAACAGAGATCAACTCAGCCTCCTCCCAACAAAGATAAACGAAAGCTACCCCTCACATCCGAGGAAAGTGAGCAAGTAATTGCTAGAGATGCGCGCGCGATGGAAGAATATGTAGCAAACAACTTACAAGCTTTGCTCCCACTTGCCACTAAATACATGAAGGTCCAGCAGGTCATAAAAGAAAAAAGGAGCGTATGACGCTATCAATCCTCGGACAATGACTCATCAAATTCAAAGTCAAACAACAGTCATCATACAGAATGTGGGCACAAATATTCCTCACCAGAAAGCTTAGAAGGGAAAGAGAGAGCTTTCCATTCACACAAAACTAAAGATCGAGACTTCTCGCAACCATGCAAAAGGGCAACAAAAAACGCTTTCACAAGGAATATACAATATTATCCTGATACAACAAAGCGTCGCATGCCAACGAATGAAAAAACATATGATGGCACCACAAAGTCAGAAGACCACCTGAAAGTCTTCGAATCACAAGCAGGAATTGAGCAATGGCCCGAACATGTATGGTGTAATAGGTTCAACTATAAACTTGTAGGAACACGCGGAACTGGTTTGACAGACTCCTACCGTAAACAATAAACGGATTCGAAGTGTTACGAAAAGCATTAAAAAGAAACTATGTCCAACAAAAGAGGTACGACAGGAGCGCTGTATCACTAGCAAGAGTTTAAAAAAACCAGGGTGAATACCTAGAAGACTTCTTAGAGCGCTTCAAAAACGAATGCCTCCAGATAAAAGAATGCCCGGAGATCTTGAAGGTATCTTGCTTTATGGTAGGAATAACTAACAAATATCTAATACGAAAATTAAACAAAAGAACACCAGAAAAGTTTAATGGGGTAATGTGAAAGGTGAGATCCTTCATACAGGGAGAATCAGCTGCCACGGAAGCCATGCAAAATAATTCTAGCTATAGATCCCGTGATATGCCCAATAAGCAAACTAATACGCAGGGTGGATCCTGGGATCCTAAATATCAAGGAAACCAAAAAGAATGGCGTAGCGACAGCTTTCAATTCACCCCACTGAAGTTAACCCTAAGAGAGATCCTCGCATCAGAAGCAGCGAACCTCCAAAGACTACTAACAATGGTCACCCAAGTGGAAAGACGCATATGCAATAGATACTGCGGATACCTAGGAGAAAAAGGACACAACACCAACGAGTGTATTCAGCTACAAAAGCACAATGAAAGCTTGGTACAGGCGGGAAAGCTGAAGCACCTCGTCAATGAGGCCTTAGAAGGCGGGAAACAAAAGCCAAATGATACAGTCGCAACAATCTACGTGGTACAAACGTGGCAGAGAAGGACTAAGCAAAAGGTGAGCCAAAGGTTCTCCAGAGGGAGAGACATCTCTCCCCCCCAGTGCTAACACCATAACAGAGGGCACATTAGTAATAGAAGCATTGGCGATCATAGCATTCATCGCATGTACGTGGACGGCGGTTCATCGGCGAAAATCATGTATGAGCATTGTTTTTTAAAGCTAAGCCCAGAGATAAGGAACCAAATGGTACCTGCGACGTCACCACTCATTGGCTTTAGCGGAGAAGTAGTATGGCCTTTGGCCAGTTAAAGCTAGTAGTAAAGATAGGAAATGACGAGCATTCGATGAAACTCTCAATGAATTTTCTGATAATATGATCCCCATCATATTACAACGGGATCATTGGGCGACCCGCCATCTTAGCAATGCGAGCAGTACCTTCTACAAACTGTGACATGATGAAGTTCCTAGTGTAAGGAGGAATCGTGACGATCTTCAATATAGTCGTACCACTAACGGAATGTAACATAATTAGAGAACCACCGCGAGTAACGGCAGAGCCAAAAGTAAGTTCACCACCAAATTTAAAGGTGGAAATTCACCCAGAATACCCAGATCAGAGATAGTAATTGGGGGAACATTATCCGACAAAGGAAAGTCAAACATGTGCCAAATTTTAAAGGGTAGTTTGGACATTTTTGCATGGGAACCAAAAGATATGACTGGCGTACTGCGATCAATAGCCGAGCACAGTTTGCAAATCCGTGACGGATATACACCGGTCAGAAAAAAGAAAAGGGGAAAAGCTCGAGAACGTAGTAAAGCAATACTATATGAAGTAAAAAAACTGGTAGACGCAGGTATCATGCGAGAAGTATACTACCATGACTGGATTTCTAATCCAGTGATGGTCAAAAAGAACGATGGCAGCTGGCGCATGTGTGTTGATTTTATGGATCTTAGTAAAGCTTGTCCTCAGGATTGCTACCCGCTCCCAGAAATAGACTGGAAAGTCGAATCACTATGCGTATATCCCTTTAAATGATTTTTGGACGAATATAAAGGATACCACCAGATACAAATGGTAGAATAGGACGAGGAGATGATAGCATTCCACACTAGCCAGGGTGTATACTTCTACACAAAAATGCCATTCGGACTCAAGAACGCGGGTGCTACATACCAACGACTGGTGGAAAAGGCGTTCGATAGTCAGATTGGGCGTAACTTGGAGGTGTATGTTGATGACCTGGTATAAAAAGTCACACTGGGGAGGAACTCATCCGTGATGTAGAGGAAACCTTCTCCGCGTTAAGGAAAATAAACATGAAGTTAAATCCGAAAAAATACACTTTCGGAGCCACAGGAGGCATGTTCCTAGGATACATGATAGAGCCTAATGGCATCAAACCTTGTCCAGAACAGAAAGACGCGGTCATACAACTCCAAAACCCAAAGACAAAAAAGGAAGTACAATCGCTAAACGGAAAGCTAGCTGGATTAAACAGGTTTTTGTCCAAATTAGCAGAGAAATCACTTCCCTTATTCAAAACACTCAAGAAGTGCATAAAAAAGGGAAACTTCAATTGGAGAAAAGAAGTAGAAAAATCCTTCGAAGAGCTAAAGAGACATTTAGCTTCGCTACCCACGTTGGTCGCACCTCGGTCGAAAGAAGAATTGATAGGTACCTTTCGGCTACGCGTGGAGAAATCAGCGCAGTGGTAATGACGGATAGAGAGAACGTGCAGAAGCCAGTATATTTCATAAGCAGAGCCATACAAAGCTCAGAATTGAATTATACACAAATGGAGAAATTGGTATTATCACTGATATTCGCAGCAAAAAGGCTACGATTATATTTTAAAGATCATCCAATAGGGGTCATTACGGACCAGCCAATAAAGCAAATAATATCAAAACCAGACGCCGCAGGCAGATTACAGAAGTGGAGCGTTCTACTAGGAGAACACAACATTACGTACAGGTCGCGTAACACTGTCAAAGAACAAATCCTAGCAGACTTCATCATTGAAAAGCCAGAGGAAGGTGAACAGACATCGATACAGGAGGAGGGCGACCAAGACCCATGGATCTTATTCACGGATGGATCCTCCTGCACAGACGGATCTGGCGCAGGCCTTATCCTCACCAACCCCGAAGGTATGGAATTCACGTACGCACTACGTTTTGAGTTCACAGCTACAAACAATGAAGCAGAGTATGAGGCACTCATAGCACGACTATGGATCGTAGCCCGTATGGATGTACGCAATCTTGAGGCAAATGTGGACTCCTGCTTAGTGGCGAATCACATACTAGGCGAATACGAAGCCAAAGATGAAAATATGATACAATACTTACAAAAAACTAAGTCATTAATCAAGGGCTTCAATAAGTTCTTGATACGCCAAGTACCAAGGGGGAGAACAAAAAGGCTGACGCCCTTAGTAAGATAGCATCCACCAGCTTCGCACACCTATCCAAACAGGTGTTGGTAGAAATCCTCAAAGAAAAATCCATAAAAGAGGAGGAAGTTGCATCGGTCGTAGAAGAGGTAGATTGATAGGTGTGTAAACACCCATCCTTTTTACCACTTAATTACAATAATAACCGAGCCAAAACGTGTATTTTATGTCTTTTATGTCGGAATTATGCGTGGTTTGTGTTTTTGTTGTGACTTAGGACGAAAAGGTGAAAAGTGGAGAAAATACGGCATTTACGGGCTTTTATTGAAGAAAAAGATGAAAGATGAAGTCGAAAAGTCAAGAGTGGAAAAAGAACGGAAGTCCAAGACCAATTCTGAAGATTTATCGAAGAAAAATTCAAAAGACGGAAGTTTATCAAAAGCCGAAAAACTCAAGTCTAATTTATTGAAGAATTAAAAGACGAGTTCTGATACGAGGCTTTTGCCCGTATAAAAATTAAAGTCCGTATTCTCGGTATCTTAACGAATTGATCTAGGCTCTCTATGTGACTCAGTCGTTCTTTGGTGAAACAAATATTTTTGGTTGTTTTTAAATAAAAGTGCGGAACAATTAAAGTGAAGGTGCTCTTAAAGTAAATCTAAGTCTAATTAAAATAATAGTGCAAGTATTTAAAAGTGTGACTAAAATTAAAGGGCACTAAAGTAAATGACGCAAATTTAAATTTATCTAAGGCAATCTTAAAATGCAACTAAAACTTAAACTAAGGCAAGACTAAAATTAAGATAAGACAAATAATCTTAAAGTGCAATTAAAATAAAAAGGCGGGAAAAATAAGCTTTTAAAATAAAAGACAGAAATTTAAAAAAGAAAAACCAGAAAGAACCTGACAAGAAACCTTTGATTCGGAAGTTCAAAACTTCCGAATGAACTAGCTTGATCCGGAACTTAGCCCTTGATTCGGAACTTTTAAGTTCCGAATGAACAAAAAGTTGTTGATCCGGAACTTTGTCCTTCGTCCGGAACTTGGTTCGGAAGATCTGGCTTGACTCGGAAGTTTGTCTTTCGTTCGGAAGTTTCGTTCGGAACTTCGTTCGGAAGCTCGTCCGGAACTTTCGTTCGGAAGTTCGTTAGGAACTTTCTAGAGTTCCGAATGAATATGCTGACCCGGAACTTCTGTTGATCCGGAAGTTTTCCTTGATCCAGAAGTTTTGTTGATCCGGAAGTTCTAGACTTCCGAATGAGCACAAACTGGTTCGGAAATTTTGAAGTTCCGAATGAACAACTCCTTCTCACCTTGGCTCGGAACTTTTCCTGGGAATACAGAAACACAGAAACAAACTATCCCGAAGAACAAGGGATCAAAAATAAACACGATCTAACACAAATTCAACTAAAATCAACACAAAGATTTAATTAAACTATTAACGAAACAACAGTAAACATAATCAAACAATTTAAATCAATAAAACAAACAAATTTAACCACAATAATCAAAAACCCATTTGATCAAAATAAAAGCATGAACATGAACACAAAACATAAACATAAAATCAAAGATTGAGAAAGGTAGATAAGAGATTGACAAGATAAAGTAAAGATTGACAATAATTAAATGAAAACTTACTTGAAATTAAATGAATTTAAGGTGCAAGACAAGGTAATTAAATTGACAAGTATTTAAATGACAAGGTAATTAAATGGTGGAAGACTAACTGTCACACTTAGCCAACAAGAAAGAAAATTAACAACTAATGACTATTTATAAGGGAGGATTAAGGAAGCTTCCTCCCCTCTTTCCTTTTCTCTTAATTACAAGATTAGGTCCTTCCTTCTTTAATCTTCATTAATTGCACCATTCGTCCTTTTCTTCTAATCTTCTTTGATCTTGGACTTAAAGGACTTTTGGCTTCGGGATTTCTTTAAACTCGTCTTTAAATTCTTCAATAAAATAGACTTGAATTCTTCGGCTTTTGATAAACTTCCGTCTTTTGACTTTTTCTTCGATAAATCTTCAGAATTGGTCTTGGACTTCCGTTCTTTTTGCACTCTTGACTTCTTGACTTCGTCTTTCATCTTTTTCTTCAATAAAAGTCCGTAAATGCCCGTGAATTCCCGTGTTTTCTCCACTTTTCACATTTTTGTCCTAAATCACAACAAAAACACAAACCACGCATAATTCCGACATAAAAGACATAAAATACACGTTTGGTCTGGTTATTATTGTAATTAAGTGGTAGAAAAGATGTGTGTTTACACACATATCAAATCCCCTACACTTGACCATTGCAATGTCCTCATGCAATGCATTAGTTACAAAGCAAGATTACACTTTTCATCATAATTAATCCACGTTGGCCTTTATTAAAGAGATAGAAAATTAAAAACATACAAAATAAAGAAATCAAAAGCATACCTTGGGTTTTGGAAATGTCATGAATAATTATCATCCTCAAGTTTTCACTTTCTCCAAACCAAGCTTAAAAACGAGATCATTGTTATTATAAGTTAGTAAACTATCACGAACTCATGTGGGCTAATTACTCACTTAGACTCCCTTATTCCTAGGTGTATCTCTTATATTTTATTATTGTCTTGAATGATCACGAGGATGCATTTTTGACTTATTTCGATAGTTATTAAGTCTGAAAATAAAGTGAACGATTTAATCAATAGTTAGCTAAAGGACAAAATCTTTTAAAACTGCTTCTCGGGACCTCATAAAGTTCGTATCTTGGCATAACTCGCTTCGCGATTTGAGACCTTTCTCGGACCGATATTTGGCAGCGACTTCATACTTCAAACCTTGAGAGACGTTCATGAAATTATGGTCTTCTCTTCATATAGGAATTTCTTCACTTGAAGTTTTGAGAGATTCATACTTGGACCACGACTTCTTCATTTTTCTCCAATCTTTATTTTGGACTTTGATATACAACGATCCGCCTCCTTTTATGACTTGGATCTATTTATCCTCATACCTTGTTAGGGTCTTTTCGGATACACTTCTCCATGACTTTTGGGAGTTTTTGCTTTTCGTCGTGTGTCTCGATCCTTCATATTGATTTTCGATAAATGATTCTTCACATCACTTTTGGATCTTTAGCAACAAAATATAGCCCTCGTGCCTTGTTAGGGCCTTTTCGGACTCGCCAATCTTCGCATCCCGCTTCAATAAGTTATGCCTTGGCTATGAACTCTAATCCATACCGAGCAACTTTTAAACGATCTTGGGCTAGAAGCTAAGTAACTTTTCAAATCGTACAACCTTATTTATTAGCAGATAAATTATTAGCAAGCGATGGGAGAATAGGCTCATAATTAACTCACATAAATTCACGAAAGAATACCGAACTTATAATTGGCTCTATCATCTCTCGTTCTCCACAGTTTAAAATCTCAAGTAATGAGACTCGTGGATACTTAGCCTATTAAATCAAAGTTTTGGGTTTTCGAGTCGCCTATAGGATCTTGCAAATTCTTAGACTTTTTCAAGTTTAGAAATCGCGTTTTAAAGTTCCCTTGATAAACGACTCTCTAGGATCAATTATAGGAACTTGCGAAAAGTTCTTGTTCTTAACCCGGGAGAGTTAAGACTTTCGCGTTTTATAGCTCCCTATATAAAAGCCTAGCAAAACTTTACTTAAACGCGTTAAGGATACTAGCTAGAGTAAACTCGGGTTGAGTCAAAAGATTCACAACGTTTGAAAATTAAAACCACTTATTAAACATTTATTCTAGCAAAGAAAGAAAATAACTATACAAAAGTAAAAACTAATAGGCCAAAATAGATCAAAAATTTTGATAAATGTCGAAAAATTGATTTTCCGGTTAAAATGAGGACAAATACAAGGAAAAGACCACTTAACTTCGATAGAAGTCCCCCTACACTTAATATAAACATTGTCCTCAATGTTTAAGCATGTGGGAGTAAACTCCCCTACACTTAGGACATTGTGTACTTTGTTTAAATCTCGCTAAGGAAAAGACAACTAAAGAGAGTCCTATTTTAATATTTAGAAAATATAAAATAGTGAACCTAAAAGAGTTTAGGATAGAACCGGGATAATGGAACACGGAATCACGGGTCGTCAAGAATCATCAAGAGTGGATCATTGAAGCACGAATCCCTGATTAAGAAGTGAGGAGAGGAAATAGCAACCCAAAGGGTCTCCCCTACACTTATGGTAAAGAAAGCGAAAAGATAGATGCATGGGTTGCCTCCCAAGAAGCGCTTGATTTTTGTTAACCGAGTCATGAGCCTGACTCGACCTTGATCATCAACGGAAGAGGCATAAAACATATCCACCTGGATCAAAGACATAGTTTTCGTCCATCAATAAGCACAAGCTTAAGGCGAACAAGGCAAGCCAAAAAAGAGTAGGCAAGGTTCCCTTAAGCAGTGATGGAGCACGGTGGAAGCAAGGATGAAGTGGTGCAAGCAGATGTTTATAAGTTCCAAAGATATTTCCTTTTATTTCATCAGGTGGATACTAAGATGGCTTAAAGACTTCAATACCGGGGTCGAACACCTTTTCCTTTAAGGGAAAATAGCACTCAGGCTCAGCAGAGTGTGAAGAAGATCCGCAAAGAAGCACAACCTCGTCCTCAGAAGGGGGACAAAGAGGTGTCAAATCATATGTGCAACGGATATTGGTGTCAACCGATTTCTTCTCCTTTGACAAAATGTTCTTCAAATCCAAAGTAGGATCAAGACGATAATATTCAAAGTCATAAGGAGGAGCATCACTCTCATGAGGGAAGTAAGTGTTGAGAAATTCAGAGAAGTCTTCCTCAAACGAGTAATCGTCCAAAGTAGGATCGAGTGATGGCGGAGGAGCTTCATCATGTGAAGAGTCGCTCGAAAGAGTATCGGCCTCATCAAAATCATCGAAAGTGGGCAGCTCGGGATACTCAGAAGTATAATCATCAAAATCATCCGAGTCTGAGCTAGAATCATCATCATAAGCATCAAAGACCGGTGGAGAATCATAAATGGGAGAAGCGTCCAAAGTGGAGCGAGAATCATCCACATCATCGTCAAAGAATGGATTATCGATGGAAGAATCGAATAGAGGATTGTCGTAGACAACAAAGTCATCGAGCACATTTATCATATTCACGGATTCTCGTCCAAAAGATTTGCCTGTAAGCTTCCCCATTTTAAAAACTTTTGAATCATCCCCGACTCGTAAGATTAACTCACCTTCGGCCACATCCACTAAAGCTCCTCCGGTTCGCAAGAATGGCCGACCAAGTATTAAAGGAATACGAGGGTCCATTTCATAATCAACTACGACAAAATCGACCGGGAAAGTAAATGTGCCAACTTTGATGAACACGTCTTCGGCTATACCAACGGGGTAAGCGAGAGTGCGGTTTGCAAGTTCAAGAGTCATCTTTGTTGGAGTGAGGTCGGGTAATGATAGTGTTTTCCAAACACTCAGTGGCATCAAATTTATACTAGCCCCGAGATCAGCAAGGGCAGTAAATTCTTCAGTTTTGTTGAACACGCAAGGCAACACAAAACGACCGGGGTCTCTAAGCTTTTCCGGAAGTTCTTTAAGAATAACTGCAGAGCAATTTTCATTTAATCTTGTGTTGGCGAGTTCAATTAGCTTCTCCTTCTTGCTAAGCAATTCCTTGAATGCTTTGAAAAATTTCGGCATGTGGCAAAGTGCTTCAACAAGGCTAATGTTGATGGTCATTTGAGATAGCATATTCACATATTTCGATACTTGACAGTCATTCTTGGTTAGCTCGTTGGTCTTGCCTATGCGAGAAGGATATGGGATGTTGGGTTTATAGGGGGAAGGTGAAGGTGTAGTAGGTAAAGGTTGGGATGTCGAAGGGTCCTTCCGGGAAACATCGTCATGACGAGGCGGAGTCGGTGATGGTGTACTAATACTAGGTGTAGGAGGAGTAGGGATACATGGTGGTGGAGGAGGTGTAGATGATGGGGGTGGGATTGGTGGTCCTACGATGGTGACTCCACTACGAGTAGTAATAGCACTCACATTGGCTCGCGGATTGGTGACGGTGTTTGAAGGTAGAGAACTTGAAGTAGAAGGTTGAGTGGCGGGCAAGAAACTAGCCAACAGATTCTTTAATTCAGTCGTTTGAGTGCTGAAGGAGGATTGAATATTATCGCGAACCTCGGTTCTAATGTCATTACCTTGCTTCATGATATCTCCTTTCATATTGATTATTTGGCTCTGTAGATTCTTGATTTGCTCACCTTGAGTTCTCATGATGGCTTCAACATCGGGATTAATGGGTGGGGTTTGTTGGGTGGGTGGTTGATAAGGGTTAGAAGCTCTTGGTGGGATTTGGTTGCTTCTATAGTAGTTATTGGCGGAGTTTTGGTTTTGAGGAGAAAAACCGGGTGAAAGGTAATTGTTGGATCGGTAACTCAGCAGATTTCTATCCCCTTGTTGTCTAGCTTGGTAATTTTCCGGTGAATAATTACCGTAAGCAGCATACACATTTTCCGGATTTCCTTGTGTCGAAGGACAATCGGTGTATGAGTGAGGACCGCCACATGTTTCACAAGGATTAGCAACCGCTTTAACTTGTTGTTGTTGTTGGTTTGAAGCGAGAAGCGTAATACTTTTGCTCATTTCAGTCATCATGCGGGTGAGTTCGGTTATCTCAGGGTTTGCTGCGGTGGAGGAAACATTGACTCTCGGGTTGTTCCTTGAAGAAGCAGAGGAATCCCAGTTTTTGTGGTGAGTAGTCATGTTCTCAATAAGCTCTCTACACTCCTCGGGTCTCCTTTTCATGAATGTGCCACCGGCGGCTGCATTTATCGTATCACGATCTCGAAAAGTCAATCCGTTGTAGAAAGTATCGATTAAGGTCACAGGGAGCATGTTGTGTTTTGGACATCTATCGATCAAGACATTATATCTCTCCCAAGCATCAAAAAGAGATTCATCAGGGTCTTGTATGAAACCGCTGATTTGGTTGAGAAGACTTGTGACCATGGATGGTGGAAAGTAGCCCGACAAAAAGCGTTGAGTCATATCATCCCAAGTGTGAATAGAATTCTTCGGGAGACGATCAAACCATTTCTCGGCATGATGCGATAAAGTATGTGGGAAGAGTTGTAGGCGAAGAACATCCATTGTGGCCCCAGGAAACTTCATGGTTTGAGTGATTGTAATGAACTTGTCGAGGTGTTTGTTGGCATCATCATCAGGCAATCCACGGAATGGGTTTGTTTGTACTTGCTGAATCATGTGGTGCTTCAACGAAAATTCAGGAGCGTTGATTTGCATCGGCGCAATCGGTCCCCCTCGTCCAAACATGGTTGGTTGACAAAGTTCCTCCATGGTCCGAAGATCGGGCTGTGGAAGAGCATTGTTGTTATTATTAGGGTGCGGTGGATTATTGTTGTTTACACCTGACATAGCTAAATCTTCTTGAGGCTCGGGCTCTTGATAGTTAGAAGATCTAGTACGCATACACCTGAAAATGCAGAATAAAACAAAACCAAACACAAAGACAATATATATACAAAATAAAGATAAAATCTTTTTGGATTTTTGAAATTTTTAATTTTTATGGTTTTTATCAATTTTTTAATTTTTTATGGTTTTTGTGAATTTTTTTATGCAAGAAAAGTAACGCTCACAAGTGAACGGATCCCAAAAAGCAACGCGTCTCTCACCGAAAACCGTTAATCTTTACGAAAAGAGCCGGCAGCGGCGCCATTTGATACGAGGCTTTTGCCCGTATAAAAATTAAAGTTCGTATTCTCGGTATCTTAACGAATTGATCTAGGCTCTCTATGTGACTCAGTCGTTCTTTGGTGAAACAAATATTTTTGGTTGTTTTTAAATAAAAGTGCGGAACAATTAAAGTGAAGGTGCTCTTAAAGTAAATCTAAGTCTAATTAAAATAATAGTGCAAGTATTTAAAAGCATGACCAAAATTAAAGGGCACTAAAGTAAATGACGCAAATTTAAATTTATCTAAGGCAATCTTAAAATGCAACTAAAACTTAAACTAAGGCAAGACTAAAATTAAGCTAAGACAAATAATCTTAAAGTGCAATTAAAATAAAAAGGCGGGAAAAATAAGCTTTTAAAATAAAAGACAGAAATTTAAAAAGAAAAACCAGAAAGAACCTGACAAGAAACCTTTGATTCGGAAGTTCAAAACTTCCGAATGAACTAGCTTGATCCGGAACTTAGCCCTTGATTCGGAACTTTTAAGTTCCGAATGAACAAAAAGTTGTTGATCCGGAACTTTGTCCTTCGTCCGGAACTTGGTTCGGAAGATCTGGCTTGACTCGGAAGTTTGTCTTTCGTTCGGAACTTCGTTCGGAAGTTTCGTTCGGAACTTCGTTCGGAAGTTCGTCCGGAACTTTCGTTCGGAAGTTCGTTCGGAACTTTCTAGAGTTCCGAATGAATATGTTGACCCGGAACTTCTGTTGATCCGGAAGTTCTCCTTGATCCGGAAGTTTTGTTGATCCGGAAGTTCTAGACTTCCGAATGAGCACAAACTGGTTCGGAACTTTTGAAGTTCCGAATGAACAACTCCTTCTCACCTTGGCTCGGAACTTTTCCTGGGAATACAGACACACAGAAACAAACTATCCCGAAGAACAAGGGATCAAAAATAAACACGATCTAACACAAATTCAACTAAAATCAACACAAAGATTTAATTAAACTATTAACAAAACAACAGTAAACATAATCAAACAATTTAAATCAATAAAACAAACAAATTTAACCACAATAATCAAAAACCCATTTGATCAAAATAAAAGCATGAACATGAACACAAAACATAAACATAAAAATCAAAGATTGAGAAAGGTAGATAAGAGATTGACAAGATAAAGTAAAGATTGACAATAATTAAATGAAAACTTACTTGAAATTAAATGAATTTAAGGTGCAAGACAAGGTAATTAAATTGACAAGTATTTAAATGACAAGGTAATTAAATGGTGGAAGACTAATTGTCACACTTAGCCAATAAGAAAGAAAATTAACAACTAATGACTATTTATAGGGGAGGATTAAGGAAGCTTCCTCCCCTCCTTCCTTTTCTCTTAATTACAAGATTAGGTCCTTCCTTCTTTAATCTTCATTAATTGCACCATTAGTCCTTTTCTTCTAATCTTCTTTGATCTTGGACTTATAGGACTTTTGGCTTCGGGATTTCTTTGAACTCGTCTTTAAATTCTTCAATAAAATAGACTTGAATTCTTCGGCTTTTGATAAACTTCCGTCTTTTGACTTTTTCTTCGATAAATCTTCAGAATTGGTCTTGGACTTCCGTTCTTTTTGCACTCTTGACTTCTTGACTTCGTCTTTCATCTTTTTCTTCAATAAAAGTCCGTAAATGCCCGTGAATTCCCGTGTTTTCTCCACTTTTAACCTTTTCGTCCTAAATCACAACAAAAACACAAACCACGCATAATTCCGACATAAAAGACATAAAATACACGTTTTGCTCCGGTTATTATTGTAATTAAGTGGTAGAAAAGATGTGTGTTTACACACATATCAAGTTTAAAGAAATCTCGAGCCAAAAGTCATTAAAGTCCAAGATTAAAGAAGATTTAAAGGCTTAAGGACTAATGGTGTAAAGGAAGGGCCTAATGATTTAATTAAGAGAAAATGAAGGAAGGGAGGAAGCTTCCTAATCCTCCCCTATATATAGTCCTTAGCATTTCATTTTTACATTTGTTGGCTAGTTTGACAAACTATGCTCTTCCACTTTAATTTTTGCACATTTAAATTCATATCATTTACTTTATTGCACCTTTAATTACCTTGTCTTGCACCTTTAATTTTCAAGTAAGTTTTAATTTTGTGTTCTTTAATCTTTTATCTTTAAGTTTTTAATCATCTTGTTCATCTTCTCTTCTTGCTTATTGTCAATCTTTTTCTTAATCTATGTTTGTTTTGATTTCAAGTTTTCAATCTAAACCTTTTTCATCTTATTTTTATATAAAGTTTGAGTCTTTTTAATTTTCGTATCTTGTTTTTGTTGATTTCATACGTTTAATCTTTGATCTAGTGTTTTTATTTAGCTTATTGGTGTTTTACTTTGCTTATTGTCCTCCAAAAGTTAAGATTTTTGAGCTTATTTTCGTACTTTTTGTGTTTTCCTAGTTTTTAGGAAATCTGATTCGATTTAGGAACTTTTTCATTAATTGCGAAATCTTGTTCCTGATTCGATTTAGGAACTTTTTCTGCTATTGCGAAATCTTGTTCCTGATTCGATTTAGGAACTTTTTCTGTTATTGCGAAATCTTGTTCCTGATTCGATTTAGGAACTTTTTCTGCTATTGCGAAATCTTGTTCCTGATTCGATTTAGGAACTTTTTCTGCTATTGCGAAATCTTCTTCCTGATTCGATTTAGGAACTTTTTCTGCTATTGCGAAATCTTGTTCCTGATTCGATTTAGGAACTTTTTCTGCTATTGCGAAATCTTGCCTTTTTCTGCTATTGCGAAATCTTCTTCCTGATTCGATTTAGGAACTTTTTCTAGCAATTGCGAAATCTTTGATTTCACAATTGCGGAATTGTTCATTTTAATTGCGAATTTAATTCAGTTTTTACAATTGCGAATTTAATTAGTTTTTAGTCAAATTTTATTTTTAAACTTATTTTCCCGCCATTTTTAATTAACTTTATTTTAATTGTTTCGTCTTATTTTTACGTCAATTTATTTTTACTTGTTTTGTCTTATTTAATTTTCGAATTTACTTTTCGTCAAATTTTAATTTCTTGTCATTTAATTAATTTACTTTTAACGTCTTTAATTTTACACCATTTATGTTTTAGTTAGTTTTAGCTTTACTTTAACGTCATTTATATTAACGTCTTGCGATTTAATTTTAAAAACAACCAAAAAAATATTTGTCTCACCAAAAACAATTGAGTCGCATTTTGAACCGGAAATCAATTCGTTAAGATACCGAGAAACGAACAATTGAACCTAGCAAAATCCTAACACTAAAATGGCGCCGCTGCCGGCTCTTTTCGTAGAGATTAAAGGTTTTCTGTGAAAGACGCGTTGCTTTTTGGGATCCGTTCACTCGTGAACGTTATTTTTCGTGTCAAAAATTTTCAAAAAATCCCAAAAACATTTGAAAAATCATAAAAGGCATTTCTTTTTCAAAGTTTTGCACCAAAAATATTCCTCTTTATCCTCTATTATGTTTAATTCTTTTCTTTACCCCTCTTCTCTATAATTCTTCATGGATTCGTCTTGCGGCTGGTGTGGGAGACCATGGCATGGTTTTCAAACATGTCAATGGTGTACTTGTGAGCGGTGTGGTTTTGATATCGACGATACACAATTTGGATTTTGTCCATTTTTCAATTCAACAAATTCACACTTCAACTCTTACTATACTTTCCCACCATCTCCCGTCTATGACAATCCCTATCCTCAACATGCACCAGATTTTTCTCCATACCCGTGGTGCTATATTTGTGGGGGCCCTCACGATGCTTCTTCTTGTGATCCGTCGAAGATCTTTGAGAAACCACCGTGCTATCATCCCAGTGCATTTAACTTTGAGCCCCCACGTCACACCGTCAATCATCAACCTTCTTTCGAACAATTGAGTACCCAAGAACAATGGGCTACTCTTGTTACTCAATTTCAAAACCTTGAAGAAGCTTTCCATAAATACAACGCAAAATGTCAAGCGGATCAGCAACGAGAGCAGGTATCTAACCTTAATGCTTATACTCCTCCTCTTGTGCCTCCATATTATTATGACAGTGATGACGATGAGAGTCCTATTTCTTGGACCGATGAGAATGCTATTCCTTCTCCCGACTTGCCAGAACCTAAGGATTCAACCATCCTAAGGGATGAGGATATTAGTACAATTCCTGCAAAGGAATCCGACGAATTTAATACGTCTAGTGCTGATAACCTTGTCTCTATTCCAAGTGAATCTGAGTTGACATCTGACAGTGACGATGAATATGATGCACTTTCTTCTGATGATGTTCCTTCCACCAACACTTTGGAAGAGGATTCTTTAGCTTTCTCCAATCCTCTTTTTGATCAAGATGATGATTTTACTTCTAGTGATGACGAGTCAATATCTGATGAAGACGTTCCGAAGCAAACTTTCAAGATTTATTCGAACCCTTTATTTGATTTTGATGAAGATTGCATATCTAGTGAGGTGAATCCTCTCTTTGACGAAGGGATTGAAGAAGGACATTCTTTGACGATTACATATTTAGCCATGCCTCCTTCTATCGCAGAGGTGGAGAGTTCTGACTCTACTGGAAAGGTATCACAGGTGGAAGGTAATTCTTCTCTTACTTCTCCTACTATATTAGCCCCTCATCCTACTGAATGCACGGCCAATCGGGTGATGTATCAATTTCCCTCTCCAGGAAATGAGGATGAGTGCTTTGACCCGGGAGGTGAAAATGACCATTCTATGATTGATAACATTACGGCTTTGCCAATTGGTCCGCATCCATTGTCTTTGGAGGATGACAATGTGATTCCTATACCCACCCCACCTCCTGAGGATCATGATTTCACATACTTCTCGTATGTTGAAAGGACCTTTCTACCGTTTAAGACTTATCCTCCTGCCTCTCCTTTGTTATATTCCTCCGGGAATGAGGATAAGGTCTTTGATCCCGGTATTACATTTGAGGCCTCCCCATGGACCATTTAATTAGGGGACGAGTCAGGCTCGTAACTCGCATAACAAAAACAAGCGCTTTTTGGGAGGCAACCCAATTATCTATCTATCTTTTTCTTTGTTTTTACCATAAGTGTAGGGGAGACCCTTTGGTTTGCTATTTCCTCTCCTCTCTTAATCAGATTCGAGCTTCAATGATCCACTCTTGATGATTTTTGACGACCCGTGGTTCCGTGTTCACTTCTTCTCGGTTCTATCCTAAACTCTTTTCGATTCACTATTTTATATTTTCCAATATTAAAATAGGAATCTCTTTAGTTGTGTTTTCCTTCGCGAGATTTAAACAATGTGCACAATGTCCTAAGTGTAGAGGAGTTTACTCCCACATGCTTAAACATTGAGGACAATGTTTATATTAAGTGTAGGGGGGACTTCTATCGAAGTTAGGTGGCTCTTTTCCTTGTATTTGTCCTCATTTTAACCGGAAAATCAGTTTTTCGACATTTTTCAAAATTTTTGATCTATTTTGGCCTATTAGTTTTTCCCTTTGTATAGTTATTTTCTTTCCTTATTAGAATAAATGTTTAATAAAGTGGTTTTAATTTTCAAACGTTGTGAATCTTTTGACTCAACCCGAGTTTACTTATCTAAGTTTACTCTAGCTAGTATCCTTAACGTGTTTAAGTCAAGTTTTGCTAGACTTTTATATAGGGAGCTATAAAACGCGAAAGTCTTAACTCTTACGGGTTAAGAACAAGAACTTTTCGCAAGTTCCTATAATTGATCCTAGAGAGTCGTTTATCAAGGGAACATTAAAATGCGATTTCTAAACTTGAAAAATTCTAAGAGTTTGCAAGATCCTATAGGCGACTCAAAAACCCAAAACTTTGATTTAATAGGTTAAGCATCCACGAGTCTCATTCCTTGAGATTTTAAACTGTGGAGAACGAGAGATGATAGAGTCAATTATAAGTTTGGTATTCTTTCGTGAATTTATGTGAGTTAATTATAAGCCTATTCTCCCATCGCTTGTTAATAAATTTATCTGCAATAAATAAGGTTGTACGATTTGAAAAGTTACTTAGCTTCTAGCCCAAGATCGTTTAAAAGTTGCTCGGTATGGATTAGAGTTCATAGCCAAGGCATAACTTATTGAAGCGGGATGCGAAGATTGGCGAGTCCAGAAAGGTCCTAACAAGACATGAGGGCTATATTTTGTTGCTAAAGATCCCAAGTGATGTGAAGAATCATTTGTCGAAAATCAATATGAAGGATCGAGACACACGACAAAAAGCAAAAACTCCCCAAAAGTCATTGAGAAGTGAATCCAAAAAGACCCTAGCAAGGTATGAGGATAAATAGATCCAAGTCATAAAAGGAGGCGGATCGTTGTATATCAAAATCCAAAATGGAGATTGGAGAAAAATGAAGAAGTCGTGGTCCAAATATGAAGAATCTCTCAAAACTTCAAGTGAAGAAATTCCTATTATGAAGAGAAGACCATAATTTCATGAACGTCTCTCAAGGTTTGAAGTATGAAGTCGCTGCCAAATATCGGTCCGAGAAAGGTCTCAAATCGCGAAGCAAGTTATGCCAAGATATGAACTTTATGAGGTCCCGAGAAGCAGTTTTAAAAGATTTTGTCCTTTAGCTAACTATTGATTAAATCGTTCACTTTATTTTCGGACTAAATAACTATCGAAATAAGTCAAAAATTCATCCTCGTGATCATTCAAGACAACAATAAAATATAAGAGATACACCTAGGAATAAGGGAGTCTAAGTGAATAATTAGCCCACATGAGTTCGTGTTAGTTTACTAACTTAGAATAACAATGATCTCGTTTTTAAGCTTGGTTTGGAGAAAGTGAAAACTTGAGGATGATGATTATTCATGACATTTCCAAAACCTAAGGTATGCTTTTTTGATTTCTTTATTTTGAATGTCTTTGATTTTCTATCTCTTTAATAAAGGCCAATGATATACTGATTTGCTAGGGTTCAATTTTAGTCTCGATATCCTCTCGAATTGATCTAGGTCTCAAGTGGAATGATTGTCCTTGGTTACTAAATAAAGGGGTTGGGTTTTCTAGTCTAATAGAAAGTGGAAATGAAAGTTTAAATCGAAGGCAATTACTTTAATTAAGATTTAACAAAAACTTGGTTGAAAATTTAAAGTTCAAATTAAAACTAAAAGTTAAAATGTAAATTGTGAAAGAGGGGTAAAGAAACAGTAAATCAACAACAGTAAAACAGTAATTCTAGAATACTTAAAAATAACTGATTCGGAACTTTAAACCTTGATTCGGAACTGTCTGATTCGGAAGACACTATTCACTCATCCGGAACTTTCCCATCCGGAATTTTTGCCTCGTCCGGAAGTCACTGGTTCGGAACTTTATGACTGATCCGGAACTTTCCGGATGAATAGGTTGATTCGGAACTTCTGATGCGGAAGTAACTGATCCGGAACTTCTTCTTGATTCGGAAGTTTGAAACTTCCGAATGAAGGTGACTTGATGCGGAACTTAAGGACTGATTCGGAACCTTCCGAATAACTACTTCATTCGGAACTTTTTGTCTAGATTCGGAAGTCTGGAAACCCAGTTACAGAAACAGTGCAGCGAAGAACACGGAACACAGATTTTGATCAAAATCGAACCAAATACTTAAAAAGGTTTTACCAAATTAAACACAAATCATTTAGACAATATAAGCAACAAATCCCACTAATAAAAACACAAATCCAAACAACTTTTGAAGATCAAATCAAGAAAAATAAAACTTAATAACTTGAAGATAAAGATGATGATGAACAAGATGAAATGAAAGATTAAACAAGAACTTGGTATTAAATGATTGATGTTTTGACAAGATGAAACAAGGATTAAAATTACAAGATTAAAGAGCTAAAAATAAAAATCACCAATCACCCTAGTGGTGATGGTGTTCTACGAACCAGGAGGAAAGAAAAAAGGAGGAAGAAAGAAAAACTAGCTAGCTAAAATGTGTGTGGGATGGCCTATTTATAGGTGTTTCCTTTGGTTGGTGAGTGGGCTTTCTCCCGTTCTTCGTGTCTTTTCGTCTTTTCAGAAAAGTTTCCGTTTTCGATTCTGATTCGGGATTTGTTGTCGATTAATTTCAACTCGTCTTTTAATTTCTTCGTTTAATAGACTTGAGTTTCTTCGACTTATATAAATCTTCCATCTTTGGTCCTTTTCTTTGATAAATCTTCGAATAGGCCCAGCGACTTCAAATCTTTTGCATCTCTTGGACAATAGACTTTATCTTGAGTCTTTTTCTTCAGTAAAACCCGTGCAATCCCATGTTTTCTTCAATATTTATCCGGTTGTCTCTGAAAACACAATAAACACAAAAACTACGCATAATTCCAAGCAAATGATATTAAATACGTGTTTTGGTCCCGTTTTAGCCCGAATTAAGTGGTAAAAGGATGGGTGTTTACACACCTATCAAATCCCCTACACTTAACCATTGCCATGCCCTCATGCAATGCTTAGTGATAAAGCCAGTTTACACTTTTCTCATAATTAATCAACCTTGGCCTTATTTAAAATTCTACTAAACAAAAATTAAAGAAATAAAACTTCAAAGATAACAAAGGGATAGAAAACCATTTTCACGTGAAAATAGCTACATGGAAATAACTTGTAGAGAAATCGATGACTTACATTAGGGCTTTGGTGCTGCGAAGATTTATCACCCTCAAGTTTCACGTTCCCCAAACTAAGCTTAAAAACGAGATCATTGTTATTATAAGTTAGCAATTCAAACACTTACACACATGGTTTAATTAAATGCTTAAACTCCCTTATTCCTAGGTGTATCTCTTATATTTTATTTTTGTCTTAGAATGATCATGAAGATGCATTTTTGGACTTATTTCGATAGTTTATTAGGGCAGAAAGCAAAGTAGGACGATTTGATCAATAGTTAGCTAAAGGACAAAATCTCTTAAAACTGCTTCTCGGGATATCAAAAAGTTCATATCTTGGCATAACTTGGTTCACGATTTGAGACCTTTCTCGGGCCGATATTTGGCATGTACTTCATACTTCATATCTTCGAGAGACGTTCTTGAGATAATGGTCTTCTCATCATAATAGAGTTTCTTCACTTGGAGACTTTTGAGGGGTTCTCCAACTTTGTTGACCACGACTTCATGATTATTTCTTCAATCTCTAATTGGGATTTTGAGATACAACGATCCGCCTCCTTTTCGGACTTGGATCTATTTATCCTCATACCTTGTTAGGGTCTTTTCGGATAGACTTCTCCATGATCTTTATGGGAGTTGATTGCTTTTCGTCGTGAGTCTTGATCCTTCATATTGACTTTAGGAATAATGCTTTTCACATCACTTTGGATCTTCAGCAATAAAATTGAATCCTCATGCCTTGTTAGGGCCTTTTCGGACTCGCCAATCTTCGCACCCCGCTTCATAAGTTATGCCTTGGCTATGAACTCTTATCATTACCGAGCAACTTTTAAACGATCTTGGGCTAGAAGCTAAGTAACTTTTCAAATTGTACGACCTTACTTATTGCAGATAATATTATTAGCAAGTGATGGGAGAATAGGCAAATAATTACACCAAGTGAGCTTGTGCAAGAATACCGACTTATAATTGACTCTATCATTTCTCGTCCTCCACAATTTAAAATCTCAAGTAATGAGACTCGTGGACACTTAGCCTAATAAACCAATTAAGGTCCATATGGTTAAGGATACTAGCTAGAATAAACTTGGATAAGTCTATTCGGGTTGAGTCAAAATAAACGCAACGGGCCTAATATGTCAAAGATTCCTAAACTAGCTACACCACTTTATTAATATTTTTGACTTTATTGCGGGATATATACATATGAAAGCAACGATAAAAATTTAAAAATTACGACTAAATGGCCAAGGTTAATAAAAAATTTGAAAAATGCTGAAAAATAGGATTTTCCGGTTAATTGAAGGCATTTTCATGGAAAAGTCCACTTAAAACTTCGATAGAAGTCCCCCCTACACTTAAGATAAACATTGTCCTCAATGTTTAAGCATGTGGGAGAAGTCTCCCCTACACTTATGACATTGTGCACGTTGGTTAACTCAAGTTAAGGAAGAGACGACTAAAGTGATCAATTTCAAATGTGAGTATGAAGAAAATTGAATCACGATAGTTGAGAGATAGAACCGGATTTCTGATAAACACGGGAGCACGGTTCTTCAAAGATTCCAAGAGTGCACAAATCCCTGTAATCACATCACCACAAAGACAAACGCATATACAAGTCCCCCCTACACTTAGGGGATTAAAACATACAAGGATAGATACTCGGGCTGCCTCCCGAGGAGCGCTTGTTTTTGATAACCGAGTCACGAGCCTGACTCGACCCAAAATTAGTTCATGGGGAACGTGGTGAGGGATGGAATCACCTCCTGAGAGGTGTCCTCACCAAAGTACGACTTCACTCGTTGGCCATTCACCTTAAAATTTGGTCCATTAGGTTGAGCAAGCTCGAGAGTACCATATGGAAAAATTTGGGCAATGGTGAATGGGCCGGACCAACGAGATTTGAGTTTGCCCGAAAAGATTTTCAACCGAGAGTTAAAAAGTAAGACTTTGTCTCCAACATGGAACTCTCGGTTTTTGATCTTAGAGTCGTGAATGAGCTTAGTTCTTTCCTTATAGATCAAAGAATTTTCATAAGCCTCATTCCGAAGTTCATTCAGCTCATTGAGTTGGATCTTGCGTAGGTCACCGGCTTTGTTTATATCAAAATTGGCCCACTTCAAGGCCCAATAAGCCTTGTGCTCCAACTCAATGGGGAGGTGGCACGCTTTCCCGTACACAAGACGATAAGGCGTACAACCGATCGAGGTCTTGTAAGCAGTACGGAAAGCCCACAAAGCATCATCCAATTTATCAGCCCATGAGGCACGATGCTCTCCCACGGTCCTTTCAAGAATTCGCTTCAGCCCTCGGTTGGATATTTCAGCCTGGTCATTAGTTTGTGGGTGGTAGGCTGTGGAAAGACGATGATTTACACCGTACTTAGCCATGACTCGAGCAAATTGATCATTGCAGAAATGAGTCCCACGATCACTAATAATGGCGCGAGGCACACCGAATCTAGCGAATAGAGCTTTCAAAAAGTTACAAACCACCCTTGCGTCATTAGTAGGCAAAGCTTTGGCTTCAACCCACTTCGAAACGTAGTCAACGGCTACAAGGATGTATTTGTTTCCTTTAGACGAAGGGAATGGCCCCATAAAGTCGATACCCCAAACATCAAAAATTTCACACTCTTGAATGAAATTCTGAGGCATCTCGTCTTTATGTGTGATTTTGCCTTGCTTTTGGCAAACATCACATCGCTTAACCATATCGTGAGCGTCACGGTATATGGAGGGCCAATAAAATCCCGAATCAAACACTTTCTTAGCAGTGTAGTTGGGACCAAAGTGACCACCGGTGGGTCCTTTATGGCAAGCATCAAGGATGTCCGACGCTGCCGGTCCATCAACACATCGGCGAATTATCAGGTCAGCACATTGTTTGAATAGGTAAGGGTCGTCCCAAAAGTAAGTCTTGATGTCGGTAAAGAACTTCTTCTTTTGCTGGGACGTCAACCCTTCCTTGAGAATTCCACCCGCCAAGTAGTTTGCAAAGTCCGCAAACCACGGGGTTTCATTCGGCTTCGAGTTTATAGACATTAAGGTCTCCAAGGGAAAAGAATCATTGATTTCTTTGGTCGGATGATCTCCTTGGTATGGATCCTCAAGTCTACTAAGATGGTCCGCGGCTAAGTTTTCGGCTCCTTTTTTATCGCGGATGTCGATTTTAAATTCCTGGAGCAGTAAAACCCAGCGAAGAAGTCTTGGTTTGGAATCTTGCTTTGTCAACAAGTACTTCAACGCGGAATGATCGGTGTACACAATGGTGGTGGAAAGGACAAGATAGGGGCGGAATTTTTCAAAAGCATAGACAACAGCTAAAAGCTCTTTTTCGGTTGTCGTATAATGCAATTGTGCCCCAGTCATTGTCTTGCTAGCATAATGGATCGGTTGGAAGTGTTTGTTCACTCTTTGTCCAAGAACCGCTCCAATAGCAAAATCGCTAGCATCGCACATCAACTCAAAAGGAAGCTCCCAATTAGGGGTAACCAAGACGGGTGCCTTAGTTAGCTTATCCTTAAGCGAGTTGAAGGCTTCAAGGCACTCTTTAGAAAAGATAAAAGGAGTATCTTTCTCCAAGAGGTGGGTCATCGGGCGAGCGATTTGAGAAAAATCTTTGATAAATCGGCGGTAGAAGCCCGCATGACCCAAGAAACTTCTCACACCCTTCACAGTTGAAGGTGGAGGTAACTTTGCTATAACATCAACTTTAGCACGGTCTACTTCAAGACCGGCTTTCGAAATTTTATGTCCAAGCACGACGCCTTCTTTTACCATGAAATGGCATTTTTCCCAATTTAGAACAAGGCGAGTGTCTTCGCACCGCTTTAGCATACGTTCTAAATTGGCAAGGCAAGCAGAGAAGGAATCCCCGAAGACCGAGAAATCATCCATGAAGACTTCCATGGTTTGTTCAACCATGTCATGGAAGATAGCTAACATGCACCTTTGGAAAGTCCCGGGCGCATTACATAAGCCAAAAGGCATTCTTTTGTAAGCGAAAGTGCCGTAGGGACAAGTGAATGTAGTCTTCTCTTGATCTTGGGGATCGATGGTTATTTGGAAATAACCCGAGAAACCATCGAGAAAGCAGTAATATTCATTACCGGCTAATCGTTCAAGCATTTGGTCCATGAAAGGTAGGGGGAAATGATCCTTTCTCGTGGCATCATTGAGTTTGCGGTAGTCTATACAAACTCTCCACCCAGTAACGAGACGAGTGGGAATCAACTCGTTGTGTTCATTGGGAACAACGGTTATTCCGCCCTTCTTGGGCACACAATGGATTGGACTAACCCACGGGGAATCCGAAATAGGGTAAATCATACCCGCATCAAGAAGTTTGATAACCTCTGTTTTGATGACTTCATGTATTTTTGGATTCACCCTTCGTTGGCTTTGAATAGTGGGCTTATAGTCGTCCTCCATGAGAATTTTGTGTGTGCAGAAGTGAGGATCAATTCCACGAATATCCGAGATTTTCCACGCAATAGCCTTCTTGTGAGCTTTCAACACAGCAACGAGGCGAGTCTTCTCTTCATCTTTCAAATCCGTTGCAATAATGACAGGCGACTTCTTGTTGTCGTCAAGGAACACGTACTCGAGATGTGGCGGCAACTCCTTTAGTTCCAAATCCGGAGGATTTTCAACGGAAGGCGTTTTCAACGTCGGAGTATCGATAGCAATGACCGTGGGAGATGGAGGCGAAGGATTGTCTTCGGTGAGAAGATTGTCAAAGAAACTCATATCTTCATCCCCCTCGGTGGGAGAATCATCAGTAGCTAAATTCGCATCTCCCATAGCATCTTCAAGATTGTTCCAGAATAAATCACCATCTCCAAATAGAGACAACGATGAATCAATGGAGGACACGGTCTCAACAGTGGGAAGAGAGGTAGGTATACTTTTGCAAGCATCATTAAAGTGTTCTTCACAAGCCTCATCAAGAACGTCAATACAATTAACGCTCTCATATGAATAAGGCTGTTTAGACAACTTTCCCATGTTGAAGACTACTTTGTCGTCACCCACTCTCATGATAAGATCTCCGGCTTCAACATCAATAAGAGTGCGACCGGTCCTCAAGAATGGACGACCAACAATAAGTGGCACACGGGGGTCCATCTCGTAGTCGACGACAACAAAATCAGCAGGGAAGGTGAATTTGTCGACTCCTACAATAACATCTTCGGCTATCCCCACTGGATAAGCAACCGTACGGTTGGCCAATTCCAAAGTCATTTTAGTGGGGACTAGCTCTGGGAGAGATAATTGCTTCCAAACACTTAGAGGCATGAGATTAATACTGGCACCTAGATCGGCTAGGGCCATGCAATTCTCTACTCCCGGGAAATTGCAAGGGATAAGGAAACGACCCGGATCACCAAGCTTGATTGGCAATTTCCTTAAGAGCACTGCAGAGCAGTTCTCATTAAGTTGGGTGTTAGCAATGTCGAGGAGCTTTTCCTTGTCGCTCAGAAGGTCTTTAAACATTTTGGCGTATTTGGGCATGTGAGCGAGAGCCTCAGCGAAGGAGATATTGAAATTCAGTTGTTTAAACATTTTAAGAAAGTTAGAAACCTGAATATCATCCTTGCTCTTTTGCTTCTCTTTCCTCAACCTTGAAGGATAAGGTATATTGGAAGAAGAGGAAGGCTTTAGGGGAATAGGGTCACTCACAACCACGGGTGGAGGAGGGGTAGAATGAAGAGGTGGAGAAATTGGGGAAAGAGAAGGATGAGGAATAGGAGCAGGCGACTCGTTCTCCTTAGTCACAACCACCGGTGGAGGTATAGGAAGCTCGGGTTCCTTGGTACCTTTACCACTTCGAGTGGTGATTGCTTTCATCTCCCCTCTTGGGTTTGCAACGGTGTTACTCGGAAGAGTACCCGAAGAAGAGGGTTGACTACTTTGGAAAAAACTAGCCATCATGTTCCTCAGATCGTTAGTCTGGCTATCCAACGTATTTCTCATGTCAGCTCGCAAATCATTTCCTTGCTTGACCAAATCTGCCTTCAAATTGCGCACTTCCTCTTGGAGATTTCCCACTATCACATCATTGGTCCTCATATAGGTGGCGACCTCTTGGTGTAGTGCAGTGTTGGTTTGGTTTGAAGGAGCATTGTATGCAGGTGGTTGGTAAGCAGGTTGTTGGTATACTTGATTGTTACGTTGAGGTGGTTGTTGCTGCTTGTGAGGTGGAATATATGGTTGTCGAGGTTGTTGTTGTTGTTGAGTAGGGCGGTTAAGGTTTTGTTGTTGATTTGGGTTGGTAGGAGGAAAGCCAGGTGGTGAAAGATAGTTGTTGTTGCGGTAGCTAAGCAAGTTACGGTCACCTTGGGGTTTTGCTTGATAAGCAGGTTGCTGGTAGGTGCCATATGCCGCATTCACATTCTCAGTAGGGTAATCTTGGGTGGCGGTACAAGTTGTGTATGAGTGGGGACCACCGCATATCTCACAAGGTTGGCTGACAGCGTTCACTTGTGCATTTTTAGCGTTGTTGCTGTTGTTGTTGCTGACGGTGTGGGTGACAAGCGATTCAAGAAGCGTGGTGATTTTGTCTAATCGCTTGTCGCTGTCATTAGTGCTAGCACTAGCAACATTGGTCCTAACACTCTTGGTTTGCACACGAGATTTGTTCTCAATGATATCCCAAGCAGCATTGGACGTTTTAGCCAATAAATTACCCCCTGAGGCACTATTCAGTGAATCTTGGTCACTCATGCTTAAACCATTGTAAAAAGTATTTATTTGATGTACTTTGGTAAAACCATGTTGTGGGCATTTTCTCAAAAGATCTTTAAAACGATCCCAAGATTCACTGAATGACTCATCGTACTTTTGTTCAAAGTTTATAATCTCATTCCGCAAAGCGGTAGTACGAGAGGGTGGAAAAAAGTAGTTGATAAACTTTGTTTCCAAATCCGTCCACGAGAGAATACTCTGTGGCGGTTCCTTAGCAAGCCAATGCCGGGCTTGTCCCTCTAAAGAAAAGGGAAAAAGTTGTAACCTTATCACTTCTTGTGAAACTCCATTGAATTTGACCGTGTTGGTGAGTTGTAGAACTCTCTTGATATGGTCGTGTGGGTCATCAATGGTGCGTCCCAAGAACGGTTGAGCTGAGACCATCTGGATAAAGCCTGACTTGAGCTCGAAATTGTTGGCGGCAATTGGTGGTATAACAATTGGATCCGTATTGCCATCGACATGAGCTTGCAGCAATTCAATCATTGGTCGATTATCCGGAAGGTGCTCATTGTTGTTGTTATTCATGTTGTTGAAAGGCGGATTGTTGTTGTTATTATTGTTGTTCGGAGGTGGTATGTTATTGTTGTTTTGTACACCAGCCATGTCTATGTTATCGAGAGGCTCGGGCTCTTGATAAGACGTGGATCGAGTGCGCATACACCTGCAAAAGAACGAACAAAGAAAAACAAAGCAAAAATATTTTTTGGTTTTTATTGTTTTTTACTTTTTTTTATATTTTTTAGTGTTTTTGAAAATTTTTAGGAAAAAGTAACGTTCACGGGGAACGGATCCCAAAATCCAAGTTCTACAAAAAACTTTTGATCTTAACGAGAGGAGCCGGCAGCGGCGCCATTTGATATACTGATTTGCTAGGGTTCAATTTTAGTCTCGATATCCTCTCGAATTGATCTAGGTCTCAAGTGGAATGATTGTCCTTGGTTACTAAATAAAGGGGTTGGGTTTTCTAGTCTAATAGAAAGTGGAAATGAAAGTTTAAATCGAAGGCAATTACTTTAATTAAGATTTAACAAAAACTTGGTTGAAAATTTAAAGTTCAAATTAAAACTAAAAGTTAAAATGTAAATTGTGAAAGAGGGGTAAAGAAACAGTAAATCAACAACAGTAAAACAGTAATTCTAGAATACTTAAAAATAACTGATTCGGAACTTTAAACCTTGATTCGGAACTGTCTGATTCGGAAGACACTATTCACTCATCCGGAACTTTCCCATCCGGAATTTTTGCCTCGTCCGGAAGTCACTGGTTCGGAACTTTATGACTGATCCGGAACTTTCCGGATGAATAGGTTGATTCGGAACTTCTGATGCGGAAGTAACTGATCCGGAACTTCTTCTTGATTCGGAAGTTTGAAACTTCCGAATGAAGGTGACTTGATGCGGAACTTAAGGACTGATTCGGAACCTTCCGAATAACTACTTCATTCGGAACTTTTTGTCTAGATTCGGAAGTCTGGAAACCCAGTTACAGAAACAGTGCAGCGAAGAACACGGAACACAGATTTTGATCAAAATCGAACCAAATACTTAAAAAGGTTTTACCAAATTAAACACAAATCATTTAGACAATATAAGCAACAAATCCCACTAATAAAAACACAAATCCAAACAACTTTTGAAGATCAAATCAAGAAAAATAAAACTTAATAACTTGAAGATAAAGATGATGATGAACAAGATGAAATGAAAGATTAAACAAGAACTTGGTATTAAATGATTGATGTTTTGACAAGATGAAACAAGGATTAAAATTACAAGATTAAAGAGCTAAAAATAAAAATCACCAATCACCCTAGTGGTGATGGTGTTCTACGAACCAGGAGGAAAGAAAAAAGGAGGAAGAAAGAAAAACTAGCTAGCTAAAATGTGTGTGGGATGGCCTATTTATAGGTGTTTCCTTTGGTTGGTGAGTGGGCTTTCTCCCGTTCTTCGTGTCTTTTCGTCTTTTCAGAAAAGTTTCCGTTTTCGATTCTGATTCGGGATTTGTTGTCGATTAATTTCAACTCGTCTTTTAATTTCTTCGTTTAATAGACTTGAGTTTCTTCGACTTATATAAATCTTCCATCTTTGGTCCTTTTCTTTGATAAATCTTCGAATAGGCCCAGCGACTTCAAATCTTTTGCATCTCTTGGACAATAGACTTTATCTTGAGTCTTTTTCTTCAGTAAAACCCGTGCAATCCCATGTTTTCTTCAATATTTATCCGGCTGTCTCTGAAAACACAATAAACACAAAAACTACGCATAATTCCAAGTAAATGATATTAAATACGTGTTTTGGTCCCGTTTTAGCCCGAATTAAGTGGTAAAAGGATGGGTGTTTACACACCTATCAGCCAACGTGGATTGATTATGATGAAAAATGTAAACATGCTTTGTAACTAATGCATTACATGATGACAATTCAATGGTCAAGTGTAGGGGATTTGATAGGTGTGTAAACACCCATCCTTTTTACCACTTAATTACAATAATAACCGAGCCAAAACGTGTATTTTATGTCTTTTATGTCGGAATGCGTGGTTTGTGTTTTTGTTGTGATTTAGGATGAAAAGGTGAAAAGTGGAGAAAACACGGCATTTACGGGCTTTTATTGAAGAAAAAGATGAAAGATGAAGTCGAAAAGTCAAGAGTGGAAAAAGAACGGAAGTCCAAGACCAATTCTGAAGATTTATCGAAGAAAAAGTCAAAAGACGGAAGTTTATCAAAAGCTGAAAAACTCAAGTCTAATTTATTGAAGAATTAAAAGACGAGTTCAAAGAAATCCCGAGCCAAAAGTAATTAAAGTCCAAGATTAAAGAAGATTTAAAGGCTTAAGGACTAATGGTCCAAAGGAAGGGCCTAATGATGCAAATAAGAGAAAATGAAGGAAGGGATGAAGCTTCCTAATCCTCCCCTATATATAGTCATTAGCATTTCATTTTTACACTTGTTGGCTAGTTTGACAAACTATGCTCTTCCACTTTAATTTTTGCACATTTAAATTCATGTCATTTACTTTATTGCACCTTTAATTACCTTGTCTTGCACCTTTAATTTTCAAGTAAGTTTTAATTTTGTGTTCTTTAATCTTTTATCTTTAAGTTTTTAATCATCTTGTTCATCTTCTCTTCCTGCTTATTGTCAATCTTTTTCTTAATCTATGTTTGTTTTGATTTCAAGTTTTCAATCTAAATCTTTTTCATCTTATTTTTATATAAAGTTTGAGTCTTTTTAATTTTCGTGTCTTGTTTTTGTTAATTTCATACGTTTTATCTTTGATCTAGTGTTTTTATTTAGCTTATTGGTGTTTTACTTTGCTTATTGTCCTCCAAAAGTTAAGATTTTTGAGCTTATTTTCGTACTTTTTGTGTTTTCCTAGTTTTTAGGAAATCTGATTCGATTTAGGAACTTTTTCATTAATTGCGAAATCTTGTTCCTGATTCGATTTAGGAACTTTTTCTGCTATTGCGAAATCTTGTTCCTGATTCGATTTAGGAACTTTTTCTGCTATTGCGAAATCTTGTTCCTGATTTGATTTAGGAACTTTTTCTGCTATTGCGAAATCTTGTTCCTGATTCGATTTAGGAACTTTTTCTGCTATTGCGAAATCTTCTTCCTGATTCGATTTAGGAACTTTTTCTGCTATTGCGAAATCTTGTTCCTGATTCGATTTAGGAACTTTTTCTGCTATTGCGAAATCTTGCCTTTTTCTGCTATTGCGAAATCTTCTTCCTGATTCGATTTAGGATCTTTTTCTAGCAATTGCGAAATCTTTGATTTCACAATTGCGGAATTGTTCATTTTAATTGCGAATTTAATTCAGTTTTTACAATTGCGAATTTAATTAGTTTTTAGTCAAATTTTATTTTTAAACTTATTTTCTCGCCATTTTTAATTAACTTTATTTTAAATTTTTCGTCTTATTTTTACGTCAATTTATTTTTACTTGTTTTGTCTTATTTAATTTTCGAATTTACTTTTCGTCAAATTTTAATTTCTCGTCATTTAATTAATTTACTTTTAACGTCTTTAATTTTACACCATTTATGTTTTAGTTAGTTTTAGCTTTACTTTAACGTCATTTATTTTAACGTCTTGCGATTTTATTTTAAAAACAACCAAAGAAATATTTGTCTCACCAAAAACAATTGAGTCTCATTTTGAACCGGAAATCAATTCGTTAAGATACCGAGAAACGAACAATTGAACCTAGCAAAATCCTAACATTATAGATCCTACATGGATGACACCGATCATGGAATACTTAACAAATGGATTACTCCCACCAGATGAAACCGAGTCCCGAATGATACGCAGATGCTCGAGACAGTTTGAGGTTAGGGACGGGATCCTTTATAAGCGATCGTTCCTCCAACCATGGTTACGATGTGTAGGAGCATAGCAGGCGTAATATGTCATTAGCGAGATACACGAAGGATCCTGTGGAATGCACGCAGGACCTAGGTCAGTGGTGGAAAAAGCGCTCGGCAACGGATATTACTCGGCAACAATGCATTTAGATGCGTGAACACTCATTTAAAACTGCAACGACTACCAAGTACACAAACCAGTTCCGCGCCAACCTTAGCAAGAACTAACACCTATTACCACTCCTTGGCCATTTTACAAGTGGGGAATCGATATCGTGGGACCTTTCCCTGTGGCAGCCAGAGGGATTAAGTTCCTAATAGTCGCAATGGACTACTTCACAAGTTGGATTGAGGCCAAAGTGGTAGCAAAAATCACTTGAAACCAAGTGAAAAGGTTCGTTTGTGATAATATAGTATGTCGCTTTGGGCTAACAGGGGAAATCGTCTCCGATAATGGGAAACAGTTCGCGGAAAACCCATTTAAAGACTGGTGCACGAAAAACAACATAAAGCAGCGATTCGCATCCGTAGCCCATCCACAATCTAATGGGCTAGTTGAAAGAGCGAATAGGAGCCTGGGGGAAGACATCAAAGTGCAACTGGGGAAGGATAACAAGAAATGAGTTGATGAATTATCACACATGCTATGGGCGCATCACTGATGAGACTGCTTTTATACATAGTCTCATCGTCCAAAAAGGGCTTTAAATACATTAAATATCATCAAAATACCCAAATACATGCTTGTGTTAGTTACTTGTATATTTTAGGTATGGATATTGAGGAAATGACAAAAGATCACAAGAATCATGCAAAAACGAACATGTGAAAAGAAGCCGCACAATGAACCAGACTCAAGTGATGATTTTCCAAGAAATAACCTTGAAGATTTGAAGATTATACAAGAAGGTTCCTCCAATATTGAAGAACTGACACCTTAAACCCTTGTATATTCATAATTACAAGATTGGTCCTTAAAGTTTGTCAAAATTGCAAAAAAGACCCTCCACTTTGAAGAATTGGCAAGTTTAGTCCCTCATCAAAACTAAATTGTCAATATTGGTCCTCCTTATATTCAAACATACCATGAAGACCTTCAAATTTAAAAAATGTGCAAGATCAGTCCCTCAAATATCAAAGAAATACAAAACAAGTCCTTGTGAAAAGTTTTGTGGCCAAAATAGAAGTTTTGAAAATTCATTAACAAAGGAAATGGGCGTGTTGCATGTTTAAACTGAAATGAATGGAAGAAGAAAGAAGAGGGACTAAAGTGGGCTGACAAACATAATTACCTTAACCAATCCCCTCTTGACACGTCACCCCACTCACAAAACCCACCAATCACACCACCCCTTTTTGCCACCTCATACCCCACCACCGTTTAATACTAATTATTAATTAGTATTCAAATATTGGAGCCTTAACACTTAACCCACCCCTAAATCCGGATCAAACTAGCCTAATTTCCCAGCCAAGAACACATAAACCCTAATCCAATTAACCTATGTAATCAAAGGGGTTTTTGCTAATTTTTTTCCAAATTCAAAATTAGCACCAAGATAAACCTAAAACCACTCTTAAACATCCATCACCATCATCCCAAATGCCACCTTATACCTCCCCTGCCCCACTATTCACTCCCAAACATAAACTCATGCAGCAAATCAACATGCCAAAGCTTAGCTTTATTTCTAAGCATCAAATGGACGCACAAGATCATCTCACATCTGCTGGCATCACATGTTTCTTCACAAACATCCAAATTCAGTAAACAAGTATTCAAAATTCAAGAGCAATTCTGGCACTTCAAAGCATTAGGGTTTTACTTTATTTTTAGTACCTTATGACTCCATGTAGCCTATATAAAGGCATTAGTTTACAACTTTTAGCCTTGTTCTCAGTTTTACTTTGTCAAGCCTTGTAAAGCCATTTTTCTGAAATTTAATAGATTGTGGTATTGTGTTGTGATTGAAACTGAGTTCCATTGTTTATTATTGTGTTAAGTAGTTGTATTGTCACATTTTTGTACTTAAACAAAACCTTGAACAAGTCCAAGATAGCCTATAAGCCTTTGAGTCCCTTTGTTCTTGACTGAGTTCAAGAATTTGGCATGTGCTTTGGTGAGGATTATTCATTGAGGTGTTTCTTTAAGTGACATAAGTCACAAATCAACTAGCTTGAGCAATATTAGAGTTTGGTTATATGTTTTTATTTCAAAATTTAGTCAAGTAGTTTGCTAAGTGCTTGTGGTTCAACAGCTTGCTTATTTGAGCTTAAGGGTGATCATAGCCTCCTAATATTGGTTGATTAAGGGGTGGTGAGTCCGTAAGGGAAGATTCAGGCCTTGTGGGAACCTAAGTCTTGCATAGACTTGACCCTTTTGTCACCTTATTTATCTGATTTGTGCTAATCTAGGCTCAAGCCTTTGGCTAGGCCTGTTTGTTGTTCTTAGCAGGGGGAAGCTAGTGCTTATTCTTGCTAGCACCTCAGCTCTTTGATTCCAAGGTGTGGATGTACATCTTGGAGGTTTGTATTCTCAAATTTCATCTTTTTGATTAATATTTGATATTTATGTGATTTTATGATTTTGCTGGTATAAGTTTGTTTTTATGCTTGCAAATTGGTTATTGATTCACTTGTGGTATGTTATGATGCTAAACTAGGCTTAAATTGATCTTGAGAAGACTTTTACTTTGTTAAAATTGAGTTTAAAAAGTTAAAAGGGGGTTTGGGATTGACTGTTGATCAAGTTGGTGTGATTTTGAGTTAGTATTGTGGTGTTATTTGAGTGTGTATCTAATATTGAGGCTATTGTGTTCTGATATATGCAAGTTTTGTGCTTTAAATCACTAAATCAAACAAGTGGCTATAAAATCTTGAAAATCTATTGTTTTGCTCTGAAATCTTGTGCACACCTAGTTTTTATGTTAACCTAGGGCTAACAAGTGTTTAATCTTTGTTATTTAACATATGTGATAGATCTGAGGCCTTGAATTTGGATTTTGTGTCAAGTAGATCAGCAAACTTTGTTCTTATGTTCTTAATTGTTCATCAGTAACTGCATGTGCTTAGATTTTGTTCATTTGTTGGATTTGTTGCATGAAATGTGTTAATCTGTGTTACTGTAAGTTGTTTTGAGCTTGTGTATGCATTTGGTGGCTTGTGGTTAGCTTTTACTAGCTTAAAAGTAGCTTATTGTCATCAGACCTGCTTATTACTTGTTTGGAACACATTTGGGTAAAGATTGAATTAACTGCACTGATTGGCTGGGTGATTTGTGATTATTTGCTTGTTATTGACTCCTTGTGATTCACTGATCACAAGGGTGCCTTGTTTGTCCAAAGATACCAAGTGAAACTCTCTAAATCTTTTTGTTGATTAAGCTTAGTTAAGGAATTTGTGACTTATTGCAACTTGAATCAGCTCTTGAAATAGTCTAGAACTCAAAAACGACTATTTTGTCGTTTTGTGAAGAGGGCTTTGGCTTATTTCAGGATTATTACTTGAGCTTATTTCAAGTTTCTTTTTGCAAATAGCTTAATTAGGTCAAGAGAAGGACGTGGGTAAAATCTTAGCTTATGACATCAGCTTATAGCTTAATGGGCCAAAAAGCCCATTAAGAATAAGTTGTTTTGAAATAAGCTAGCTTAAGCTCATTTTCAGCTTTTAGGCCTTTGGAAAATTGTGTTTAAAATCAAATTTTAAGCTTGACGCTTTTGGGCCATTTATGAGGACTTTTTCTTATTGGGCCCAATATTAATCCCATTAAGGATCTGTTTGGGTATTTGGCCCATTTGAAGGCCCAATAGGGGCATTTTTGGTATTTCAAGTTCATTTTCTGTTTAATTAGGTTAAAATAAACTAGTTTGTAAGTTTTTAGAATCTTTTATAAATTTTGGATTTTTAATATTATTTTATTATTATTTCATTATTAAAAATTAAAATTTAGATTTTTCAAGTTTTTATATTTTTCTTAGGTTAAATACATTAAGTTAGGAATTTTAAAATTTCTAGAATATTTTTATTGTCATTAGATTAATTTTTATAATTATTTTAAGTTTAAATACTTTTTAATTGTTTTTTAGTTTTTATTAATTTTAAAATCTTCAAAAATAGTTTTAAATTTAGTTAAGTCATTTTAGAGGTTTACAATTGAAAAAATCTCATTTTGGGCTTTTTAATTAAATTGATTTTTTGGGCTTTAATTAGCATTAAAAAATTATTATTTATATAAATAAAAGGTTTGAGTGATTTTTGATTTTTTTGTAAACTCTAATTACATTATTTAGGATTTATTGCAATTTTCTAGGAATTTTTAGGGTAAAATTTTAATTTTGCTACTTTTTACAGTTTTACGTGTACGACTTTATCGTCTTAGTTCAATTCGTCATCGTAACCGTCATTCTCTTCTAATCTCATTTCTATTATCTTTTCTCATAATCATAATCACATCATTAATCATCTCTTAACACACACACCAAGCCTCCTTGAGAAAGATCCCACACAAAGGGTCATTTGTGCACGATTTTCCTAAATCGTCGTACTTACCCTAATTACCCTTTTGTTTTTCCTAAAGCAAAGGTGTAAATTACAACTATCATTTTGGCGCCGCTGCCGAGGAAGCGTGTTTTGTTTTGATTTGGCAATTGTTGTTTTTATATATAGCCATAATATCTATTGTATTAGTAGCACTCTGCTAATACGTATTATCGGTTTTTCGTTTTTTGTGTGAATATTATTACTATATTGTATACGTAGAACAATAAATTCACAAGTACTCCAAAAGTGTGAAAACACAACATTGACTTGGGAGGTCATTACCCAATCATTGTATTTGAATCTCAAACAAGAAAGAAAAGGAAAAAAATAGATAAATGCTTTCGTGAAGCTCGATTTCGAAAAATACAAACTATAAGGTGGGTATAAGGCGGGTATTATAAAATATACCCTAAGGAAAAAGGCTCTTAAGTGCTTCGCGCCGCCACATTTCCCCACTTGCTTGTGAGTATTTTGAGATTGAAAGCTAATCGAGGGTTTTGCCGCCCAAAGTATTACTAAGTATCATATATACTTTCTTGGTTTCATTTGATTAAACCCTCTTGAACGTTTTGGTGTTCCACCAACGTTATAAAGTCATCGAAGGCGTTCACTTCACGTGATCGTTTTCATTCCTTGAGGCTTCTTTAATCAAGAGATTTGATTAAGGAGGAGATTTGTAGATTTTTGTCTACATAATACAATTCCAAAATCAAAAAAAAAAGTAAAAACAATCAAAAACCCAAAAAAATTGAAAAAGTTAAAAACACCAAAAAGAATCTTCTTTGCTCATCCCCACGTTGTACATGACGTTTATGCAAACTCGAAATCAAGCAAGACGTGCACGTAAACGTAGAAACCGAAAGGAGTCAACACCTACTCCTAATCTTTCTAGTGAAGAGACTCCAAGTGAGGAACCTATTATAGAACAAGAAGCTATCATGGCTAATCGGACTATGATGGAGTTGCTTCAAGCACCCACCGAGGGTTTTGGAGAGGCCATTGTGATTCCCTCCATCCTTGCGGAGAACTTCGAGATCAAGACGGGTTTAATGTCTATGCTTCAAGCCAACAAGTTTCGCGGAAATGAAAAAGACAACCCACATTATCACATTAGGCAATTCAATCGTCTCACCGCGACAAGCAAGATTAAGGATGTACCCCACGATGCCATTAAGATGATGTTGTTTCCATACTCGTTAGAAGGACCCGACAAGATATGGCTCGAGAAAGAACCCCCAAATTCGATTTTGACATGGGGTGATCTTGTTTCTAAATTTGTGAATCAATTTTTTCCACCATCTAAAACAACACATTTGAAAACCGAGATTTCACGATTTACTCAAAGGTCTAATGAAAGTTTTTCAATGGCTTGGGAAAGGTTTAAATAAATGTTACATGAATGTCCACACCATGATTTTTCCGAATTGCATCAAATTGACACTTTTTATAATGGGCTTAATGATCATGAACGAGATTATTTAAATGTCGCCGCGGGTGGTAATTTTTTGTGCAAAACGACCGATGAGGCTTTAAAAATCATTGAGAATAGGTCTAAAGTTTATAGCCCTCGTAACACACCGAGTGTTGCCACATGGGTTCATCGTCATCTCGTAACATGAGTGCCTTGCAAGATGAATAAAATGAGGAGAATCGGTTTTTCGATAGGTTTTCGACTCTTATGACTCATTGGAAAGCACAAGATGCTTTGAATTCCGCTTCGGTTAAGGCGGTTGCCAAGAGTTGTATTTCGTGTGGTGGAGCTCATGATTTTTCCGAGTGCATTACTGCGGATGGTAACACTTCAAATGCTTATGTAGCCACTTTTTCCGAATTGCATCAAATTGACACTTTTTATAATGGGCTTAATGATCATGAACGAGATTATTTAAATGTCGCCGCGGGTGGTAATTTTTTGTGCAAAACGACCGATGAGGCTTTAAAAATCATTGAGAATAGGTCTAAAGTTTATAGCCCTCGTAACACACCGAGTGTTGCCACATGGGTTCATCGTCATCTCGTAACATGAGTGCCTTGCAAGATGAATAAAATGAGGAGAATCGGTTTTTCGATAGGTTTTCGACTCTTATGACTCATTGGAAAGCACAAGATGCTTTGAATTCCGCTTCGGTTAAGGCGGTTGCCAAGAGTTGTATTTCGTGTGGTGGAGCTCATGATTTTTCCGAGTGCATTACTGCGGATGGTAACACTTCAAATGCTTATGTAGCCACGGGAACATATAACCAAAACGGTCAAGGTTCCCGCCAAAATCAAGCTCCACAAATTCAAAATGCTAACAACTATCGAAACAATCAAAATGGTGCTTATCAAGGAAATCAACGTAACTTCAACAAGGGTAATTATCAAAGTGGAAATGGGCAAATTTCAAACCAAAACCAAAACCGTGATTTTCAAACTACAACACAAGGTTTTCAAAATGATCACACCAAAAATCTTCAAGGATAATTTTTAAATCATGCTAAAGCAAACGATGCTAAGTTTGACAATATGCAACGTGAGATGGTTAGCTTAAGATCCGAGTTGAAAAACGAGCTTAAAAACGAACTTGCTAATGAACTTAAGACTCATGCTAATAAAATGGAAGGAAATGTTTAACCTCTCCAACAAAATCAACAAAAAATGGAGCAAGGTCAACATGAAATTAAGAAAGAGTTTTTAAAAGCGGATGCTAGGCAATCTAAGTTTGAAGATCGAATGGGAAAAATATTTGAAGCTATCATGTGTAAACCTTCTTCTTCGGGTGGTCTTCCTAGTGATACCATCGTTAACCCGAAAGGAGAATTGAAGGTTATTACTACTCGTAGTGGTAAAACTTTCAAAGAACCCATTTCTCGTCCAAGTACTTCTACGGAGAAGGAAAAAGAGAAAGAGCCCGAGGTGGTGGTAGAAAAGGAGCAAATTCCAAGCCCACGAAGTACCGCTCAAACCACACCTACGGTTGAACCAATACCAATAGTGGAACCCGAGATTCCAAGGCCGTTGCCTATGCCCCAACCCACACCACCCTTACCTTACCCTTCAAGACGAAACAAGGAAAAGGCACAAGAACGAAATAATTATCAATTTGAACTTTTTATGAAAATGTTTCGTTACTTGCATTTTAATATAAGTTTTGCCGACGCCTTGGTCATGATGCCTCGATTTGCCGCAAACTTCAAAAGTATGTTGAATAAAAAAGAGAAAGTGCAAAAGTCGTCTAGTTGTTCTTCGGTTTTTCTTAGCCGCATACCTCAAAAAGTCGGTGATCTCGGTAAATTTTTAATCCCATGTGAAATACAAGATATGGAGGAATGCTACGCCTTGACCGATCTTGGTGCTAGTATTAATTTGATGCCTCTTGAGATTTTTAAGTCGCTCAATCTTCCTAATCGCACTCCTTCAAGAATGTTAATCGAGATGGCCGATCATTCTATGATTTTAGCTTGTGGAGTAGCCGAGGACGTCTTCGTGAAAGTTGGGAAATTCTACTATCCCGTGGACTTTATCGTTGTTGAAATTCCCATCGATCCTAAAGTTCCTCTAATTTTAGGTCGATCATTTTTGGATACTTCGAGAGCACTTATCGATGTTCATGCTAGGAAAATCACCCTACGTTTCAATGAGGAAGAACTGGTCATAAATGCAACTCAAAACTATACACATTCTCATGTGTATTCTATCACGTCTTGAACAATGTTAATCCCATCAAAAACATTTTCAAAAGGATTTCAAAAAGAGTTTTAGGAGTTGATGATAAAAACGATTTTTCGTCCCCTCCGCCGGTGGAGGTTAAGAGTGTTAATCCTACGTTTCCAATCACGAATGATTCTTCGGATCATGAATATGTTGACCCCAATGGGGAAGTTTTCTTTATTGACAAACGTTTTGAGAACTTACCACCACCAAAGCCAAAACGGTTTTCAAATGTGAGAATATTTAGTGTGACTAACATCGTTTTAGAAACACCAAATATTTTTGACATAATCAAGTCGGGTTTTCATAATGAGAGTTTAAAAGATGATAAAGGAAAAAAATTTGAATTGGATTTAAAAGATTTTTCTACAATGCTAACTCCGTCATCACCTCGTGTTTTGAGTGCTACAAGCTCCTCTTCTCCTTTTGACGATGCTTTGTGTGGACTTAGTGTGGGGGAAGCCCTTTATGTTCCCTCCCCTTTCTCCACCGAGGACGAGATATTTGATCCCGAAATTGCTTATAAAGGGAAATCTCGGTCTTCCACCGATGCAATAAATGGAAAATATTTCTATTTGATTGGTGCGAGTCTACCTCGAGTAGCTCATGATTTTTGTGACTTACCCATTGTCCCACTCTTCTATTTCTTCTCATCTATTTTCTTTAAACCATTTGGGTTTGTGTTGGTACATGTTGAAGTGGCGTTGATTTCTTTATCCAATGAAAACGAGAACGCCATCTTCGATCCCGATATTTTGCACTATCAAAGGACTTAGTCCTTAATACCGGTTGCTTTTGGGCCTTGTTTATCATGTAAGCCCCACAAAAAATTGACCGTACCATGATTATCACTAAATGATCACATTTATGAGGGATTTGAGTCAAGCTTTTGACTCAGTTATCAAAAACAAGGTGCCTCGTGGGGGAGACCCATGCTTATCCATGTACATATTATCGCTTTCTAAATAGTTTAATGTGAGGGGATTTGTGCCATTCCAACCTTTGTTCCGTGGTTGTTTGTGAATTGTGGTTTTTAGATGATCATCTTCACGATTGGAGCCTCGCATGTTCGTTTTATGGGAGCACTCAATCGTTTGCTTTGAAGACTTTCTCAATATCCATGATATATCCTTTGATGTTCTAACCTTAGGTTTATAGCACACTTCATAAACGGCTTTAAATTTAACGGTTACACCCTTTCCATGCTAGATTAAGCATTCGACTTTGTCTCTAGTATAGGGGTGTTTGCACCCCTAGACTCGAAACATTGAGGACAATGTTTAACTTTAGTATGGGGGGGGGGGGTGAATAGATACTTGCCTTGCCAAACCTTCACGCTTTCCAAAGTTAATCTTTTTGTTTATCATTTTGTTGCAAAATAAGGCTAAAAATGGCCAAATTTTAAAAAATTTCTCATGTTTTATAAGTGTTTGAAGACACGAATGTAGGTTTTCTGATGGCGATAATAAGAGTAACTTTTGAATCGACCATGCGTGTTGAGTACTTAGCTTAGATTCCTTAACTTCACATTAGGATAAGTCTCTTAAATGAGGACGAGAAATGATAGAGTTAATTATAAGTTACTATGCTAAACGTAGAGTACTCGTATTCTTTCAAAAACTCATGTGTTCTCGTTGTTTGCTTATTCTCCCTTCGCTTGTAAATATTTCTTGCTTAATAAATATTGACTTAGCGGTTTAATCTTGATTGTTGGGTTTCTAGTCTTTTCTAGTAGCTTCCGTGTAATTAAATTGGGAAGACATTAAGGTATAGACAGTGTCACGGTTTTGAAGTATTGGCACCCGAATAATCGAAAGCTTCAACCAATAATAAGATTTCAACTGCTCACCTAAATCAAGCAAACAATTTGAAGCTCACAAGGCCGAAAAATCTATGCAAAATTGAAAGTGAATCAAGCATTAATCTTTGAAGCTTTAAAGATCCAAAATTCGCCTTAGCGTGAGGATATATGTCTTTGGCTAATAAAACCACCGATGAGGTGGATAATAAAAGGCTAGGCAAGACCGAAGTCATAATAAAAGCTTCATGGCGAAGTTGAATAAAAGATGGAGGTAAACCTATGATAATAAGGCCCTTCCGTTAGAGGGGCGTATAAAAGTCTTGGTAATAAGTCTCATGTTCAAAACCGTTATAAAACCGTGTTTATCGATCCTTCTTGTTGACTTAATTTTTTTGACATCGTTGTCTATTTGGAGGGGTTATTAATTCGATGGTCTTGGTTACACCGTTAGGACTCTATTTTTAGACCTAAATCTCTATCATCGCATAAGTCAAACAATGTATCCTCGTGAAACATTCAAGACAAAATAAAATATAAGAGATACAACTTAGGAAAATGGGAGGATAAGTACGTGATTAGGGCATATGAGTAGTGTTAGCGTTACTAACTTATAATGACAATGATCTCGTTGCACGCTTGGCATGGAATTGGGGTGAAAATCGAGGATGATGAAATTATTTCTAACGAAGCATTCACGTGTTCTTATTCTTTGAACCTAAACGTCCTATTTTGCGATGAAAATCATACATTATGTCTAAGACGCAATTAGTAGTAATAGTAGTAGTGTAGCTAGTTTATCATTCAATAAAAGTGAATAAAAATGAATTTTGGAGGTGCTACAATACTTTACTCTAGCATTGCGTGAGGGCACGACAATGGTGTAGTATGGGGGAGTGATGAGACTGCTTTTATACATAGTCTCATCGTCCAAAAAGGGATTTAAATACATTAAATATCACCAAAATACCCAAATATATGCTTGTGTTTATTACTTGTGTATTTTAGGTATGGATATTGAGGAAATGTCAAAAGATCACCAGAATCATGCAAAAACGAACACGGGAAAAGAAGCCGCACAATGAACCGGACTCAAGTGATGATTTTCCAAGAAATAACCTTGAAGATTTGAAGATTATACAAGAAGGGTCCTCTAATATTGAAGAATTGACACCTTAAACCCTTGTATATTCATAATTACAAGATTGGTCCTTAAAGTTTGTCAAAATTGCAAAAAAGACCCTCTACTTTGAAGAATTGGCAAGTTTAGTCCCTCATCAAAAATAAATTGTCAATATTGGTCCTCCTTATATTCAAACATACCATGAAGACCTTCAAAGTTCAAAAATGTGCAAGATCAATCCCTCAAATATCAAAGAAATACAAAACACGTCCTTGTGAAAAGTTTTGTGGCCAAAATAGAAGTTTTGAAACTTCATTAACAAAGGAAATGTGCGTGTTGCATGTTTAAACTGAAATGAATGGAAGAAGAAAGAAGAGGGACTAAAGTGGGCAGACAAACATACTTACCTTAACCAATCCCCACTTGACACGTCACCCCACTCATAAAACCTACCAATCACACCACCCCTTTTTGCCACCTCACACCCCACAACCGTTTAATACTAATTATTAATTAGTATTCAAATATTTGCGCCTTAACACTTAACCCACCACTAAATCCGGATCAAACTAGCCTAATTTCCCAGCCAAGAACACATAAACCCTAATCCAATTAACCTATGTAATCAAAGGGGTGTTTGCTAATTTTTTTCCAAATTCATAATTAGCACCAATCTAAACCTAAAACCACTCTTAAACATCCATCACCATCATCCCACATGCCACCTTATACCTCCCATGCCCCACTATTCACTCCCAAACAAAAAATCATGCAGCAAATCAACGTGCCAAAGCTTAATTTTATTTCTAAGCATCAAATAGACGCACAAGATCATCTCACATCTACGGGCATCACATGTTTCTTCACAAACATCCAAATTTAGTCAACAAGTTTTCAAAATTCAAGTGCAATTCTGGCACTTCAAAGCATTAGGGTTATCTTTATTTTTAGTACCTTAGGACTCCATGTAGCGTATATAAAGGCATTAGTTTACAACTTTTAGCCTTGTTCTCAGTTTTACTTTGTCAAGCCTTGTAAAGCCATTTTTCTGAAATTTAATAGATTGTGGTATTGTGTTGTGATTGAAACTGAGTTCCATTGATTATTATTGTGTTAACTTGTTGTATTGTCACGTTTTTGTACTTAAACAAAACCTTGAACAAGTCCAAGATAGCCTATAAGCCTTTGAGTCCCTTTGTTCTTGACTGAATTCAAGAATTTGGCATGTGCTTTGGTGAGGATTATTCATTGAGGTGTTTCTTTAAGTGACATACGTCACAAATCAACTAGCTTGAGCAATATTGGAGTTTGGTTATACGTTTTTATTTCAAAATTTAGTCAAGTGGTTTGCTAAGTGCTTGTAGTTCAACAGCCTGCTTATTTGAGCTTAAGGGTGATCATAGCCTCCTAATCTTGGTTGATAAAGGGGTGGTGAGGCCTTAAGGAAAGATTCAGGCCTTGTGGGAACTTAAGTCTTGCATAGACTTGACCCTTTTGTCAATTTATTTATCTGATTTGTGCTAATCTAGGCTCAAGCCTTTGGCTAGGCATGTTTGTTGTTCTTAGCAGGGGGAAGGTGGTGCTTGTTCTTGCTAGCACCTCGGCTCTTTGATTCCAAGGTGTGAATGTACATCTTGGAGGTTTGTATTCTCAAATTTCATCTTTCTGATTAATATCTAATATTTATGTGATTTTGTGATTTTACTGGTATAAGTGTGTTTTTATGCTTGCAAATTGGTTATTGATTCACTTGTGGTATGTTATGATGCTAAACTGGGCTTAAATCAATCTTGAGAAGACTTTTACTTTGTTAAAATTGAGTTTAAAAAGTTAAAAGGGAGTTTGGGATTGACTGTTGTTCAAGTTTGTGTGATTTTGAGTTAGTATTGTGGTGTTATTTGAGTGTGTATCTGATATTGAGGCTATTGTGTTCTGATATATGCAAGTTTTGTGCTTTAAATCACTAAATCAAACAAGTGGCTATAAAATCTTGAAAATATGTTGTTTTGCTCTGAAATCTTGTGCACACCTAGTTTTTATGTTAACCTAGGGCTAACAAGTGTTTAATCTTTGTTAATTTAACATATGTGATAGATCTGAGGCCTTGAATTTGGATTTTGTGTCAAGTAGATCAACAAACTTTGTTCTTGTGTTCTTCATTGTTCATCAGTAACTACATGTGCTTAGATCTTGTTCATTTGTTGGATTTGTTGCATGAAATGTGTTAATCTGTGTCACTCTAAGTTGTTTTGAGCTTGTGTATGCATTTGGTGGCTTGTGGTTAGCTTTTACTAGCTTAAAAGTAGCTTATTGTCATCAGACCTGCTTATTACTTGTCTGGAACACATCTGGGAAAAGATTGAATTAACTGCACTGATTGGCAGGGTGATTTTGTGATTATTTGCTTGTTATTGACTCCTTGTGATTCACTGATCACAAGGGTGCCTTGTTTGTCCAAAGATACCAAGTGAAACTCTCTAAAAATCCAAGTCAAAAAGTCAAGGCAGTGGGAACTCCTTTCCCCTGCTTCTAGCCACTGCTAGTTATAATTGGTGTTCGGCTTATTAATAAGTCATTCTGGCTTATTCCAATGTGCAACAACTTATTTTTTGTAATAGGTCTTAATCTTTTGAGCTTATAACTGAATCTGGAAGTTTACAGCTTTTGGTTTTAAGTTTTGTTAGAAAACGACTATTTTGTCTTTTTCAAAATTAGCTTATTGCTTATTTCAGCTTATTAAGTGTGCTTATTGAAAATCTTTTTGTTGATTAATCTTAGTTAAGCCATTTGTGACTTATTGCAACTTGAATCATCTCTTGAGATAGTCTAGAACTCAAAAATGACTATTTTGTCGTTTTGTGAAGAGGGCTTTGTCTTATTTCAAGCTTATTCCTTGAGCTTATTTCAAGTTTCTTTTTGCAAATAGCTTAAATAGGTCAAGAGAAAGACGTGGGTAAAATCTTAGCTTATGGCATCAGCTTATAGCTTAATGGGCCAAAAAGCCCATTAAGAATAAGCTGTTTTGAAATAAGCTAGCTTAAGCTCATTTTCAGCTTTTGGGCCTTTGGAAAATGGTGATTAAAATCAAATTTTAAGCTTGACTGGAGCTTTTGGGCCATTTCTGAGAACTTTTTCTTATTGGGCCCAATATTAAGCCCATTAAGGATCTGTTTGGGTATTTGGCCCATTTGAAGGCCCAATAGGGGCATTTTTGTTATTTCAAGTTCATTTTCTGTTTAATTAGGTTAAAATAAACTAGTTTGCAAGTTTTTAGAATTTTTATAAATTTTGGATTTCTAATATTATTTTATTATTATTTTATTATTTAAAATTAAAATTTAGATTTTTCAAGTTTTTATATTTTTCTTAGGTTAAGTATATTAAGTTAGGAATTTTACAATTTCTAGAATATTTTTATTGTCACTAGATTAATTTTTATAATTATTTTAAGTTTAAATAGTTTTTAATTGTTTTTTAGTTTTTATTAATTTTAAAATTTTCAAAAATAGTTTTAAATTTAGTTAAGTCATTTTAGAGGTTTACAATTGAAAAAATATCATTTTGGGCTTTTTAATAAAACTGATTTTTTGGGCTTTAATTAACATTAAAAATTTATTATTTAATTAAATAAAAGGTTTGAGTGATTTTTGATTTTTTGTAAACTCTAATTACATTATTTAGGATTTATTGCAAATTTCTAGGAATTTTTAGGGTAAATTTTTAATTTTGCTACTTTTTACGGTTTTACGTGTACGACTTTATCGTCTTAGTTCAATTCGTCATCATAACCGTCATTCTCTTCTATTCTCATTTCTATTTTCTTTTCTCATAATCATAATCACATCATTAATCATCTCTTAACACACACACCAAGCCTCCTTGAGAACGATCCCCACTTTGGGTCATAACTTGTGGTTTTCCTAAATCACTTGTTAATAATTGCCCTAATTACGCTTTGTTTTCCTAAACAAGGTTGTAAATTACAATTATCAATCACACCATCATAAAAACCGCAACCGGAGATACTATTTCGCCCTAACATACGGGACAGAGGCGGTTATTCCAGCGGAAATAGGATTGCCAACACTCCGCACAGCGGAGGTCGACATGATTTTGAACGACGATGAATTACGGTTGAACTTGGATATAATTGATGAAAGACGAGAGTTGGCAGCGATCAATGAAGCCAATCAAAAATCTAAAATGAAGGCTTACTACGACGCTAGGGAGCGAAAGACTTCGTTCATACCAAGAGACTCTGTATACCGCGCGAACGCAGCTAGCCGCACCGAAAATACAGGGAAGCTTGGACCCAAGTGGGAAGGTCCCTACATGGTAACAGAAGCTTTAGGAGATGGTGCCTACCGGCTGCGTGACATGGAAGGTCGCGACTTGCGAAGGACTTGGAATATTTTCCATCTAAAAAAGTGTTACCTTTAAAAACGAGTATTATTTTCTTTTTTATTTAATTATCATGTACTCAAAATCTTGCAAGTATTAATAAAAGTCGTGGTCCCTAGCTAGTTCCACGATGCGTTCTCCAACATTTTTTACATATATATATTATATATCATATCATGCCTACTGGCGTGCGTGTACAGAATCGTTTCCTAGAGAAATAAGAGGAATGAGTCTAACCTACTAATTAGACTCGTCGTGTAAGAGGGATGTAACCCCATCGACCACGGATCATGTATCCTTGTTAGGCCCCTTGCTATTTATGACATCGTAGCAAGTTTTTACAGGCAGTATAATCATGTTCGGGCTGGAAATTAGACACAATTGTGCGTACCTAACAACGGGCCAGCATCCCCTGGTCGTCCCTATGGTAGTAGCGGTATACCGCACATGAGTTTCTCTCACCCATAGGGACCATTGAAATTACACTAATTCATAAAACAAACAATACCGCGTTACAAACTTAAAACATGAAAAAAGCTAAGTCATAAACACAAAATATCTAAGTTATTACATAATGGGTACGAACACACGCACCTAAAAGTTTAGATAAAAAATTGTTAAAATATTACATCACATGTTTGACAATAGATCAGAGTCAGATGAGGACTTCTTCAGCTTCAGGATGAGAGGACGGTAGGAGGATTCCCGGTGCTCCTTCATATTCTTCTCCATCAAATCAAGTAGCTGCTCATCTCTCTCTAGTAAGGGTGATGGAAGCACAGGGACCGTAGCAACAAGGTGGGTAGCACTAGCAGACGAAGAGGCCTCTAGACCCAGCACCGCTCTCTTGGCCGCGACACGACTAGCATGCGCCGTGAGCACTTTGGACAGCGGAACCTCCTTCGCAATATGGAAGCGGTTCTGCGCATCACGGGGGTGTGCAAAAACCGGTACCAATAGCTGTTCCTTGGAAGGCTTCAAATGGTAATCTGCTTGGGTTTCGGCACCTTCGATCTTATGGCGTTCCAAACTAAGTCCCTCCATCACAGTCTCTAAGGGAAGCTCCATGTCGTTGCTACTAAGATCAAAAGAGGGTATAGGACATACCTTCTTTTTTACCATAGCTGTGGTCGTCTTGGACTTGGGGAGTAGGATCGTAAAACACTACGTCTTTTAGATCCTTCTTCAGCAAATAAGCTTTATGGGCCTTCTCCAACCCAGTAGCGTACCCTCATTGATGGCCGCTATAACGGACTAGGCAACGGTTGCCCACAGAGTTGGGTCCTCAAGAGGAACCATAGCAGCTAAGCGTAGACCACGGCGCACCAACCAGCGCTTCTCAGTAACCTCACGCATAAGGCATGGGTACAAGTCTTCATCGTATTCCACACTAGCGCTTTAGCTGGCCCGCAAGGTCACCTACACTCTCTTTCACCTACGCACCCAAAGAATCAACAACAACAAATAACTGGTCTCTATAAACCTCAAAGGACTTCATCGCATCCTCGTTGGAAGCCCTTAGCTGGTTCAACTGGGCGCGCTCGTCTGATAGAGTGGTAGCAAAACCATACCTTTCCTCGGTCAACATGAAAATTGTGTCAGCATCCTATTTACCCCTCTCAACCTCCTCGACAATCTTTTCTTGCAAGACATGAAGAGCTTTAGCTTTTTCTTTGCTGGTTTGGGCATGTTTTTCTTCTGAATATCTGACCTATGTGTATAGCTCCATGAACCTCCTCCTCACTCATGGCATCAGGGTCACGTTCTACGATGCCACGTAGCTCACCTCATCAACAAGGGCAGCATCGCTAAACCCATGTAGCACGCCCGCCTGCCCACCCAGGGGCCAGAATATGGTCGAGGAAGCTGGCGCAGTCAAACGCGCCGGTCAAATAGGAAAACCTGGGAAGGTTCCACTCTGGACCAAATATATGATCCTCTATATGCGCGCTTCCCCTTGCTGCAGAAGTATACTTTGGGGGGGAAGTCATGCCAGCATTCGCAGGAGTTAGATTCTCCTAGTCAATACGTATGAAGACATCAAGAGTATTAGCAATATATAAACAAACGAATGGAAGACCAGTTACATACGAGGATTTACATCATAGCATTTTGAAGGTTTATTAACATCATAACAATTAGATAAAACCCTAAACGAGATCGAAGCACACATATAGCGGAAGCGATTTAACAAGATCATAATAACACAATTATAATTAACCGAATTAGGGTTACATACCTTTACGCCAAAGCAAATCCACAAGATAAAGAACGAATCACCAATTAGGGTTTATAACGAACACCACCAAGATATAGTCTAAAGTTTGACTATATTACGATCTTGTACACACGTAATACAACGAGCTAGCCGTGATTCTAGCACGTGCAAACTGAGCTACAACACTTGTGAAAAATCTACTCAACAACCCTAGAGAGGGGATAGGTCTAGATTTAAGCTAAATCAAAAAACCAAACACAACCCTTAGGGGTGTTGGTGTTGTGATCGCAAAGAGAGAGAGAGAGAAGGGGATGGGATAAATATTATGAAGGCTAAGAGGTGTTTATATAGGCCTAGAATAAACTTGTAGCCCAAGCAAAACTAATAAAAGGCAAGTTTTCTTCTTCCTTTTTCCCCTTGTGTAGCCGACGGTCGAAACAACCCCAAGGGGTGTTCCGGAACCTTCTTTTCCTATTTTCGTTTTTCCACAACATTCTATATATTCTATAACGCTTGTTAATACTTAACTCTTAATTATTTAACGAGCGTTAAAGTTATATAGCTCGATTAAATTTAATAAATATAATAAATATATTTATTAAATAAATTAACTCTTTACGTATTGAGTGCAATCTCGTAATCTCGAGTTCGATCCTATCACACGACTATTAAATATAAGTTCATAAACTTCCAGCTCCTACTTGGACATATTTCGAATATCGTGATTACATTTACTAGCATCTAGTTACACTAGCAATGTCTCTAGTATAACTCGAGTAAGGTCTCCTGGATAAAACCTTTTAATGATTCATCATTATTATTATCCTTTTATTTATAATACAACGTTAATAAGGATATGGATCTCAGTCATTCCTTTCATTAACCATGAAAACACGAACAATCACAGTACACGTAAACAGTAACTTATAAAAACACGATAAAATTAAAAATTTCCATTTATAATATTAATAAATGTGTCACGACAATAAATAACGAACAATCATGAATATTATAAATGTGACACAATCACGAATACCAAATTCATGAATATTAAATCACGAACATACACGACTAATTATTTAGACACAGAAAAGTTACGGGTTTCCTTGTTGGACTCCCTTAGGTCGCGGCTACAAAAAGAAAAGAGGAAAAGATGGGCATTGGCCCATAACCCAAGTTAAATCTAAAACACAGGAAAGTTATTTCCATAATTTAGGTTTCAGTAAAATTTGCAAAAACCCTTCTTGGTTGTCTCTTGTGCCGTCAGCCATATCAAACCACAAGGACGATTCAGATGTTTTTGTTATTGGTTTTGTGTTCGTGATCATTCCCTTTTTCTTTTCACGCATTCGGTATAAATCAAACCCTTTTCCTTTTTATTTAATTCTTTTGATTTCATGTTATTATTTAATTAATCATCAAGAATAAGAATACAACATGTATAAGATTAACTAAATTCATGGTTCGGTTTTGGTTTGGCGTGGTTGTGGTTCGGCCGAGACATCGAGACCCCAAATAGGGCTCGGCTTCGTTTCTTTCACCACCACCGAGTGTCTCAAGACTCTCGGCTTGGGTTGGTTTTAGCTCGGACATAGCAAGAAACCCCGACCAAGGGTCGGGGTGTGTTTGTTGTTCGGTTTGGGTGTAACCGAGGCACCACCGAGACCCCCAAAGGGGTTCGACTTGGTTTTGTTGTTCGGACCCGAAACCAAAGGACCCCGACTTTAAGTCGGGGTATGTTTTGCATGTTTGTTGGTTTAGTTAGTGTCAACCGAGACCCCTCCAAGGTCTCGGTGGGACATTTATATAGCTTATTTGGTTCGACTTATATAGAACACGGGCTCGGGATTCGGGTTTTTCATGAAAACTATTTTTAAGGTCACGTTATACTAAACCTTAGGCTAAATTAATTTATTTAATTAATTCATGTATAACCTAAGGTATTTTTACTTAGTCATTTAATTAGAACATATATTTTAATTAAAATCATATAACGTATAGTTTAATTAATTAACTAGTTATTTAATTAATGAACTATAACCAAGACTTGTATTGTACTAATTAAAATTTAATTATTATTTATAATCTAGCTTATTTCTAATTATGGAAACTTACTATTTTTGGAAACTTTCTATTTTTAGAAACTTACTATTTATGGAGACCTGCTATTTTTAGAAAGTTACTTAGTATTTAAATAAAAAGTATTATAATACACTATTACATGATTAATACTTAACAGAACATCAGAATAACTACAGTTAACACAGTAAACAGTAAAACATGACAGAATACGTATAACAAGCTAATAATGCACGGAACCAGTAAAACACATGTAATTAAGACAACTCATACACATCCATATTTCTTATGTGGTGTTATCCATCGAGGCGGATTAGTCTTCATCGTTTTCCTTAGGTTCTTGTTGGAAATACGTTTTTCATATTTAGAAAGTCTCGGTCACTCCAACAATATAGTTAACGGCTCATAGTATAGTTTAATTAAAGTTTACTTAAGCCCGATCTATAAGCATGTTCATGGGTCGGAGGTCCAAGTCCACTTAGGGACTTGGGTATATAAACTGCTTTCCACCATGGAAAGGGGTGTTGGTTGTTTTATTTTCTCACATAATACATTCATATTTTCTCTCATCTCTCTCACTATTTTCTCTCTCTAGAAACAACAACCCTCTTAATAAATCAAAGATAATCATACTTCTACAATTGGTATCAAGAGTCATGGGATGAAATAAAGATTGGTTTTGTGTTATTCATGCTTAATTTAAGTGTGTTCATGTGTTTTTGATTGATTTTACCAATGTTTTAAAATTTATTCGTGTTTTTGTGGTGCCAAGTGATCTATATTTCTTCTAACTAGTTGTAGTAGCGATTTGGTAGTTTTGTTTGGTTAAAAACACGAATTACAAGGTAAAAAATCTCACCTTTTGTTGGTTTCAAGTCTCAGAAACTTTATTCTACATTCCGATCAGAATATTACGATCGCAAAAACCCTGGGGTTTCTACATTACGATCGAATATTCCGATAGCCATATTATGATTGTATATTGCGATTGTGATTGTGATTGCTTATTTCGATCGTGCTTTCCGATCGTTATTGCGATCTAACTTTCCGATCGGTATTGCGATCTAATATTATGATCATGTATTGCGATCTAATATTACGATCAGTTTTTACGATCTACTCTTACGATCAGGTATTGCGATCTAGCTTTCCGATCACGTATTACGATCCAACATTCTGATCACGTATTGCGATCCAACATTCCGATCACGTATTACGATAGAAGATTCTGATCAGGACAGACTTTTTTCTGGGACCCATACGCCAACAATGCGTTAGCCAGATCAGAGCAGTACTGATATGTCCCTTGTTCGACGTCAAAATCAATCCCATCCAGAACAACACTACCTAATGGGCGGGATGCAGATTGGCCACCAAGGTAGTAGTTCAGTAAAGAGTCAACAACTTGTTGTGCGTCTTAAGGTGATGAGAAACAACACTAAAACACATAATCTTATTTCATTGCTCGATCATTTTTGGTAATCTTTATTCAAGGGATCAAGAATGAATTCACATTCATACATGCCAACAATGACATCTCGTACTGACCTTTCTATCATCTCGGGTACCGATGTTGGGTCAAAAAGTTGATGTGGCAGAAACTCAAAAACGAAGAAAACATGAAGACATTTGTCTAAGCGTTGCCAAGTGTATTCCAGGCGTTGTCAAGAACAAATCAGGCATTGACAAAAGCAAGCATTGTCAAGTGCAATCTAAGCATTGTCACATGCAATCCAAGCATTGACAGAAACATAGACAAGAAGCCTTTGGAAGCTTCTATCTAGATATGTATGCAGAATATATTCTGTATATGTTTATTTAAATAGAAGATTTACATATTTATTTGATATTATCTCTTGTAAACCCTAATCCTTACACTATAAAAGGAACCAAGGGTATTAGGTTTATTCATAAGTTCATTCACAATGTAAACCTAAAGCGTGTGTCGACTAGATGTGGGATTCAAAGTATACACGTCTAGTGATTGTTTGTTATTAATATAATGAACAATCCATTTGTTTTAATTCATGTTCTTAGTGCCCAAACACCTTGTTAATGTGTCGTGTTCTAATTCCGCTTTGATTATCTAATCATATGAACATGATGCATTCCTAGTAGCTAAAAGATCAAAGAAACCAAGGTTTCCACAATTAGTATCAGAGCCTCGTGGCTCGTGATGCTAGGACCAACAAAGTGTTCGTGTTTTGAGAAGAAAAGAAAAATCCGTCTAGGGTTTTTTGGACGTTTTTGTGTGCGCAGTAGTATTCAGAAGGCCATAACTTTTTATTGAACCGTTGGATCGTACGAAATTTTTTGTGTGTGTTCTACACACATATATCTAGATATCCAGGGGAGGGATTGTCAAGATCTATCCCCAAGAAAAAGTTATTAAGCATCGAAGTCAGTAGTGATCATATGCTGTTTTCTGTGAATAGTAATAGTAAAAACGCGATTTCTCCTTCGTTAAACGTTGGATTGTTGTGAAATTCGATCTGTAGGTTCTTGACACTTGTGTATAGGATCTCGCCGAAGGGATCTTTGATCTGAGCTCTCATGAAGAAGATATTCGATGTCAAAGTTCACTGCAGTTTATGGTTTTCACATAAAATCATGATTTAGGGTTTATAAAACCCTAGATCTATTACCCGCTGACATGTGTTATTTAGACGCTGATAGATGTTGGTGTGATGCTGATAGATGTTGGTGTGACGCTGACAGGGCATGGATGAGACGCTGATGGCGAGGCGCTAACAGGTACAAAGTTGGCGCTGACAGGAATAAGTTAAGCGCTGTTGGGAAGCGCTGACACTTGTTGTCTGATATATACATTTTCAAACGCTGACAAGTGTTGTCCGATATTGGACAACACACAGTGTTGATATCTTGGACAGTAATGGATATTGGACAACAAAAGGAATAGCTGCTGTTTGAGAAAATTGATACGATTTTAGCACACAAAAAGAGGTATTTACACACGAAGGTACATGGGATCTCCGTTTTTATTTAGAATATCAAGTTGATATTTATGGATCGGATATTTTTTAAAAGGGATTAATGATTTTAATGCGAGTAATCAACTATTCATGGGAATTTGGTGGATATTTTATTATGTAATCGGGATAGCCTTGTGAAAGAGTTATCCATATTTGTGGCTTTTACATATGGTATGAAGATGTTATTCCATTAAAATTCGTCATGAAAAGGTGTTGGCTTAAGGGGAAGAATTCTTATGGTAAGTTTGATGCTTGAAGAAGATTTTCGTGAGTTTGTGTTTTATCATATTTGTGGACGACAGCCATTGACTTAACAATAACTTGTTCGTGCTTACATGGTCGGTGACGAAGACTTGTCATAACACTTGAAGGAGTTACATTATCGTGCTCAATGTCTCATAAAGGATGATAATATTGATAAGGGATCGAGGTCTACTTATATTTAATCATCAGTATAATTCTTCATCACATGGATAGTGCAAGACATGGAACACAAGGTTAGGTTATTCTACTTCTACATCAAGATTACTTTATTTATTTTTCTTCAAGATCATTACACAGAGCTACATTTGGAGAATCTTCAAGATTGAATACATTGTTTACTTCCCTGTTGATGTGACAAAAAGGGGAAGACATACATGCTACATTTGAGGGGAAGCAATTTGAAGATGATGTACAACTTACAAGAGATACACAAAGAGTTTTACCAACATCAACTAGGGGAAGGTTGTTGGGTCAAAAAGTTGATGTGGCAGAAACTCAAAAACGAAGAAAACATGAAGACATTTGTCTAAGCGTTGACAAGTGTATTCCAGGCATTGTCAAGAACAAATCAGGCGTTGACAGAAGCAAGCATTTTTAAGTGCAATCTAAGCATTGTCACATGCAATCCAAGCATTGACAGAAACGTAGACAAGAAGCCTTTGGAAGCTTCTATTTAGATATGTATGCATAATAGATTTTGTATATGTTTATTTAAATAGAAGATTTACATGTTTATTTGATATTATCTCTTGTAAACCCTAATCCTTACACTATAAAAGGAACCAAGGGTATTAGGTTTATTCATAAGTTCATTCACAATGTAAACCTAAAGCGTGTGTCGACTAGACGTGGGATTCAATGTATACACGTCTAGTGATTGTTTGTTATTAATATAATGAACAATCCATTTGTTTTAATTCATGTTCTTAGTGCCCAAACACCTTGTTAATGCGTCGTGTTCTAATTCTGCTTTGATTATCTAATCATATGAACATGATGCATTCCTAGTAGCTAAAAGATCGAGGAAACCAAGGTTTCCACAACCGATACCCGCCCTCCATTGCTTAGCTTTTTGAAGCATGGCAAGGTCGCATGATGTCTTATATTATGGGAAGACCCAGTGGGAGACTCATGGTTCAATCTATTGAGCAAGGTCCACTCGATTGGAGAGAAGTTACTGTAGACAACGTGTCTCGACCAAGGCTATTTCTTGAATTAACGGCTGCCAACCAAACCATTGCTGATGCAGATGAGAAGGCCGTTCAGACCATACTTTAAGCTCTTCCACCGAATATTTATCGTATGGTAAGCAAACACAAGGTAGCAAAGGAGCTTTGGGATCGCTTAACAGTTTTGTTACAAGGAACTTACTTTTCCAAGCAGGAACGAGAGTGTCAACTCTATGACTTGTTTGATAGGTTCTCATACATTCTAGGGGAAACACTTCATGACTACTACTGGCGCTTCACTACATTGATGAATGATTTGAATGTGTATAATCTCACGATTGCTCAGTTTTAACTGAACACCAAGTTCTTGAACACGTTACCCCTAGAGTGGAGCCAATATGTCACTGATGTTAAATTGATTCGGGATTTGCACAAATCAAATTTAGATCAACTCTATGCTTTCTTGCAGCAACACGAGAAGCATGTGCTCCAGAAACGCATGTCTCAAGGATCTTATTCCGAACCATTGATGTTAATGGCAAATCATCCAACATTGTCATATAACAAAACTCCGTATGCTATGGGAAAACAATCTTATCATAAGCCTATGTTTCAGAATCCAAGCTTTCCACAGTATTCGATCTTACCACAACCACCTACATCATATCAGCAACCAGCATCATCATCACAACGAGACTCACATCAATCATCATATGCTCAACAACCATACTCTCCCTATCAACCACCAACAAATCCTGCCATCACTTACCAGTAATATGAAGTTCCTCAACCTCATTACTCACAACATGTCAATACTCCTTCAAGTGGGTATGTAGCTCAACCAGCACCAGTTTTCTACTACAATAATGAGGTTCCAGTTCCTGAGTTGAGACAAGGGATATTCCTACTGATGTACTAGCACAAATGTCTGCCTATATAACTCAAACGTTGAACAAACGAGGTTACACAGGACCATCTCCAACAAACAACTAGTTGAGAAATTCTTCTAACTCTCGTCAACAAGCTACAATCCAAGATGGCAGAGTTACTGTGCAACCACTTCAGGGGAGACCAAGTTCATCCAATACTGGTGCACGCCCATTTAATAGTGCTCAAAGGGGAAACAACAGTGACAAAGTGAAGATGATCATCTGCTATAAATGCGAAGGAGAAGGACACATGGCTCGGGAGTGTAAGCAACCAAAGAGGAAGAGGGATGGTACGTGGTTTCAGGAAAAGATTTACTTGGTTAATGCTCAAGCACAAGGTTGAGAACTCGATGAAGAGGAGTTAGCATTTCTAGCAAATCCAGGAGTTGTGGATACTAAAGGACTCACAACAGCTTCTACCAACAATGCAGCATATCAATGTGATGATATTGATGCATACGATTCAGACTGTGATGACCTCAATACCACCAAGGTAGCTCTCATGGAAAATCTTTCACTTTATGGGGCTGATACAATCTCTAAGGTACCAAATACTGCCAATGATACTAGTATTGTACCTTATCAAGTTGAGCAAGTGTTTGAGTATCCGGAACAGCTTCCGGTAGTTAGTAATTCAAACGAGGAGACAAACAATGATAGCAATATCAAGGCAAGTCCTCAGACTTTGAGTGAAACACAACCGGGAGCTATTACGTCTACAAACTCATCTGCTCAACAAGATTTGGTAATGGTGACGACATCTATGCTTGGCCAAATGAATACTACGGTCCTTGAAACCCTAGATGTTAATAAGACATTATCTTCCGAGCTTGCTTTGTACAAGGAAAAGGTTCACACCTTGGAATTAACTCCAATGACCAATACCTTAACCAATCCAAAGTTTGATAGGTTTAGGAAAGTTCAAATGGATAACTTGTTAGAAATTGAAACTTTAAGAGCACATCTTTCAAAAGAACTTAAAGAAAAAGAGTCAGTCGTTACTAATTTTCAAAAACTGCAAACAGATTTCGAAATTTTCGAGTCTAAAAGGGTTGAAACGGAAATTAAGGCGTCTAAGAAAATTAAAAAGAATGAAGTTTTGCTTTTAAAACAATACTCCGCTTCACATCTAGTACACTTGTTTCATTCATCATTTAAGGAATTTACTTTGTCCCGTCTAACAGACCTCCCACCAAACCCAGGTTATGCAAAGCAAGATATTAACCACAACCCGCGACTTTATGACGCTACAAAGCTAGGTTTGGTCTTAGACCCGATTGGTAATGCGAATGAATCCGAGAATATGTCACTGCATGAATAGAATCGGTAAAAAGTGATTATTACATATCATAAGTATGATTATGAACAGCTTATTACAGAGAATGCAAAAACGGATTTTAGAATTTGCTTTAATATACAAAGGGAATTTATCCATACACCAACTTCCATGTCTACTAGAGAACTCCTTAGTATATTTCCTACACTTGTCAATCCGAATGAACCTAAGGAAATTCCAAAGGGTCTTCCACCGGTAAGTACAATATTGCTAAGCTTGAAATAGATTAGGCGATACCTCAACGGATTTGACAAGGTCATTAAGGAATGTACGACCCCAGCGGCTCAAACCGTTGGAGAATGGGCTTTCGAACACATGAAATCGGTGTTTGAGAAAGAGATCATTCCGTACACAATCTTAAAGAGGGATTTCTAGATCTCGGTGATAATCTTAATTTCGAAATGGCTGAAGGTCAAAAAGTTTTCCATGAAATGGATGATGCTTACGAGCAACATTTAATTGAGAAAGAAAAGATTTTGTCCGAATATGACCAGTTCTTGGAACAAGTGGTGTCGATCGATGTGATGCAAGTCGTGACTATTAAAGGTGCTATTGAGATTACACTTGTTGTGAATAAATGTAATGATATGCATGATATCTCTGTGAATATTGTTTAACCTATGAATAATGTAGAAAATCAGTCTTGTCACGAATCTAACGCTGAATTTTTAAAGCTTCAAGATTCTTCTAACTCACTTTCCAAACGTTTTGATGAGCTTCAACAACATTGTATATCTCTTGAAATTGAAAACCAATCTAAACATGAAACTCTTTCAAAAACAAATGATTCTGAAAACACCGTTGAGGCAAGTGACAACATGATTCAGGTGGTTCAGGCATTAGAGGAAGAGATTACGAGACTTAAGAGAGTCTCATTAGCAGAGAAAGTGGAACTAGAGGCTGCAGAGATTAAAAATCATGCCCTAGAAAATAGAATTACTTCTATGATAGGGGAGTTGGAAAAAGTAAGGCAGGATGTCTCACAAGTTTTTGGTTCAATAGAAAAACGCCTCGCTTTTAATGCGGCAGAGCAAAAGTCATTTGTTGACCAACTGAACAAGAAATGTGAGGAAATCTCTGACCTAAATATTCAACTCATAGATAAAAACATGGTTATAGCTGAATTAAAGGAGACACTTCAACTCAAAGGATGAAAAGTTGTTGATAACTCAACTACCATCTCTGCACCGTCCTCTTGTGCTCCCACACCCAACCCACGTGTGCTTTATCGGGACCCAAAATTTAAGCATAGTCCTACAAAGTTTGCAACCTACATGAAAAATTACTTAGAACATGGAGATCTAGCTAGAGAAACCATTGATGATATGCGTAAACGCGATCCCACAAGTCATCTTCTATATGAGCTTTTCTTATACGTGGATCGCATTCAAGATTGCTTAGCAAACTTAAAGTATATCGGTCAACCGATATCTGCACCACTTAAAAAACAAACCCCTACCATTGCCATGACTGCACTCAATAAGACTCCAGGAGCTAAAGCTACTTTAAACACACACATCAAGGCTAAATCAAAATTTGTCACTAATGTTCCTTTGGCTTCTACAGGAGTAACTGCATCTACAAAGGCTAAAGGATCTCGAGTAAAGAAAGATAGGATAAAGCCTTCCACTAGTAGCACTATGAAGAAGAAAGTAGAAGTTCGTCCTAGGAATGTTATTTCAGTTTTAAATTAAAAGAATCATGTAGCTAAGACAAAAGGTTCTCCCTCTGTGTGGAAGCCTAAGCAAAATGTGAATTCTAACTTAAAATGTTGGAATTGTAATGAATGCATGTTTTCTCACCGTCATGATTTATGCCTTGTTAACCATGTTAATGAAATGCATGCCATTAGGAAAAACCTTGAATGGAAACCAACGGGGAAGAAATTCACCCAAGTTGGATGGCAATGGTTACCCACTGGTAGGACCTTTACTGCAAATGGAACTAAGTCCCCATTAACTAGGATCACATCCATTGAAGTTAGGTCTCAGCGTCCTTTAAATAGGAACACAAGCACTAAAAAATGGAAAAAGCGCCCTTTAAATAGGTATGCCTCCACTATTGTTCCTACTAGTGAAGAAGTACATCAGAATATTAGACAACTAGAAACTAAGCCAACAACTAGTAAGAAATTTTTGAAGCCTAAAAACTCTTCTGATAGTAAATCTAAGATAATTACATCTGTACCTACTAACTCAGAGGAACAATTAGATTCCGATACATCGTCTTTGTTTGTTGATATTTTTAGGTCTTCCAAATTATTCTTTGGTATTTGGACTCGGGGTGCTCAAAGCATATGACTGGAGACCGCTCGATGCTCAGAAATTTCGTCAACAAGTCTCTAGGAACAGTTAAATTTGGCAATGACCATATTGCGAAGATCATGGGTTATGGTGAATATCAAATTGGGAATGTTACGATTTCAAGGGTGTATTACGTGGAGGGACTTGGTCACAACTTATTCTTAGTAGGACAATTTTACGATTCAAATCTTGAGGTTGCTTTTCGACAACATACTTGCTTCATTCGTGATCTTGTAGGAAATGACTTGTTAAAAGGTTCTCGAGGGGATAATCTCTACACACTATCCATTCAAAACATGACGGCCGCCTCTCCTGTATGCCTTCTCTCCAAAGCATCTAAGACCAAGTCATGGTTGTAGCATCGCCGGTTATCTCATCTTAATTTTGATGCTATTAACCATTTGGCTAAAAACGAGCTTGTTCGTGGTCTTCTAAAACTTAAGTTCGACAAGGATCATTTATGTTCCGCGTGTTCTTTGGGAAAAGCACCAAGAAATCATACAAACCTAAAGCTAAAGACACCAACCAAGAACCACTGTCTCTTTTGCACATGGATCTTTGCGGGACAATGCGTACGGCTAGTGTGAGTGGTCGAAAATACATCCTCGTCATGGTGGATGATTATTCCAGATTTACATGGGTTAAGTTTTTAACAACCAAGGATCAAGCACCAGCATATATTGTTACTTTTCTTAAGATGATCCAGGTGCGTCTTAATGCTACTGTTCGCCACATTCGAACTGATAATGGAACTGAGTTCGTTAATCAGACTCTACGAGATTATTATGAAGAAGTTGGTATTTCACATGAAACTTTAGTTGCTCGCACTCCACAACAAAACGGTGTCGTGGAAAGACGTAACCGTACACTTATGGAAGCTGCTAGAACTATGTTGACTTATGCGAATTCTCCTTTATTCTTATGGGCTGAAGCAGTGGCAACCACATGTTATACCCAAAACCGCTCCATCATTCGTAAGCATCATGGAAAAACTCCTTACGAGCTACTTCATGGACACAAACCCGATAATTTATTTCTTCATGTGTTTGGTGCTTTATGCTATCCAAATACTAATAGTGAGAATTTGGGCAAACTTCAATCAAAGGCTGATATTGGAATCTTCATTGGTTACTCACCCGTAAAGAAAGCTTACCGAATTTATAACCGTCGTCTTGGCAAGATAGTAGAAACTTTGGATGCCGATTTTGATGAGCTAACAGCAATGGCTTCTGAGCAACGCAGATCTGAACCGCACTTCATGAGATGGTAACCGGTACTACCAGTTCCGGTTTAACTCCCAAAAATCCTACTTCTCCATCATTTACACCACCTAAAAGCCCCGAATGGGATGAGTTATTTAAACCTATGTTTGATGAATCCTTTGATCCACCTAGTGATGATTCTGCAGCACCTGCAACAGTAGATCTGATTCCCGAAGTTGTTGCTCAAGATAAAGGAAATCAGTCTGATGCATCAACTGTCACTATTGAACCATATGCACCATCCCCCACCCATTCTCAGACTACACCCGAATCATCAACCCCACTCGTTCCTAATGATGTTGAAGAGGATTACTATGATCACGATTTGGAACTTGCTCAGCTACAAGAGCTTCCATTCTTTGGTTAAAAAATACCCGAAAACTCTAACGGTGCGTCTACCTCAGAGGAAGCTCTTGCAATCGTCTACTCCAGACAACCACAGATTGAAAATCTCAACACCAAATGGAAAAAGGATCACCCAATCCACCACATTATTGGTGACATCGATTGACCAGTCTTGAGACGTCATCAACTATAAGAGCATGCATTATATTGCTTTTATGATGTGTTTCTCTGCAAGAAGGAACCTAAAACTTGGCAACAAGCCATGACACAATCATCTTGGATTGAAGCCATACAAGAAGAACTTAACAAATTTCAGCGACTTGAAGTATGGGAATTTGTTCCTCTACCTGACAAAGTCAATATTCTTACTTTGTTGTGGGTTTTTAAGGTTAATCTCGATGAGTTGGGTGGTGTGTTAAAGAACAAGGCTAGATTGGTTGTGAGAGGTTACAAACAAGCATTGGGTATTGACTTTGAAGAATCCTTTGCTCTTGTTGCACGATTAAAGGCGATTAGACTATTCCTTTCTTATGCCGGTCACATGAATATGATCGTCTACCAAATGGATGTTAAGACGACATTTATCAATGGTGAATTAAGGGAAGATGTCTACGTCAGTCAGCCGAATGGATTCGTCAACTCGGAGTTTCCTAGTCACATGTACAAGATCAAGAAGGCTCTTTATTGGTTGAAACAAGCTCCACGCGCGTGGTATGATATCCTATCGTCTTATCTGATCTCGGAAGGCTTCTCCAAAGGCAAAGTGGACCCAACACAGTTTATTCTCAAGGAAGACAACGACATGATACTGGTACAAATTTATGTTGATGATATAATATTTGTTGCCACTACTCAAAGACTGTCTGACTATTTTGAGAAAATAATGTCCACACGTTTTAAGATGTCGATGATGGGAAAATTTTCATTTTTCTTAGGGTTACAAATTTCTCAAAATCCCAGAGGCATCTTTATTAATCAGTCCAAATATGCTCTTGAATCTTTGAAAAAGTATCACTTTGAAAACTATGACCCCGTGGATACTCTAATGGTGGAGAGATCCAAGTTGGATGAGGATAGAGATGGGATTGCTGTCGATCCTAAACTTTATCGTGGAATGATCGGCACCCTTCTCTATCTGACTGCTAGCAGGCCTTATTTGCAATTTGCTATATGCATGTGTGCCCGGTATCAGGCTCGGCCTACCGAAAACACTTACATGTTGTGAAAAGGATCTTTCGATATCTTAAAGGAACACTTAATCGTGGTCTGTGGTATCCGAAGGATTCCTCTGTTGCACTATTATCATATACAGATACGGATTATGTTGGGTGTCAAGATACTAGACGTAGCACTTCTGGTATTGTGCAACTTCTTAGAGATAGACTGATTAGTTGGACATCCAAAAGGCAGAAAAGCGCTACGATATCAAGTACAGAGGCTGGATACATTTCTATGTCTGGTTGTTGTGCTCAAGTTCTTTGGATGACATCATAATTAACTGACTACTGTCTTGGATTCAACAAAATTCTGATGTACTGTGACAACAAAGGCGCCATTGCTCTTTGCTGCAACTATGTTCAACACTCTAGGGCGAAGCATATTGACATACGCTACCATTTTATCAAAGAGCAAGTGGAAAATGGAGTAATCGAGCTGTATTTTGTCAACACTGAGTATCAGCTGGCGGTTATATTCACAAAGGCCTTAGATCGAGGACGTATCGAGTTTCTGATCGAAAAGCTGGGCATAAAATCATTTTCACCAGCGACACTTAAGGAGTTGGCAGAAGAATCTGCAGAATAGTGGTGGTAAACTATTATAGAGTATCCTTTTATCGTGATCTTGTATATATATAAACCACAAAAAGAAAAATACCAAAATATAAAACATACAAAAACCATAAAAAATATAAAATCAAGAAAATCCAAATATATTTTTTAATTTTAAATCGGTTATGTCTTTTAGTACGGTAATATTTACGGCCTTAGAAATGTCTATTAATATTGACACGCCGCCATAAATAGAGTCCATATGAAAGTTGTAAATATTTTAAAACATGCCCATTTGGCTTGTAGTTATTTCTGACTACAACCCGCTTTTCGCATTAAAGTCAAGTATTTCTTTTAAAAACGTTGGCTCACAACGAGAATTAATTTTCTCGGGCAAGGTTTACTTAAAAAGCTTGTAAGGGATCAAGTTTACTTTACAACTTGGTCTAACACATATTAGTGTATGCTTCAGTGCACTTATTTTGTTAAAACAAAAGAAATCTTATTGCCACCATAATAGTTCCATAAAATCACTAAACAGAAAAGGTCTTCATGGACATTTGTCTCATTAAAACAATGACTACAGCTCTTTCAATAGAAAACGGGTCAGTGTTTAAGGAGGAGCAAATTTCAAATCATTTTGGAATTAAATTGGTCTTCAAAAAGTATTTTTCAGAAAAATGCAAAACGATTATCGTCATCAGCATATGCTATGTGTGCCTTGTATGGAATTTGATTTAGGAATTTGAATTTGAGCGGTAGGTTTATGTGATCGTGATAGTTTTCAAGATAGGAAGTTGTTAATGCAAGTAATGCCTAAAAACATTATTAGTGTTAAGTAATGTTTCTTAGTTTTGATCACAACAAACCGTACAACACATTTAGTGTAGAAACACAAAATGAATTATTTAACTAAGACTATCATCAAGGTAATAATCATATCACTAACCTTTCTTAATCATACTTAGTGATCATCAAAATGATTATCCTTAAAACTCACTTTTGCTAATAAGACAAAAGACTTTTTAATAAACTTTCTTTTTTAGAAAATGTTTTATTAAAATGGAAAATGAAAATTTGAAAATGGCATATTCCAAATGCTGTTAGGATATCCTTTGAAAGGTTTAAATACCTCAGATATTCCCACCCCACTAAAAGACAAAAAACGGAGCGGAGTCTAGTGGCGGTACCTTAAGTACCTACGCGGTACCTTATCGATATGGTACCGCGGGGGTGAGATAAGGTACCGCGCACAGAAGACCGTTATAGATCCGTTATACTTTGTCTCCTTTAAATAGTGGGTCAAATCTCATTTTCCAGCAAGCCTCTTGGACGATTTTCTCAGCCCTCTTTCTATTTTCTATAGCATAATCATTAGTAAATGATCACTTAATTTGTTAAGGATGTTTACATATGATTATTCTCTTGATCCCCTCCTTTACCATGTCCAATGAGAAGATCACTCACTCACTAGTGTAGTGATAAAGATGAATTTATGAGCTAGTCATATTCATCATGATACCTTTTGTGTTTTAGGTCAATCCAATGTATTTATGAATACTTGGACTAGTTGTGTTCATCCAAGTTATTTGTGGATACTTAGATTTGTTGTGTACATCCATTACATATGTGTTCGCTTGGAATTGTGTTGTGTAAATCCAAGCTACATGTGTGTACTTGGATAAGTCTAGTTGAGTTGTAATAGATTTGATTAGGAGTTCTCACTAAACTATAAAGTGATGTGGTTGTGTCTTGTGAGTTCTCACAAAACTTTAAAGTGATTAGTAGTTGTGTTGTGTGAAGTTCTCACTTAGCTTCAAAGTGAAGAGTCGTGAAGATTGGTTCTACCTTTCGATTAGAACTCGACATCTAGGCTTGTGTCGTTAAATGGTGAAGTAGGCAACGTCGTGAAGATTGGTTCTACCTTTAGATTAGAACCCGACATCTAGCCTTGTGTCGTTAAATTGTGATGTAGACAACGTCGTGTAGATTGATCCCAGCTAAAGATTAGTTCTCGACATTTAGCTTAGTGTCGGAAAATAATGTAAGCAACGTTGTAAGGTTTTCTCCGCCGAGAAGGGAGCTTGTGGATATAGTGGAAATCTCGAGTAGGTGTACTCGAGGAGTGGAGTAGAAACGAGGATAGAGCCTCGTTGTCGAACCACTATAAATCTTGGTGTCTTCCCACTAGGTTGTCTCCTTCCTTGCTCTTTACTTATTTCATTATTATTATACTTGCTTATTATTCTTGCTAGTGCATTTCAATTGAACCTAATCATTATGCAACTTAGCTTTAAGTAAAAGATAGTTTTGATACAAACCAAATTGAAAGTAATTTTAATTTGGTCACCAATCGAAGAGAAACTATTCAACCCCTCCTTCTAGTTTCTACAATTGGTATCAGAGCGATGGTCACTCAAGATCTTTGAAGTATATTGTACTTTAAAACTTGGATCGATCCATTGTCTCCTCAAATTAGAAGGTCTAGTTGTACTAAAGTTTCTCTTTGGTCAAAACTATGTTTTCTTTGAAAAATAGGTCTTTCAATTGATAATATTACATCCCACTTAAGATTAGTAGCCTTTATGCATTTTAGATATACCCTTGAAATGTATCTACTAGTTTGTATCTTGCTTTGTGTAGGTACTCATGAAGATCAATCACTTAATTGGTTGTGAATTGAGTTACTTGCACTTTTAGAAGAATCATCTTCATTGATCTTTAACATCTTTGAATGATGATACCAAGATGATTGGGAATGATACTAGTCCTTGAAGACTTAGTACTCATCATAGTCATTGATTGGGCTTAGCACTTGTTCCTTCATGGATTGCTCTTTGTGGCCAAGGTACGCTTTCGTTCTTCCACACGCCCTTGTTCTCGGCGTCCTTGCCTTGACATTTATTTGTGGTTTGTGCTTCTTTTCTTTTATCCTCTCAAACCTTCATTGCTTGGATACTTGACTCACTATGGTAATGTAGAGTGAGTTAGTAGAAGCTTAAAGTATCAAGCATGATGTACATGGTTTGCACCCATACGGTTAGTAGGCCCTTCGTGGGAGAGAAAGTGAATTAATACTTTGCTCATATTTTAGTTTAGACTAAGACTATTATTGAAAGTGATCTTGGTTTAGACTTGAATAATTGCTTTGTGCTTATTCATTACCAAAGCCGTCTATCGTTTCGCCGGAAAGGCACGTCTTAAACCACTATATATGACACAAGCTCTTCGTTTCAACTACTTGAAGATTGTCATTAATCCCTTGAGCATTGATCCTAGTATTGATTCACTTCTCTTGACTTCTCTCCACTTAGTCGTTTTGCTACGAGTAGTCGTTTGTCAGTTTCGGTTCTTTTCGATCTTGATTTAACTCGTAATCCTTCATTAAGGCATATTGCTTAGTGTTATGATGATCCAATGATATTCTAAAAGGCTCATGATTTATTTTTAAGTATTTTAGAAAAACTGGATTTTCAAAATTTCGCGTTTTTCAGAGATAGAAACCAGCCTCTGTCGGCGGTTCCTTATCTCCGCGGCTCAAAACCCGTGGTACCTTATCGATACGGTACCGCGGGCAGAAACTTTTGTCAGAGCGCCAGTTTGTGTTTTTTATTCTTTTTCAAACCAAACTCTCTCTCTCCCAAAAACACACAGCCGACGGGTTTTACCTTTTCCACCATTGTTGAAGCTTCCAAAACCTTCAATCACTCAAATTAATTGATTCCAAGTTGTGGGTTTCACTCATCCATCATCTAGCATCAATTAATTGTAAGTATTTTCTTTCAATTTCATCTATTTTGTTCTAGGGTTCATCCTTTCATAATTGGGGATTTTTAAAATTGAAATTGAATTAAAACCTTAATAGGAATGTGGGTTGACATGGTAATCTTACTATGATTCCTTAGGTTGATATTCATTAAGATTTCACTAAAACCCACTTATAGAACAAATCCGAATTTAGGCTAAATGATTTTGGTTGAATTATGGATTTGAGATGAACCCATGAACAAGTAGGTAATGACATTGTTAATGCTTACCTAAAAACCTTGTTTTTGAAAAACCAATGATCTAATCCATTGTTGATCTAACATAGATCATGTGTTCTTGGTTAATGATGGAATAGACACATTGTGAACATGAAAATGATATGGATTCAATCCTATGCTTGTCAAGAAATTGATATAACACATTTTCATTTTTCGCTTTCCTTTTTGATTTTCATATGAGTGATTGGAGAAATATTGTCTTGTGTTTGTATTTAGGTACTTGATCATGCCTTCTCAATATCAAAAAGATCATCAATACACTAAAGATTATATGCCCAACATCTCCCAAACCTATGCTTCCCCCCAACTTCAAAACGCGTTTCCATCCCTTTCCACTCGTTGTTTTCATGAGGGTAGAGTCGTTGACAAGGAAATAACGTGTTATGTCTATATCCTATCTATGTTTGAGCTTTCGGGGTTTGATTGCTTGCTCAACATAGAAGAAGATATTTACCCCTTATTCCTTCTTGAATTCTTTAGCACCTACTCCATGATTGAATACAATGGACAAATCTTCATTCGTTTTGTATTGAATGATCAATTGATTCAATAATCTCTTGAAGACTTTGGTCAAATTCTCGGTGTGCCATATGAAGGCACTTGTCGTTTTACAGATAAATGGAGACTTGATGCTCTCACGGAATCCTTCGATAAACCTCCAAATGACCACACCGAAATTGATCTAGAGTTCCTTCTTGAAATCGTCTCGAAAGAGCGTGATGGTAACGTTGTGAGAAGCATTCATTCAAATGTACGAAATGTGAATCAATATGAAGTGCTCTCTAGCGACCTTAAGGATTTTATGGTTCAATGGGCCAATATCCTTAGGGATAATGTCTTTTGTCTTGGTGGAAACCGAGATCATATCCCGGCGTGTATGGTGCATATGTTGAGTTGCATCTTCACATCCACCAAGTACAACTTGGCATTCTATATCGCTCGACGAATCAATTATGCTCTTTCGAAGCCCAAGACAAACCTTCCCTATGCTATGCTTCTAACTCGCCTTTTCAAAAGGGTTGCGCATGATTTTCCCCACCTTGATCTTTCTCACTTCTACCCGGTTCATCGGGTTATGTTGCCCATTCAAGAGGCATATGCTAGAAAGACAAGAAGTGATCGAGGATCGAGAAAATCTGTTCATCAAGAGATAGATGATGAGGACATGGACATGCCAATAAGTGATGGTGACGGCATGGGTACTAGTTCTCATTTCCACTCTTCGAGTAATTCCCATCCTTCCTCAAACCCATTCGAGGATGAATTTGAAGACCTAGCTCCTCCTCCTCATCATTCTAGCGAAGTACCGGAAGATCTCAATATGGAGCATCTTTACCGCGAAAACCTTAGAACTCGAGGGGAATTGCACGAACAACGGGTTGAATCAAGAAAAGGTTTCAAGTTATTGGGAAATATGATCAAAGGATTGGGGAAGAAGAGAAGGTGAAAGCATTGAAGCTTTCCTAAGAATACATGTTGGTAAAAATGTATTGTTGAACAATTTTATTTTATCTTGGATATGTATTAACTTGTGATTGCATGTTAGAATTATCATTTATCTTGTTCCTTAATGGTAATTATGTCTTCATGTTTGTGTTTTACATAGCTTTGTGCATGCCATATGATAGTTAGCTTATTAGATTATGATCTGTTGTTAACTTTGGCTTGTGAAACCTTTGGGAAAAATCTGGGTTTATCAAAAACTGAACTGGGAAATTTTTGAAAACCTTCTGGACGCGGTTCCATATCGACCCGCGGTTCCTTATCGATAAGGTACCGCCGGTCTTAGATAAGGAACCGTCGGCCACTGTGCACGACAGCATCTTTGCTTTACACTGTTTTCTTAATTTTGTGTAAACCTTGCATGATTTTCAGTAATAAACTGCACATTTCCTAAACTAGGGTATCTAAATTCATTATTCACCTAAAATGATTTTAACCCATTACTAGTTTGGATCATCCCCTCAACCATTGAAACCCACCTTGTTTGCATGTTCTTCACACATCAAACATACTTCCCTAAACCTTAAACCACCCTAATCAACCATGGTGTGTACCAAAACCTCAAACACTTCCAAGACCTCCACCCCAAGAAAAACACTCAAAATAAGGGTTAAGGTAGCTAAGCCTAACTCTTCACCTTTCCATACACCTAAGAATGAGAATGCTCCTATCCTCATTTCTTCATCACCTTCCCCACCTCTTGCACCATGCAAAACCTCCTCCACCCATGGTACTAACCACTCAATTGGTTCTACCTCCTCTTCATTCAATTCTAGAATGAATGAGCTTTCTTCACCCTTCACTCCAAGTGCACCCTTGGAAGTGACTACTCAACCTCAACCAATCCAAAGCATTCCTTTTGGGAATGACTTTGATGACACTTTGGTGACTTCACCATTTACCCCTCACAACTCACCAATTCCACCAACCTTGGAGGATTTACCTCTACACTCACCCTTTTCTCCTTTGGGGAACATGCCTCCACTTTCACCCACTTCACCATTAGAGAACTTGCCTCCTCCTCCTCCACCCATCTCAAACATCACAATTTTGGGTGTCCCTCTTCCCCTCCTCTTGGGTGATCCTTACTTTGGGTTTCAACAAACTCATGGTCCTAGATGTCCATGTTGTCTCTACAACCACTTCTTCATCCAAAACCTAAGGATAGATATGTATGGACTACATAGGGGTTTGCAAGATTTCTTGCTTACTTTGTTCTCCATGCCTCCTCCTAGGAGATGAATGATGGAGTTCTTTTAATAAAGATTTTCAAAAACAAGCCAAAGAAAACTATTTATCTAGATTTTATGATAAGCTAGCTATGTATTAGTTAGTTTCATTTATCTTTGTTCTTGTTTCCTTATTAATGAATGTTTATTGTTGGTGTGTTATGGATTTAGCTTTGTGTGATTCTATCCCTTTGTGCACACTAATCAACTTTAATTTGAAATTAAAGTTGAACCTAAATCTATCACAACCCCTAAACTTGACTAAAATTGGTTCAAAATGATATCTAAATTATTTTGTCACCCTTTGTCAAGGCATTCTTTGTGAATGTGTTCCTTTATGCAACCCTAGCATATTTTGGTTCTAATAGAGGTAAAAATCCAAGATTTTTGAAAAAGTCTTAGTTTTTCCCAAAACCCAGGAAAAACTTGGTTTAAAGTCCTCTAGACGCGGTTCCTTAAGGACCCGCGGTTCCTTAGCGATATGGAACCGCCGGCCCATATAAGGTACCGCGGCCAGAAATGTGGCTTTTGACGAATTTTTGGTCAAAACCTTCAAACCCCATTCCCAGTCAAGATTCCTTGTTTACTCAAATTGACTAAACATTCCTTGACAATACACATTTTGTATTCAAATTCTTACCTTGATTACATTTTACTTATACCCCAACCTTGAGATTTCATTCTCACACCTTCCCAACCTTGAGAATTCATTCTCACATTACCTTTAGATATCAATCTCACACTCTCACAATGCCTAACTCCTACATTCCTAACCTTGACATTTCTTTGTCACAACCCCACTCACCCAAAGCTTGCTCATCCAAGCTTTCAAAGAAACCGAAAATCTCGGTTTGACCCGTTTGGGTTAAGAAGAATGAACCATCTTCGTCCAAACCACCCAAAAACCCTACCTTCTCTCCAATCAAGTATTGGAATGAGACTTATACCATAAACCCCATCACCTGAGCAAAAGAACATGTTCCACCACCACCACAATCCTTCAATACCCCCAACTCAATAACCTTTCCACCTACCCAAATCTCACAAGGCATTGTGAAAACACTCCCAAACCCTTTACCCCACCACCACCAAACCCTAAGTTTGATGCCATACCCCCATCAAACGATTTTGTGTTGCATCATGGATCCTCGTGTGATTGTTGCCGATTTCAACAAATTGAACTTGCTCGTGTGTATGAGAAGTTAAATTTTCTTGAATTCCTCCTCACTCGACCTCCTATTCAAGTTTTTGTTCTGGTGGACAAAACTTCAAATGATGCATCGTCGTCTTTTTAGTTTTATTTTTTTTGCAATCTTGGAAAATATCACTATTAGACTAGCTTATGCTTAGTGGTTTATTTTCCATATTTATTGCTTTTAGATATTCATACTATGTGTATGACTATCCTCTTTGTTGTATTTTTTTTGTTTTGTAACTTTTGTGTTATTTGTGTGCTATCTAATTAGTTCTTTTTTTTGAGTTGATCTTGGTTAAATTTTTACAATTGCTTATGGGTGATTCCATCAATTCTAAAGCTTTAACCCATTGACAAGTTTATCATCTTCATTTTATTGAAGTTTGATTTTGTCAATTACCTCTTTGGACATACTTAGCAAAATACTTGCTTCTAATTTGAGATTTCTTCTCTTTCTCCCTCTCAAGTTACTTAGTAGGTAGTGACCATATATACATTGGTGTTTCTTTCCTTTCTACTAACCTTTGTGTAGCATGTCACCTTAGCTCACAAACTTGGTGCCCCAAGCTAGGGGGAGCAACCACCAAGGGGAGCTACTAGCAAAGTTCGATGCACTTCAAAGACTTATGATAACCTTTTTGCTACGACAAAGGGGGAGCAATGATAGTGATAAACTAGTTAGTAATTCCATAGTTTGTGTTTATACGTAAATGAGTTTATCGTTTGTCGTAATAAAAAAGGGGGAGATTGTTAATGCATGTAATGCCTAAAAACATTATTAGTGTTAACTAATCTTTCTTAGTTTTGATCACAACAAACCATACAACACATTTAGGGTAGAAACACAAAATGAATTATTTAACTAACACTATCATCAAGGTAATAATCATATCACTAACCTTTGTTAATCATACTTAGTGATCATCAAAATGATTATCCTTAAAACTCACTTTTGCTAATAAGACAAAAGACTTTTAATAAACTTTCTTTTTTAGAAAATGTTTTATTAAAATGGAAAATGAAAATTTGAAAATGGCATATTCCAAATGATGTTAGAATATCCTTTGAAAGGTTTAAATACCTCAGATTTTCCCACCCCACTAAAAGACAAAAAACGGAACGGAGTCTAGTGGCGGTACCTTAAGTACCTACGCGGTACCTTATCGATATGGTACCGCGGGGTGAGATAAGGTACCACGCACAGAAGACCGTTATTGATCCGTTATACTTTGTCTCCTTTAAATAGTGGGTCAAATCTCATTTTCCAGCAAGCCTCTTGGACGATATTCTCAGCCCTCTTTCTATTTTCTATAGCATAATCATTAGTAAATGATCACTTAATTTGTTAAGGATGTTTACATATGATTATCCTCTTGATCCCCTCCTTTACCATGTCCAATGAGAAGATCACTCACTCGCTAGTGTAGTGATAAAGATGAATTTATGAGCTAGTCATATTCATCATGATACCTTTTGTGTTTTAGGTCAATCCAATGTATTTATGAATACTTGGACTATCTGTGTTCATCCAAGTTATTTGTGGATACTTGGATTTGTTGTGTACATCCATTGCATATGTGTTTTCTTGGATTTGTGTTGTGTAAATCCAAGCTACATGTGTGTACTTGGATAAGTCTAGTTGAGTTGTAATAGATTTGATTAGGAGTTCTCACTAAACTATAAAGTGATGTGGTTGTGTCTTGTGAGTTCTCACTAAACTTTAAAGTGATTAGTAGTTGTGTTGTGTGAAGTTCTCACTTAGCTTCAAAGTGAAGAGTCGTGAAGATTGGTTCTACCTTTCGATTAGAACTCGACATCTGGCCTTGTGTCGTTAAATGGTGAAGTAGGCAACGTCGTGAAGATTGGTTCTAACTTTAGATTAGAACCCGACATCTAGCCTTGTGTCGTTAAATTGTGAAGTAGGCAACGTCGTGTAGATTGGTCCTAGCTAAAGATTAGGTCTCGACATTTAGCTTAGTGTCGGAAATAATGTAAGCAACGTTGTAAGGTTTTCTCTGCCGAGAAGGGAGCTTGCGGATATAGTGTAAATCTCGAGTAGGTGTACTCGAGGAGTGGAGTAGAAACGAGGATAGAGCCTCGTTGTCGAACCACTATAAATCTTGGTGTCTTCCCACTAGGTTGTCTCCTTCCTTGCTCTTTACTTATTTCATTATTATTATACTTGCTTATTATTCTTGCTAGTGCATTTCAATTGAACCTAATCATTATGCAACTTAGCTTTAAGTAAAGATAGTTTTGATACAAACCAAATTGAAAGTAATTTTAATTTGGTCACCAATCGAAGAGAAACTATTCAACCCCCCCCCCCCCCCCCCCCCCCTTCTAGTTTCTACAGAAGTTACGGGTTCGTGAGTTTGTTTGTTCACTTGGTTTTACAAGTGTTAAATAAACAATTTTACTAACTGGGGGACCTAACTTGCAATGTATTGCAACTAGGGGGACCAACATGCAATTTCTCGCAACTTGGTTTGACCAAAGTCAAAACATAACCACCCCTTTCCTGTTTTTCTTCTTTATCTCATAACACACATACACATATTACACTTGTCACCATTGTCAAGATCTTCCAAGATCCAATTTTTTGGTAATAATCTGCTTTTTATCATCTAGGTATTTATCTCACAAATATGTTACTTCTATGTTTCTCAGTTCTTATCATATCAAACGAATCCATTGACTTCGATCAAATCAAATTAGGGTTTGAACTTTTTATGTGTGATGATTATGCTAATTGGGTGATGGGTTTTGTTTATCCCACCTATATGAACATAGGACTTCAGCGGTTTTGCTTTAAACGCAACTCTAAGACCCATAATCGAATCAACAACTTTGTATCGTAATCTCCGTCTCAGATTACGATCCAGATTCCGATCATCACATTGCGATGGCTATGCATTGCGATGGGTCCTTTTGATGGCTCATTGCGATGGCACATTGCGATCCCACATTGCGATGCGTCATTACGATGGAAACATTGCGATCGCATACATTGCGATGGCATATTGCGATGGCTTTGCGATGAAGCATTGCGATCGCACTTTGCGATGACTTTCCGATGGGGCATATATTGCGATGTACTTTAGGACTGCGATGGAGTTTGTATTCCGATGGACTTTCATAGTGCGATGGACACATAGGACTACATAGTGATACATAGACTTATATTCATTGTTATTTGTGGTACTAATATGAACTTTGTTAGATTAAGAGTTGTTATGCATAAGACAAAATACTAAGTGTAGCTTCTTCTTAGTGTTATGTAATACTATGAGGTGGGATTTTTTGTGTTGCATTTATCATGCTACGGAATTTACATGGATTATGTGATATGTATGTGAGTATATATCAAGTGTCTTTGTGCTATTTTAGCAGGAATATGTTGATCACCGAAGAACAACAACTCCAACTTGATCTTGCACTTGTTCCACTTAGTGCCAGACTGCCACCTACAGCAAACAATTTTCGTCTAAAAGATGACTTTGATCCCACTTTGGAAATTTTCAAAGTAGTAATGGATATTCTGGATATGTCAACGATAAAGGATGCATTACGAGCCACCGCCTCAGTTCCTGAAGTCTATATGCACGAGTTTTGGACTACTGCCACAATTTCACAGGGAAAACAATTGTCACATCAGATTATCACCTTTATGCTCAACAACACGAACCTCACACTTGATTTGAGTCAATTTAGGCAATTGTTCAAGTTACCTAAGTTCGCAAAAGGAGAACACTATGTGCCTAACCCAGATATAGATGAACTGCTTAGAGTAATTCAAGCTCTGAACTATGAGGGTTTAATTCTTAATCTATCTCAATTTAATACGTCACACATCGGGCAACCATGGAAAGAAATTGTCACTATCATTGTCAAGTGCCTCACTTCAATGGTTCGTGGATCAGACGCAATGAGACCCCCTTAGTCTCATATCTTTTGGGGACTCTACACTGGAGCTAAAGTGGACTACGCACTACAACTTTGGGACGAATTTTGCCATCAATTTAATAGCACCAAGAAGAAGTCTTTGCATCTTCCATTTCCACGGTTCACAAAGCTCATAATTAATCACTTCATGAAGAGTAATCCAGCCATTAATTCTCGTGGGATTTTCTTCTATCATACTCAAGATAGAGACAATGTGTTGGACCATATGACTGTTGATAATCAATTCACAAAGTACTCACTACGTCTAGCTCTCGTGACTGATGTAATGATCAATGAAGGGATCAAGGAAAGTGGCCCCTACCAAGAGATGCTCCAGGATATTGAAGCACAGATTAAAAGAGCAAATGCAGATCCCTCTGAGAAACAAACAGGTAAATGGAAGAAAAGGATTGTCAAGCGCCAAACGACTTCGTCTTCCAAAGCTAAAGGCACAGGGAAAAAGCAACTCTATGATGAAGATGAAGAAGAAGTAGATGAGATGACCAGAATAGATGACGAAGAGGAAGAGAACAGTTGATAAGAAAGGCAAATAAGCCAATGAAAACCAAAGGTAAAGAAACGTGTTGATAAAGACGAACTAGCTCGAGAAAATATTTCTCAAGACAAACAGTTGCGTCTCACACTTAGACAGAGCATAGAGGAGGCTTTTGCAACATCCAAAGGTTCAGGCTCCACACCAGCTGCTGACTTAGATGAATTTGGAGAACCTGATGACAATATTTACTTTTATAAGGATCCTAATAATGAATATGTTGGTACATTCAACTTTAAAAGTCGTGAGCATAGTGAAGAGGGTGGTGGTAGTGACAACACAGAAATAAACACACTGTACCATGATGTTAATCTCACCACATCATTACCGGCACCAACTTGCAATGTGATATCAGAAGATGATCATGCAACTCTCATTCCAGGAACTCAACTCCAAAGTAAGTCTACTTCTGGTTCTAATGATGTTATGAAATATCTTAATTTTGAAGGGGAAGGCGTCAAAGTCACGAATACCGATCCCTCGACGAATGAGAATATGGTGGACGTTCCTATTACTTCAGCTACAACAACTACCATTCCATCATTTACCCCCCCCCCCCCCCCCCCCCCCCCGGTCATCACCAATGTCATCACACCAACTCCCACACCTGAACTCGTTGAACAACCTGTACCAACTACCGCCCCAATGATTGAACGAACACCGCGACCAATCATCTCACAACAAGTACCAACCATCGCCCAAGTAACTATAACAACATCACCACCAATCCCCGAACAACATGTATCATCCATAACCTCTCTAACACTTGTGGTTACACCTCCTCCATCATCTACAGTACAATAAGTATCATCCACCTCCAATCCATTTCTCACGGTCAATGATCCACTTATTCAGAACCTTCAAAAACAATTGAAGGATCAGGCAAAACAAATTGAATTGCTAAATGGTAGGATTCCTGTTCAAGCCCCCAGAGAACAACAAAGTGACGAGTCTAAACTAAAGAAGCTATCTGACACCATCTAAAAAGTTAAAAGTCAGCATAAAAAGCTCCTAAAATAAAAGGACGCATGTGACAAATAAAATGCTGCTTTTATCAATTCCATTGATGGACACATGACCAACATCATTCAACGTGAAGTAAAGTCATATGTCGATCAAGAGATCCCAACTCTATTCACCACAGGTTTATCTGATCTTCAATTAATGCAGTTGTTGGAAACTCGATTGATCAATATTGGCTCTAAGACAACGAAGACAAAACGCAAACTTCTACATTATCTCAAAAAGGCCATCATTGAAGATACACATGAAGATGATGAAGAGTCTGAGAATGACGATGAAGACGAAGACAATGTCGAGAACGAAGAAAATGAGGGTAATGGAAAGGAGTATAAATATGGAGATGATGGTACAAATGATGATGATGAGGATAAAAATGAGGATGATGGGGATGAGAATGATGATGATGATAATAGTGATGGGAATGGTAAGGGAAAGGGTGATAAGGGCAAGAATACGGGTAAAACTGGAGAAGAGTCAAAGTAGGGTGAAGAGGATAAGGAATCTGAGAAGGGTGTTGAAGAAGAAGAAGAAAGTTGTACTGGAACCAAAGAAAAGGATGTGGATGCAGAACCAACAGAGAGTGAACAATAAGAAGACGAACAAGATGATGAAACCACTGCTAGCAGCAAGGAGGATTCACCATGCATATCATTAACCAGTGATGATGGCAATAGAGAAAATCGTCAAAAGAACCTCCATGGTACATTCATCACACGAGAATATCAAACTAAAGACACAAGTAGGTCTACTGCACTGGTACTACTACTGTTTCTCCTATGGAACATGTAGAACCTACGCATAAAAACGAACCTCAAGTGTCTATACATGAAGGCGAACCCCAAGTGTCTATGCATGAAGACGAACCCCAAGTGTCTATGCATGAAGATGAACCCACAGTGTCTATACATGAAGATGATTCTACAATACCTCACTCTCCACCTCCTACAATGGATCAACATTACTCTGACATGCAAGTCGAAGACCTAAATATACCGGAACCGACTTTTGCTAAATCTCTTATCATTGACGAGACTATACAGGAGCAACAATGGATTAGTAATGCACACAACATCCTTTCTCAACGGCAACAGAAATAGAGCTGACTCAATACCTCAACAATCCAATCGACTTTTCAGCTTTCCTTATGTATACTCACGGGAGACCCACTATGACTCCAAATCTTCTCAAAATGTCAGCCGCAGATGTAGATTTCTTTGATACCATGAAGATCAGCAACAATGAAGCTGAATATCACATCAATGAGCTCGCAAAAGCCATGAAAGCGACGACTTCCGGGATTCAGACTCTAGTGTTACAACCTCTCACACCTACAGTCATTGCCGGTTCTAAAACTATTCCAATGGAATATTTTGTTTGTCATGATCTCGAGTATCTAGAAAATAGCGCGAAAAAAAATGCTACATCACTCACCATGGTCAAGGCTATAAATCTAGAGAATGTACCTTGGATTGAAGACAAAGTACCTGATGCTCTATGGCAAAGGAAGTTGCTAAAATTTTACAACCCTCATGCAACACTTGGAATTTCTCATTGGAATACAAAGAAGAGGTTAGCTTACAACCACTTCCATCGTGGACAACCAAGTTCTCCTGTTAAATCAGATCGTAGAATTAAAAGAATACAAGGAGCCACCACTCATACGATATTTGGTTATGACTATTTGAATGTAATTTGTTTCAAACATATTGATGAAAAAGAATACATAATCGATGAAAGGGACCTACGGTATCTTCGCCTTGAAGACATTGAAGATCTTCTACTGATATTGGCTCAAGAAAAAGTAGATCACTTATCTCCTGACAAGGTAATTGCATTAAGTTCAAATCTTCGCTAGTTCACTCGAAGGATCGTCATCAAAAGTCGAGTTGAAGACTTTCAACTTGGTGTGGAGAGTTACCAACAGAAGCTAAACTTGCAAGGTCCTCATACAACTCCGCTCAGTCAATACCACAGAGAAAAATTACCATACATGGGGACTCTGAAACCGGAAGTAGGGATATTTTATCAGAACGAGACAGGACTCACGCAATTCATGAGATTTTTCAAACTGCATAAATTCAGTGATGGCACACTCAAACACGTTCGTGATGACCTGGCTGTTCTCAATGCCGGACTACCGCTTCCAGCAGTTAAGTACCGATGGACAGACCAATGCAAGAAAAGTGCTAGGTACGCGATTAAGAAGATCGAGGAAAAGTTACGGGAGCGACGGTTGATAAGAAGTCTAGAACGATTCGTAGGTGGAAGACCATATGGAGCTCACCACAGGTTTACGAAACGATCTATTTAATATGGATCATTTTCTATCAGGTCAACTCCATATGTATTTTATTGTGAATATGTGAATATATTAATAATAGGCTTTTGTTGCTTGTTGTAGTGTGAAAGTATGATATTTTTCAAGAATTTCTCAGGAGATTCTAAATCTTTCAAAATATATCGTACTCAAACACTAAAACTAACCCTTATTAAATTGAGGGGGAGCATTAATATGTTCTATGGCCGTCAACCAATTTCATTTTGTTACCCAAAGACCGGTTAATCCATTAATATCCAAAATATTGGTGATTAAGATTTTGGACAAGGGGAGAAAATGGGATTAAGGAGACTTGTAATTATACGTGGCTAAAAATGAAAAAGTCTGAATAGAAAATGCAACTTGATATGTGTTATGCATATTGATACATGAGTTTTTGTATGGTTCAGATTATGAGTTTTTGATACATGAGTTTTTGTATGATACATGAGTTTTTGATACATGAGTTTTTGATACAAGAGTTTTCGTTGGGTTCAGATTTAGTCTCTCGGAATCTTCTCGAATTGATCACAGCTCAAAGTAGAATGATTGTTCTTGGTGAAAAATAAAGGGTTTGGTTTTCTATTCTACTAAAAGATTAATAAGTGAAGTAAATAAAAGTAAACTAGAAGCAATTAATTAATAAAAATAAAACTTGAATTCAAATTAAAATAAAACAGTAATTAAGAATACCCTGAAAAAGTTGCTTGATTCGGAATGTATGCTTGATTCAGAATATCCAAGATAAAAGCTTGAGTCGGAATAATGTTGTTGATGTGGAATAACCGAAGAAATGCTCTATCCGGAATAATCATTAAGAATAGTTCATTCGGAATAAAGGGTCATGCGGAATAAAAGCTCCATGCATAATAAATAGCTCATGCGGAATAAATGGTCCATGCGGAATAAAATGCTTATGCGGAATAAAATTCTATTCGGAATAAATTTCTTATGCGGAATAAAGGGTCATGTGGAATAATAGGCTTATGCGGAATAAAGGCTTATGCGAAATATAAGTCTTATGCGGAATAAAAGGTGATTCAGAATAAAATGCTTATGCGGAATAAAGGGTGATCCAGAATAATGGATATTCCGGATAGATGAACTTGATGCGGAATAAAAATTCACAAACCTTGATCCGGAATATCCGAATGATCCGGAATACTGGGGACGATGAAGAACTCATAAAAAAACAGGGGAATACGAATTTTAACAAAATTAACCAAGTTTTCAACAAAAACTTAAACAAAACTAAACACTAATCATCTACTAACCATAAACATCAAATCCCAACAATAAAAACACAAAACCCACTAACTTTTGAAGATCAAATCAACCAAATAAGAACTTTAGAACTTTCAATAAAAAGAGAAGATGAACAAGATGAATGGAAGGATTATATTAAATGATTAAGGTTTAAACAATTAAAGGGAAAGATTAAGAACTTACAAGATTAAAGATTAAATCAAGAAAAATGAAATCACCGAACACCCTAATGGTGTTGGTGATACCTACGAACAACAAGAAAAAGAGAGAAAAACAAAAACTAAAAACTGGCCAAAATGTGTGAAGGGAGCTCTATATATATGCCTTGTCCTTGGTTGGTGAGTGGGCTTTCTCCCTTTCTTCTTGTCTTCTCGTCTATTCAGAAAAGTGGACGTTTTCGATTTTGATTCGGGATTTGTCGTCGAATAAATTCAAATCGTCTTTTAATTTCTTCGTTTAATAGACTTGAGTTCTTTAGACATATGTAAATCTTCCATCTTTGGTCCTTTTCTTCGATAAATCTTCAAATAGGCCCATTGACTTCAAATATTTTGCATCTCTTGGACAATAGACTTCTTCTTGAGTCTTTTTCTTCGATAAAACCCGTGCAATCCCATGTTTTCTTCAATATTCATCCGGTTGACTCTGAAAAAACAATAAACACAAAAACCACGCATAATTCCAAACAAATGATATTAAATACGCGTTTTGGTCTCGTTTTAGAAAGGAATAAGTGGTAAAAGTATGGGTGTTTTCACACCTATCAAATCCTCTACACTTAACCATTGCCATGCCCTCATGCAATGCTTAGTGATAAAGTAATTTTACACTTTTCTCATAATTTATCAACTTTAGCCTTATTAACATACTACTAAAACAAAAATTAGAGTACTAAGAGAAATTAAAACTTTAAAGGAAACAAAAGGATAGAAAACCATTTTCACTTGAAAATAGCTACATGGAAATAACTTGCAAAGAGATCAAGGACTAACATTAGGGCTTTGGTGCTGCGAAGATTTATCACCCTCAAGTTTCACATTCCCCAAACTAAGCTTAAAAACGAGATCATTGTTATTATAAGTTAGCAAATCAAACACTTACACACATGGCTTAATTATATGCTTAAACTCCCTTATTCCTAGGTGTATCTCTTATATTTTATTTTTGTCTTAGAATGATCATGAAGATGCATTTTTGGACTTATTTCGATAGTTTATTAAGGCTGAAAGCAAAGTAGGACTATTTGATAAATAGTTAGCTAAAGGACAAAATCTCTTAAAACTGCTTCTCGGGATATCAAAAAGTTCATATCTTGGCATAACTCGCTTCACGATTTGAGACCTTTCTCGGGCCGATATTTGGCATGTACTTCATACTTCATATCTTCGAGAGACGTTCTTGAGATAATGGTCTTCTCATCGTTAATAGAGTTTCTTCACATGGAGACTTTTGAGGGGTACTCCAACTTTGTTGACCACGACTTCATGATTATTTCTTCAATCGCTAATTGGGATTTTGGGATACAACGATCCGCCTCCTTTTCGGACTTGGATCTATTTATCCTCATACCTTGTTAGGGTCTTTTCGGATAGACTTCTCCATGATCTTTATGGGAGTTGTTTGCTTTTCGTTGTGAGTCTTGATCCTTCATATTGATTTTGGGAATAATGCTTTTCACATCACCTTAGATCTTTAGCAATAAGATTGAATCCTCATGCCTTGTTAGGGCCTTTTCGGACTCGCCAATCTTCGCGCCCCGCTTCATAAGTTATGCCTTGGCTATGAACTCTTATCATTACCGAGCAACTTTTAAACGATCTTGGGCTAGAAGCTAAGTAACTTTTCAAATCGTACGACCTTACTTATTGCAGATAAATTATTAGCAAGTGATGGGAGAATAGGCACATAACTACACCAAGTGAGCTTGTGCAAGAATACCGACTTATAATTGACTCTATCATTTCTCGTTCTCCACAATTTAAAATCTCAAGTAATGAGACTCGTGGATGCTTAGCCTAATAAACCAATTAAGGTCTACATGGTTAAGGATACTAGCTAGAATAAACTTGGATAAGTCTATTCGGGTTGAGTCAAAATAATCGCAACAGGCCTAATATGTCAAAGATTTCAAAACTAGCTACACCACTTTATTAATATTTTTGACTTTATTGCCGGATATATACATATGAAAGCAACGATAAAAAATTAAAAAATACGACTAAATGGCCAAAGTTAATTAAAAATTTGAAAAATGTTGAAAAAGATGATTTTCCGGTTAAATGAAGGCATTTTCATGGAAAAGTCCACTTAAAACTTCGATAGAAGCCCCCTACACTTAAGATAAACATTGTCCTCAATGTTTAAGCATGTGGGAAAAGTCTCCCCTACACTTATGACATTGTGTACGTTGGTTAAATCAAGTTAAGGAAGAGACGACTAACGTGATCAATTTCAAATGTGAGTATGAAGAAAATTGAATCACGATAGTTGAAAGATAGAACCGGATTTCGGATAACACGGGAGCACGGTTCTTCAAAGGTTCCAAAAGTGCATTCATCCCTGTAATCACATCACCATACAAACACAAACAACCTATAGAGGTCCCCCTACACTTAGGAGGTTAAAACGGAAAAGGATAGATACTCGGGCTGCCTCCCGAGGAGCGCTTGTTTTTGATAACCGAGTCACGAGCCTGACTCGACCCAAAATTAGTTCATGGGAAACGTGGTGAGGGATGGAATCATCTCATGAGAGATGTCCTCACCAAGGTACAACTTCACTCGTTGGCCATTCACCTTAAAATTAGGTCCATTAGGTTGAGCGAGCTCGAGAGTACCATATGGAAAAATTTGGGCAATGGTGAATGGGCCGGACAACCGAGATTTCAGCTTGCCCGAAAATATTTTCAACCGAGAGTTAAAGAGTAAAACTTTGTCTCCAACTTGGAACTCTCGGTTTTTAATCTTAGAGTCGTGAATGAGCTTAGTCCTTTCCTTATAGATCAAAGAATTTTCATAAGCCTCATTCCGGAGTTCATTCAGCTCATTGAGTTGGATCTTGCGTAGGTCACCGGCTTTGTTGATATCGAAGTTAGCCCACTTCAAGGCCCAGTAAGCCTTGTGCTCCAACTCAATGGGGAGGTGGCATGCTTTCCCGTACACGAGACGATATGGTGTACAACCAATCGGAGTCTTGTATGCGGTACGAAAAGCCCACAGAGCATCATCAAGGTTATCGGCCCATGAGGCACGATGCTCTCCCACGGTTCGTTCAAGAATTCGCTTTAATCCTCGGTTAGAGATTTCAGCCTGGCCATTAGTTTGTGGGTGGTATGCGGTGGAAAGATGATGATTGACACCATACTTAGCCATGACTCTCGCAAATTGATCATTGCAAAAATGAGTCCCGCGATCACTAATAATGGTACGAGGCACACCGAATCTAGCGAACAACGACATCAAAAAGTTACAAACCACCCTTGCGTCATTAGTGGGTAAAGCTTTGGCTGCAACCCATTTTGAAACGTAGTCAACGGCTACAAGGATGTATTTGTTTCCTTTAGATGAAGGGAATGGCCCCATAAAGTCGATACCCCAAACATCAAAGATTTCACATTCTTGTATGAAACTTTGAGGCATCTCATCTTTATGTGTGATCTTGCCTTGTTTTTGGCAAGCATCACAATGTTTAACCATCTCGTGAGCATCACGGTAAATGGTGGGCCAATAAAATCCCGAGTCAAACACTTTTTTGGCGGTGTAGTTGGGACCAAAGTGACCACCGGTGGGTCCTTTATGGCAAGCTTCGAGAATGTCTAAAGCTGCCGGTCCATCAACACATCGGCGAATAATCAAATCAGCACATTGTTTGAATAGATACGGGTCATCCCAAAAGTAAGTCTTAATATCTTTGAAGAACTTTTTCTTTTCTTGGGATGTTAACCCGTCGATGAGAATTCCACCCGCCAAGTAGTTTGCAATGTCCGCAAACCACGGGGCTTCATTATTACTCGAGTTGATAGACATGAAGGTCTCCAGGGGAAAAGAGTCATTGATTTATTTGTTCGGATGATCCCCTTGATAAGGATCCTCAAGTCTACTGAGATGATCCGCGGCTAGGTTTTCAACTCCTTTTTTTCGCGAATTTCGATTTTAAATTCTTGGAGTAGCAAAACCCAACGAATAAGTCTTGGTTTGGAATCTTGTTTAGTTAACAAGTACTTCAACGCGGAATGATCGGTATACACGATGGTGGTAGAAAGGAAAAGATAGGGGCGTAATTTTTCAAAAGCATAGACAACAGCTAAAAGCTCTTTTTCGGTTGTCGTGTAATGCAATTGAGCCGCTGTCATTGTCTTGCTAGCGTAAATGGATCGGTTGGAAGTGTTTCTTAACTCTTTGGCCCAAAACCGCTCCAATAGCATAGTCGATAGCATCGCACATCAACTCAAAGGGAAGCTCCCAATTAGGGGTAACCAAGATCGGTGCCTTAGTTAGGGTTATCCTTAAGAAGGTTGAAGGCTTCAATACACTCTTTGGAAAAGATAAAAGGAGTATCTTTTTCCAAGAGGTGGGTCATCGGGCGAGCGATTTTAGAAAAATCTTTGATAAAGCGACGGTAGAAGCCCGCATGACCCAGGAAACTTCTCACACCCTTCACGGTTGAAGGTGGAGGAAACTTAGCGATAACATCGACTTTAGCACGGTCCACTTCAAGACCGGCTTTGGAGATTTTGTGTCCTAGCACGATTCCCTCTTTTACCATGAAATGGCATTTTTCCCAATTAAGAACAAGGCGAGTGTCTTCACACCGCTTAAGCATACGTTCTAAATTGGCAAGGCAAGCAGAGAAAGAATCGCCATAAACCGAGAAATCATCCATGAATACTTCCATAGTTTCTTCAACCATGTCATGGAAGATAGCCATCATACACCTTTGGAACGTCCCAGGAGCATTGCATAAACCGAAAGGCATACGTTTGTAAGCAAATGTTCCGTAGGGACAAGTGAATGTGGTCTTTTCTTTGTCTGTGGGATCGATGGGAATTTGAAAATACCCGGAGAAACCGTCTAAAAAGCAGTAATAGTCATTACCAGCTAGACGCTCGAGCATTTGATCCATGAAAGGAAGAGGAAAATGATCTTTTCTCGTGGCATCATTGAGTTTGCGATAGTCAATACAAACTCTCCACCCAGTAACAAGACGAGTGGGAATCAACTCGTTGTGTTCATTGGGAATAACAGTTATTCTGCCCTTCTTGGGCACACAATAGACGGGACTTACCCATGGCGAATCCGAAATAGGGTAAATCAAGTCGGCATCTAGAAGTTTGATAAACTCTTGTTTGATGACGTCATGAATGCGAGGATTAAACCTTCTTTGGCTTTAGATTGCGGGTTTAAAGTCATCTTCCATGAGAATCTTGTGAGTACAGAAGTTTGGATCAATTCCGCGGATATCGGAAATTTTCCAAGCAATTGCCTTCTTATGATCTTTAAGCACGGCGATGAGGCGAGATTTATCTTCTTCTTTCAAGTCCTTAGCAATTATGACGGGCGACTTCTTCTTATCTTCAAGGAACACGTACTCGAGATGGGCGGCAACTCCTTAAGTTCTAAATCTGGAGGATTTCCTATGGGAGGCGGATTCAAAGTCGGTTCATCGATAGGAATAGCCGTGGGAGATGGTGGAGAAATATGGTCCTCTTTGAGAAGGTTCTCAATGAGTCGAATGTCTTCATCCCAATCGGTGGGAGAATCATCATGTTCTAAGTTCACATCTCCTATGGTGGCTTCAAGATCTTTCCAAAGGAAATCACTTTCTCCAAATAGAGCAAGTGATGAATCAATAGAGGAAGCGGTCTCAACATTGGGAGGAGAGGTAGGAATACTTTTACAAGCATCTTTGAAGTGTTCTTCACAAGCCTCATCAAGGACGTCGATACAATTGACACTCTCGTATGAATAAGGTTGTTTAGAAAGCTTTCCCATGTTGAAGACGACTTTATCGTCACCAACTCTCATGATAAGCTCACCCGCTTCAACATCGATGAGAGTGCGATCGGTCCTCAAGAATGGACGTCCAACGATTAATGGCACACGAGGGTCCATATCGTAGTCGACCACGACGAAATCGGCAGGAAAATTGAATTTGTCGACTCCTACAAAAACGTTTTCGGCTATCCCCACTGGATAAGCAACCGTACGGTTAGCTAATTCCAAAGTCATTTTGGTGGGGACTAGCTCTGGGAGGGATAATTGCTTCCAAACGCTTAGAGGCATTAAATTAATACTGGCACCTAGATCGGCTAGGGCCATGCAATTCTCTACTCCCGGGAAGTTGCAAGGGATTAAGAAGCGACCCGGATCACCAAGTTTGGTTGGCAATTTCCTTAAGAGCACTGCAGAGCAATTCTCATTAAGTTGGGTATTAGCAATATCAAGAAGTTTCTCCTTGTCGCTAAGAAGATCTTTGAACATTTTCGCATATTTGGGCATGTGAGCGAGAGCCTCAGCGAAGGAGATGTTGAAATTCAATTGTTTAAACATTTTGAGAAAGTTTGAAACCTGAATATCGTCCTTGCTTTTGAGCTTCTCTTTCCTCAACCTTGAGGGATAAGGTATATCGGAAGAAGAGGAAGGCTTTGGAATAGTAGGATTACTCACATCCTTGGGTGGAGGAGGGGTAGAAGTAAGAGGTGGAGAAATTGGGGAAGTAGAAGGATGAGGAATAGGAGCAGGTGACTCGTTTTCCTTAGTCACAATCACTGGTGGAGGTATAGGAAGCTCGGGTTCCTTGGTACCTTTGCCACTACGAGTGGTGATTGCTTTCATCTCCCCTCTTGGATTCGCAATGGTGTTACTCGGAAGAGTACCCGAAGAAGAGGGTTGATTACCTTGGAAGAAACTAGCCATCATGTTCCTTAAGTCATTCGTTTTACTTGCCAAAGTGTTTCTCATATCAGCTCGAAGATCGTTCCCTTGTTTCACCATGTCTGCTTTCAAGTTGAGCACTTCCCGCTGGAGATTGTCCACGATCACATCATTAGTCCTCATGTAGGTTCCAATATCTTGGTGTAATGTGGTGGGTTGATTGGGAGGAGCATTGTAGGCGGGTGGTTGATAAGCAGGTTGTTGGTAAACTTGGTTGTTTCTTTGAGGTGGATATGGTTGTTTTTTAGGTGGTTGGTATGGTGCACGAGGTTGTTGTTGAGGAGGGCGATTGAGGTTTTGTTGTTGGTTTGGGTTGTTAGGAGGAAAAACGGGCGGGGAAAGAAAGTTGTTTGAGCGGTAGCTAAGCAACTTGCGGTCTGCTTGAGGACGAGCTTGATAAGCGGCCGGAGGATAGGTACCGTATGCTGCATTAACATTCTCAGAAGGATAGTCTTGGGTGGAGGTACAAGTGTTGTAAGAGTGACGACCCCCGCAGATTTCACATGGTTGGCTAACAGCATTGACTTGAGCGTCTTGAGCGTTTTTAGCGTTGATGCTGTTGATGTTTTTAGCGGTGTGGGTAACAAGCGATTCAAGAAGCGACGTAATTTTGTCAAGTCTCTTGTCATTGTCACTAGTACTAGCACTAGCGGCATTGGTCCGAACACTCTTGGTTTGCACACGAGACTTATTTTCAATAATATCCCAAGCGGCATTAGAAGTCTTAACCAAAATATTACCCCCCGATGCACTATTTAGTGAATCTTGGTCATTCATGCTTAAACCATTGTAAAAAGTATTAATTTGGTGCACTTTAGTAAAACCATGTTGTGGGCACTTTCTTAAAAGATCTTTAAAACGGTCCCAAGATTCACTAAAAGACTCATCGTACTTTTGTTCAAAATTAATGATTTCATTCCGCAAAGCGGTAGTACGAGAGGGTCGGAAAAAGTAGTTTATAAATTTGGTCTACAAATCCGTCCACGTCAGAATACTTTGTGGCGGTTCCTTTGCAAGCCAATGCCGGGCTTGTCCCTCTAAGGAGAAAGGAAAAAGTTGTAAACGGATTACCTCTTGTGGAACACCATTGAATTTAACCGTATTTGTGAGTTGCAAGAACCTTTTGATGTGGTCATGAGGATCATCAATGGTACTCCCCAAGAATGGTTGAGCAGAGACCATCTGAATAAAGCCGGATTTAAGCTCAAAGTTGTTGGCTGCAATCGCGGGTATGACAATTGGATCATTGTTGCCGTCTACATGTGCTTGCAAAAGTTCAATCATAGAGCAATTGTCTGGTAGAGGCTCATTGTTGTTGTTATTGTTGTTTAGAGGTGGATTGTTATTGTTGTTGTTTTGAGGTGGATTGCTATTGTTGTTGTGTACACCGCCCATGTCTAAGTCTTCGAGAGGCTCGGGATCTTGATAAGACGTTGATCGTGTACGCATGCACCTACAAAAGAACTAACAAAGCAAAAAAGAAATATTTTTGGTTTTTATGTTTTTTAATTTTTAGGATTTTTGAAAATTTTATATATTTTTTTTTAGGATTTTTGAAAATTTTTATGAAAAGGTAACGTTCACGGTGAACGGATCCCAAAATCCAAGTTCTCACAAAAAACTGTTAATCTTAACGAGAAGAGCCGGCAGCGGCGCCATTTGATACATGAGTTTTTGTATGGTTCAGATTATGAGTTTTTGATACATGAGTTTCTCTATGATACATGAGTTTTTGATACAAGAGTTTTCGTTGGGTTCAGATTTAGTCTCTCGGAATCTTCTCGAATTGATCACAGCTCAAAGTAGAATGATTGTTCTTGGTGACAAATAAAGGGTTTGGTTTTCTATTCTACTAAAAGATTAATGAGTGAAGTAAATAAAAGTAAACTAGAAGCAATTAATTAATAAAAATAAAACTTGAATTCAAATTAAAATAAAACAGTAACTAAGAATACCCTGAAAAAGTTGCTTGATTCGGAATGTATGCTTGATTCAGAATATCCAAGGTAAAAGCTTGATTCGGAATAATGTTGTTGATGCGGAATAACCAAAGAAATGCTCTATCCGGAATAATCATTAAGAATAGTTCATTCGGAATAAAGGGTCATGCGGAATAAAAGCTCCATGCGGAATAAATAGCTCATGCGGAATAAATGGTCCATGCGGAATAAAATTCTTATGCGGAATAAAATTCTATTCGGAATAAAATGCTTATGCGGAATAAAGGGTCATGTGGAATAAAAGGCTTATGCGGAATAAAGGCTTATGCGGAATATAAGGTTTATGCGGAATAAAAGGTGATTCGGAATAAAATGCTTATGCGGAATAAAGGGTGATCTGGAATAATGGATATTCCGGATAGATGAACTTGATGCGGAATAAAAATTCACAAAGCTTGACCCGGAATACTGGGGACGATGAAGAACTCAGAAAAAAACAGGGGAATACGAATTTTAACAAAATCAACCAAGTTTTCAACCAAAACTTAAACAAAATTAAACACTAATCATCTACTAACCATAAACATCAAATCCCAACAATAAAAACACAAAACCCACTAACTTTTGAAGATCAAATCAACCAAATAAGAACTTTAGAACTTTGAATAAAAAGAGAAGATGAACAAGATGAATGGAAGGATTATATTAAATGATTAAGGTTTAAACAATCAAAGGGAAAGATTAAGAACTTATAAGATTAAAGATTAAATCAAGAAAAATGAAATCACCAAACACCCTAATGGTGTTGGTGATACCTACGAACAAGAAGAAAAAGAGAGAAAGACAAAAACTAAAAACTGGCCAAAATGTGTGATGGGAGCTCTATATATATGCCTTGTCCTTGGTTGGTGAGTGGGCTTTCTCCCTTTCTTCTTGTCTTCTCGTCTATTCAGAAAAATGGACGTTTTCGATTCTGATTCGGGATTTGTCGTCGAATAAACTCATCTTTTAATTTTTTCGTTTAATAGACTTGAGTTCTTTCGACATATGTAAATCTTCCATCTTTGGTCCTTTTCTTCGATAAATCTTCAAATAGGCCCATTGACTTCAAATCTTTTGCATCTCTTGGACAATAGACTTCTTCGTGAGTCTTTTTCTTCGATAAAACCCGTGCAATCCCATGTTTTCTTCAATATTCATCCGGTTGACTCTGAAAACACAATAAATACAAAAACCACGCATAATTCCAAACAAATGATATTAAATACGCGTTTTGGTCTCGTTTTAGCAAGGAATAAGTGGTAAAAGGATGGGTGTTTTCACACCTATCACATATGTTAAGGGGGAGCATTTAGTTGTCAAAAACGCTAAAGGTACAAAAAACTCTTGATATTTACATCACAAGTACCTTAGTGATTTTAAGGAATTTTTTCATGAAGACGAATAGTTACCCAAAACACACTTAACTCATGACGAATGTGGTGACAAAAGGGTGGTAGGATTAGGTACTAGTCTAATGATTCTTCTAGAACCAGAGGAATATTCCCAAGGACTATTCCATAGACAAAAAATAGAAGTCCTTAGGAAAGATGGAGAATGGATTGTGAACGAAGCTGAATGCCGACCAGGTACTGATGCTAGCACTGGAACAATCACAACAAGGTGCTAGTAATGATGTATTGGTAAGCATTGAGTGGGTCAAAGAATGAAAAAGAAATGTAAAGATAAAGGGTGTAAAGAAAGAAGCCCTACTTACAACTTAGGCAGAAACCAGGTCAACTCATTTTGAAGACGAAAGTATCATGGACCCAATGATGCGATGCACAACCCCTCCCAGCCAACTCAAATATCTCTCAAAAGATATTTGTTTTAATGTCACGGAGCTCAACACGTTATCTATTGGTTTATTCACTCCGAATAAGTTGATATTGAAAAGGTGGCAATCCTCTCCAGCCTCCGATCACCCAAAACAAAATGCACTATTGAGTCTAGAGCCACGAGATCATCAAAAGACTCATTAGGACACAATTTGAAAAACAAGAAAGATTTTTTTTATGAGTCCTACGCTATATTCTTGTAGTATTGCCAGAACATCTAAGTGATACGAAAGTATTACAATGAAGATGGAAATCCTGCTTGAGCCAACATCAACAAGCTGATGGTAGGTGACACGTGCGGTTCTTTAAGAACTAATATTGTGATAACTGGAAAGAAACGTTGGTTTAACTCTTAATTGAGATTAAACTTGTTCCAGGGCCTCTACGCATTATCTAAATGATCTTGCCAGAAAACTCAGAGTGACACTCTTTAGTGTTCAAAGTGAAGAATGGAAATCCTTCCAGTGTCAACCTCAAACAGCACTGCGGTAGGTGACAAGCAAGATTCTATCAGAATCAAGCTCGTGACAACTGGAAAGAAACGAGGGTGAATATCTTAATTTAAATTCACTTGTTCCAGGATCATGAATTGACGGCTTCAATCATAAGGATATTTCTTATCCAAATGATTCACTCTTTATGTTCGCAGTCAGCTTTGGACGGTCGAATAAAGAGAACGGGTTTACCCGCGAAAGCTTGTCAAGGAGATCTTTAATTAGAGCTACCTGTCACAAGTACGATACTTATTATCGTCCAACGGTCTTCACCGACCGGAGGTAAAATGCTACCGAATTAGAATAAAATGTCAAAGCCATTTTATTTGTGTCTTATTATGTTGCGGCATTTGAAGAAGGTGGCGTTGCGGTGTACCAACTGAAGTCGTCCTCACATACTTACTCCTTCTGCATCAAACATTTCAGCAAATTCAAGAAAGTCTGACCTAAAAGTCTTCCGCTGTATCAACTCTAAAACTTTCAAGAATTCAACAAAGGATAGGTATGTGGGACATGAAGTCACGAAGAGGCGAACATCACAAGAAGGCAAAGACTGCACGTGAAAGGTCAAAAGGAGCATGTTCTAAGCCAAAGCCTGATGATTAATCAACACATATTCACAAGAATGAAGTAAAGAAAAGGAAAAAAAGAGAAAGTGGACTACGAGCACGAGAACGAAGATCTAACATGCTAGATTAGGACTTAGTAATTTGGAGTGACCTCCCTTTGGGGGAGATTGTTGGAAATACGTTTTTCGTATTTAGAAAGTCTCGGTCACTCCAACAATATAGTTAAGGGCTCGTAGTATAGTTTAATTAAAGTTTACTTAAGCCCGGCCCATGTGCATGCTCATGGGCCGGAGGCCCAAGTCCACTTAGGGACTTGGGTATATAAACCCCTTTCCACCATGGAAAGGGGTGTTGGTTGTTTTATTTTCTCACATAATACATTCATATTTTCTCTCATCTCTTTCACTACTTTCTCTCTCTAGAAACAAAAACCCTATTGATAAGTCAAAGATTATCATACTTCTACACCTCTACTGGACATAAGGTACGGATTTCCCGTCCTTCAGTAAGGACAATCTCTTCCTTCATTAGGATTTCCCGTATGCAGCCAACTGTTTTCCCCAATAGTTATAGATTAAATGCTTATGTTTATAAGTTACCTTAGCCATATACATGCATGACCAGTTTCACCTAGTTATAGAGGTAACATAACCATAACACTAGAGGCACTAGTGTTATGACTTCACCACGGCGGAGTGATAGCTCGTGGCATCCCTTTTTAGTTATTTGGCCATTATATTATTATATTATCATGTGGGGCGTATGGGTGCATCCTAGTTACATGTTTCACTCAGAATTTCATGGTGAATGTGGTGTGTGCCTTGCATCCTTCACAAGGAGTTGATCCCTCCTACCAACTTACCAATTAATTAGAGGCATCCCCTCTAATTTTCATGACAAGGTCACCCCTCCAAGTATTCATGCACGTTGTTGACCTCATGACCTATATTGGCTATTTTGGTACCTTAACTAATACAGATTTTCATAAGTAACATAAGCTATGTTTTTAGAACTAAAACCAGTTAACATGACAGACAACTAGGTTTCCAGGACTTATTCATTTCCGCTTCCATTCATGCTTTATACTCTTTATATGCTTCCATATTCTATGTTTTCCATGCTTAATTGTATATCCGTGCACTGAGGGTTATGCTCAGCCATCTACTTTTCCATGTTCCCAAACGGCAGGTACCCAAGGACGCAAGTAGGAACTCTAGAGTATGTGAATTCGGATTGGAAGCTATCCGGCCTCTTTTACCTTATGCCTTTATTCCTACTTTGTCATACGTTACTTCTTTTGGACATTGTTTAGTCCTTTCCATTTACAGTACTTATATTGCTTGTGTGTGTGTTACTAGACTACTGATGTTTGATTCTGGTATTTCTATTTATGGTCATGAATGTTTAGACATTTACCTTGCATGCTTTGATGACACACCATAATCTACTGTAGCATTCTACCCTATTAAATGGGGTGTTACAATTATGGTATCAGAGCCAAGGTTTCGACCTGTAGCTCTGTAAACCATGACCTGTGACTTACGGGTAGTCACTAGTGGCTTCCTAGAACTGACAGTTGGTTTTCATGCATTCATTCATTTTCATTTTATTTCATGCATTCATATCATTGTAGCAGGTTTATGACTATGTAATGGTTGGTACATGACTGGCCCTATTTAGTCGCATGTGCTTTTATCGAAACTTTTAACATTGGGACATGTATTTTGTTTTGAGTGAACTGACCATAGGCGTTCACTCCCGTTCATATAAAAGTTTTATAAACTGCATCATGCATTCTACATTGTTTCATGCATTATAAAATGATTCATTGATTTATACATTGTTCATGCATTTTTATGTTATCTCATTTCAGATTTATGATTTATGTTGCATTTTGTTGTTTTAAACTGTCAGATGGTGAACTCACACAATACTCCAGATTTGGCAGCAGCTGTCAATGCAGCTCTGCAAGCCCTCCTTCCCTAACTCAGCAATGAAATCAGAGACGAACAAATAGTTGAAAATTAAAAGTTTCGATAACTAGGTTTTAGTTAGGAAAATTGTTCGTTGAAAGCGGTCTAATCGAATTGATCTGGTTTAACTATGCGACTCAGTCGTTCTTTGGTGAAACAAATAGTTGTGTTGTTGTAGTATTAAAAAGTGCAAAACTTTAAAGTAAAAGGGCGTTAAAGTAAATCTAAGACTAATTTAAAGTAAATGGCAGCTATTTAAAAGCGTGACTAAAATTAAAAGGCACTAAAAGTAAATAACGCAAACATAAAACTATCTAAGGCAAACTTAAAACGTAACTAAAACTTAAAACTAAGGCAAGGCTAAAAATAAATCTAAGGCAAGAAATCTTAAAGTGAAACTAAATAAAAAGGCGGGAAAAATAAAGCTTGAAAAGTAAAAACAGAAAATTAAAAACTGGAATTAAAGGAACCTGAAAATTAGCTCATCCGGAATAATACCCTCTTGCGGAATAAACATTCATCCGGAATGTCACCTTCGTTCGGAATGTTCTTCTTTACTCGGAATATTCACCAATTACCTTGATCCGGAATAAATTGCTTACTCGGAATATGTCACCTATCCGGAATAAACTTCTCTATTCGGAATGTTGGTCTTGATTCGGAATGTTGCTGTAGATCCGGAATAATTCTTGATCCGGAATAATAACTCCTTGATCCGGAATATGTCACTTATTCCGGATGGAAGTCCTTGATCCGGAATGTGTCCTTGATTCGGAATGTCTGATATTCCGGATGAACCGTTTGATCTGAAATAATAAATTATTCTGAATAGACGAATTGATCCGGAATGTTCTTGCTGATCCGGAATAACTTCTTGATCCTTAATATTCGATATTCCGGATGAATCACCTTGGCTAAATCGTTGATCCGGAATGTTGAAGATTCCGAATAGAGCACTTTGATCCGGAATAATTAATTATTCCGGATGAATGACTTTGATACGGAATATTTTCAGCAAACCCCTTCACACGGAATAACTTGCTTGATTCGGAACGTTTCCTGGGAGCAGATCAGTAACAAACAACCCGAAGAACAAGGGATACAAGGATAATACAGATCTAATAAAAACTTAACAAAATCAACCACAAGATTAAATCAATCTAATCAAATAAAATCTATTAATCATAAACAAACAATCCAAAACAATCAAACTAACAAATCTAACCAAAATAATCAAAACCCACTTAAATAAACCAATAAAAATCAAGAACATGAACATAAACAATAAAGCATGAAGATTAAGATCAAATAAAGAAAGGTAGATAAGAGATTAACAAGAAAAAGTAAATATTGACAAGAAAAGTAAATGGAAACTTACTTGAAATTAAATGTAATTAAGGTGCAAGACAAGGTATTTAAATTTGACAAGAATTAAATGGACATGAATTTAAAGGTGCAAGTAAATAAAACGGAAGAAATAGTGTGTCAAACTATCCAACAAAATGAAATGATTATCCTAATGATCTATATATAAGGGAGGATTAGGGAGTGCTTAGGAAGCTTCCTCCCCTCCTTCATTTTTCCTTAATTGCACCATTAGGTCCTTAAGCCTTTAATCTTCTTTAATCTTGGACTTTAATGACTTTTGGCTCGGGATTTTTTTTTTGAACTCGTCTTGTAATTCTTCAATAAATTAGACTTGAGTTCTTCGGCTTTTAGTAAACTTCCGTCTTTTGACTTTTTCTTTGATAAATCTTCAGAATTGGTCTTGGACTTCCGTTCTTTTTGCACTCTTGACTTCTCGACTTCGTCTTTCGTCTTTTTCTTCGATAAAAGCCCTGAATGCCTGTGTTTTCTCCACTTTTCACCTTTTCGTCCTAAATCACAACAAAAACACAAACCACGTATAATTCCGACATAAATGACATAAAATACACGTTTTGGTCCGGTTATTATTGTAATTAAGTGGTAAAAATGTGACACCCTAGAATCGAGGTCATTAACGATACCCTAAATTACGCCAATTTTTGAAATTTTTAATAAATTTTAATTTCTATACTTATGAGTATTTTGGTTAAAGCCGATGTTCGAGGTTATAATTTTTACGTTTGACGTTTTAAGAAGGACGATGACGATTACGATCCCGAGGGATGCCCAATTTTATATAATTTTTGACGATTTATCGATAACGTAATTTTTCGAGAATTTTATTTATGGTTCGTGTTAAGTTGAGTCGGGTGAGTTTTATAGCCTTCCGAGTACATTTAAAGTATCCCAAAAACATTTTGGAGCGTTCGGGAAGATTTCCGACTCCCGTAAAATTTTCAAAATTGACAAATGAGTCGAACCCGCAAGGTTTTGAGGACGTTTTCTACTTAAGGACAAAAGAAGCTAAATATTGCCATTTGGTCCCTCCCAACCCACCAAAAAGGCCAAAAGTGACAAACACACAAACACATACAAAACTTTCACCAAAAATCAAACTCTCTCTCCTTCCTTTCTCTCTAAAGCCGACGGACACCCCCAACACCAAGAAAATTCACCAAAAATCTTTTTCCACTTGATTTTCCTAAAAACTAAGGTTAGACCACATCTAGTTTGGTCATTCCCTACATGTTCATGTGCTCAAATCCCACATGCATTAACAAAAATTTTCCAAGATTTTTCAAGATGATCCAAATTCGTTTTTGTGGCTAAATGTGCTAATGCATGTTGATTTTATGAGTAATGGATGCAAGAACACCAAGAAAACCCACCAAAATCAATTTGGTTGTGGTGATTGGGGCACCCAAACCCCACGGCAATGGGGGTGTTTGGGGAGCCATGGTGGTTGTTGATTTTGAGTGTTGTTCTTATGTTTGGTTTATTGTTTTAGGATGTTTTACATAGGTTTATCTAGTTGCATGTTCATTTCTTTGAATTTTTGATTTTGAGATTGGTTGATCAATAGGGGTAGGACTGAAATTTGATGTTAGGATATGTTTGGGAAGGCTTAGGATGATGTTTAGTGGTGGTTAGAAGGCTTGGAATCGAGCCTAAGTGCGTTTTTGGTATGGTCATTTTTAGGCAGAAACATTTGGTCCATTTCATAAAAATTATTTTTTTTCCAGGACTTGAAAACTAAATGTAGTTATAGAGGGTCTTCCTAGCTTTAATTTGGTATAAGGTAGAGCCCGTGACTCAAAACGAGCTAAAAGTTATGACATTTTAAAGATCGGGTACCGGGAGACGAGGACTTTCATAATCCGAATTTGTGCAAAGTTTTAGTCAAATCCCGAGGGTCACAAGTATAAATTGGTAAATGGTCAAGGGTCAAAATTTGGTCCCTAACCTGTACAAATGAGTCTATATGTTGACTTAGGTGTCAAAGAAGTCAAAGGTACTTTTCATATAGGTCAAAGAGGTCAAAATTGGTCGAAGCGCAATTTCAGCCCGTAAAATGTAGTCGTGGAAAAGAGTTGCGTAACGGGTCGTAAAAGTAAAAACTTTTATTGGGCTTAAAAAAATGTTATCTACAGGTCTTATAGGATTTTTGGAAATTTTGTCAAATTTTATAAGTGTGGTTAAATAAGGTAAAACAGCCCGTACTTTAGTCAAGTACCGGCGAGAATGAGTAAAAATGGACAACATAAGTAATGAGAACGAATGGTATAAAATGAGTGATACTTGTTATTTTGTTTTTGGCGTGAGTTATACTTGTCCTAAGTGACTAGTATATATGTATTTTATACAGTACCGTAAGTATTTAAAATGAGAATACTCATTACGCGTTATTTGTGATAGGTGTTGATTTAACCGGGCATCCGTTTCGTCGTCAGTGATCATCCCTCGAACTACCGACTACTTAAGATATAAGGTGTGAATTTATAGCCTCGCTTATACTTATTTCAAATTGTTTTACCCGCGAGGGAAATGCATGCTAGTTTTTAAAAGGAACGTATATCATGAATGATTGTTAGACCCGAAAGTTGCCTTAGAAATTGTGTTGAGTACCAAAGTTGCAAAAGTCCCTAAAATCATGAACTATTAACTATTGTCCTGCCCTCGAGTAGGGGGAAATAGCCGCTTATGCAATTTGTAGTACTACGGGGTTAACGACCCAATGCTAGCCGAGAAGATGTACTTATAGTAAGTTCTGCGGTAGATTATTTTGTATGAGAAATAAGGTATAATTGCAACTGATGCCTTTAGAAGGGGCACTGGTTTCATCTGAATCACGCCAGTATTTATTACGCGGGTGATTGAGTTAACGGATTAGTGTCATGAGCTTAAACACAATTGTCAGTATCCTGATTATAGATTGTTTGATCGACAAGACTATAAATGATCACGAATGGTTTTTATTATATATACGTTCAAATGGATTGTAAAACCTATGAATTCCACTCAACGTTTTCGTTGACCAAATTTTTGGCATGTGTTTCAGGTAACCGCTGAGGTGTAGGATGGAGCATGCATGGGATGGATGTTGTGTGTACGGCTTGGTGTCCGCTTGTTTTTCCCTCCTTTTTCTACTTAAACATTTTAAGTTTAATGTTATGTTGTTGTAAAACTGAAGTTTTTGGGTTGAGATTCATGGGGACCGAAAACGCTAAACTCTGTGCACCATTTGGGGTTGGAAAAACTGTGGACATGTATCATCTAACAATTTTAAATTTCAAGTTTTAATTTGACGTCTTTTTAGCGTCGTTTGATATATCTTGTGTGCAATGAATACTGTGTAGAACCCATTGTTGTAGTTCCGCTGCGCATAGCAATTGTGGGGGTGTTACAGATTGGTAATCAGAGCCACGAGTTATAGAGAACTAGGTCGTTTTTGAAAATCCTAAACTATAACTTTTGGTGTCGTAAGAAAGGGTCCAAGCACACACAACTATCCTGCATGGCTCCGGTAAGATTTATTGTTGTATTTATGGCATTTGACGTATACTTTTGAGTAAAGTATATATGTGGGTAATTATTACGTAAGTATGGAATTACTATATGTAGACGTTGAATTTTACGTGAAATATCCGACATCGTAATTTTCATATTAATCATGCATGAGCATCATATTATTACATTTCGGGCATATGTACCACCTTTGCATTGCATTTGCATGCATGTATTTATAACTATTGTATAATTACTTATATACCCTCCGAAATTCGCTATTATTGCAGGAATGGCCGAGGTACCGCCCAACGATAACGGGAACGATTACGTCGTAGGTCACGAAGGGGGACCGTTTCCTCCGAACCCGCCGGACAATAATAATGGATGGATCGCTCCAGAAGACGAAATAGGGCCGGAAAACGACAATGACGAAAGTGAGGTGGATAATTTCAGCATGAGTAGTGACGAGAGTGAGGATTCCGAAGAAGAGCCCGAGGAGCTAATGGATGATGGCATTCCCGAGGATGCCGTAGGCCAGACCGAACCCGATTTGTTTCAATCCCCGAATTCGCCGAAGGGTTATTAGGTACCACCGACCGGTCGTTATGAGCAGCAACCCTTTAATCGCCCGATGGAAAATTGTAAGGATTATTTGAGAACCGTGCCAGGATTGGTTAGAGTAAGTAATGGGAGCAGTGGAGAGTCCAGCAAGTCATCCAAGTCGCCATCGATTCATGAGAACATTACAAGGGTCTACTTTCCGAGACCGAGACACTACTGGGATCCCGCAGGTCGTTTGGGGAGGATGGAAAGGTTTATGTATGAGCGGTTTGTAGTTGAGACTAGGGTGATTAAGAAGTTTGATAAGACTGAAAGGGAACACCAAAGACTGTTGGAAAGGACGGCAAGGATTGAGTATGACGGGAATGTGAACAAAAGTGACATCAACAGTTTATGATCAATGGTTGCAAATTTAAGTGCTAGTCTTGACCGTGTTAGGGAGGATCAGGTGAGGTTGTCGAGGATGCAAAGTTGGGAGCATCGTGTGAGAGATTCATTGCCCCCGGATTGGAGATTCGTAGACGATTTAGAGATGGAGGCGAATGACTTCATGATTCAGCCGCCTACTGGAGGTGCTTGTATTTCGGTGGGAAGTCAGGTAGCGATTGAGTATGGATCCACATCAGGGACGAAAAAGGAAATGGAATGTGGGCCAGATGAAAAAGGAAAGAGAAAAGTGGATGATGTGGATGAGGACGTTAGTGATGAGGAAACCGAGGAAGACGACGACGAGCCGCCATCCAAGAGGCAGTGTGGATCACCACATGCCTAGTTACTTGTTTTGTATTTTCTTTGATCATTGTAATAGAACTATTTTAGACCTTTGTATGATGGTATTATGACGAGAAACTCAAGTACTTGATGTTTTGTGGTGAACGATTGTAGTGGCAATACTTGTCACGATTTTGGTTAATTATCAATACAATCCACGTTACCTTTCATGATCTGTGATATGTCTTAAATTTGATCTTTTGTGGTGTGAATTGATGAATATTAGTAACTCCGTAGTGATGTGTCGTTGTATGTATTTTATGTCTGGGAAACTTGATATGAATACTTACATTGTTTTTCTATTTCCCTTGTCTTGCAGAAAGAGATATTCGATAACACCATGCCTCCAAAGTTGACTGCCGATCGTGTTAACACCATGATTCAGGAAGCTATAGCAAATGCGTTGGAAGCGGACCGAGCTGGGAGAAATCAGGATCCAGGAAGGAACGCGGGGAGACAGCAAGCCCCAAGAGTGTGTACCTATTCTAGTTTTATGAAGTGCGGTCCCACGCAGTTCCGTGGAACGGGTGGAGCTTTAGAACTTAGACGATGGTTGGAAAAAGTTGAAAGTACGTTTGAAATCAGTGGTTGTGCAGAAGCGGATAAAGTGAAGTTTGCAGCTGCTACGTTTCTCGATGATGCGTTAAGTTGGTGGAATACCCAGGTAGCTACGGTTGGATTGGCTGTAGCAAATGCAAGGACGTGGAATGCGACCAAAGCTTTGTTGACAAAGAAGTTTTGCCCAGAGGAGGAATTGGGGCAATTGGAGGACGAATTGAGGCATTTGACCTTGAAGAACAACGATATAGCTGCTTACACCAGGAGATTCAATGAGTTAAGTCTTTTGTGTCCGGACATATTTGCCAATGATGCCAAGAAAATGAAGCAGTATATTAAGGGTTTATCTAGCAATATCAAAGGTGAAACAACTTCGTCAAAACCTGGAACGTTTGATGAAGCGGTTCAAATGGCACACGCTTTGATGGACGTCAAGCTTCAGGACAAGCAGAACTACATTGCTGAAGGCAACAAAAGGAAATGGGAAGCAGCACAAAGCAATCAATCCCAAGGCCAGAACCGAGGTGGAAATCGAAACAACCATGGGCCGAACCGTAATCAGCAGTTTAATCAGAGAAGGAACGAAGGGATGAGGGCAGTGACGAACCCTAGAGGTGTGAAAGTGAATCCCCATTGTGGTAAGTGCAACTTGTATCATGTTGGAAATTGCCCGCCGGCATGCGGCAAGTGTGGAAAGGCAGGTCATAGGACATCTGGTTGTCGAACGGGAGGAGTAGCCACTGGGGCTAATGCTATTAGGATGAGGGGATGTTATAGCTGTGGAGAAAGGGGTCATGTGCAAGCGAATTGCCCGAAGGCAGGAAACAGGCGGGGAGGTAATAATGCGGCTGCTGTGTATCAAGTGGGAACTGCTGATAAACCACAGGGTCCAAATGTGGTTACCGGTACGTTTTTGCTAGACGCTTGTTATGCTAGTATTTTATTTGATTCTGGCTCCGACAAGAGTTTTGTAGACGTTAGATTTAGTCGTCATATTGATCGAGAACCGGTGTTGTTAACGACTAGTTATAATGTTGAATTAGCCGATGGAAAAATTGTTAGTACGAATTCTATACTGAAAGGGTGTACCTTGAAGTTAGGAAATTACGCTTTTAAAATCGACTTGATGCCTATAGAGCTAGGATCGTTTGACGTGATTGTGGGAATGGATTGGCTAATGGCGCATAGTGCTACGATCGTCTGTGGTGAGAGATTGGTTCAGATTCCGCTGAGGAATAGGGTTTTGACGATAAAGGGAGACGAATGCACTTCTCGTTTGAAGGTGATTTCGTGTTTGAAAATGATGAAGTACGTAGAGAGCGGATGCGATGTGTTTTTGGCACAAGTTTCGAGTGATGGTGATGTAGAGGCGAGGATCGAAGAGGTACCAGTTATTTGCGAGTATCCGGACGTTTTTCCAGACGAGTTGCCAGGTTTACCGCCTACCCATGAGGTCGAGTTTCGAATTGATTTAGCACCAGGAGCTGCGCCGGTTGCACGTGCACCTTATCGCTTAGCACCATCTGAGTTAAAGGAGTTAGCGGATCAATTGAAGGAATTGATGGACAAAGGATTTATTAGGCCGAGCTCATCACCTTGGGGAGCGCCAGTGTTGTTCGTAAAGAAGAAGGATGGTTCGTTTAGGATGTGTATCGACTATAGGGAACTCAATAAGCTGACGGTTAAGAATCGGTACCCATTGCCGAGGATTGACGATTTGTTCGATCAATTGCAAGGTTCCAGTGTATACTCAAAGATCGATTTAAGATCAGGGTATCATCAACTGCGTGTAAGAGAGGAGGATATTCCTGTAACTGCCTTTCGTACGCGGTATGGACACTTTGAATTTCGAGTGATGCCGTTTGGGTTGACGAACGCGCCTGCTGTATTCATGGACCTTATGAATCGCGTGTGCAAGCCGTATCTAGATAAGTTTGTTATTGTTTTCATCGACGATATACTTATTTACTCTAAGAGTAGGGAGGAGCACGAGAAGCACCTAAGAAAGATTTTGGAGTTGTTAAGGAAGGAGAAGCTGTATGCAAAATTCTCTAAGTGTGAGTTTTGGTTGGAATCAGTGCAGTTTCTAGGTCATGTGATTGATAGTGAGGGAGTTCGTGTAGATCCTGCTAAGATCGAAGCGATCAGGGAATGGTCAGCACCGACGACGCCGACTGAAGTTCGACAATTTCTGGGTTTAGCGGGGTATTATCGAAGGTTTATTGAAGGATTTTCGTTGATTGCAAAACCATTGACGAGGCTTACCGAAAAGAATAGGGTGTACGAATGGGGAATTGAGGAAGAGCTTGCTTTCGAAACGCTCAAGGATAAGTTATGTTCCGCACCGATTTTATCATTGCCTGAAGGAACTGAAGACTTCGTAGTGTATTGTGATGCGTCTCGTAAGGGTTATGGAGCGGTATTAATGCAACGTGAAAAGGTGATAGCTTACGCGTCGAGGCAATTAAGGAAGAACGAGGAGAACTACACGACGCACGATTTGGAATTAGGAGCGGTAGTTTTTGCGTTGAAACTGTGGAGACACTATCTGTATGGGACAAAGTGTGTTGTATTCACTGATCACAAGAGTTTGCAGCACATTTTAGATCAAAAGGAGTTGAATATGCGACAAAGACGATGGGTTGAACTACTGAGTGATTATGACTGCGAAATTCGCTACCACCCTGGGAAGGCGAATGTTGTAGCGGATGCATTGAGTAGGAAAGAACGGGAGAAACCTTTGAGGGTTAGAGCTTTAGTGATGAGTGAGAGCGTTGACTTAACCGAAACTATACTGAAGGCTCAGGAGAGAGGATTAATGAAAGGGAATGTTGAAGCCGAGAACTTGGGACGAATGTTGAAACCTCTTTTTGTGATTAGGTCAGACGGACTAAGATATTTTGAGAATCGAATTTGGTTGCCATTGTGTTCATCTGAGGAAGGAAAGCCTGGAGTTCGAGAATTGGTTATGAATGAGTCGCATAAGTCGAAGTATTCGATACATCCCGGATCGGATAAAATGTACCACGACCTGAAGAAAGTCTATTGGTGGCCGAATATGAAGGCAGATATTGCTCGTTACGTCAGTAAGTGTTTGACTTGCGCGAAGGTTCAGGCAGAACATAAGAAACCATCTGGATTGTTGGTACAACCGGAGATCCCAGAATGGAAATGGGAGAAAATCGCAATGGATTTCGTGACGGGTTTACCTAGGACTCCTAGTGGATGCGATATGATATGGGTAATTGTGGATAGGTTGACAAAATCTGCTCATTTCTTACCTATGAAAAAGACGGACAGCATGGAAAAACTCGCCAGCGTGTACGTGAAGGAGATCGTCTGTAGACATGGAGTGCCGTTATCGATCATTTCGGATCGCGATAGTAGATTTACGTCGGAATTTTGGAAATTGCTTCAACGTGCGATAGGCACTGAACTGAGTTTAAGCACGGCTTATCACCCGGAAACTGACGGCCAGAGTGAACGAACGATTCAAACTATGGAGGACATGCTCCGAGCATGCGTGATTGATTTTGGAGGAAGTTGGGAACGCCACTTGCCTCTAGTGGAATTTTCGTACAATAATAGTTATCATGCGAGTATCAAAGCAGCACCGTTCGAAGCATTGTATGGAAGGAAGTGTAGATCGCCTGTGTGTTGGAGTGAAGTAGGGGAAAGTCAATTGACTGGACCCGAAATGGTATTAGAAACGACGGAGAAGATCGTGCAGATCAAGAACCGACTACTTGCTGCGAGAAGCCGACAGAAGAGTTATGCCGATAACCGAAGGAAACCGTTGGAGTTTGAAGTTGGAGATATGGTTATGCTCAAGGTATCGCCGTGGAGGGGTGTAATTCGTTTTGGAAAGAAAGGAAAGTTGAGTCCGAGGTATATTGGACCGTTTAAGATCGTTGAACGAATTGGACCGGTAGCGTACAAGTTAGAATTGCCGACCGAGCTTAGTGCTATTCATGACACGTTTCACGTATCGAACCTGAAGAAGAGTTTGGCGGATAAGGAATTGGTGATTCCTTTGGACGAGATTCGACTAGACGACAAAATGCACTTTGTGGAAGAACCTGTGGAAATTATGGACCGGGAGGTCAAGCGGTTGAAGCGTAGTAGGATTCCTATTGTGAAGGTCCGATGGAATTCTAAGCGTGGACCGGAATACACCTGGGAACGTGAGGACTTTTTCAAGGAAAGGTATCCTCATCTGTTCCAGTAGACGAAATGTGAGTACAAGAAGAGGCGAGCGCCGGGACGTCGCTCTCTTTAAGGAGGGGTGGATGTGACACCCTAGAATCGAGGTCATTAACGATACCCTAAATTACGCCAATTTTTGAAATTTTTAATAAATTTTAATTTCTATACTTATGAGTATTTTGGTTAAAGCCGATGTTCGAGGTTATAATTTTTACGTTTGACATTTTAAGAAGGACGATGACGATTACGATCCCGAGGGATGCCCAATTTTATATAATTTTTGACGATTTATCGATAACGTAATTTTTCGAGAATTTTATTTATGGTTCGTGTTAAGTTGAGTCGGGTGAGTTTTATAGCCTTCCGAGTACATTTAAAGTATCCCAAAAACATTTTGGAGCGTTCGGGAAGATTTCCGACTCCCGTAAAATTTTCAAAATTGACAAATGAGTCGAACCCGCAAGGTTTTGAGGACGTTTTCTACTTAAGGACAAAAGAAGCTAAATATTGCCATTTGGTCCCTCCCAACCCACCAAAAAGGCCAAAAGTGACAAACACACAAACACATACAAAACTTTCACCAAAAATCAAACTCTCTCTCCCTCCTTTCTCTCTAAAGCCGACGGACACCCCCAACACCAAGAAAATTCACCAAAAATCTTTTTCCACTTGATTTTCCTAAAAACTAAGGTTAGACCACATCTAGTTTGGTCATTCCCTACATGTTCATGTGCTCAAATCCCACATGCATTAACAAAAATTTTCCAAGATTTTTCAAGATGATCCAAATTCGTTTTTGTGGCTAAATGTGCTAATGCATGTTGATTTTATGAGTAATGGATGCAAGAACACCAAGAAAACCCACCAAAATCAATTTGGTTGTGGTGATTGGGGCACCCAAACCCCACGGCAATGGGGGTGTTTGGGGAGCCATGGTGGTTGTTGATTTTGAGTGTTGTTCTTATGTTTGGTTTATTGTTTTAGGATGTTTTACATAGGTTTATCTAGTTGCATGTTCATTTCTTTGAATTTTTGATTTTGAGATTGGTTGATCAATAGGGGTAGGACTGAAATTTGATGTTAGGATATGTTTGGGAAGGCTTAGGATGATGTTTAGTGGTGGTTAGAAGGCTTGGAATCGAGCCTAAGTGCGTTTTTGGTATGGTCATTTTTAGGCAGAAACATTTGGTCCATTTCATAAAAATTATTTTTTTTCCAGGACTTGAAAACTAAATGTAGTTATAGAGGGTCTTCCTAGCTTTAATTTGGTATAAGGTAGAGCCCGTGACTCAAAACGAGCTAAAAGTTATGACATTTTAAAGATCGGGTACCGGGAGACGAGGACTTTCATAATCCGAATTTGTGCAAAGTTTTAGTCAAATCCCGAGGGTCACAAGTATAAATTGGTAAATGGTCAAGGGTCAAAATTTGGTCCCTAACCTGTACAAATGAGTCTATATGTTGACTTAGGTGTCAAAGAAGTCAAAGGTACTTTTCATATAGGTCAAAGAGGTCAAAATTGGTCGAAGCGCAATTTCAGCCCGTAAAATGTAGTCGTGGAAAAGAGTTGCGTAACGGGTCGTAAAAGTAAAAACTTTTATTGGGCTTAAAAACATGTTATCTACAGGTCTTATAGGATTTTTGGAAATTTTGTCAAATTTTATAAGTGTGGTTAAATAAGGTAAAACAGCCCGTACTTTAGTCAAGTACCGGCGAGAATGAGTAAAAATGGACAACATAAGTAATGAGAACGAATGGTATAAAATGAGTGATACTTGTTATTTTGTTTTTGGCGTGAGTTATACTTGTCCTAAGTGACTAGTATATATGTATTTTATACAGTACCGTAAGTATTTAAAATGAGAATACTCATTACGCGTTATTTGTGATAGGTGTTGATTTAACCGGGCATCCGTTTCGTCGTCAGTGATCATCCCTCGAACTACCGACTACTTAAGATATAAGGTGTGAATTTATAGCCTCGCTTATACTTATTTCAAATTGTTTTACCCGCGAGGGAAATGCATGCTAGTTTTTAAAAGGAACGTATATCATGAATGATTGTTAGACCCGAAAGTTGCCTTAGAAATTGTGTTGAGTACCAAAGTTGCAAAAGTCCCTAAAATCATGAACTATTAACTATTGTCCTGCCCTCGAGTAGGGGGAAATAGCCGCTTATGCAATTTGTAGTACTACGGGGTTAACGACCCAATGCTAGCCGAGAAGCTGTACTTATAGTAAGTTCTGCGGTAGATTATTTTGTATGAGAAATAAGGTATAATTGCAACTGATGCCTTTAGAAGGGGCACTGGTTTCATCTGAATCACGCCAGTATTTATTACGCGGGTGATTGAGTTAACGGATTAGTGTCATGAGCTTAAACACAATTGTCAGTATCCTGATTATAGATTGTTTGATCGACAAGACTATAAATGATCACGAATGGTTTTTATTATATATACGTTCAAATGGATTGTAAAACCTATGAATTCCACTCAACGTTTTCGTTGACCAAATTTTTGGCATGTGTTTCAGGTAACCGCTGAGGTGTAGGATGGAGCATGCATGGGATGGATGTTGTGTGTACGGCTTGGTGTCCGCTTGTTTTTCCCTCCTTTTTCTACTTAAACATTTTAAGTTTAATGTTATGTTGTTGTAAAACTGAAGTTTTTGGGTTGAGATTCATGGGGACCGAAAACGCTAAACTCTGTGCACCATTTGGGGTTAGAAAAACTGTGGACATGTATCATCTAACAATTTTAAATTTCAAGTTTTAAGTTGACGTCTTTTTAGCGTCGTTTGATATATCTTGTGTGCAATGAATACTGTGTAGCACCCATTGTTGTAGTTCCGCTGCGCATAGCAATTGTGGGGGTGTTACAAAAAAGGATGGGTGTTTACACACCTATCAAATCCCCTACACTTGACCATTTCAATGTCCTCATGCAATGCATTAGTTACAAAGCACGTTTACATTTTTCATCATAATCAATCCACGTTGGCCTTTATTAAAGAGATAGAAAACTATAAACATTCAAAGTAAAGAAATCAAAAACATACCTTGGGTTTTGGAAATGTCATGAATAATCATCATCCTCAAGTTTTCACTTTCTCCAAACCAAGCTTAAAAACGAGATCATTGTTATTATAAGTTAGTAAACTAACACGAACTCATGTGGGCCAATTATTCACTTAGACTCCCTTATTCCTAGGTGTATCTCTTATATTTTATTATTGTCTTGAATGATCACGAGGATGCATTTTTGACTTATTTCGATAGTTATTTAGGCCCAAAAATAAAGAGAACGATTTAATCAATAGTTAGCTAAAGGACAAAATCTTTTAAAACTGCTTCTCGGGATCTCATAAAGTTCATATCTTGGCATAACTCGCTTCGCGATTTGAGACCTTTCTCGGACAGATATTTGGCAGCGACTTGATACTTCAAACCTTGAGAGACGTTCATGAAATAATGGTCTTCTCTTCATATAGTAATTTCTACACTCGAAGTTTTGAGAGATTCATACTTGGACCACGACTTCTTCATTTTTCTCCAATCTTAATTCTGGACTTTGATATACAACGATCTGCCTCCTTTTTGGACTTGGATCTATTCATCCTCATACCTTGTTAGTGCTTTTTTGGATAGACTTCTCCATGACTTTTGGGGAGTATTTGCTTTTCGTCGTGTCTTGATCCTTCATATTGATTTTCGATAAATGATTCTTCACATCACTTGGATCATTAGCAACAAAATATAGCCCTCATGTCTTGTTAGGACCTTTTTGGACTTGCCAATCTTCGCATCCCGCTTCAATAAGTTATGCCTTGGATATGAACTCTAATCCATACCGAGCAACTTTTAAACGATCTTGGGCTAGAAGCTAAGTAACTTTTCAAATCGTACAACCTTATTTATTGTAGATAAATTTATTAGCAAGCGATGGGAGAATAAGCTCATAATTTACTCACATAAATTCACGAAAGAATACCGAACTTATAATTGGCTCTATCATCTCTCGTTCTCCATAGTTTAAAATCTCAAGGAATGAGACTCGTGGATGCTTAGACTATTAAATCAATGTTTTGGGTTTTCGAGTCGCCTATAGGATCTTACAAACTCTTAGACTTTTTCAAGTTTTAGAAATCGCATTTTAAAGTTCCCTTGATAAACGACTCTCTAGATTCAATTATAGGAACTTGCGAAAAGTTCTTGTTCTTAACCCGTGAGAGTTAAGACTTTCGCGTTTTATAGCTCCTTATATAAAAGCCTAGCAAAACTTGACTTAAACACGTTAAGGATACTAGCTAGAGTAAACTTAGATAAGTAAACTCGGGTTGAGTCAAAAGATTCACAACGTTTGAAAATTAAAACCACTTTATTAAAGATTTATTCTAATAAGGAACGAAAATAACTATACAAAGGGAAAAACTAATAGGCCAAAATAGATCAAAAATTTTGAAAAATGTCGAAAAATTGATTTTCCGGTTAAAATGAGGACAAATACAAGGAAAAGACCACTTAACTTCGATAGAAGTCCCCCTACACTTAATCTAAACATTGTCCTCAATGTTTAAGCATGTGGGAGTAAACTCCCCTACACTTAGGACATTGTGCACATTGTTTAAATCTTGCTATGGAAAAGACAACTAAAGAGATTCCTATTTTAATATTAGAAAATATAAAATAGTGAATCGAAAAGAGTTTAGGATAGAACCGAGAAATTGGGAACACGGAATCACGGGTCATCAAGAATCATCAAGGGTGGATCATTGAATCTCGAATCCCTGAATAGAAGAAGAGAGGAAATAGCAAACACCAACGGGTCTCCCATACACTTAGGATAAAGAAAGCTAAAAGATAGATACATGGGTTGCCTCCCAAGAAGCGCTTGATTTTTGTTAACCGAGCCGTGAGCCTGACTCGACCTTGATCATCAGAGGAAGAAGCATGAAACATATCCACCGGGATCAAAGACATAGTTTTCGTCCATCAAATAGCACAAGCTTAAGGCGAACAAGGCAAGCCAAAGAAGAGTAGGCAAGGTTCCCTTAAGCAAAGATGGAGAACGGTGGAAGCAAGGGTGAGGTGGGGCAAGCAGATTTCCATAAGTTCCAAAGATAGTTCCTTTTATTTCATCAGGTGGATACTGAGATGGCTGCAGAATAACGATACCGGGGTCGAACACCTTTTCCTTTAAGGGAAAATAGCACTCAGGCTCAGCAGAATGTGAAGATGATCTGCGAAGAAGATGCACAACGTCGTCCTCAGAAGGTGGACAAAGAGGTGTTAACTAATACGTGCTGCGGATGTCGGTGTCGACCGGTTGCTTCTCCTTTGAAAGAATTTTCTTCAAATCCAAAGTAGGATCAAGACGATAATCTTCAAAGTCAAAAAGGAGGTGCATCACTCTAATGAGGGAAGTAAGTATTGAGAAAAGTAGAAAAGTCTTCCTTAAATGAGTAATCGTCCAAAGTAGGATCGAGTGATGGCGGAGGATCTTCATCATGTGAAGAATCACTCGAAAGAGTATCGGCCTCATCAAAATCATCGTAAATGGGCATGTCGGGATACTCGGAAGTACAATCATAATCATCTGAATCTGAGCTAGAATCATCATCATAAGCATCAAAGATCGGTGGAGAATCATAAATGGGAGAAGGTTCCAAATTGGATAGAGAATCATCCACATCATCTTCAAAAAGTGGATTATCAATGCAAGACTCGAATAGAGGATTGTTGTAGATGACAAAATCATCGAGCACATTAATCATATTCACAGATTCTCGTCCATAGGATTTGCTTGTATGCTTCCCCATTTTAAAAACTTGTGCATCATCACCGACTCTTAAGATTAACTCACCTTTGGCAACATCAACTAGAGCTCGTCCGGTTCTCAAGAATGGCCGACCAAGTACTAAAGGAATACGAGGGTCCATTTCATAATCAACAACGACAAAGTCGACTGGGAAAGTAAATGTGCCAACTTTAATGAACACATATTCGGCAATACCAACGGGGTAAGCGAGAGTGTGATTTGCTAGCTCGAGAGTCATCCTTGTTGGAGTAAGGTCGGGTAATGATAGTGTTTTCCAAACACTCAAAGGCATAAGATAATACTGGCCCCGAGATCAGCTAGGGCAGTAAATTCTTCAGTTTTGTTAAAGATGCAAGGCAACACAAAACGACCGGGATCTCCAAGCTTTTCCGGAAGTTCTTTAAGAATAACTGCAGAACAGTTTTCATTTAAGCGTGTGTTAGCGAGCTCAATCAGCTTCTCCTTCTTGTTCAGCAATTCCTTGAATGCTTTAACAAATTTCGGCATGTGGACAAGTGCTTCAACAAGGCTAATGTTGAAATTTATTTGAGAGATCATCTTCAAAAAATTTGACATTTGAGAGTCATCCTTGGTGAGCATTATGGTCTTGCCTAGCCGTGAAGGATAAGGGATATTGGGTTTGGGTGGTGAAGGTGCAGGTGTAGTAGGTAAAGGTTGAGATGTTGAAGGGTTCTTCTTGAGGACATCGTCATGACGAGGCGGAGACGGTAATGGTGCACTAATACTAGGTGTAGGAGGAGTAGGGATAAATGGTGGTGGAGGAGGTGTAGATGATGGGGGTGGGATAGGTGGTCCTACTATGGTTACTCAACTACGGGTAGTAATAGCACTCACATTTGCTCGCGGATTGGTGACGGTGTTTGAAGGTAGAGAACTCGAAGAAGAAGGTTGAGCGGCGGGCAAGAAACTAGCAAGCATATTCTTTATATCATTAGTTTGATTGCTGAAGGAGGATTGAAGATTATCTAGAAGCTCGGATCTAATGTCATTTCCTTGCTTGGTGATATCTCCTTTCAGATTGATAATTTGGCTCTGCAGATTCTTGATTTGCTCATCTTGGGTTCTCATTATGGCTTCAACATCGGGGTTAATGGGTGGGGCTTGTTGAGCGGGTGGGTGATAATGATTAGAAGCTCTTGGTGGGATTTGGTTTCTTCTATTGTAGTTGTTGGCGGGGTTTTGGTTTTGAGGAGATAAACCGGGTGAAAGGTAGTTGTTTGATCGGTAACTCAACAAATTTCTATCCCCTTGAGGTCGAGCTTGGTAATTTTCCGGTGAATAATTACCATAAGCAGCATAAACATTTTCCGAATTTCCTTGAGTAGAAGGATAATCAGTGTATGAGTGAGTACCGCCGCATGTTTCACAAGAAGGTGCAACCGCTTTAACTTGTTGTTGGTTTGTAGCGAGAAGCAAGATATTTTTGTTCATCTTAGTCATCATGGGGGTGAATTCGGTCATGTCGGGGCTTGCTGAAGTGGAAGAAACATTGAATCTCGGGTTGTTCCTTGAAGAAGCGGAGGAATCCCAGTTTTTACGATGAGTAGTCATGTTCTCAATTAGCTCTCTACACTCCTCGGGTCTCCTTTTCATAAATGTGCCACCGGCGGCTGCATTAATCGTATCACGATCTCGAAAAGTCAAACCGTTGTAGAAAGTATCAATTAATGTCACAGGGAGCATGTTGTGGTTTGGACATCTATCGATCAAGACATTATATCTTTCCCTATCATCAAAAAGAGATTCATCAGGATCTTGCATGAAACCGCTAATTTGATTGCAAAGGCTCGTGACCATGGATGGTGGAAAGTAGCGCGACAAAAAGCGTTGAGTCATGTCATCCCATGTATGAATTGAATTCTTCGGGAGACGATCAAACCATTTCTCGGCGTGATGTGATAAAGTATGTGGGAAGAGTTGTAGGCGAAGAACATCCATTGTGTCACCGGGAAACTTCATGCTTTGGGTGATTGTAATGAACTTGTCGAGGTGTTTGTTGGCATCATCATCAGGCATTCCTCTAACAGGATTAGTTTGCACTTGCTGAATCATGTGGTGCTTCAACGAAAACTCCGGAGCCGTGATTTGCATCAGCGCAATCGGTCCTCCTCGTCCAAACATGGTAGGTTGACAAAGCTCCTCCATTGTCCGAAGATCGGGCTGTGGAAGAACATTGTTGTTATTGTTGAGGTGCGGTGGATTATTGTTGTTGTTAACACCTGCCATACTTAAATCTTCTCGAGTCTCGGGCTCTTGATAATTAGAAGATCTAGTACGCATACACCTACAAAGGCAAAAGAAAACAATACCAAACGCAAAGACAATATATATACACAATAAAAATAAAATCTTTTTAGATTTTTGAAATTTTTAATTTTTATGGATTTTTTAACAATTTTTAATTTTTTTGGATTTTTGAAGATTTTTAAGCAAGAAAAATAACGCTCACAAGTGAACGGATCCCAAAAAGCAACGCGTCTCTAACATAAAACCGTTAATCTTTACGAAAAGAGCCGGCAGCGGCGCCATTTGATAACTAGGTTTTAGTTAGGAAAATTGTTCGTTGAAATCGGTCTAATCGAATTGATCTGGTTTAACTATGCGACTCAGTCGTTCTTTGGTGAATCAAATAGTTGTGTCGTTGTAGTATTAAAAAGTGCAAAACTTTAAAGTAAAAGGGCGTTAAAGTAAATCTAAGACTAATTTAAAGTAAATGGCAAGTATTTAATAGCGTGACTAAAATTAAAAGGCACTAAAAGTAAATAACGAAAACTTAAAACTATCTAAGGCAAACTTAAAACGCAACTAAAACTTAAAACTAAGGCAAGGCTAAAAATAAATCTAAGGCAAGAAATCTTACAGTGCAACTAAATAAAAAGGCGGGAAAAATAAAGCTTGAAAAGTAAAAACAGAAAATTAAAAACTGGAATTAAAGGAACCTGAAAATTAGCTCATCCGGAATAATACCCTCATGCGGAATAATCATTAATCCGGAATATCACCTTCGTTGGGAAGGTTCTTCTTTACTCGGAATATTCACCAAATACCTTAATCCGGAATAAATTGCTTACTCGGAATATGTCACCTATCTGGAATAAACTTCTCTATTCGGAATGTTGGTCTTGATTCGGAATGTTGCTGTTGATCCGGAATAATTCTTGATCCGGAATAATAACTCCTTGATCCGGAATATGTCACTTATTCCGGATGGAAGTCCTTGATCCGGAATGTGTCCTTGATTCGGAATGTCTGATATTCCGGATGAACCGTTTGATCTGGAATAATAAATTATTGACGAACTGATCCGGAATGTTCTTGCTGATCCGGAATAACTTCTTGATCCGGAATATTGGATATTCCGGATGAATCACCTTGGCTAAATCGTTGATCCGGAATGTTGAAGATTCCGAATAGAGCACTTTGATCCGGAATAACTAATTATTCCGGATGAATGATTTTGATACGGAATATTTTCAGCAAAACCCCTTCACACGGAATAACTTGCTTGATTCGGAACGTTTCCTGGGAGCAGATCAGTAACAAATAACCCGAAGAACAAGGGATACAAGGATAATACGGATCTAATAAAAACTTAACAAAATCAACCACAAGATTAAATCAAACTAATCAAATAACATCTATTAATCATAAACAAACAATCCAAAACAATCAAACTAACAAATCTAACCAAAATAATCAAAACCCACATAAATAAACCAATAAAAATCAAGAACATGAACATAAACAATAAAGCATGAAGATTAATATCAAATAAAGAAAGGTAGATAAGAGATTAACAAGAAAAAGTAAAGATTGACAAGAAAAGTAAATGGAAACTTACTTGAAATTAAATGTAATTAAGGTGCAAGACAAGGTATTTAAATTTGAGAAGTAATTAAATGGACATGAATTTAAAGGTGCAAGTAAATAAAATGGAAGAAATAGTGTGTCAAACTATCCAACAAAATGAAATGATTATCCTAATGATCTATATATAGGGGAGGATTAGGGAGTGCTTAGGAAGCTTCCTCCCCTCCTTCATTTTTCCTTAATTGCACCATTAGGTCCTTAAGCCTTTAATCTTCTTTAATCTTGGACTTTAATGACTTTTGGCTCGGGATTTCTTTGAACTCGTCTTGTAATTCTTCAATAAATTAGACTTGAGTTCTTCGGCTTTTAGTAAACTTCCGTCTTTTGACTTTTTCTTCGATAAATCTTCAGAATTGGTCTTGGACTTCCGTTCTTTTTGCACTCTTGACTTCTCAACTTCGTCTTTCGTCTTTTTCTTCGATAAAAGCCCGTGAATGCCCGTGTTTTCTCCACTTTTCACCTTTTCGTCCTAAATCACAACAAAAACACAAACCACGCATAATTCCGACATAAATGACATAAAATACACGTTTTGGTCCGGTTATTATTGTAATTAAGTGGTAAAAAGGATGGGTGTCTACACACCTATCAAAGTTCATGCGGAATTCTAGGCTCATGGAAATCAGAACAACAACAACAATCCTCCACCTCCTCCTCCTCCTGTTACTCTTATGACTTGGTTGGAGAGATTCAACAAACAACGACCTCGTTCGTTTGAGCTGACTGACAGCCCCAGTGAGAATTGGTGAGCCAAAACTCACCCAATAGCCAATTGTATTAGTCAAGCACCCACAGACCTACTATTGCCAATACAGTGACTATAATTTGCTCTTGATTGTGATTTTTTTGGCTTAGACTTGCTGCTTAATTTGCTTTAATATACTCCCTACACTCCACTGAGTCTAGGGGTGCCCAATTGTCCAGCTAAAATCAAGTAACACTCAAGCTACAAGCTTATTACCCACCAGATACGTTTTTTATAACTAGCAGTGGGAACCAAGTTCCCACTGATAGTATTAAACTTCCCACTGCTTAGCTAACTGACAAAAGTGACCAACATGTCACTTTTAGATTCTATTTTTTGTCTTTAGTGAGCAAAATTAGGATTTAGAACTTCATTTTTGTTTCATTATTTTTCTTATTTAATTTGTGATTTTTCTGTTTAATTTATTTTCTCTTTACTGTTCATTTCTTATTTTTACATTAAATTGCATTTTAAATTACTTTTTAATATTCTGTTTTTGTCTTTTAGTGACAAAAATTAATATTTTTCAGTTTTAAAAATTTTCTTAGACTTAGAAAAACATTTTAAGATTTTTAGTTTAAAAATATTTTTACTGTTCACTTTTTAAGTAATTTTTATAATGAATTTTAGTTTAATTAAGGTTTTATTATAATCAGTTTTGTCTTTTAGTGAAAATTTTTACTTTTTTCAAACTTTTTCCTTTTTCGACTGTTCATTAGTATAATTTAGGATTTTTAAAACTGTCAAATTATTTTTAGCATTATTTTATTACTTTTTATGATTATTTTAGTTTAAAAATAGTTTTTAGTGTTTTAAAAATAGAAAAATAGTTTTTAAAATTTAGGAAAAATACTTTTTAGTCTTTTAACAATATAAACGAGTTATTTGTTCAATAAAATAATATTTTGGGCTTTTTCTTAATTATATTTGATTTTAGGGCTTTAATTAGCATTTAAAATTGAATATTTAACTAATAAAAGGTTTTAAAATATATTTGTTGGATTTTTATCCTTATTTATATTATTTTCGACTTAGTTTAAACTTTTAATTAATTTTTAGGTTTTATTTTTAATTTCGTCACGTTTTACGTATTTACGTTCACGTTTTATGTCATTACGTCGTAGTGTAATCGTGGTCGTAGCTCGTCTTTACTTTTTCTCTTCTAAACCAAAAACGTCACTAATCCAAACTTGATTTTATATATTGGCACATTAATTCACACACCTCCTTCGAGAACGAACCCGCATTTATTCGGTTTTACGTTTTTCCTAAAGCGTAAGACTTAATACTTGCCGCTCATACGCGTTTTTCCTAAAACGTGTACGAAAACACTACATCACATTAATAAGTAGCTACACACTCGCTAAGGAAAGAAAAATAAAACTCACGCAATAATTTATATCTGCCGCCTTTTTGGGACTTTGGCTCTTCAATCCCGCAACACGTCAAGGTAATACTGGATTGGAGCAACTATTAAATCCCCACAACCCTTGTGAGAGTAATATTGTAATTAAATAGCTACTATAATTAACACTTCACTGCCCCTCTTGGGAGTCTTGTATAATTATTTTTTTCTCTCTTTTTTTTAGCCACTCATTTTTTTTGTAAGCCGCTCTTATTTTTTCTTTATTCCTCACAAAGAAAGTTGAAAAGAATAAAAGGAAAAACACCCGCTATGTATTAAGCATGACATAAGTCTAGTACACATAAAACATTCTAACTTAGAATCTTAAGACGTACTTATACCAACCACGAATGATTAGTTAAAAATGCATATAAGACTACAAACCAATTAAAACCGTTCTTGATTATTTATTAACTTATATACATGCGTTGACAAGAAAGTAAAGGTTACGAAAAGGGATATAAAAGCCACAACTAATGAATATGAGGTTTATCTAGCCCTTACCACTTACTTCAAACTCTATCATCTCTTGTTCTCCACAGTTTAAAATCTCAAATAATGAGACTAGTGGATGCTTAGCCTAATAAACCAATAAAGGTCTACATGGTTAAGGATACTAGCTAGAGAATGCTTGGATAAGCAAACTCGGGTTGAGTCAAAGTATCCATGGCAGGCCTAATATGTCAAAGAAGTCTAAATTTGTTAAACCATATCCTTTATTATATTTTTCCCTTTTTATATATTTTTGATGAAAAATAAAAGAAGAAATATATACAATACAAATGTGTTATGCAAATGAAAAATGATTGATGCAAAAATTATGAATGCATATTTTTGGTGGCCAAAGTAAATAAAAAATTTGAAAAATGTTTGAAAAATAATTTCAAAGTTATCATGAAGGTCAATGACAAAGTTCTAGGAAAGGTCACTTCGATAGAAGACCCCCTTACACTTAAGATACACATTGTCCTCAATGTTTAAGAGTATTGGAGTGAACTCCCCTACACTTAGGACATTGACAACTTCGCTTAACCCAAGCTAAGGAAAGATCAAATATAGTGAATTCATTGTTAAGCATAATGTGGTAATGAAAAATCACAATAGTAACGAAGTGAACCGGATACAAGGGCCTCCTCCATAAGCTCTAATGCACGTGATGAGAGAGAGAAACCCTAAAACAACATGAAGACAAAAGGAAGGCCTCCCCCACACTTATCCTCAACTCTATAACCTTATTTCTATACTATCACACTCTAATTCGAAAAATCCTAAGCCTAGTTATTCAAGCTCGATTTATGAAGTCTCTAGCTTGACTCTTCCCACAATGAATTAATTCATAGGGAAAATGGGGATCTCTTGGACCATTTCCACGAAAATGTCCTCCCTAAAGTAATGCTTAACACAGTGACCATTCACTTTGAAATTTGGGCCATTTGGTTGGGACAACTCAATAGTCCCATATGGAAACACTTGAGCAATGGTGAATGGACCGGACCATCTTGACTTAAGCTTGCCCGCAAAGAGTTTCAACCTTGAGTTAAAGAGGAGAACCGGCTCTCCAACTTTAAACTCACGGTTGTTGATCTTAGCATCATGCAATTGCTTAGTCTTTTCCTTGTAAAACAACAAGTTCTCATAAGAATTAGCTCTCGATTCATCCATCTCATTGAGTTGGTCCTTTTTATGTGAACCGGCTTGGTTTAAATCAAAGTTTACCCATTTGAGAGCCCATGAAGCCTTATGCTCTAACTCGAATGGGAGGTGGCATGCTTTTCCATAGACAAGCCTATATGGAGTACAACCAATTGGTGTCTTAAAATCCGTCCTTAAAGCCGACAAAGCATCATCAATCTTATCCGACCAAGAATCTCGATGCTCTCCCACCGTGCTCTCCAAAATTCTCTTTAAACCACAATTTGTGACCTCGCTTTGAGGATGATACGCGATAGAAAGTATATGGTTACCACCATACTTCTTCATGACTCTTGTAAATTGATCATTACAAAAATGAGTCCCACGATCACTTATGATAGCCCGAGGTACACCAAATCTAGCAAATAATTGCTTCAAGAATTTCACTACAACTCTAGAATCATTCGTAGGCAAGGCTTTGGCCTCAACCCACTTTGAAACATAGTATACGACTACGAGTATGTACTTATTGCCCTTTGATGATGGAAAAGGTCTCATGAAATCTATACCTCATCCATAAAAAATCTCACACTCTCGTATACAATTTTGTGGCATCTCATCTCGTTGATTTATCTTTCCTTATCTTTGACATACGTCAAAAAGTTTCACCATCTCTTGGGCATCTTTGTATATGGAAGGCCAATAGAAACCCGAATCAAAGACTTTCTTGGCGGTGTAGTTGGGCCCAAAATGACCTCCCGTAGGTCCCTTATGACAAGCTTTTAAGATTTTAAATGCTTCGGGACCATCTACACACCGTCGAATGATTTGGTCCGCACATTGCCTAAAGAGGTAAGGGTCATCCCAAAAGTAGTATTTTGCTTCCTTACGAAACTTTTTCTTTTGTTGTGAAGTGAGACCCTCTATTAGCACATCCCCCATAAGATAGTTTACAATATCCGCAAACCAAGGGGTGGCATCCTCTTGTGAAGAGATAGACATGAGCTCCTCTAATGGAAAGGATTCATTAATTTCCTTATGAGGTAATTCACCTTGAAAAAGATGCTCAAGTCTACTCAAGTGATCCGCCGCTAAATTCTCGGCTCCTTTCTTATCACGAATCTCAATGGAAAACTCTGGTAGCAATAAAACCCATCTCAAAATCCTAGGCTTAGCATCTTGCTTTGTCATGAGGTACTTAAGAGCGGAATGATCCGTATACACTATGGTCTTGGAAAGCACAAAATAGGGTCTAAATTTCTCAAAGGCATAAACTATAGCAAGAAACTCTTTTTTCGTGGTGGTATAATGAAGTTGAGCACCCGTCGTTGTTTTACTAGCATAGTGTGTAGGTTGAAAATGCTTATTCACTATATTCCTAACACGACCCCCATGGCATAATTAGCATCACACATGAGCTCAAAAGGAAAATCCTAATTTGGAGAAACCAAAACGGGAGCCTTAGTAAACTTTTCCTTAAGAATCTCAAAAGAGTCTAAACACTCTTGTGTGAAAATGAAAGGAGCCACTTTTTCCAGGAGGTGGGTCATGGGTCTTGCAATATTAGAAAAATCTTGTATAAAACGTCTATAGAATCCCGCATTGTTGATCCCAAACTTATATCGATTTAGCTTTGTGTATACGAGATTAGATCAAGTTATACACGTAGAGAAACCTTTGTATATGCTTTATGAATCTAAGTGTTATGCGGAATTTAACACTTAAACAAGAACACACAATGATATAAACAAACTTTCACTTTGATTATCAATATCAAACTTGTTTACAATGAAATATGTTTACGAATGAAAACTTATATCAAACTTATACCTAAAGGTCTTCTTTTATAGACATAAGAAGCCTTGTACAATAATCTACGTATCAGCTATTCTAGATAAAGATAAATATAGAAAATACATTGTCGTTCCTATCCTTACTAGAAGTATTCTAGAATATAATAAATGTGTAGAATATATCTTCCATTAGTGCTTGTCTTTAATATGTCAACGCTTGACTTTAACTTGTCAACGCTTGAGCTGTCAGCGCTTGTATTGTTCTTGTCAACGCTTGTTTTGTTCTTGTCAGCGCTCAAGTGATCTGGCCTTAATTTATTCCCAACAATCCTCCCCTAAACTTGATATCCACTCTTATGATCAAGTTTCTGAATAAGCATTAAGGACTAGGAGGAATCTTACAAACCTTCTTATATTGATAGTGAATAAATCTGATCAAATCTTTTGCCACGTCACTTGAATAATCTATTTCCAGCTGAGTGTCTTTCATCTTCTCCAAAATAGCCTTGGATATGAAATACTGAGCATCCACAAGTAGATACTCAGCAATCTTTGTAGAACTCAAATGGTAAACACCAGCAGCTGAATATAACCTCCATTGAAGACCACTGAGGTCATCTTCAAGATCCTTCCATATTGCAGGATCCTCATCTTTTGGTCCACACATTCTTTTGAATGTGGTCCAAAGTTTTATTCCATTAGCTGAAGTTGGTGCTTCAGCCTCATACTTGGTCTCCAGCAACCTCCAAAGATCCACCAAGTCTTCTCTATCACAACTTGCAAACAAAGATATGAGAGTGGTAAAAGTGTATACCTCCTTGCCAAATCTGCCAATCTTCCAGAACCCACATTCATCTTCTTCATAGCTCACAATTGGGTTCCTGGAATCTAATGGTAACACTTGCACCATATCTGAAGCTTCTAATGGGGAGAGCTTGAGGCTCTTTCTTATAACTGCTTCACTTGGATATAGTGGATCCATATATTTTGGAAACTCAAATGAAATTCCCTTCTTCACTGGCCTGGGAATAATCATAGCTTTCTTGAGTTCCATTTCTTCTGCAAGTTCCTCCTTTCTTTCATCTGAAAGAAGTCTGAGAGTGTTTGCTTCCTGCACTCTCACCCAAATGGGATAAGCCCTGTTTTCCAACTCATCAAATGTCAAAGCCTTCAACTTCTGATATGTCCATCCAACTCCATGACATCTGAGCAACATAAAGTAGAGCTCCCTTCTATCCCTTTTCAACTCTGAGAGAATATTGCTTGCCTTGTGTTTCAAAATTACCTGGCAATCCTTCTGAACTCTATGTAGAATCTCCAAACCCCATACTTGATCTGAAATGGTCAAGTCTGGATTCTCCATGCATCTGTCTTCCCAAGCATGATACATTTGAACCACCTCTGGCATGTCAAAGTCAACCTGCAATTTCAATTCTCTCAACTTTTCCCTAGCAAACTCATCACCATACTCAAGCCTCTCTGGTTCTATAATCATCACACTTGAGTCTGAGCTATCTCCATCACTTCCTTCTTCTGAAGTCCCAACAAATGGTGACTCCTTTTTATCTTGTTCCATGATTTGTGCAGCTAATCTTCTATCAAACTCAACTTGAGCTACATCCTTTGGAACAATCTCTTCTACCATTTTACCCTTACCCTTATCTGATGGTGCAATGGTTGGTAAGGCAGATGGTAATACCTGAGTAGAAACCTCCTTGATGATAGATGATGACTGGGATACATCACCTTCATGTGTAGGTCTGTCAACGCCCAAATTTGTTCTATCAGCGCCCAAAATATTTCTGTCAGCGTCCAAATTTTCCTTGTCAACGCCCAAATATCTTCCCTCAGTGCCTTGTGTAACCTCTCTTAACATAGCTGTAAATGATAAATTTAAGTTGGTAGGAGAGACTAAGGACGTATCAAAACCTGTTTGTTTCTTCAAAGTTGTAAGGGCCTCAGCAACATCCATTGATTGACCATCCTGGCTGCCCTTATCACTCAAATTTATTTGATCTTCCTCCCCTTTGGAAGATTCCTCCATACCCTTCCTAGCACGATCACTCTCCAAAACAACAATCCTCTCCCTCAATTGCTTGAGTTCAAGGCCTTGTGAGCTGACAACTTGTACTAAGTCTGCATTTTGCTTTTGCAAGCTTATGGAGACTGCCGTCAATTCCATAAGAGTCATTGGTTCCAGTCTGCCCTCTTCTAAAATGGGAATTTGACCTCCCAGGTCAGATTCATTGGGCATGGATGAGGACTTAATGATGGTGGGACTGCCTTGGCCAGCATCTAAGCCAAAACCAATAGTCCCAGCCTCATCTAGGGCACCAGCCACACTTGTGGTGGTGGTTCTCTCTGCTACATGGCTAGGACCACCAGAGGAGAACACTCCAGTAGTCCTTTGGCGTTTCAGCAACCTATATTCAGGGGGTGTGAAAGATGGTGTGGAAGAATGGGTAGATGTGGGTTGGTTAAGGGGTGTTTGGGATTGTGAAGGTTGTGTGTCAGCGTTGGAAATAGGCACATCAACGCCAACATTGAGTGTGTCAGCGTTGAAGGATTCTGAGTCAATTTGCATTTGTTCAGGTGAAGGTAAAGGTTCAGGATTTGGTTCAAGTTGTGGTTGAGGGTCAATTTGAGGTTGGGGATCTGGTGGAGGTTGTGCTGCTGCAATAACAGCAAGCATGGCTTGGGTTAAAGGTAGGTCTCTATGGGGTAGTGAGTTCATCTTCATAAAAATAGCCTTCTTTTGCTCAGGGATCTTATAAAAATCATTGTGATCCCTTGAGCAGTAACCTTGAACATCAAAAACCATTTGCAGAAAACGGGGATAAGCTAAAGTCATTTTTGTCCCCTTGTTTTTACACATCCCCTCAAAAATCAGTTTAGAATAGTTAAATTTTTGCCCTGTTGCAATGCACACAATAGCACTGGCAATGGATCTATTGATCTCATTGTGTGTAGTACATTTGGGACTCAAACATTGAAGGAGGACATGTATGAGGTACTTCTAGGCTGGGGGAACCTGCTTATGATACTTGTTGAGAGTACCTTCATCAGGAAAAGGATATCCCAAAGCCCTAAGCCCATGTTCTATTTCATTTATGGGAAGGGTGGCTATACCATCAGCATCATCAAGATGCAAGGCTTGGCGTACCAAAGCCTCAGTAACCACCCAAGGTCTCCCATGAACAATAGAAGTCAATGTGGTCACTCCATTAACTGTTGAGGAACTAACAGTGTTCCAAAACTGTTTAATGTGTGTGACTGGAATGAGTGGTGCATGAGAAAGAGCATACCTTAATGGGGATGCGTTCAAATACGCCACCATTTGTGTGTATTGAGGAAAAAGAGTATCATCAGCGACAAGATATGCAATCATGTTGTGTTGAGATCTGAACCCCAATTCCAATTCTGTTGGTTTAAACTTTGGTGCCATTGATGAAAGCTGTTAATTCTAAGTGAAGAAGATGAAGTTGATAAGAGAAAATTGTTAGACAAGAATTATAGATACCCTGTTTAAAATAGGAGCCAAATTTATAGGAGAAAAAGAATGCATGTGATTGGCCCAAAAATAGGCAAATATTTTCAAAAATCAATCATGAAAATATTGAAAAAGTTATAAGATATCTCATGCATTAAATGAAAGTAACAACTCCTAAAATTACGGCTTGTAAATATGTCAAAAAGTAACAACTGGGTAGGTCCCATTGAGTGTCAACGGTCAAAAATAACCTATCAACGCCCAACAGCTATAATCTTGTCAACGTTTGCCTATAGCCATGTCAGCGTCCAATTTGGTCACAACAACGCTTGGAAAATTCTTGTCAGCGTCCAAAAATAAAAATATTTTAAAAAGTGAAAAATGACCTTAACAAGTAATTTATCCTAGAGAAGATAACCAAAAGCTGATAATTATTATAGGGTGGCAAGCACTGTCCAGTTATGCACACTTGCATAAGCAAGATAGACATAACAGTCCTCTAGTGTCCCTTGCTAACCAAAACACTTAACAACCAAGTTACCTTATAAAATCCTTGTTACTCCCAGGTAAATCCCATATCAAAATCATTCCCAAGTCTCCCAACAGACCACAACCAATTCTAGGTCAAAAATGTCTTGGCAGCATGCACAGTATATCAACTTTGCATGCTACAGTGCCTCATGATTTAGTAAAACTAACTCATACTCACCTGTGGACACAATCTAGAATTGTGATAAGAGTATCATATGGATACCTAAAAATCCTAAAGGTTCCTAAAACCTCCCCTTAAAATATGATACAAAAGTTTGCTAAAATCATGCATGAACATAAAAAATTTATGTCAAGATAGGAATGAGACATTCCAACCATCATCCATAACTAAAAACTTGTCCAAATGCTTCTCCATTGATCCATAATCAACTCTGTATCCAATGGTATACTGCTAACACCATCTGCACATTTAGATTGAAAACCACAAAACTAACATTGTTGCTGACAACGCCCCGATAACACATAACAGCGTTGAGGAAAGCTTTGTCAGCGTTAGACAATTATACTGCTGACAACGTTGAAAAAAACACTTATCAGTGTTCAAGCAACCTTTGTCAGTGTTAGAAAAATATAGTGTAAAATCTAAATCATCAATAAGACCAATAATAATGCATCATCCTGTACATCCTTTTACAAAAAAGACTCCAAAACACATATTATGTGAGATTGACCATTCCAATACTTGTTACCAAGTATTGAAATCTCCCAGCATCAAAAGGTTTAGTTAATAAATCTGACACATTTTCCTCAGTGTCAACCCTATCTGGTTGTATTAAACCTTTCTCAAAGCAATCTCTTATAAAATGGTGTCTAATTTCTATGTGTTTAGTTTTAGAATGATGTACAGGATTCTTAATGATGCATAAAGTACTATTATTGTCAACAAATATCTTAGTATGCATGAAATTGTACCCATAGTCCAACAGCTGGTTCTGAATACACAACACTTGGCCACAACATGCAGCTGCAGCCACATACTCTGCTTCAGTTGTAGAATTAGCCACCACTGTTTGTTTCTTGCATTGCCAAGATATCAACCTGCTCCCAAGAAACTGACATCCACTAGTTGTGGATTTCCTATCAAATTTGTCACCTCCATAATCACTGTCTGAATATGCAATCAGCACCAATGGTGAATCCTTTGGGTACCACAAACCAAGACTAGGATAACATCTTAGATAACTAAAGATCCTCTTCACAACATAAATGTGACATTCTTTGGGAGTCACTTGATGGCGTGCACAAGCACACACAACAAACATGATGTCAGGTCTGGAGGCAGTAAGATACATCAAGGATCCAATCATGGATCTATAGTGCCTGACATCTACATCTTTCCCATCTCCAATCTTTCCCCAAGGGTGTTCTCTATCCATAGGAGTAGTAGCCCTCTTTTCATGTGGAGAAAAGCCAAACTTCTTCAAGATCTCAGCAACATATTTATCCTGGGAGATGAAGATACCATCTTCTTTCTGCTGAACTTGTATACCAAGAAAGAAGTTCATCTCCCCCATAGCACTAATCTTGAAATTGTCTATCATAAGTTTGGAGAAATCCTCACTCATCTTTGGATCAGTAGACCCAAAAATTATATCATCAACATAGACCTGCACAAGCAACACATCCTTGCCTTTCTTCTTTGTAAACAGTGTCTGATCTATGGTGCCCCTCTTGAATCTATTGTCCACCAAATAGGTAGACAAAGTACCATACCATGCTCTTGGGGCTTGATGAAGGCCATACATAGCCATTTTGACTCTATACACTTTATCTAGATGCTCTGGATCCTCAAAACCAGGAGGTTGCATTACATATACTTCCTCAACAATGGTTCCATAAAGAAAGGCACTCTTGACATCCATTTGATAGACAGTGAAGCCCATGCAGGATGCATAGGCTAGAAAAATCCTTATAGCTTCAATCCTGGCAACTGGTGCAAAGACTTCCTCATAGTCTATCCCCTCCTCTTGTGTATAAGCTTGAGCCACTAACCGTGCCTTGTTTCTGACCAAAATGCCTCTTTCATCTCTTTTGTTCTTGAGAACCCATCTTTTCCCTAGAGGTCTGACATATCTAGGACAATCAACCAGCTCCCAAACATCCTGAATTGCAAATTGGTGAAGCTCATCCTGCATTGCTTCCACCCAACTTGGTTCTTTGAGAGCATCAAATATTTTCTTGGGTTCTTCTTGTGACAGAAAACATGCAAACAAACATGCTTGCACAAGAGAAGTATCAACCTTCTTGTGTATATTGGCAATAAACCCACCAAGACCTTGATGAGATCTTCTTGTCTGAACTGGAGTCATAATATCACCAATGATTTGGGAAGGGGGGTGATTCTTCATTGTAGAAGTGAGAACTCCTCCTTCAAAAAGTCTGGTGTCCTCAACCTCATGCTCCAAGTTGCCAATATCTTCTTCATCAGACTCTCTTAAATCAACATAAGGATGACCTTCTTCATATGTATTGGAAAGTTCACCTTGTTCAAAAGTGGAAGAGAAAAGATGTGCAAAGGTGTTGTCAACGTCTGAACCTTGTTTGTCAGCGCTTGGGCTAACAACGCTTGAACTGTTGTTGTCAACGTCTGAGCCATCAACGTCTGAATTTGTCTTGTCAACGCTAGATTTACCTTTGTCAGCGCCTGAGGGACCATGCATGTTTGTATCTGGTGGTACTTGGAAACCACCATTATCTTGTCCAACAGCAACAGCAGCAGCAAAAGCATCTGTCCAAATGGGAATTGTGACATATTCTAATATAGGAGATGCCTTTTCTGCTTGTGATCCAACCTTCTTATGAACCTGTGTACCTGAAACATCAACAACTTGTTCCTCCACAACATTTGAAGTTACCTTCACAATGTCTGGATTAGTGACAGGCATATAATTTAAAGTTCTAGATAAGGGTTCCAAGTCAAACAACCAATTAGGACCACTTTCAGGATCACTAGGTTTATTCTCTAAAAACCTAACATGTACTCTTTCAACTATACGTTTGTCCTCTTCAAGATAAACCCTATAACCCTTGCTCTGGACTGAATACCCCATGAAGTAACCCTCATCACCTTTTGCACTAAATTTCCCTAAGGCATCACTAGTATCCAAGACTACTACATGACAACCAAAAGGTCTGAGAAAACCAATATTAGGTTTTCTTCCCCAAACTAACTCATAAGGTGTTTTGTTCTGAATTTTGTTAACCAATGCTCTATTTTGCACATAGCAAGCTATATTAACAGCCTCAGCCCAAAAGGCTATAGGAAAGTGAGCATCAGCCAACATTGTTCTGGCTGCTTCAATTAGGGTTCTATTTTTCCTCTCAGCAACCCCATTTTGTTGTGGGGTTCTAGCAATACTAAATTGCCTTGTAATTCCTTTCCTGGCACATAAATCATCTAGCTTCTTATTCCTAAATTCTCCACCATTATCACTCCTAAACATTTTAACCTCATTGCCAGACCTCTTCTCAATCTGAGTGATAAAATCAATAAGAACATCAGCTGTGTCACTCTTCATAGCTAGAAAGAATATCCAAGTAAACCTAGAAAAGTCATCTGTAATAACAAAGCAATATGACTTACCATTCAAACTTTCTACATTGGTTGGACCAAAGAGGTCCATGTGAAGCATATGAAGAGGTCTAGAACTAGTATGCACCTGTTTGGACTTGAATGAGACCTTGTGCTGCTTGCCTTTAAGACATGCAACACAAGAGTGGTCATTGTGGAAGGCCTTCTCAGGCAAACCATCAACTAAACCAAGCCTCACAAGTCTATTTATATTTTTAAAATTTATGTGCCCTAGTCTCCTGTGCCACAAATTACTCTCATCTACTGAGGCCTTAGCATAAAAACAAGACATATTGGTATTCATTTTAATCCCATTTAGATTCACATTATATATGTCCTTATGCCTAGGTGTTCTATACTCAATATATTTTTCATCAGGGATCTTGAAATCCTTGCTTAACACCAAACACTCAGTATCAGTAAACAGAACTTTATTTTTGTTATCACAAACCTGTGATACACTAAACAAGTTGTAATCAAGTTCTTTTACCAGGAAGACGTTCTCAAAACGTAGATTATTGGTGAGAAGGGTTCCTTTGCCTGTGATAGTTCCATATCCACCTCCAAAGTATAACTTATCACCATCTTTAATAGGAGTGAAGTTCGTCAGATAGTCTTCTTTCCCTGTCATGTGCCTTGAGCATCCACTATCCCAATATCCATAATCATTGATCTGTCTTTGAATGCCCTGCACATAAAGAAAACAAATTAGTTTTCTTTGGGAACCCAAGTCTCAGAAGACTTGGATTCATCTGGTTGTTCAATAAGAACAGACTTAGTTCTCACAACAACCCCATTCTCATCCTTTTTAGGATGAAATACCAGTTAACCCCAATAGGTTTTGTAATGACCTTTGAAATGTAATTAAATCTATTGTAAGTCATTGAAATCCCATTATCATTAGGGTTTTCATCTTTCTTGGGTCTCCATGTTAAGCTTGAAGAAGCTTTAGACCCCTTACCTTGTGGCTGCAAATATTTAGGTCTTGTCACGTTTCTGTCAGCGTTAGAATTTGTCCTGTCAACGCTGAAATTACCCTTGTCAGCGTTGAACCTAGGGTTTGCTACAGAAACCCATTGCCTATTTGACCAGGTGTTTGTCTTTTGGAATGGTCTTTGTCCATGAGTGTTAGACCCTCTAGTAAAGAATGGGGCAGGTCTAATCACTTGTGGACTTTGTTGCACACAAGGTTTGGGTCTGACAACGTTTGACTTTCTTACAACGTTGACTTTGTTCCTATCAACGCTGAAATTGTTCCTGTCAGCGCTGTATTTGGGAGCGTTGACACACTTGTAAGCCAAATGTGAAAAGCTACCACAAGTGTAACAGGCTTTCTTAGACACAACCTTAGGTCTAGAAGAGAAGAAACCTATTCCATGATTGCTAACTTGGCTCTTGGGTGACCTAGTATTCCTATACATCTCTGCATATTTAATGGTAGGTCTTCTAACAGTGTTTGAGCCTAGGTCAACAGCTTTACCAGTGATTGGGTTAGTAACCTTAATGGGTGGTGACTCATTAGGACTTTCACAGAGCAAGACACTCTTGACAAATAAAGTAGGGTTAGCCTTCTTCCACTCATTCAGGTCAGTCCATTTTTGTTGATACTCTTCAACTGGAGTGACAACTCTAGGTGGAGGACTGAATTCCTCCTCTTGGAGCTCTGGCAAACCAGTCCAAGATAGGTCCTTTTGTTGGACACCATAGAAGTCACCAGCTGGTGGTGGAACCAAAGAGTAATCATTCATCCCAATCCCAGTCATGTCCTTAGGATCCCTTTGTTTAGCTACACAGTCTCCTAGGGTTTGGGTGGCTCTATCAAATCTTTGAATTTTAAGGCCAACATTGTCTTTATTTTTAATAGCCTCATCTAACTTAGCCTGTAACTCACCATTAACCCTTTCCATGATATTTCTAATATCCATACTAGCATCTAACTCATGTTTTAAGATATTGATTTTATCTTTTAAATCAAATTCCATTTTCTTGTATTCAGAAACGATTTTCTCAGTTTCAGTAAGAGCTAGTTAGTAATTAGACAGTTTACATCTTTCAGTACTCATATCATCTAATAATCTTAACACCTCCTTGTTAAGTCTTTCAGTATTTATCCTACACCCTTTGCTACAAAAAGCATCATCATATACCTCATTATCAGATGAAGAGGAGGAGTGTGCCATGAGAGCATATTCAACATGCTCTTCTTCTTCAATATCAGCAACCAAAGCTTTGTCCTCTTCAACATTCTTAGCCAGATAGCTCCAATCCCATCCCATACCATCAATTCCTTGAACTGCAACCATGGCCTTGGAATCCTGAGCTTTAACAACCTGACTTGAGGGTTTACCAGCATCAGATCTTCTAGGGGATCTGCATTCCCTCATGAAGTGCCCCATACGATGGCAGTTGTAGCATTCAACTTTGGATTTGTCAAATCCAGCTGTGTCTTTAGCATTGAAGGTCATTTTCTTCTTAAACCTTCTATTCCACCTGTTTGCTCTTATACTAGCAAGAGCCATGTTCCACTTGATGTCCATCTCTTACAAGTGCTCATCACTTATCTGCTCAAGGTCCTCATAAGTAATCACTGAACCATTGGGCAAAGAAGCAATGTAAGCACAAACAGTATCTAAATTCAAACCAGCAGGTTTAACTCTTGGGGAGTCACTCTTGAATGTGTCAGCGTCTGAATAGGAGACGTTGACAGGACTTGTTCCAGCGCTGACATATGATGATCCAGTAACTGGATGCACGTAAGAGTCCTTCTGATTTAATTGACCTTCACTATGAGAGAAGAAGGCCATGTTGCTGGTAGTATACTTTCTTCCATGTTCTGAAAGAGTTTCATCCTCCAACAGCCTTAGTTTGTTGTAGATGTCATCAAACGAGGAGCTCTTGTAAGTATTATTGGCAACAATAGATCTTGTCTCAATCTTCCATGCCTCACCAAGACTTTTAAGAAAGGTAACATTAATATCAACATCACCAACTTGTGTCCCCATGAAGGACAACTTGCTTGTAATGTCAAGCAATCTGCTTCTCACACTACTTAGATTCTCATTGGGTTGAGCCTTGAAGACAGCATAATCATGCATAAATTGCTTTTTCTTCTCTTCCTTAGTGTCTGCATTGCCACCATGTGCAACTTCAAGAGCTTCCCAAAGGTCTTTAGCAGATTCATAACTTCTGTATTTATGCTGATTCTCTTGTCCCAAAGAGAGCTTCAGAATATTTAGGGTTTTCATGTCAACCCTTCTCTTTGCTATGTCTTCAGCAGACACTGCTCTACCATCATCAGGTTTTTCCCTCTTGTCAGCTTCTGAACATCCAGCAACAGCTGTTCTTGCAGAAATAGCATTAAGAATCTTTTGAGCCTTATTGAATGTGTTTCCATATTCAATAACCTCCCAGAGTGTGTAGTCATAGATCCCCAGATATTGTTCAAAGTTGAACTTCCACTGATCAAAGTTGGTTACATCAAGCATAGGAATCTTGATGTTTGGTAAAGGTGAGGAGGAAGAGTTGGTGATTTCTGGAGTTGACATAATGTTGTTAAGGTTTTTTTTTGAGAAAATTAGGGTTTTGGTGATTTCTAGGGTTCTTGTGTTCTTTAAGATCAAAAGTTTCTCAACAAGCTCTGATACCACTTGTTGATCCCAAACTTAGATCGATTTAGCTTTGTGTATACGAGATTAGATCAAGTTATACACGTAGAGAAACTTTTGTATATGCTTTATGAATCTAAGTGTTATGCGGAATTTAACACTTAAACAAGAACACACAATGATATAAACAAACGTTTACTTTGATTATCAATATCAAACTTGTTTATAATGAAAGATGTTTATGAATGAAAACTTATATCAAACTTATACCTAAAGGTCTTCTTTTATAGACATAAGAAGCCTTGTACAATAATCTACGTATCAGCTATTCTAGGTAAAGATAAATATAGAAAATACATTGTCGTTCCTATCCTTACTAGAAGTATTCTAGAATATAATAAACGTGTAGAATATATCTTCCATCAGTGCTTGTCTTCAATATGTCAACGCTTGACTTTAACTTGTCAACGCTTGAGCTTTCAGCGCTTGTATTGTTCTTGTCAACGCTTGTTTTGTTCTTGTCAGCGCTCAAGTGATCTGGCCTTAATTTATTCCCAACATGCATGACCCAAAAAACTCCTAACTCCTTTCACCGTGGTAGGTGGCGGAAGTTTGGCAATAACATCTATTTTAGCACGATCCAGTTCTAAACCTTTATTGGATATATTATGTCCCAAAACTATCCCCTCTATGACCATGAAATGGCACTTCTCCCAATTAAGAACAAGAGGTGTTTCTTCACACGTCTTAAGCATACGTTCCAAATGGGAGAGACAAGAAGTGAATGAGTCTCCAAAAACCGAGAAATCATCCATGAAAACTTCCATAGTGTGCTCAATCATGTCATGAAAGGTTGCCATCATACACCTTTGGAATGTCCCCGGTGCATTGCACAATCCAAAGGCATTCTCTTGTAAGCAAATGTACCATAGGGACAAGTGAATGTGGTCTTTTCTTGATCCTTTGTATCAATGAGTATTTAGAAATAACCCGAGTATCCATCTAGAAAGCAATTGTACTCATTTCCCGCTAAGCGTTCAAGCATTTGGTCCATAAAAGGCAATGGGAAATGATCTTTACTTGTAGCATCATTAAGCTTCCTATAATCAATACAAACTCCCCAACCCGTGACAAGTCTAATAAGCTCATTGTTCTCATTAGGCACTACAGTGATTCCACCCTTCTTAGGAACATAATGTATCGGGCTAACCCATAGAGAGTCAGAAATGGGATAAATCATACCCGCATCAAGGAGTTTGATAACTTCCTTTTTAATGACCTCATGGATTTTAGGGTTAACCCTTCTTTGGATGTGAATGGCGGGTGTGTAATCATCCTCCATTAGGATTTTTTATGTACAAAAATTTGGATCAATTCCCCTTATGTCGGATGTTTTCCATGCTATGGCTTTCTTATGTTTCTTAAGCACCTCTACAAGTTTTTCCTTCTCATCATCTTTCAAGTCTTTTGCTCTGATCACGGGTAATTGGTCTTTTCCCTCTAAGAAAGCATATTCAAGGTGTGATGGAAGATCCTTAAGTTCAACGGAAGGTGGACTCTCAATGGAAGGTTTCACTATAGATGGATCCTGATTGAGCAACTTTTGAATAGTGATAATATCTTCTTCCCAATTAATAGGAGAATCATTATTACCAAGGAAGTTGGACTCAAATTCCTCCAAGTGGAAATCACTCTCTCCAAATGGTGTTAAGGAGGGAACAATTGAGGCAACGGTCTCTACATGAGGTATGTTTTCACTATCATTCTTTCAAGCTTCATGAAAATGCTTATCACACACCTCATCAAGAAAATACACTATGTTAATTGTTTCACAACTTTGAGACTTCTTAGTGACTTTTCCTAGCTTAAACACCACTTTCTCATCCTCAACTCTCATAATTAGATCTCCTTCCACCACGTCTATTAGAGTACGACCCGTCCTCAAAAATGGTCTACCAACAATAAGAGGAACTCTCGGGTCCATATCATAATCAACCACTATAAAATCCGTGGGAAATGTAAATTTATCAACCCCTATAAACACATACTCCGCTATGCCTACCGGATAAGCTATGGAACGGTTAGCTAACTCAAGGGTTATCCTAGTAGGCGTGAGCTCGGGAAGAGAGAGTTTTTGCCAAACCGATAAAGGCATGAGATTAATGCTTGCCCTAAGATCCGCTAGTGCCATGAAATTTTACACCCCCGGAAAATTACAAGAATTAAAAATTGCCCTGGATCTCCAAGTTTTGTAGCTAAGGTTTTGAGCAACACGGCGGAGCAATTCTCATTAAGTGATGTGTTAGGCAAATCCACCAACTTTTCCTTGTTTGAAAGGAGATCTTTGAACATTTTAGTAAACTTTGGCATATAGGCAAGAGCTTCCGCAAAGGATATGTTTATATTAAGTTGCTTGAACATCCTCAAAAAGTTAGAGACTTGAATATCATCCTTGTTTTTAAGTTTCTCCTTTCTCAATCTTGATAGGTAAGGAAGGCTTGGTTTTGGTGTAGGTTGAGTAGTTGTTGTTGTGGAAGGGTTCTCTTTGTTGGTTTCTTCATTGGTAGGCGTGGAAGGTAAAGGATTAGTGGGTGTAGGATGAGAAGTTGTAGGTGTTGAAGTTGTAGAGCTTGAAGGTGGTGATTTTGATGTTGCAGGCTTCTCACAACGTGGAACCATAGTAGGATTAACCAAAGAAGGTGTAGGAAGTGAAGGATTATTAGTTGTTTTTCCACTTCTTGTGGTGATTGCATTGACATTAGCCCTTGGGTTTGTTTGTGTGTTTGAAGGGAGATGTTTATATTAAGTTTCTTGAACATCCTCAAAAAGTTAGAGACTTGAATATCATCCTTGTTTTTAAGTTTCTCCTTTCTCAATCTTGATAGGTAAGGAAGTCTTGGTTTTGGTGTAGGTTGAGTAGTTGTTGTTGTGGAAGGGTTCTCTTTGTTGGTTTCTTCATTGGTAGGTGTGGAAGGTAAAGGATTAGTGGGTGTAGGATGAGAAGGTGTAGGTGTTGAAGTTGTAGAGCTTGAAGGTGGTGATTTTGATGTTGAAGGCTTATCACATGGTGGAACCATAGTAGGATTAACCAAAGAAGGTGTAGGAAGTGAAGGATCATTAGTTGTTTTTCCACTTCTTGTTGTGATTGCATTGACATTAGCCCTTGGATTTGTTTGTGTGTTTTAAGGGAGAGCCCCTTGTGGCAATTGATTAAGAATCATCATAATCCTCTTGTTAGTCTCCTCATTCATGGCTCTTATTTGATCTTGTGTTCTCTTTTCACTTTCACGAATTCTTCTTTCAGTTTTTTGGTTCATCTTTTGGAGTAGCTAAAATGTATCATTTTGCCCATATCCTTGATTTTGACCTTGATGGTATCCTTGATTTTGAAAGGGTAGATGTGGTTGGTTAAATCCTTGATTGTTTTCATGAAATTTATTTCCTTGATGTTGAAAGTTGTTGGGTACTCTATAGTTGTTTTCTTGGTAGTTTGGCCTAGGCCCTTGATTTCTTTAAAGCAATTGAGGAGGATTGGTTTTATTTTAGGTGGGTGGATGGGGTGGAAAGCCGGGTGGAGCAAGGTAGTATTTGACTTGTAAGAGAGATTGTTTGGGTTGATGTAAGGTTTGAAGTGCTCTCTATGTTCATCTTGATAAGCATAACATTCACCTTGGTAATTTTGAACCTTGTCACATTTTAGGTAAGAATGAAGACCTCCACAAGTCTCACATGATGTAGCAATGACATTCACATTATTGGTGGAAGATATGTTCAAGGTGATTTCACAAAGTTTCAAGAGCGTATCATTCATAGTATCAAACTTTTGATAGAAAATCTTGTCAAATTGTAGAGTAGCACCCTCTTGCACCACATGGACCCTCTCATCAATTTGGTTGTTTTTTTGCACCATGGATTTAGTCTCAATAATTTCCCAAGCCTCTCGTATGGATTTGGAAAGAATGTTGCCACCCGCGGAGGAGTTGAGGGGATCTTGATGACGTGGCCTTAGTCTATTGTAAAAGGTATTGATTTGGTGAACTTCATTGAATCCATGATTGGGGCATTTTATCAATAACTCCTTGAACTCTTCCCAAGCAGCACTAAAGGTTTGATTATGTTTTTGTTGAAATCCAATAATTAGGTTTCTCAATGTCGTGGTCTTAGATGGGGGAAAGAACCTATTAAAAAACTTCTTGGTAAGGTCATCCCAAGTGGTAACTCTTAGGTGGTTGTTTATATAGCCAATACTTAGCATTACCCTCTAAGGAGAATGGAACTAGAATTAACTTAATGGCATCATGAGGAACTCCATTGTACTTAAGTGTATTGCAAATGGATAGAAAATTCTTGATATGATCATGTGGATCATCATTAGGTCTCCCGAAAAATGGTTTGTTTGAAACCAAGGTAATCATGGATGTCTTAAGCTCAAAGGTGTTTGCGGGTATCTCGGGTATAAAAATGGCATCGACATATCCTTTGACATTGGATTGGAGGTGCTCTATCAAAGGTCTATTGTCAACGGCGGCCATGGATTCTTGTATGTTCTTCAAATCATGATTCTCGGGATCGGCTTGATGGACGGTGTTGTTCTTACTGTTTCTCTTTTTCTTACTTTTGGGAGGAAGGGGTTGTACACCAAAAGGTATTTGTGCACGCCCTCGGGTGAGCATGCAACTCAAATCAAGGAGTGAGAGAGAAGATCTCATTCGACTTTGGAAAAGAAGGGATTATTTTTTCTGATGTTCAATAAGTAATATCCACAAGAAAGTATAGTATATGTAAGTAATACTTGGGTGGCAAGACCCCCAATTAAGCTTTCCTTCTTAGAATACTCACTAGTGAACGGGGGGTTAGGTGGCGCGAAGCACTTAAGTACCTATTAACCCTTAGACGACATTTTATAGCACGTCACCCTTATATTCACTTTGTAGTTTGTATTCTTCGAATTCTTGCCTATTGGAAGTATTTATCTATTCTTGCCTTAATTAAATTTGATCGATACGCGTGTCAAGGACCGGAACGCTCTCGAACCACGGTTTATTGCAAAAGCAATACTTATGGAAGTATGTGTATTGAGTGTTCGTATACGTATATGTATCTATATATAATAATATATCAAAAATATTTTTGTATTTATTTGGTTTTTCAGAAAAATACTATATGTACGTAAAAACGATGAAAACCGATATAATATTTATTTTTGGGTGTAATCTTTTAGGAAAAGGATTACTTTTTGAATTTTTATATTTTTTGTTCAATTTTTTAGGAAAATAATTAATTTTGTTATTTTTTAGTTTTTTTATATTTTTTTATATTTTTTTTTATGTTTTGGATGTATTATACGTAGAAGGAACGCTCACAAGGTGAACGGATCCCAAAATCCAATCGAAACCGTCAATCAATAGTCTATCGTAATGTCATGAACCGGAAGCAGCGCCATTTAATGTTAAGTATTTTGCAAGTTCGTTTTTTCTCGGCTCCACACAAATTGAAAGGCCCACTAATATCAAGTGTATATTGTTTTTGGTTGTTAAAAAGTTATTTGGATTCTAGGTCTAATTCAAACAAACACGTAAAAATTGAAAATATTATAGATCTATTTATCCGTAAAACAAAGTGCAAGTACCAAAAAATATTCACAAAGTACAAGTATTTAATGCATAAAATGTAAAAGTACTTGAAATGTAAAGAAAATTAAAATATAGGGACTAAATGTGCAAAATCAGAAAGTCTAGGGACTGATTATGAATAATATAACAAAGTACTTCAACAAACTAACAAATTTCCAAACTAACTAACCAAATATGCAACTAATCAAAATCCAGGGACCAATACTTGGAAACCCTAGAAAAATTAACTTTCCAAAGCTGATTAACAAGTTTTAGAAAATTGGAGGACCAATGTGCAATAAAAGTGTTACTTTTCCAAAAACAGGCACAAGCTTATCAATAAGCTCGTATGAGCTTATTAATCCACTAAAATTGTTCTGGTTTTTTCTAAAGTGCTTAAAACTGAATTTTAGCTAGACTTGTAAAAGGATTTTGGCTGAAAGCTTTTTTAAATCTCTGGATAACTTATTCCAATAATCTTACGATAAGCTAAAAACAAATTCAAACATCCACTATGTGATTTTCTTGTTGAGAATGATTAAACAGGTTGTAAGAAGCTTGGAATGTCTTTTGGTTTTGAAAATCATCAAGAAAATAAGCTGGAATTCAAAATAAGCCAAAAGTGCTTATGTTGACTATGTTTGACCAAAAATCTCAAAAAGCTCAAATTAACAGGATCCACTCAAGACATGTTTGCAAAGTAATTGGTAAAAGAAAATGGGGTGATTAATGAAGTGGATTGTGAGAACTGAGAAAACAGTAAGCTTGTTATCATATACACTAGTAATTGGTCTGGTGCTTATTAATATGCTGATTACACACTCAAAAGCTGATACTGTAGAATTTGCTTGCTAACAATGAAAACTTGTATGTTAAACTGCAAGTGAGAACAAATTTCAGCTCAAATCATTTACTAACAAACAAATGGCATGGAATCAAAAAGTGCTTGTTTTGGGTGATAAACTTGGTCAAGTAATGACCCACACTTTTCTAAGGTCAATTGCCTGTTTGACCTTTTCTTTGACTACAAAATTTGACCAAAAGTTTTACACTCACTTCTTGAGAGTAAGTGAGCTTAAAAGAACAAGTTTTACAAACTAATTCACCACAATGATCTAAATCCAAACACCACTTTAAAAAGCTGATATGAACTTTTTCAAAGGCTTATTGAGCAAATGTTTATGACAACAAATGACTCTTATCTAACTTGTTTAGTGGATGAAATGAACTAGTTTTGAGTCAAAAAGAAGCAAGTTTACTTGTTATACCACTAAATGAGTTATTGATGAACTTTAACTTATGAAAATCAATTTTAACCAAGTGAAACTGAATGATAAGCTATCAAACCACTAGCAGACTATCAAAACAACAAGATCACACTACAAGTGAGCTAACACAATCACAGTTCAGCATTAAAAAGCTACCACTAGGAATTAAGCATTCAGAGACAATTGAGTGGAATTTAAAGGAAAAAATGAGTTCCTTTTAGCTTGGATGCCTCCTTTGATGGAGTAATAAGCGCTGAGCTTACTAATATCTACAAGATCACCATGAATCTACCACCAAACACCATCAATACATCATCATCTACTGCAAATCAGAAACCCCTGCTATACTACTGAAATGGCTATAAAATGGACTAGTAATGCTTCTAAATCAACTACAAGTCTTCAAAACATCATCAATTCATTCCATTGATCATGAATGATCAAAAGAACCAAATAGTAACACTAGGAGTAAGATTATGCAGGTATTAAGAAGTAGAGTGAGTGAAAGTGAAAATTGTATTTCATTAATGGAGGTAAAGTTGGTTACAAAGTGGTTACAACAAACTAACTAACTCTTAAGTGATTGTCAGTCACTTAAGAGTAGTTCTAACTGAATTGCTAGTGAAAAGAGAGAGAATTCTACAAGTGTGTGAGAAAACACACACTAACTACATAAATCAAATGAAGACTAAGCTGGGTATTTATAGAGGTTGGGATATATTTAGTTGGAGTCTGGTGACGTGTTCCAGCCAGTAGCATCCTTCCACGTGGCTTGATCTTATCAATTGTTTATAGCCGTTGAAGAGCTCAAATTGGTGGTTTTGTATGAGTAAGTTTCAAGTTAATTGGCTGCTGGGTTGTGATCCTCTCTTGAAATAGAGCAATTTTGATGTTAATAACTTCTTTTGATATGCAGTCTAGCTCTTGTTCGTTCCTGGTCTCGTTTGAATATAAGAGTGACAAGTGGTGTTTTGTTATTGGTGGAAAGAGAAGGAAACGGATAATTATCCATTTCCTTATTTTCTATTGGTGGAGAAAGTGTGAGTGGGTGTACTGTTGTGATTGGGTGGTGTTAATGAAATGGCGGCAGTAGTGAGGTGATGTGGCAAGGAGGTGGAATTCCATGTGCAAGCCATACTCTCTTCTCCTTGGTTGAATCAAGTTATACACGGATCAAACCAAAACTTGATAGATTTTTGACATTTTCAGTCCTTATAGTTTAGGTAGAATAGGAATTAAGCCCCAAGCTTCATTTCTTTGACATTTTTTATCCTTCTAACTTCAATCTTGTTCACTTGTCATCCTTTGACTTGTTGACTTGAATGTTGACCAAATTTGACTTTATTCTTAACTTTTGCATAATTACACTTTCAGTCCCTCATCTTTAGAAGTTGTTAACAAAGTTCCTTTATCTTTGCAAGGCTTGTCACTTTTCATCCTCCTCTTGTCTTTTCTTCATCATTAACACTTGATTTCACTTGTTTGCTTCAAAATTGTATATTTGTTACCTACACAAGCACAAACACAAAATATACCCATACTACTGCTTTTATGAATAAAATTAGGTATTTCGCTTTGTGTTTTAGGGTGATTTGTGATATTATTGATATCAGATTTTACTCATATCAATAACCCTAGGAAAAAAATAAGAGTCCTAGAGGTAATCAAATAGGTTGGAATGGCATGATGACTAGGTGATAACTTTGAGTTCAAAAATAAGGCTTGCTATGTGTGTGGTAGTTTTGATCACTTGCACTATACTTGTAAACACAAAAGAAAGATTAATGATCAACAACAGGTTAAACCAGTATGGAATAACTCAAGACAGGTGAATCACAAGAACGTTGGTAGATTTTCTCACCCCAATTCTAAAAATAACATAATTCCACAACCAAGATGTTTTAATAAGGGTAAGGGTACAAGGGTTGAGTCTGCACGGTAAAAAACAAAGCTTAATATTGTTAATTCTTTAGCTAGGTGGGTTTGGAAACCTAAACAAGATGTTTTTAAACATGTTTCCAAATCAAATAGTGCCTCAAAGACCTTAATAAGATATGACTATGTTGATGATTTTGGAAGATTCAAGTCTGTTTTAGCTTGGGACTTCCATAAGCACTAATCTTTTCTTGGTTTGTGTTTATTTCAGCAAGTGTGATTGTCAATTGATATGTTTTGTATTTTTCTATATTTGTGTAAACTAACTTTTTGCAGGAAAAGAAAAGTCTTAGAATGAAAAAAAAGACTTCCTTGATGGTGGATACTTAGCTCTATTTGAGGGCAGGTTTTTGCCTAAGGGGAGGATTTTTGTATGTATCTCTGTGTATATTATTGTGTTTTTTGTTTAATCAATTTCGTAGGATGACATTGTTGCTTGTGGATATGGTTCCTCCTAGTAGACCTAAGTTGATCCTAGTCGACCAATGGTAGCACTTAAACTGCTCCTGGTGGACCATTGTTCTTCCTGTTGCTTCATAAGTTCTTGTTGGGTGACTCATAGATTTAGAATCGTTAAAAAAATTTATTAAAAAAAAATTAATAATTTAAAAAAAAAGGTTAAAAAAAGGGTTCTTGTGAGTTGTTTAGTTCTTGTTGAGAAAGGCTTCAGTATTGGCTAACCACCATACAAAAAATGGTCATCAGTTCACCATGTCTAACAAACATAAGAACTGGCTAGTCTAAGAGCAAATGGATGCTTGGTAAAAACCATATCAAATCCGTTGATGGTTGCCAGGTTACCTAAAACTGGATGGTCATCACTCACCTTGGTCCTAGACTGAAGAGTGGCTAGTCCACAAGCAAACGGTATGTGGTAAAGACTTTCTCAAATCCGTTAATAGCTGTAATAGTTTGCTAAAAACTATATGGACTTCACTCACCATGTTATTGCAACAAAGAGTGGCTAGTCCAAGGGGTACGACTCTTGGTAAAGACTTCATCAAATCTGTTTATGGCTGGTAGTTTGCCAAAAACTATACATTTCTATGATTCACTTTAAACTGATGCGAATAGTTTTCAACTTATTAAATTGATGATTGTTGGTACCACTTTTCTTGCCATGGTTCGTGAATTGGAGATTTATTGAATTTTCTACATATTAGTGCATCCAAACAGGGGAGGCTTGTTTCGAAATTTAAAGTGATGCTGCAAAACGAAATAACGTACTGCATAAAGCAGTGTTTGGATGCATCCACCTGGTGATCAAGAAGCATAACAGTGGAAACTTGAACTCAACCAAGTTAAATTCAAGTTTAGGGGAGGATTGTTAGGAATAATATATTTAGAAGTTACTCGTGGTGTTACAGTTACTACTGGAGTAATTCGTTCCTCCTGGTGTTATAGTTCCTACTGGTTATGAGATAAAGTTGATGGAAGATTGTAGAAGATAAGATCAAATATTTAGTCTTCCTAGTCTTATGGAAAGTATCAAGTATATTAATTATGATGAGGATGTTACAAGTTTATTTAGGAAATGATTAAATAGTATTAATATATCATACTTAGCCAAGTATTAATTATCTTGTAACCACCTAGGACCCCTTGCACTATAAAAGGAGGTCCTAGGGTGTAGAGATGGAGACACTTCTACACACACATGTTCTCTACACATTTATCTCATTATTTGTTATAGCTTCAAGGTTGTAAACCCTATCATTATTAAGAAATATATTGAGGCTTGAGCATTTGGTTATTTCTATTGTTCTTCTTATATATAAAGATTGGTTTCCGCATAGTCTTTGTATCGTGATCAAGGTTGCAAAGATCCTTCAAGAAGTAAACTCTACAAAAATAGCTCATACTTCTATTGAAGTGGAGGATCCATTTTTCCTAACATTAAGCAAGACACCTCCGAGTGCTTCTTATACATTAGCAGCGTGTTCAAGCCTTTGCGCTTCAGAAGCTCCTTCAGCAAGATCCTCTGGATTAAGGAATGGTCAAGATATCAATAGTACCCGCTACTATGAAGACAATTCTTAGTGAGCAATACCAATCATTGAAGTTTGGGCTAGTAAGTTCAGGACGATCAAAATACGCTTTGAACGCAGAACTTATAGTGTTATTGTCGGGTTGAGCAATTTCTATAGAAATAAGTTCAAATATTAGTATTTTTTTATAATAAAATACTTTCAAGAAAATAAAATTACCCTTGTATATAAACCATAGTATTTTCCTTGAATCCTGGAACTATATTGACATAAATCCATTACATCAGTTGATCTGCTAGTAATGAATGTACTCAATATAGCGACTTGTCTAACAATTCAATTGACAAACAATTTTCAATTTCTAGATTTTTAAGGGATTTACATTGCTAAAAGAACGTTTTGCATTGCACACATGTTTCATCCCTTCTGAATGCCTTAAGTTTAAGATCTCACTGAGTAACTTAATTAAGTCGTCTAATATGAATAATGTAAAACCATCGTACGAATTCTCATTCTATGAAAGTTTTCTCTCCATTACAACATCGGCCAAAAATCTCATTTGATGACGTAGTAATTTCAAGTATTCATCAATTAGATAACATTCGACTTAAATTTTAAGGGTATAAATTTAATGTTAAAATTAATATATGGAGAAGCATGCATACAACTCCATAGCATAAGTTTAATAAAACATTTAGTAAACTTTTTCACGAGAATAAATTTCCACATACATTATGTTGAGGTATTGGTTAACCAATCAAAGAATTTACCCACAACTATTTACAACGTACTTTTTCTAGAACTCAGCTAAAGCACAAAGCATAACCTTATTCATTGTGTTTTAGATGTCAATTTGCGGTAAATCGACCTTAAGGTATAATGCAAATAATAATCGTAGGTAATTTCAATTTGGCGCACAGGTGATCCGGGTTTGGTCAGCGACTAATGGCATAACACCGCCTTCCTTAACCGGGTATATGACCAGCGGTGCGGGTTATACCCACTTTATAGTTTGTCAAAAGGAGTAGGGCGTTAGATTATTATTGTAATTCACCAATCAACGTAATCTTATGTAATTTATATCTCAAACAAATCTTCGTCTTAATATGATTTGGTCCATATTATTTCTTTTCAAAAAAAACCCTTGTTTACAACAATTTAAGCAATTTTTACAAGTAAAAAAAACTAAATTATAAACACATAATAACAATTTATATGTGCAATAAATAAATCAAATAGACACATGCATACGATTTATTCAATAACCTTTAAATCTAGGTTTTTATATTCATATAAAAGTCTTCCCTAATTCAAGATCTATTAAAGCAAAAAAAGCAAGTAGCACATGAAATCATATAAACATATAATTTTATGATCCATGAAAACATGCACGTTATCATGGATCCACCCACAAATCTTAACAATTAAATCTCTACGGATCGTAACCATACGTGACATAGCAATTAATTGTAACACCCCATAAATCGACGTTACTATTTAATCCTATTTTACGTATATTTTTGAAATTTTTAGAATTTTGTTGATAATATGTTTGACGGTTTAAGTTGAAACCAAGGTTAGAGGTCTTAATTTTTACGTTTTACGATTTAAGAGGAACCGATGACGATTACGATATCGACGGATGCCCAAAATTTATCTTTTATTATCGATTGATCGATATTTTTATTTTTCGAAGTTTTTATTTTTATTTCGTTTTAAGTCGAGTCGGAACCGTTTTTATTCCATTTTGGGTGTGTTTGAACCATTTAAAATCATTTTGTAGTAGCCGAGATGAACCCCGACTCTCGCAAAAATTCAAAACCGACACTTGGGTTAAATTTCCACTCTTTATATATTAGTTTTCTATTAAGGCCAAAAGAAAGCCAATTATGCAAAAAGGCCCCCCCCCCCCAAATTCTTAAAACAAACAAACAAACACACACTAAATCATTTTCCCCAAAAAAATTTCCAACTCTCTTTCTTTCTTCTCTTTGGTCATCGGCCTACACCATCACCACCATCACATCACCTTTTTTTCTTGTTTTGAGAAAAACTAATCAAAGAATGTAGGACTTATGCACACGACTTAACCCAATACGAATAACATCATGGAATAAACCAAAAAGAAAGATTAGATTAAGAAGAATAAAAGAGAAGAACAAAAAATGGTTCTGAATTTCCTAGTGAGAGAAAGACATATGTTTCTCTCTCTATAATCTATGAAATGGAAGACACACACACTCAAATGAGGTGCTAGGGGCCTTTTATACTATAAGTGTAAAGTATAGAAGGCCTTCCTCATATGAGTGTTCAGGACTAATTCCGGTTACATACATAACATTATACTAGGACTCTCAACACCATTATGTAGCATTTTCCACGAGCTTCACAACGGTATATTATATGACCATCACTTTAAATACTTCTAACAATCTCCCCCTAAGTGGTGGTCATGTAATATGTGACTTCACTTCTTTGATGTTGTTGACTTTGAAGCTCGCTGTCTTGAGAGTTTCTTCAGAGTTCCTTTCATGACTTGTGATCTTGGATCTTTGATCTTTGCCTTGACTTGATCTTAAAACTTTGCCATCTTGTGTTCTTGTGTCTTTCCCCACATACTCAAACTTTGATTTGATATGAAAGCTTGTTAACAATCTCCCTTGAACATCAGAGTAGCGGAAGTCTTTGTCTTTAGATGTTCTTGAGCTTTCTTCAGTTACATGAGCATGTGGTCTTGAATTACGACTCTTGAAGTTACACCACCGTTTGCATTCCTCCGGTTTCTCGTCATACAGTATAAATACTGTACATGAGATTAGGTAAGTTCAAAGAACTTCCTTGATAGGGTTTCCAGCTGTGGTAGCAGTTCTCAGTACTTGAATATCTTGAAAGATAGTTCATAGTAAAGAGTGAATCAAGCAGTTTCATTCTGCTGATTAAGTCGTCAATTCAATTTCCTGGACCAAGTTTGATTCAATTAAGAATCAGACCATTGTTGCTTTCCAGTTGACACAAGTTTGATTCAAATAGGATCTCACAAGTTACCTATCGCAGTGCTGTTTGATAAGTATTACTCTGAATGTTCTGGCACGATCATAAAGATATTGCGTCGAGACCTGGAACAAGTTTGAGTCACAAAAGAATCAAACCACTGTTGCTTTCCAGTTAACATATGTTCAATTCAAGTGAATCTTTCACATGACCTACCACAGTGCTGTTTGATGTTAACACTGGAAGGATTTCCATTCATCACTGTGAATACTAAAGAGTATCACTCTGAATGTTCTGGCAATATCACACGGATAGAGCGTAGGACTCTGTAAATTATCTCTTGTGTTCTAATAATGAACAACAATTGATATATATAATAAGTTTCCTAATGAGATTTTTTGATGAATCTCGTTGGCTCTAGACTCTATAAGTGCACATTTATTTTGTGATCGGAGGCTGGAGCAGACTGCCACCTTTTCAATATCTACTATCTCGGAGTGAGAAAGTTGATAGAAATGAGTTGAACTCCGTGACAATAAAACAAACTTCTTTTGAGAGAAGCTTGAGTAGGCTGGGAAGTGTTGTGCATTGCATCACTGGGTCCATGATGCTTTGTCTTTAGTATCAGAAATCATCAAAGTGATTCTGATAATAGATGTATTGACCCGGTTTCTTCCTAAGTTGTATGGAGGGCTTCTTTCTTTACACCCTTTATCCTTACATTTCTTTTTCATTCTTCAACCCCTTCAATGCTTACCAAGACGTCATAACTAGCACCTTGTTGTGATTGTTCCAATGCTAGCTTAAGTCGTTAGTCGACATTTTTCCCGTACACTCAACTACTCCATCTTTCCTAGGACATCTAAATTCTAATGGATTATCCCTGGGAAGATCCCTCTGGTTCTGGTTGGATCATAGGACGAATACCTAACCACCTTTTGACACCAATACCATCGTGAATTAATGTGCTGAAGGGTATAAATATCGTAACCAGAAAAACCTGTCGAAAAAGCAATCAAGGTTTTGATGAAATCAGTGTTTACACCTTGAAGGTTTTTTTGTATCACCAAAACTCTCCCCCTACATATGTGCATCATAAAAGGAAAGGTTTCTGCACATATTAGGAAGAGAAAGCACTTATATCAAAGATCTTATCCAAGATAACATATTTTAGTCACTATTCTCCCCCTCAAAAGTTGCATGACATTGAAATTTTTGTGAAACTAGTGATGAAACATGGATAGAATAATGTTGCATGAAAGTTTGTACTCCCCCTCGAAAATAAATTCTAATTAAAATTAGAGGAGTATATGAGCACACAATTTTGAAATACTTTGAAAAATTGTGCTCAAGAACCCAAGAAAACTGACTTTCCCGTTGTTAAGGAATAATGTACATAAATGAACATTTTTCTTGTGTTCATGAGCTTAAAACTTTGAATGTTTTGATATAAGCCCATGACCGAGAAAAATTAATTTCTCGTTGTTGAGGATAAGTCAAAGACTTTCCTTTCTTTGGGGACCGGGTTATAGTCTAACATGCGACTATAAGCCATTATGAGAAGAAAGTAGAAAAGACATGTTTTTAACACATTTGAACTCTCATTCGAACTTTATGTACGTACTCGTGTCATTATTGAGCGACATTTCTAAGTACGTCCGTATTATCGATGCTGAGAGACATGTCGGAGAAGAATATTTTTGGTATTTTTGAAAGATTTTCTCATTTTTTATTTTGTTTTTATAGGTTTTATATTTTTGTATTTTGATTTTCTGAAAGATATATACAAGATTACTACGAATGTGCAAGACGTTCAAGTTCATCTGGAGTGAAACTACGCATACCAAGTCGACGAACCAAGAATTCAAATCTTTCTGGAGAAAGAGCTTTGGTGAAGATGTCAGCTAGTTGGTAGTCCGTCTTGACAAAGAAAAGTTCGATCGTTCCTTTTTCCACATGCTCCTTTATGAAATGGAATCGGACAGCTATTTGCTTGGTCTTGGAGTGTTGGACCGGGTTGCAAGATATGACTATGGCTGATTGTTAATCACAATAAATAGGAATTTTGTTAAAGTAAAAGCCATAATCCGTGAGTTGTGTTCTCATCCAAAGTACTTGAGCACTACACACGGATAGAGACACATATTCTGCCACCACGGTGGACAACGTCGTACAGTCTTGTTTTCTTCATGACCAGCTCACTAGCTTCTCGCCTAAGAATTGTGCTCCACCGGAAGTGCTATTGAATGTATCATGACACCCTGCATGGTCGGCATCTGAAAAACCAGTGAGATTAAAACCAGAATCCTTCGTATACCAGAGACCTATGTTAATGGTTCCCCGGAGATAACGAAAGATCCTTTTAACCTCCTTGAGGTTCTTCTCGGTTAGCTTCGCCTAGTACCAAGCACATAAACAAGTAACATGCACAATGTCCGGTCTGCTTGAGGTTAAGTACATAAGGGACCCGATCATACTTTGGTATTTTGTAGCATCTACAAATGTCCCTTTCTTATGCAAATCAAGCTTGTGTTTAGTGTCCATTGGATTACCAATAGGATCACAGTTGTCCATACCAAATTTCGTTAGAATCTCAAGTACATACTTGGACTGATTTATGAAAATACCACGGGGGGATTGGTGGACTTGGAGACCAAGAAAAAACGTCATTTCCCCTATCATGGACATTTCGAATCGTCTTTTCATAAGGTCGGAAAATAATATGGAATATTTTGGGTTAGTAGAACCAAATATAATATCATCTACATAGACCTGAGCCACCAAGATGTCGTTTCCGTAGTGCTTGATAAACAACGTTGGGTCAATCGTTCCTTTGTTGAAGTGATTTTGGAGAAGAAATGATGATAATTCGTCGTACCATGCCCTCGGTGCTTGTTTCAAACCATAAATTGCCTTTTTCAACTTGTAGACATGGCTTGGGTGTTCGGTGTTGATGAAACATTCAGGTTGACATACATACACATCTTCTTTTAACGGCCCATGCAAGAAAGCCGTCTTCACGTCCATTTGATACACATTGAACGATTTGTGTGCCGCGTATGCCAAGAAAATCCTAATAGCTTCCATTCAAGAAACCGGGGCGAAGGATTCTGCGAAATCAATTCCCTCCTGTTGTTTATAACCTCACACAACTAACCGAGTCTTGTTCCTAATGACCGTTTGCTCCTCATCCATCTTGTTTTTGAATACCCATTTCAGTGTAAGGGGATTGATATTGTCCGGTCATGGTACTAACTCCAATACATCAAGCCGGATGAGTTGATTGAGCTCTTCTTACATAGACTCAATCCTTGATGCATCGGTTATTGCTTCTTTAACACTTACTGGTTCCATTGTGCTTACTGATAGTGCATAGATACACATATCACTATCGGTACGCAGCTGATTTCGTGTTGAGACCGGGCGTGAGAGATTGCCAATCACTTGAACCAAAGGATGATTCTTAGTCCATTTGTGTTCATGTGGAAGTGTATGAGAAACTTGATGCGAGCTCGACGGATCGACATATGGTGTTGAAGGCTGAGTAGTACTTGTGGAAGTCGCAAATGGATTAACAAACTCGTGTTCGTTGAGCATCGCATTGTTTGCATTTTCAGCAACTATTTCATTCTATAGATGAACATGAGTAGTAATTTACTGAGAATGTATTTGAGTTGCGTCAGCAGTCAGAGAAGTGGTTGGAATGTTTGGAGTCAATATGGTTGAGGTTGATGTAGATGGTGCAAAAAGGGATGTCGTTGGTGTAGATGCAGTTGGTGGTTCTGGAACTACCGTAGCAGGTGCAGCCGGGACATTTTAAGGAACACCAAATGACGAAGGACCCTCCATATATTCATCATAAATTGGCCCAAATAGAACTTCCAAGTCACGTTCTGAAGGTTGTAACGATGAGATTGCTGACGGTGCAAATTGAAGCGCGAGTCCTGAACTTACGTGTCCAGAAGTCTGACCTTGAAGCTCGGGATGTGAACTTCTATGTTGAGAGGCCATACCCGAGAGTTCATCAAAGGTAACATTCATAGTCTCTATTACCTTTCTTTTCCTTCGATTATAAAGCCTGTAAGCACAAGCAGTTGAAGAATAACCAATGAAAAAACCAATATCACCTTTAGGTTCAAGTTTACAGATATCTTCACGATCATTCTTCGTATAACATAATGCACCGAAGACATGTAAAAATGAAATATCTGGTTTTCTTCCATTAATGATCTCGTAAGGTGTTTTGTTGAAACGGGTGTGAATAATGGAGCGGTTTTGAGTATAACATGCAGTTGCTATAGCGTCGGCCCAAAGGAATAACGGTGCACTAGAGGAGAGGCATCGTCCGAGCAGCTTCAACTAACGTACGATTCCTCCGTTCCACAACTCCATTCTGCTCTAGAGTTCTTACAGCTGAAGTTTGATGAGAAATCCCAACTTCGTCAAAATAAGCTTTCAATTTCTGATTGGTGAATTCTGTGCTGTTATCCGTTCTCACAATAATGACAGGGGCTTGCAGTAGTACTAATGTTCTCTTCAAGAAGTTAATAATTACATCAGGGGCTTCATCCTTTGATGCAAGAAAATGAACCCATGTGTAAAGAGAAAAATCACATACAATTACTAGGACATACCGCTTTCCATTAATGCTTTTGATTCTCATTGGGCCACATAAATCCATATGAAGGAGATGCAACCTATTCGTCGAATTTGGAACAGGTTTGGGTTTGTGAGGCTTCTTCTTACTTTTTCCTTGTTCATAAGAAGGACAAAGATGGTCTTTTGTATATTTGAACTTTGGAAGACCGGTAACGAGATCATCTTTCGCGAGTTGGGTGATGGCATCGAAATGAGATGAGATAACCTTTGATTCCATAACCATGACTTTGTTGATGTGGCTCGGGCCATGAGACAAATTGGAGAAGCAACAGACATTTGAAAAAGATCAATGGTGTAAAGGTTGGTGGTACGATTTCCTTTCAACAAATCAATTCCTTCAAGATCTCTTACAAAACATGTATGACTTATGAAAGCAACCTCCAAGTCTGAATCATAAAATTGCCCAACCAAGAACAAATTGTGTCCCAAGCCATCAACAAAAGAGACTCTGATGATGATTATATTTCCCCAATGAAGATCACCATAGCCTAGAATTGCTGCAACATGATCATTTCCAAATCGAACAGTTCCAATGAAACGCCATACAAATTTCTTGAGAAGGCTTCGATTCCCAGTCATATGTTTGGAACAGCCCGAGTCCACGCACCAGATACAAATTTCAACAACCTGCCAATGATAAGAGAAGAAAATACTTTGGCAACCGATGAAATAGGTTCCTGTAGGGTTAGATGATAATTAAGCCGTATCACATACCGACGTTTCACTGTCAGTATGAGATCTACTAGTGTCGATAATTTTGCCACGATAGTCAAAATTTCTACCAGTAGGCAACCATTTAGAGGTGAATCTACGGCTACTAGGCTTAGCAAGACTTTCTGTGGACCCTACGTGCGTACTTTTTGGAACATACACCTTAGCCTTAGTAGTGCGTTGTTGTTCACTGACTGACAGCTTGTCAATTCAAGTGTAACCACCATAAATCAAACCATTCATAGTCAAACCACAATCATCATGACTAAAAGTAAAGAAACATTTATTACATTTAGCACAAATAACTTCAGATTTTTCATTCTGAATAGCAAGCTTAAAGTCATTACATTCAGATGAATTAGGTTTTTGATTATGATTAAAAAGTAGTAAATTGCTAGGGTGTTCTTTTACTTCCACATTATTGATCTTGGGGCGACTACTTCTAGAGGCAAAAGGGAAACTATCATTCCTTGTATTGCTCGTAGGCTGTGGCCTTCTGCTCTTAGTGTAGTTGTTTATTCCTGTAGAAGAAGACACGCGTCTATTAGAATTAGCACTTTTTAAATCAATAACTTGTGGTTGAGTTATAGTGATCTGTTTTGTCCTAACGCTTGCTTTACGTTGTTTGTTAGGCAGAGAGGGAGAACTAACACTAAACATTCCTGGGGCAATCACAGCAGTTTTCTGTCCAACAACCTTGGGAAAAGGTGTCACAGCAATACGAGTGGGTCCCGAGGTTGCTGGTATCTGAATCGTACTAGGCTCAGAAGTCGTATCTTTTAATAAGGCTTTTAACTTACAGTTCTCACAGATTTTGTCAATAAGTTTTTTTATAGATAGACTTACTTTGTTCAACAGCCCGCTTATATGAAACAACAACAGATTCTAAATCTGCAATTTTAGCCTTAAGCTTCTGAACATTTCCATCACTAACATTCTCTAACCCTGAAGAGGTCAAATTCTTTTCTTTAACCCCTCCTAACTAAGCCTGCAACCGTGCGATAGTTTGTTGCATTTCATTGTAGGCTTTATCATACGAAATTTTGTCATATTTGCATTCATCACATTTTTTGACAAACTTATTCCATAGATCGGTAAATTCTTTGTCCTTTTTAATGACAACAGATTCCATTTTCTCTTTCATACGTTCAAGCTCGGTTTGGAGGGTTTCTTGATTCGACATTGATGAGACTGCTTTTATACATAGTCTCATCGTCCAAAAAGGTCTTAAAATGCATTAAATATCATCAAAATACCCAAATATATGCTTGTGTATTTTAGGTACGGATATTGAGAAAATGACAAAAGGTCACAAGAATCATGCAAAAACGAACACGGGAAACGAAGCCGCACAATGAACCAAGCCCTAATGAAGAATTTTCCAAGAAAACCCTTGAAGATTTGAAGATTTATGAAGAAGGGTCCTCCAATATGGAAGAATTGACACTTTATACCCTTGTATCTTCATAATTACAAGATTGGTCCCTAAAGTTTGTCAATATTGCAAAAAGGGCCCTCCAATTTGAAGAATTGGCAATTTTAGTCCCTCAACAAAACTAAAATGTCAATATTTATCCTCCTCAAAGTCAAACATACCAAGAAGGACTCCAAGTTACATGAATTACAAGTTTGGTCCTTTGAAAATATAAAAATTACCAAAAGGACCCTTAACTTTGAAGATTTGGCAAAAATGGTCCCTCATTAATCATGACTTGGAAATTTTAGTCCTCCAAAAGGTCAATCATAAAAGTCAAGACCATTATCCTTGAAGAAAATACCAAAACAGCCCTTCAAGAATCACAAATTGGCAAGAAATACCCCTGTCATCATTTTACAAAACTTTTTGGGGCAAAAGTGTGAAAAAGGAAAAGTTGTTACAAAGGAATTTGGCGTTGACAAGGTTTTAAGCTGAGGGGTGTAACCTGGCAGACAAGAAACTTACCTTAACCACTCATATGTTGACACATCACCCCACTCACTAAATCCACCAATCATACCACTCCTTTTTGCCACCTCACTTCCCACTCACCGCCAGTTTAAACTTAATAATTAATTAAGTTAAAACTCGCGCCTTAACACATGTTTAAATAACTAAACAGATCAAAACCCCTTGTTCTTCATGTTCATACAAAAATTGGGTTTTCTTAATTGTGTAACAATTAACCCACAAAACCTTCCAGATTAGTGATTGATGACCTCTTAATCACATCCCAACCTTAATACTGGCCACCATACCTTTCACGTGTCCGCATGGGACCTCCCCTGCTACACCATTGAGCAAGAAGACAAGATAGTAACAGTCATCCAACGTCCAAGGATCCAACTTATTTCAAGCATAATATAAGCCATTAGATCAACTTTTCACTTGCCAGCTACCACAAGACAACAAAATTCAGTCACATGATCCTCAAGAGTTCAAAACCCTACAAGGGCATTTTGGGACTTCTTCAACTAGGGTTTTACGTTTTTCTTAGCATCAGTAGTTCACTTGTAGCCTATATAAAGGCCTTAGTTCATTACATTTTAGCTTGCTCTTGAATTTTCCTTGGTCCACTTTTCTATAAATCATATATTCAATCTTAATGAAATGTGTTTGAAATTGTGAAGAAAACTCAAGTGCCATCCTTTGTTTCTGCTTACTATTGTTACTTGTTTGCTATTCTTAAATCCCAAAACCTGTTTTCAAGGAGTGTGCAAAAGTTTGCACATTTTCCTTCAAGCTTGATATTTTGCTAAGTTCTTGGTCTATCTTAGAATTCTTGGGCTATAGGGCTGATCATAGCATCCTGATATTGTGTTATCAAGGTGTGGTGAAGCTTATAACTTGGGTATAATCAAGTGTGGAGGACAAGAGTTGCATTAATCAAGGATTTTCACTTTTCTGATTTTACTATTTTGCTTCTAACCTTGTTGAATCTTAGTAGGCTTTGTTGTGGAAGCTTGTACTTGTTCTTGCTAGTACATAAGCTCAAAATTCGTGGGTGTGGAGGTACATCCATGAGGTACACACCCTTAATCTCAAAATCTGATAGAATATTGGATATTTGTGATATTTGAGTGTGACTTGTGTTCTTGTGAATTTTGTGGCTTAATCTTCCTTGAATATGTTATTCTCATCTGTTATTGTGTTAATTTGGTCTTGGGTGGTCTTAAAACTCACTTTTGATTTGAAAATTTTGGTTTTGAAAAGTTATAATGGTGTTTGGGATTACCTGTTTGAAATCATAACATGGTATTGAGTTGTTAGAAGTTTGTGTTTGTGCTTGTTATCTGTCATACACTTGTTTGAGAACTATTTGCTGCAAGTTTTTGGGTTTGAAACCTTGAATCATACATTGTGCTATATCTAAGTGATTTTAACTGTTTTTGACCTACGATTTTGGTAAAATCTAGAATTTATGCATGCTTAGGGTTAAAAGTTGTGAAAACATCATTTATATAACATGTGTGATAGATCTGAGTGATTGAATCTGGCTTGTTGGTCAAGTGCATCAGCAAAAGTGAAAACTGCTTATGTTAGTGTTCATCAGTAACTTTCATCTGCTTGAATCTTGATTTAGGCTTTGAGCCATTGCATGAAAACTGTTTGAACTTGTTCATTTGAGTTTATAATAGCTTGTGTATGCTTTTGGTGCAATTTTGTTGGCTGAATATTGCTAAAACATCTTATAAGTTCATAACTGCTTAAGTATTCATGTCTTTGTCAGATCTGGTGATTGATTGATTAAACTGTACTAACTGGGTGATTGTGATTGTGATTTCTTTGTTGTATTTGACTCCTCTTGATCCACTGATCAATTGGGTGCCTTTGTGTAACCTGAATCTCCAAAAAAGTCACTAAAGACAAAAAAGTCAACTAGTCAAGGAGTGGAAAAAGTTTCCATTGCTCAACACTCAAAACTAGCCCCTGCTAGTACAAATTGTAAGTTAGCTTATCAATAAGCCATTTTGGCTTATCCAGACCTACAACAACTTATTTTTTTTATAGATCTTCATTATTTGACCCATTTGATTGAACTAGAGCTTATTGGACTTTTGACTTTGCCTTTTTGCTAGAAAACCAACTTATTTGACTTTTTCATAAGTGCTTATTTGCTTTTTCCAGCTTATTGAGTCAACTTATTTGAAAACTTTTTGTTGATTAAGCTTAGTTAAGTCATTTAAAAGCTTTTGCAATTTGAATCAACTCTTGGGATAGCTTAGAACTCAAAAACGACTATTTTGTCATTTTTTGTAGATTGCTTTTTGCATTTTCAGGCTTATTCCTTTGGCTTATTTCAAATTTCTTTTTACAGAAGTCTTATTTAGGTTAAGAGAAGCTTGTGTGTTTAATTTCGGCTTATGGCATCAACTTATGGCTTAATGGGCCAAAAAGCCCATTAAGAATAAGCTGTTGGTAATAAGCTAGCTTATATCACATTTTCAGCTCTTGGGTCTTTGGAAAAAGTTGTTCAGAATAAAATTTTGAGTCAAGTCATGGTTTTTGGGCTAATTTGGGCCACTTTTTCTTATTGGGCCAATTTTAAGCCCATTAAGGGACTGTTTGGACTTTAGCCCATTTTCTAGGCCCAATAAGGGTATTTAGGTAATTTCAAGTTCATTTTCTGTTTATTTAGGTTAAAATTAGCTAGTTTGCATGTTTTTAGAATTTTTTATAAATTTTGGATTTTTATTATTTTATTATTATTTTATTATTAAAAATTCAAAGTCTGATTTTCTATGTTTTTATATTTTTCCTAGATTCTAGACACTTAATTAGGAATTTTACAACTTTCCAAATATTTTTAGGGTCTTTCAATTATTTCTAGAATTATTTTAAGTTTTTATAGATTTTAATAGTTTTTAATTGTTTAAAAATAGTTTTTAGTGGTTTTAAAATTTAGTAAAATACTTTTTAGCTTAACTATGTTATTTTAAAGGTTTACAAACTTAAAGATCTTGATTTGGACTTTTTATTAGTTAATTTTGATTTTTAGGGCTTTAATTAGCATTAAAAAAATTAATAATTAATTAATTAAAAGGTTTTAGCAAGTTTTGATTTTTTGTAAACCCTTAGAATATTTTAGTGGGTTTTTAGTGATTTTTAGGAATTTTTAGGATAAATTTTTAATTTTGGTGCTTTTTACGATTTTACGTGTACGACCTTTTCGTCTTAGTGCAATCCGTCATCGTAACCGTCATTCTCTTCTTATCCCATTTCTAATTTCTTTCTCATAATCATATAATCACATAATTAATAATTTCATTACACACACACCAAGCCTCCTTGAGAACGATCCCAACTTTGGGTCATTTGTGCACGATTTTCCTAAATCGTCGTACTTACCACTATTTTACCTCCTTTTCCTAAAGGTGTGCAAAAACACTACATCATTTTGGTGCCACTGCCCGGGAGGCGTGTTGTGTTTTGATTTGGAAATTGTTGTTTTTATATACTAACCATAAAAAGTATTTGTATTAGTAGCACTCTACTAATACGTATTATCGGTTTTTTGTTTTTTGTGTGAATACTATTACTATATTGTATACGTAGAACAATAAATACATAAGTACTCCCAAAGTGAGAAATCACAACCTTGACTTGGGAGGTCATTACCCAATCATTGTATTCGGATCTCAAACCAAAGAAAAAGACAAAAATAGATAAATATTTTCGTGAAGCTCGATTTTGAAAAATACAAACTATAAGGTGGGTATAAGGCGGATATTATAAAATATATCCTTAGGAAAAGGCTCTTAAGTGCTTCGCGCCTCCTCGTTTCCCCCCTTGCTTGTGAGTATTTGATTTTGAGAGCTAATCGAGGGTTTTGCCAACCAAAGTATTATTAAGTATCATATATACTTTCTTGGTTTCATTGATTAAACCCTCTTGAACGTTTTGGTGTTCCACCAATGTTCTAAAGTCATCGAAGGCGTTCACTTCACGTGATCGTTTTCATTCCTTGAGGCTTCTTTAATCAAGAGATTTGATTAAGGAGGAGATTTGTAGATTTTGGTCTACTTAATACAATCACAGAAATCCAAAAAAAAAGTAAAAACAATCAAAAACCACAAAAAATTTTGGAAAAATACAAAACACCAAAAAGAATCTTCTTTGCTCATCCCCTCGTTGTACGTGACGTTTATGCAAACTCGCTCCAAAGCAAGACGTGCACGTAAACATCGTCAAAAGGAAGGAAACCAAACGTCTTCTAGTGAAGAATCTCCCATTGTCGAACCCATTGTAGAGAAAGAACCAATCATGGCTAATTGTACTATGATGGAGTTACTTCAAGCACCCACCGAGGGTTATGGAGAGGCTATTGTGATTCCCACTATCCTTGCGGAGAATTTTGAGGTGAAAACGGGTTTGTTGTCGATGATCCAAAACAACAAATTCCGTGGTGATGAGAAGGACAATCCACACAACCATATCCGCCAATTCAATCGTCTTACCGCCACTTGCAAGTTTAAGGATGTTGCTAATGACTCGATTAAGATGATGCTTTTTCTGTATTCCTTAGCGGGGGCCGCTAAAATTTGGTTAGAGAAAGAGCCACCAAATTCTATATTGACGTGGAAGGATCTCGTGTCTAAGTTTATGAATAATAAGTGTGAAAAACACTTATCCTTTTTCCACTTATTTCCAATAATAACAAGACCAAAACGTGTATTTTATGTCGTAAAAGTCGGAATTATGCGTGGTTTGTGTTTTTATTGTGTTTTAGGATCAAAAGACGGAAAAGGAAGAAAACACGGGCTTTCACGGGCTTTTATCGAAGAAAACGAGAAAAAACGAAGTCAAAAGATCAAGAGTGCAAAAAGAACGGAAGTCCAAGACCTATTCTGAAGATTTATCGAAGAAAAAGTCTAAAGACGGAAGTTTAATGAAGTCGAAGAACTCAAGTCTAATTATAGAAGAAAATTAAAAGACGAGTTCAAATCCCGAGACGACATCGAGAAAGACAAAGAATTTAGATCGAGTCGAGAAGAAAAAAAGAAAGAAGAAAGCATACATGCATTCCCCACTCCCTATATATACCCTCCTAATGACACATTAGGAGGGTGTTAGTCATTAGCTAGTTTTAGTTTTACATTTTTTTTCCTTTCTAGTTTTTAGAGAGAGAAAGTTGTAAGCTTTCTCTCACTAAGCTTTCATCTTTTCTTTCAAGATTAAGTTCTTTTCAATCTTTGTATTTGGATTTCATTAATCACAAGTTCAAGGTTAAGCTTTTTGTTCTTTAATCCCTTTCTACCTTTCTTGATTTACTTTGATCTTTCGATCCGAATATTACACTTCATACGTTTGATTTGATGATTTCGTGATTAAAAGGTTAATCTTTTTATTCCTACATAATCTTTCATATGGTTTAAGCTTTAAGATCTTTGTGCTTATCGGCTTATTTGTATGTTTAGCTTATTTATTTTTCAAAAGTTTTCTTAAAGTTTTAATCTTTTTTAAAGTTTGATTTAAAAAGGTTGCTTATTTAAAGTTTTAAAGTCCTTATTTCATGCTTATTAGTTCTGCTTATTATTGAGTTAGTTAAGTCTTGGGTTGAGCTTATTGAAAATAGCTTATTTCCTATCTTATTACGGATTAAATCCAATCGCAAAGTAAAACCCCATTGGGACGGGGTGTTGCGACGCATATTGCGATCACCACATCGCATAAGGGTTTTGTATTGCGATGTACATTGCTATCTGTGCATCGCATTAGGGTTTTATATTCCGATTCATATTGCGATTGGTTTACTTTTAGTGATATTGAGATTGGTTTCATTTTCGTGACATTGCGACAGATTCCTTTTAGTTACATTGCGACAGGATTACGTTTTGGTGTATTGCGATTGGAATTGAGTTTCACATTGCGATCGTTGTATTGTGATTGAAGGGGACTGCGACAGGATTCCTTTTGGTAACATTCCGACGGGATTGCGATAGAGCATTCCGACGGGGTTAATTTCTTATTTTTAAATTCACTTTTAAGTTTTCAAGTTTTAAATTCATTAAGTTTTAATTTCCAAAAAATTGCACGCTTACCGAAATCTCTATTTTCAGAGTAATTCTTAGGTTAATTTTCAGAGCTTTAATTTAGTTTTTTTTCTAGATTTGCTTTTAGCTTAAGTTAATCACGTTAACCTTCCCTTTTTTAATAGAATAGATAATCAACTTCCCTTTTTTAATGACCATTACCGACTACTCCACCATTAACCGTGATCAATTCGATTAGATACCGAGAACGATATTGATGAGACTGCTTTTCTACATAGTCTCATCATCCAAATAGGGCTTAAAATGCATTAAATATCATCAAAATACCCAAATATATGCTTGTGTTTGTTGCTTGTGTATTTTAGGTACGGATATTGAGAAAATGACAAAAGATCACAAGAATCAGTCAAAAAACGAACACGGGAAACGAAGCCGCACGATGAACCAAGCCCTAATGAAGAATTTTCCAAGAAAACCCTTGAAGAATTGAAGAATTATGAAGAAGGGTCCTCCAATATAGAAGAATTGACACTTTATACCCTTGTATCTTCATAATTACAAGTTTGGTCCCTAAAGTTTGTCAAAATTACAAAAAGGACCCTTAACTTTGAAGAATTGGCAAATTTAGTCCCTCAACAAAACTAAATTGCCAATATTGGTCCTCCAAGAAGTCAACAAAAAAGTCAACACTTTGAAGTATGAAGACATGTCACTGAAAGCCCTTGAAGATTGCCAAAATTGCACTTTTAGTCCTTAAAACAAGTTTAAAAACTTGTTGTGCCAAAACTGCCAACTTCCCAAAGTTGTTTTTCAAAGGAATGGAATTATTTGCTGTTTAATACTAGATGAAAGAATGAAGAAACATGGGGGACTATATCTGCCAGACAACACAACTTAACCCCACCACTCCCTGCTTGACACATCACCCACCATCAACTCTCCACCAATCACACACTCCCTCCTCTCCACGTCACGAATCCACCCACCCTTTTATTTATTTAACTTAAACCGGTTTAAATTTTGGTGGCAAACACGTTTTTTAAAACTAAACTTTCCCAAAACAGATTAAATACTCCCTTAATCCACCCATAAACCCTAAAAACCCCAGGCTCAATTAAACTCATATCAAAGGGTTTTTTGTTAAGCTACTCCAGATCCCTAATTTACCTTATTGTCACCATAACCCACATCCCAAATTGACCCCAGACAAACCCATGTGACACCCCCAAGATTCCCATTGCACGTCTCTTTCCCACAAAACCCCAAACCAGACAAAATGTATGGCTAGATGTTAGTCCTTGGTCCCAAAGGCACAATGAACGCTCATGATCAACAAACAACAGCTGTTATCATCACATGTTGGCATCTTGACCAAATTCCAGTCAAAACTCAAGGGCATTTCTGGATTTTCAAACCATTAGGGTTTTAGCTTGTATTATTTTATTCAGAGTACCTAGAATGTTCTATCTTTTCCTACATAAGGAGGATGCGAGTTGTGCATGACCCCTTGTTCTTTCTTTCTCCTTTGTCACTTCCCTGTAAATCCAGTTTTTTTTAATGAATGAAAAAATGGTGTTGAGATGTTGATGAGAAACAAAGATCCATTTACTTTCTATTGTTTGATTGTGTTCTAAGTTCCAAGTTTATTTATTTAAGTTTTTAAAATTCAGTTTTGTTTGCAAAGTTTCTGAAAATTTGGTTTTTGGTAAAATCTTGTTTCAAGTTTGGTCTTCCAGTTCTTTTAAGTGTTTGTTTAAGTGTGTTAAAAAAGAAGTTTATTTGAGAAGTTTTTGAAAAGATTTAAAAGGAAAAAGTCTTAAAATTAGTTATTGTTTTATTGTGTTTATTTCTTCTATCTTAGCAGGTTTCATCATAGCTTTCTTGTTGTCCAAGTGTTCAGCACAGGCCCGGGTCTGTTGGATGTGGCTAAGCAGCCATTGTTGGGCCTGGATGTAGGCCCAACAAGGTAGTCCCTTGTTTCCATTTTTCATTTTCAGTTTTCAGAATTATGTGATTTATGTGATTTGCATGAAACTTGTTTATTTGTTTGTTTAAGTGTTTGAATCTGCTCACTAGTTGGTTGTATGTATGCTAGAATCATTAGAAATCAGTTTGGTTAAGATTTGATTTGATTTGCTTTGTAATCTTGATTTTCAGTAATTTAAAGGAGTGTTTCGTTTAGTAGATTAAAAGCTGTTAGGTGGTTGAATCTTGGCTTAAAATCAGTTTGACATACTCACTAGGTTGTTGTTAGGTAATATATGCACTTAAGTTTCAGTTTGGTAAAGTTTTAAACACTTGTGCATGCTAAAAAATGGTGCTCACTAGCTAAAATCAATAACTGCCTCTTGTGTCTGATTTTGCAAGAATTTTGCCATCAAATTTGATAAGCTGCTAGTGATTAGGAGATTTAAGGATTTGTGATTGATTAGATGCTAGTTGGTATCTTTGGGTGCAAGATTTGAACCATTGAAATTCACTTTTGTGCTTATAAAATCAGCTAAAATCTCTCAGTCCTAGACCAAGTTTATCAGTAACTCATTTTGGTGATTTGTGTGCATTGTTGTGAAGCAACTTGTTAGATTTTGTGTTGATTGTGACTCACTATACTCAACTGAGTATAGGGGTGACCTTTTGTCCATCAAAAAACCAACAAGAAACCAAGATCAAGCTCCTCTTGATCAGTCTTCACAAGTGAAGATATAACTTTTCTTCTTTGTTCATAAAATCCAATCTGGGCACGTTTTTACTTTCTAAGGCTTTGAATCTTGCCTTTTGGTTATTTGATTTGTGTTTTTAAGTAAGTAAAAGTTACTAGATTGAGTTTTAAAACTAAAAAACAAAAGTTTTAGCAAAAAGCTCCTTGGCCTGGACTCGAACACGGGACCCCTCGTTAGAGGACTATACGTGTTAACCTGTAACACCCCACTTGGATAAATGAACCGTTACGTGTATTTATGACGTGTCATCAAAGCATAAGGTAAATGTCCTAGAACATTAACTGACCATAAAGGAAATACCCGAATCAAACTTCGGCAATCCAAACATAAGCCCAAAACATGAAATATAAAATACTGAATGAAAGGACTAAACAATGTCCAAATAAGCAGAATAATAAAAGAAATGCATAAAGTAAGAAGTCTAGATAGCTTCCATCCAAAGGCACATGCTCTTAGAATCCTAAAAGCGTCCTGGTGTACCTGCCGTTAGAACATGAAAGGAACTACGGCTGAGCATAACGCTCAGTGAACGGATATAAAGCATGATAGGGAATTACTAAAATGGAACAAATGATAAAATACTGGAGCTGTAAGACTGATAAGTAAAGTTGCAGTGGAAATCTGTGTATAATCTGTAAAGCCTGATTTATAAATAATAAAGCTGAACTGTTATCTGTTAAATCTGAAAACATGCATTTACTGTAATTTAATTGCCAGAGCTTATATAGGTCATGTGCTGTAACAACGTTGCATGAATAACTGGAGGGGTGACCTCGTCATGCTGTAGAGGGGTGACCTCTAAATAACTGTGCTGGGTGGAGGGATCAGCTCCAATGTGAAGGATGTAGAGCACACACCACATTCACCTGCTAAACTGTAAACTGTAGCCTAGGATGCATCCATACGCCCCACTAATAATACTGATAAAATGGCCAAGCTGAGCTGAGTGGGACGATGCAGGATATCACTCTCCTGCATGTGAGTCACGACACCGGTGCCTCTAGTGCCGTGGTTACGGTACCTCCGTAACTAGTACATAAACTAATCATGCTTCTATATAAGGCTCAGGCAATTTATTTAATTCTTAATATGATTACTGATAAACTTAAACATATACTGGGGAAAACATTTGGCTGAAGACGGGGAATCCTAATCATGCATAAAGGAAAGTCCTTACTAAAAGGACGGAAAATCCGTACCTCTAGTCCAGTAACTGACGAAATGGAAGACTGAAGAATGCTACTGCTACTCGGCTTCACGTAAGCTACAACAATTAATAGACGCGAATAAGTTACCTGTTCTATATTTACTTTACTGATTTTATTGGCTTCTTATTTATTCATTATATTTCTGGAAGTCTGTACGTATTTTTAACTGATGAATCTGTATTAGTAATAATTCCTTAATATATTAATAACCTACTACTAATTACGGCATAACTAAATCTGGCGTTATATTATTACGAAAAATAAGTAACTCGTTAAAATATAACGTTTTCTAATTTATAAGGTTTTTCTAAAGTCATATATAATCTATATAATAAAATTATACTTTTTAATTATTTCAAAACTATTTAATTATAATTTAATTTAAAATATAGTTTAAACCTTGACAAAAATTAATTAATAAAAGTATAAAATAAAATCTACCTTTTCCTCATTATAATTAAATCGAGCCTACCGAGATACCCCTTTCTCGGTCGCACTAAAATGATTAAACCAAAATATATAAAATCTGACTTTTAAAATTAGCGACAGAAAACTGTCGCTAAAAACTGTCACTAAAAGCTACGTTTTAAAAAAAACTGCACATTATTACAATTTTGCGACAGTTTAGTGTCACGAAAACTGTCGCTAAACTTAAACCAAAACTCATTACTTTCTGTCTATTTTTCCCACTGCTGAAAACCCATTGTTCCCACTGTTAGTCTTAGTGTTCCCACTGCTAGTTATATGGTTCCCACTGTTAGTGTTTTTGACAGACCCAAACGCCCCTTTAATGTGTATTCACTTGCTTATAAGCCCAAACACGCCCTGGTGATACTTTTTCTCACTGCACCCAAACCAAACACCCGTCTGCTGGGTTTTTAGGGCTGCGGATCCATAACAAGGGCAGTCACGCACCATTCTTGGTCACGGACGATCTCATGGATCAACACCGAGACCTTAATCTCGGTCTTCGCAAAACCAAACCAACCCGACACCACTTTTCTGTTAACTAAACATCCATGTGGTCTTTTGGCCGTGCAACACCAACCCAATCTGCCTAACGGCTGGGCCAACATACACCGAGACACCTATTGTGTCTCGGTTTGCGTGTACCACACAAAAAAAAGAAAGATTACCTTGTGATTTGGGTACACAACCATTAAGCATGAATCAACTGACCAAAAGCGGCCGTCCCCTTTTTTTTTCTTTTTTTTGTCTTGTTCGTCGGCAGGGAGAGAGCACAAAAGAAAGTGACGGCTGTTTATGGATTAGGGTTACTACCACTTTGTTCTCTTACCCAAAACACCCCGTCTCTTCTTTCTTTCCTTTTTTTTTAGCCGGTCTAGACCAAGCGAACTGGGCCTCCATCCCATTCTTTCTTTTTTTTTTAAAAAGCTGCCAGCCCAAGTGCATACTAAAGTTTTCATTTCGTTTCGTTTATCTTTACATGCTCGTGTTTATTCGTGATTCGAGGTTTGAAATATTTGTTTCCTGGGAGAAATACTTATGTATAAATACTTACGTAATATTAACTAATTTTCTGAATAATTTAATTATTTAACTAAAACTGAGATCGTGTATTTTAATATTAACGTTTACTTATTTCTGTAAAATAAATCATTCATCTGTAATATTTTCTGAGACTAAATACTTATTATCTGAATAACTGTAATATTTATAGTATTTAATAAACTGGAATTTCGTATTTAATTTCTGCGTTTATATCTCTGTCTAATAATTAATACTTATATAGTTTATTAAACTTAAACCGCGTATTTAAATATTCTGATTTTTAATTACGGGTTTTACAATTCTTCCCCTCTAAAAACAATAATTCGTCCCCGAATTAAGGATGCGACCATACTGGGTTTTACAATTCTTCCCCTCTAAAAGAAGAATTCGTCCTCAAATTAACGGTAATTAAACTGGTGCAGTTATAAAAAAACTAAAAGGACGTATATGCTGGAAGGGCATGAAAGCTGAAAAGACATGTAAGCTGAAGGATCATTCGTCCTTGATTTAGAACATGATGCTGCTGAAAGTATAAACCTGACATGACTGGAGAACATAACTGGATTAATTGAAGGAAAATGGATGAGAGGTCCGGATGGACTCCTCCGTTTCGAGTGGTCTCCCGCTCGAAACGATTCCTTCAAGGTCTAAACATAATAATAAATAAAAATTTTGGTCCTGATGACCCTGTCCTGATGATGCTGAATAGTTTCTGGTTCCATACTTAAAATGGATTTTCTGAATCTGATAGAATGAATAAGTTATAGCATGTAAGGTACATGAAACGGTACGTATAATTATCCTGGAAAGATAACATTTATATCTCTGAGTAAGATGCTGAAATATATATAGGGATGAACTACGTGAACAATTGTGAACGTGCTACGTGAGCAATTGTGAACATGGTTCGCGATTATATAAGGAACGTTGGGCATGGAATTTATTGCAAACCTGACATGTGAAACATACTGGGAACGTGATACTGGGACATATCATAAACCTATGCTGACTGAGGAAAGAATGCCAATCGATATATCCTGAGATGTGAAACGTTTGTCTGATTAAGTAAAAGTTATGCAAACTTGGGTTTGGTTTCTTAAGTTTTCTGTAACGTATTCGATAACAAGCTGTGAAATGTGCATCGTGAGATGGAACACGAATCTGATCGTAAACAATGTCATGAACGCAAATCGTGAATTTAAATCATGAGATATTATAAACATGAACTGAAACAACATCATACTGTGAATGAGACGTAAACGTAAAGGTGAACGTAAACATACACGTGATCGTGAACATGAATTCTGTCTGATATGATGGTCGATGGAATACCTTGAATTCGTACAATTTACTACTAAATTTTCTGCAGGTCCGCTACTGCGTAATCCACTCAGATGAAAGAAAACGCGCATGCTGATTACATGGTTGGCGATGACTTAGATAGTATCATACTTCTTCTGAGTCTGTGGTATCTGATAATGATTTCATGAAAATTCGTCTCATTTCTGTTCAGAAATTTCTAAGGATTATAGTAACTCACTGACATGACGGCGTTTTATCTTGAACCTGCGCTATGTCAGGCATCTAGGTATGAACCTAGCTGCATCAATGTGTGATACTGCTTCTATCAAAATTATGCTTGGGATTATAGAACATCCTGGTAGAAATCTGGTTGAATAGTCCTGGAAGACTTTTAGTTAGATCTGTCGGCAATTTCTGCGGTAGCAGTCAATTGAGTTTTAGAAATTTTATACTACGTTCACAGGCGTCAGTCGAGACCATCAGGTGATGGCCTTCACCTTCGCAGCATTGTTTGAAATCTCTTTCTGCTAAGGTAGAATGCTCAGAAATTCCACCTTGTTCATTTGGAATTCATATCTGTACAGCTGTATATAAAGTTTTCTCCTATCGAAGATTTGTACAACTGTGAGAAGATGATTATCGTGTTCTTCTCTAAAATTTAGCAGATCAGAATGTGATCAATGAATACGCTGACGATTTTGTCTGAGAATCATAGAAAAATTTAGTCATAAATTCCATAATATAGCTGGAGCATTAGGGAGTTCAGAACTATAAAATCAAAATCTTTAGAGAGACTATAATATGTGCAACAGCAGTTCGGAAAACATCATGTTCTTCTCTCACCACTTCTGGTGGCATGGTCGCAATTTGTTCTGGAAAATATTTAAGATATCGTAGCAGATCAAATAAACCTGCTATTTATGGAATAAACATTGATTAAGAATGGTGATCTGGTAAAAAATTAGTGGTCGATACATGATTTCATGTTACTGGCTTTCTTCTTGATGGACAGAAAGCGGTGCATTTTCTGGTGATGTGCTAGGGCGATTAAGCCTCGTTTTGGTAACTCTGGCAGCTAATACTACAACTCTTTTAACTTAGCTGAAGCCCTGGAATAAAGAGTTTTGAAAACAGGTTCCATTATTGAGACAAGCTTGATGTTAAATTTTGTCTCGTGGTTAGGAAGGAATTTCTGGAACACCTTCTTAATTAGTTCTGGAAATGCTGAAACATCTGCTGATCATAAATTTTAAGAACTTCAGAAGTGGATGTTAACTGGTGGTTAGAAAGTCTTTGCAGCTATAGGATAATAATTCACGTGCTCGTAAAGATAGAACAATTGTACTGATTTTTCTGGCAGGAGTAAAATGAATATTGTTCAGGGTCGGTAGGACGGATCTCGACGTTAACTGAAAATAAAACTTAATAAATATGGTGATACTGTTGGGTCCCTTCCGGCTGAGAGGCAGGTGACTACCTGATTTAAGATAAAGCTGACATAGGAATACGTGGAGTAACGTGGCGACTTCCACCGAGTGGGTTTGTCTGTAACCTTACAGAATGAATATCGTGTGTTTAATCTGAATAATAGTCTAGTGGTGGTAACTGAATTTTAAATGATCTTATTCATGCGTGGTATAATAGGACGGGTATACCCCTTTCTGAAAGGTACCCTGAATTACTAAGGGTCTCGCTTGGAAACATACTAGAGTTAGGAGTTCTGACTCGTATTTTGAGGAAAGATTCGTATGACGTGTACCATGACTGGTGTCCTGATATGTGTCTTCTGAAATGATTTCTGAGACCTATGTCTTGACTGATGTCTTAACACGTGTTTTAGTAGATGAATCTGAACAAGGCTGAATTTTTCTTTCTTTGGTAACTGCTAAGATTGACGGACCGGTTAGACTACTGACCTCTTGTATTTCTGGTCACGTCCGTGCCGGAGTTCCGATGGTTACTGACTGATTAATTATAAGTATGATGGTTGTCACTACTGCTTTGTCTGTCAATCTCCTGACGGTCGTTATCATGACCCTGATTCATGTAACTATTCTGCTGAGTGGCCGACTGAGTTCCGGTTCTCACTCTTTGAATATACGGTTAGCTGAGTGGAGTGGGACATCTAACTGAGAAGGTTAAAGTATGAAATGGAATGGTAGTGTCTGATGGTTGAAATTTATCTTTGACATAAAGTTCAAATTTATAGTTTTCGTCCTTGCTCTGCGGTGTCTTTATAGTATAACAGCATCAGCATCTTGAGAAATCTCCAAAGTATCAGCAGCATCAGCAATTTTGAGTTCTTCAAAGTGTTCGCAGCATCAGCATCTGGTAAAATCTTCAACTCACGAGCAGCATCAGCACCTGGTAAAATATCGACAAGTGGAAACGCCCGAGATGATTGAGGATCGATTAGCAATATCCATGGAGTAGGGTACCTGGTGTACACCTGGACTACTGTACATGAAGTACAAAATGAATATTGCACATGAAGCATATCGAGACATTGTACGTGGAGTACACATGTATCACTATACAAGGAGTATAACCGAGGCACTATACAGAGGGTACATATAGACTACTGTTCATGGCACTGGTGGAAATTTTATTGGATGGTCGATACTGGTGTCGCTTGTCTGACGTGATCTAGGAAATAGATTGATTTAAACGGTAGTAAACAGGTCTGAAATAAGTAACATGATAGCCTGTAATTCCTGCGTCGACTTACTGCTAGTTATATCAAGACTGAAAGTATGATATAATCGAAGTCCCAACAGTGGTCAGGATGAAGCATGATTAATGAAGGCCAAACATGATTTATCATGAAAATGGGTTTTACTGAAATTCTTGTGTATCTTAACATGAGAACATCTTTACTTTGCTGAAAACATAATCCTCGTAAGGAGACATGAACTGAATCAACCTGAAGACGACATCAACGTGTGGATATGAAAAATTTTACTGTTACTAGAACATAAAATAAAATCAACTGAGGTTTAACATCAACTCGTGTGGATGGCTATCAATCCACCGAATTCAAGGAACAAAACATATGACTAAGTATGGGCGATTTTGGTTCGATCCATGCTTGTCAAAATTTTCTGAGAACTGTCATGTATAGAAATTCATAATCTGGGACTAAATATGGTTGGCTATAGTCCAGCCCATACTTGTCTAACTTTATTAAATGTCCTGATATGACAAGGTGAACATCTATGAATCGGTTCGCAAAACAACCTTCGACTGAATAGCATGAAATTTGACATGAACAATGGTGAACGTTTATGGCTGGTTCACCAAGAATTACTTGACTGACAACATGAATCTGACATGAATAAGGATGAATGCCTAGGTTCAATTCATCAATACAAAATCTGAACGGGCAAGGGTGAACGCCTATGGTCGGTTCACCAAAACAAAATTCGTAGAAAAGCACATGCGACTAAGTATGGCCAGTCCTGTACCAACCTTTTACTTAGTCAAAATTTAAGAAAACCGACTGATAACTGAAGAAAAATGTCTGATACATGCACGAGAAACATGAAAGATAACAACGCCAAAATCTGGGAAGTTCTTGGTGACTACCCACTAGTCACAGGTCAAGTTTTAGAGCCTATAGGTCGAACCTTGCGCTCTGATACCATAATTGTAACACCCCACTTGGATAAATGGACCGTTACGTGTATTTATGGCGTGTCATCAAAGCATAAGGTAAATGTCCTAGAACATTAACTGACCATAAAGGAAATACCGGAATCAAACTTCGGCAATCCAAACATAAGCCCAAAACATGAAATATAAAATACTGAATGAAAGGATTAAACAATGTCCAAATAAGCAGAATAATAAAAGAAATGCATAAAGTAAGAAGTCTAGATAGCTTCCATCCAAAGGTACATGCTCTTAGAATCCTAAAAGCGTCCTGGTGTACCTGCCGTTAGAACATGAAAGGAACTACGGCTGAGCATACGCTCAGTAAACGGATATAAAGCATGATAGGGAATTACTAAAATGGAACAGATGATAAAATACTAGAGCTGTAAGACTGATAAGTAAAGTTGTAGTGGAAATCTGTGTATAATCTGTAAAGCCTGATTTATAAATAATAAAGCTGAACTGTTATCTGTTAAATCTGAAAACATGCATTTACTGTAATTTAATTGCCAGAGCTTATATAGGTCATGTGCTGTAACAGCGTTGCATGAATAACTGGAGGGGTGACCTCATCATGCTGTAGAGGGGTGACCTCTAAATAACTGTGCTGGGTGGAGGGATCAGCTCCAATGTGAAGGATGTAGAGCACACACCACATTCACCTGCTAAACTGTAAATTGTAGCCTAGGATGCATCCATACGCCCCACTAATAATACTGATAAAATGGCCAAGCTGAGCTGAGTGGGACGATGCAGGATATCACTCTCCTGCATGTGAGTCACGACACCGGTGCCTCTAGTGCCGTGGTTACGGTACCTCCGTAACTAGTACATAAACTAATCATGCTTGTATATAAGGCTCAGGCAATTTATTTAATTCTTAATATGATTACTGATAAACTTAAACATATATTGGGGAAAACATTTGGCTGAAGACGGGGAATCCTAATCATGCATAAAGGAAAGTCCTTACTGAAAGGACGGAAAATCCGTACCTCTAGTCCAGTAACTGACGAAATGGAAGACTGAAGAATGCTACTGCTACTCGGCTTCACGTAAGCTACAACAATTAATAGACGCGAATAAGTTACCTGTTCTATATTTACTTTACTGATTTTATTGGCTTCTTATTTATTCATTATATTTCTGGAAGTCTGTACGTATTTTTAACTGATGAATCTGTATTAGTAATAATTCCTTAATATATTAATAACCTACTACTAATTACGGTATAACTAAATCTGCCGTTATATTATTACGAAAAATAAGTAACTCGTTAAAATATAACGATTTCTAATTTATAAGGTTTTTCTAAAGTCATATATAATCTATATAATAAAATTATACTTTTTAATTATATCAAAACTATTTAATTATAATTTAATTTAAAATATAGTTTAAACCTTGACAAAAATTAATTAATAAAAGTATAAAATAAAATCTACCTTTTCCTCATTATAATTAAATCGAGCCTACCGAGATACCCCTTTCTCGGTCGCACTAAAATGATTAAACCAAAATATATAAAATCTGACTTTTAAAATTAGCGACAGAAAACTGTCGCTAAAAACTGTCACTAAAAGCTACGTTTTAAAAAAAACTGCACATTATTACAATTTTGCGACAGTTTAGTGTCACGAAAACTGTCGCTAAACTTAAACCAAAACTCATTACTTTCTGTCTATTTTTTCCACTGCTGAAAACCCATTGTTCCAACTGTTAGTCTTAGTGTTCCCACTGCTAGTTATATGGTTCCCACTGTTAGTGTTTTTTACAGACCCAAACGCCCCTTTAATGTGTATTCACTTGCTTATAAGCCCAAACACCCCCTGGTGATACCTTTTCTCACTGCACCCGAACCAAACACCCGTCTGCTGGGTTTTTAGGGCTGCAGATCCATAACAAGGGCAGTCACGCACCATTCTTGGTCACGGACGATCTCATGGATCAACACCGAGACCTTAATCTCGGTCTTTGCAAAACCAAACCAACCCGACACCACTTTTCTGTTAACTAAACATCCATGTGGTCTTTTGGCCGTGCAACACCAACCCAATCTGCCTAACGGCTGGGCCAACACACACCGAGACACCTAGTGTGTCTCGGTTTGCGTGTGCCACACAAAAAAAAGAAAGATTACCTTGTGATTTGGGTACACAACCATTAAGCATGAATCAACTGACCAAAAGCGGCCGTCCCCTTTTTTTTTTCTTTTTTTTTTCTTGTTCGTCGGCAGGGAGAGAGCACAAAAGAAAGTGACGGCTGTTTATGGATTAGGGTTACTACCACTTTGTTCTCTTACCCAAAACACCCCGTCTCTTCTTTCTTTCCTTTTTTTTTTATTTTTAGCCGGTCTAGACCAAGCGAACTGGGCCTCCATCCCATTTTTTTTTTTTTTTTTAAAAAGCTGCCAGCCCAAGTGCATACTAAAGTTTTCATTTCGTTTCGTTTATCTTTACATGTCGTGTTTATTCGTGATTCGAGGTTTGAAATATTTGTTTCCTGGGAGAAATACTTATGTATAAATACTTACGTAATATTAACTAATTTTCTGAATAATTTAATTATTTAACTAAAACTGAGATCGTGTATTTTAATATTAACGTTTAATTATTTCTGTAAAATAAATCATTCATCTGTAATATTTTCTGAGACAAAATACTTATTATCTGAATAACTGTAATATTTATAGTATTTAATAAACTGGAATTTCGTATTTAGTTTATGCGTTTATATCTCTGTCTAATAATTAATACTTATATAGTTTATTAAACTTAAACTGCGTATTTAAATATTCTGATTTTTAATTACGGGTTTTACATAACCAGTGACCCAAGTGCTTTTCTATGCACATCTAGCTAACCAATATCTATTTAAGTAGTATCTGTTTTGTAGCTTATTTAGCTAACAGCTTATTTAAAAGATTATTCCAGCTTATTTTCTTAGGGTTTTCACAAGTTATCATTTTTCTTCTGTTTTTATTTAGTTTTAGGACTTTTTGGTTTAAAAAGATTATTTTTCACGTGCTTAATTAATTTTCTAGAATTATTTTAAATTTAAATTTTGAAAAGTAATTTAAAAATAGGAAAGGTATTTTAAAAATCTGAAAAAATATTTTTTAGGTTTTTAATCATATTCTTGAGGTTTACAGATAAAAAAGTTTTCAATTTAACTTATTTTTGATTTTATAGGATTTTAGGGTTTTTAACCAACTTTAAAATTTAATATAAAATTATTAAATAGGTTTTAGAAACTTTTAATTGCATTTCTGTCTTAGTTATATTATTTAAGATTTTTGGTAATTTTTTAGAATTTTTTTATAAACTTAATTTTTTTGAATATTTTAATATTATTTTATTATTAAAAATTGAAAGTTTAATTTTTTAATTTTTTAAATTTTTCCTATATTTTAGTCACTTAATTAGGAGCTTTGTCACTTTCCAAATATTTTTAGGACTTTTTCAATTATTTTCTAGAATTAATTTAAGTTTTAATTGATTTTAATAGTTTTTAAGTGTTTAAAAATAGCTTTATTTGGTTTTAAAATTTTAAAAAATACTTTTTAGCTTAATTAGGTTATTTTTGAGGTTTACAAACTTTAAAATCTTGTTTAGGGCTTTTTAATAAATAATTGTGATTTTTAGGGCTTTAATTAGCATTAAAAAGTAATTATCTAATTAATTAAAAGGTTTTAGCAAGTTTAGATTTTTTGTAAACTCTTAGAATATTATTGTGGATTTTTAGTAATTTTTAGGAATTTTTAGGTTAAAATTTTAATTTTTGCACTATTTACGGTTTTACGTGATCGCCTTTTTCGTCTTAGTTTAATCCGTCTTCGTAACCGTCTTTCTCTTCTAATCTCATTTCTTTCTTTCTTTCTCAATCAAATAATCACAAATCAATATCATCTCTTAACACAACGCACTAGCCTCCTTGAGAACGAACTCACTTTTAGGGTCATTCACACACGGTTTTCCTAAATCGTCGTGCTTACTTGCCCTATTTACCTTCCTTTTCCTAAAGGGGTAATTTTACAACAATCATTTTGGCGCCACTGCCGGGGAGGCGTTTTGTGTTTTGATTTGAACATTGTTGTTTTTATATATAGCGATAATAGTATTTGTATTAGTAGCACTCTACTAATACGTATTATCGGTTTTTCTTTTTTTGTGAATACTATTACTATATTGTATACGTAGAACAATAAACTTACAAGTACTCCAAATACGTGAGAAATCACAACCTTGACTTGGGAGGTCATTACCCAATCATTGTATTCGAATCTCAAACCAAAGAAAAAAAGGCAAAAATAGATAAATACTTTCGTGAAGCTCGATTTTGAAAGATACAAACTATAAGATGGGTATAAGGCGGTTGTATTTCACGACCTAAAGGAAAAAGGCTCTTAAGTTCTTCGCGCCGCCTCGTTTCCTCCGCTTGCTTGTGCGTATTTTGAGATTGAAAGCTAATCGAGGGTTTTGCCGCCCAAAGTATTACTTAACTATCATATATATTTTCTTGGTTTCTATTGATTAAACCCTCTTGAACGATTTGGTGTTCCACCATCGTTCTAAAGTCATCGAAGGCGTTCACTTCACGTGATCGTTTTCATTCCTTGAGGCTTCATTAATCGAGAGATTTGATTAAGGAGGAGATTTGTAGATTTTGGTCTACTTAATACATTCCAAAAATCCAAAAAAAAAGTAAAAACAATCAAAAACCACAAAAAAATTGAAAAAGTAAAAACACCAAAAAGAATCTTCTTTGCTCACCCTCTCGTTGTACGTGACGTTTATGTAAACTCGCTCCAAAGAAATACGTGCTCGTAAACGAAGAAACAAATCAACCACTCCTTCTAGTGAGGAGTCTCCTATTGACGAACCCATTGTACTGAAAGAAGCACCCATGGCTAATCGAACTATGATGGAGTTGCTTCAAGCACCCACCGAGGGTTATGGAGAAGCGATTGTGATTCCCGCTATCCTTGCGGAGAAATTTGAGGTTAAGACGAGTTTGTTGTCCATGATTCAAAACAACAAGTTTCGAGGTGACGAAAAGGACAACCCTCATAACCACATTCGCCAATTTAATCGTCTCACCGCCACTTGCAAGTTTAGGGACGTCTCAAACGACTCGATTAAGATGATGCTTTTTCCGTATTCCTTAGCGGGGTCCGCAAAAATTTGGTTAGAGAAAGAGCCACCCAATTCTATATTGACGTGGAAGGATCTCGTTTCAAAATTCGTGAACCAATTTTTTCCGCCCTCTAAGACTAAGCATTTGAAAAACGAGATTTCAAAGTTTTCGCAAGAGTATAATGAGAGTTTTTCAATGGCTTGGAATAGGTTTAAGGAAATGTTGCACGAATGTCCTCATCATGGTTTTTGCGACTTGCATCAAATTGACACGTTTTACAATGGCTTGAACGATCATGAGCGTGATTATCTAAATGTCGCCGCGGGTGGTAATTTTTTGTGTAAGACGGTCGAGGAAGCATTGTTAATCATTGAGAATAGGTCTAAGGTCTATAGTCCTGGTAGCACGTCGAGTGTTCGTAAGGCTTCGTCTTCGCCTTCGCCTTCATTATCACACACCGTTGATGCTTGCCAAATCGAGGCTAATTTGGAGAACAAGATTTTTGATAAGCTTAAAGGATTGTTAATTGAGTTTAAAGTTGGTGAACAACCCACTCCCGCTATGGCTAAAGCGGTTGAGGTTTCTTGTATGTATTGTGGTGGAGCTCACGATTATTCCGAGTGCATTACCAACGGTGGTAACACTTCGAGTGCCTTCGCGGCCGTGGGAACTTATAACCAAAAAGGTCAAGTTCCCCGCACTAATCAATTGACTCCACCGGGTTTTCCACCAAATCAAAATGCTAACAATTATCGAAACAATCAAGTTGGTTACCAAAGCAATCAAAGGAACAATTACAAGGGTAATAACAACTATGGGAATCAAGGAAGTAGTAGCCAATTGCAAAATCAAAATCAAAACCGTAATTTTCAAAACACGAGTCAAGGTCTTCAAAATGTTTACACTAAAGAACTTCCAATGGACTTTTTGAATTACGCTACGACAAATGATAAGATTTTGGAAAATATACTAGTGCAATTGGCTAGTCAAGCAAGGGACACGGCTAAAAACACCAAGGAGTTAGCTAATTTTGTGAAGGAAAATCTTAACATGAGAAATGAGTTGAAAAATGATTTTGCTAATCAAATTAGAGGTCAAAACAATAAGATTTAACAAAGTCATGCTAGGCTTGAACAAAGAATTGACCAAAAAGCCGCTAGTCAAGATCTAAAGTTTAATAGTCAAGATGCTAAGCTTAATGCCATTTTAGAAGCCGTCATGGGGAACAAAGCCTCTACTTCGGGTAGTTTGCCTAGTAACACCGTATCAAACCCGAAGGGAGAGATGAAAGTGATTACCACACGAAGTGGTAAGACACTTAAAGAACCGACTCCTCAACCAATTACTCCAACGGTGGAGGAAATTGAGGAAGAACGCGAGGTGGTGGTCGAAAAGGAGCATATCTCAAGCCCACAAAGTACCGCTCATGCCACACCTACGGTCGACCAACATTGGAACCCGAGATTCCAAAGGCTATGCCTATGCCCCAACCCACACCACCCTTGCCTTACCCATCGAGACTTAGGAAGGAGAAACGACAAGAACGCGACAACTATCAATTTGAGCTTTTTATGAAAATGTTTCGTGAGTTTCACCTTAATGTGAGTTTCGTCGATGCTTTGGTCATGATGCCTCGATTTGCCGCTAACTTTAAGAGTATGTTGAACAACAAGGAGAAATTGCATCAATTGTCTAGTTGTTCGTCGGTTTATCTGAATCGCATACCTCAAAAAGTCGGTGATCCCGGTAAATTCAAGATATGGAAGAATGCTATGCCTTGGCCGATCTTGGTGCTAGCATTAACTTGATGCCACTTGCAATCTTCAAGTCGCTCAATCTTCCTAATCTTACTCCTTCACTAATGTCTATCGAGTTGGCCGACCATTCCACGATTCGTGCATGTGGTTTGGCGAAAGACGTATTTGTGAAAGTAGGGAAGTTCTACTATCCCGTAGACTTTATCTTCGTTGATATCCCCACGGATCCTCAAGTTCCTCTTATTTTAGGTCGTTCATTTTTAGATACGTCTATGACTTTAATTGATGTGCATGCTAGAAAGATCACCTTACATTTCAACGACGAGGAACTTGTTATAAACGCAACTCAAAATTCTCAACTTTCTCATGTTTATTCCGTTGCTACCATAAACCTCGTTGATATGATCGACGTGGTTTGCGAGGAATTTTCACAAGAAGTTTTAGGGTTTGGTGATGAAGAAACTAGTGGCAATCCCACTATGTTAGATCTAATTCTTGATAATTCGACACCAACCTTCACTCCATTTGAAGGTGGTGGTTTTACGTTGGAAGAATGCAATGTTCCACGTACTTGTGACGAAGACCTCGACAACGATGAGTACTTCTCGATTATCAAGGATTTTCTTAACGATTTCCCATTTCCTCCACCCGAGGAGGTTATGAGTATCGAGCCCAAATCTTCACTTGAGGAACCACCTATCCTAGAGTTGAAAGATTTACCTCCTCACCTCGAATATGTCTATTTGGAGGAGGGCGACAAGTTGCCGGTTATTATTGCGAAGGAACTTTCGAATGATGAAAAAACCGCACTTGTCGATGTTCTAAAGGATCACAAAAGGGTGATTGCGTGGAAGTTATCCGACATTAAGGGAATCGATCCCAAGTTTTGTACCCACAAAATCTTAATGGAGGAGGATTTCAAGCCCACAATCCAAAGTCAAAGGAGGGTGAACACCAAAATTCACGAGTGACGCGAGAATGATTTACCCTATTTTCGATAGCCCTTGGGTGAGTCCTATTCATTGTGTCCTTAAAAAGGGAGGGATGACCGTTGTGCCAAACGATGCCAACGAGTTGATTCCCACTAGACTCGTGACCGGATGGAGAGTGTGCATTGACTATCGAAAGTTGAATGAAGCCACTCGAAAAGACCATTTTCCCTTGCCCTTCATGGACCAAATGTTGGAGCGTCTTGCGGGAAACGATTTCTATTGCTTTTTAGATGGTTTTTCCGGTTACTTCCAAATTCCCATCGATCCTCGTGATCAAGAAAAAACTACGTTTACGTGTCCATATGGAACGTTTGCCTATCATAGAATGCCATTCGGACTTTGTAATGCACCGGGAACCTTTCAAAGGTGCATGATGGCTATTTTTCATGATATGATCGAGAAGACGATGGAAGTCTTCATGGATGACTTTTCCGTGTTTGGTAATTCGTTCACTTCGTGTTTGTCGAACCTAGAGAGAATGTTAAAACGTTGTGAGGAAACCAACCTTGTGCTCAATTGGGAAAAGTGTCATTTTATGGTTAAGAGTGGAATCGTCTTAGGGCACAAGGTCTCGAAAGCGGGGATTGAGGTAGATCAAGCTAAGGTAGACGTCATCGCCAAATTACCTCATCCCAAAACCGTTAAGGGAGTTAGGAGTTTCCTAGGCCACGCGGGCTTTTATCGTCGATTCATCAAGGACTTTTCAAAGATTTCTCGACCCATTACACATCTTCTTGAAAAAGAGGCACGTTTTGTCTTTGACGAAGATTGTGTAGGAGCCTTTAAAATCCTTAAGAGGAAATTTACCGAAGCTCCCATTCTTGTTTCTCCCAATTGGAACCTCCCCTTTGAGCTTATGTGTGATGCTAGTGATTACGCTATAGGGGCCTTTTGGGGCAACGTCATGATAAGCACTTCTTGCCTATTCACTATGCTAGCAAGACGATGACCGAGGCTCAACTTAAATACACTACAACGGAAAAGGAGTTCCTTGCCGTGGTGTATGCATCTGAGAAGTTCCGACCTAACCTCGTCTTGACGAAATGCATAGTGTATACGGACCATTCGGCTATTAAGTATCTCATGGCAAAGCAAGATGCTAAGCCTAGATTACTTCGTTGGATTCTCCTCCTTCAAGAATTTGATCACACCATTGTTGGCAAAAAAGGAGCCGAGAATCTAGCGGCCGATCATCTCTCTCGTTTGGAAGATCCTCACCAAAGTGTTTACGAGCCCAAGGAAATCACCGAAACATTTCCGCTCGAGACACTTGGTGTAGTGAATTCTAAGCTTGATTGTTCCACCCCATGGTTTGCGGATTTTGCAAATTACCATGCGGGTAACTTCATCATTAAGGGTATGACGACTCAAAAAAAACGAAAATTCTTTCGTGACGTCAAGTTCTACTTTTGGAACGACCCTTACTTGTTTCGAACTTGTGCGGATCAAATCATCCGACGTTGTGTATTTGGCACCGAAGCTTCTAACATCCTTAGAGCTTGTCATGAGGGACCCACGGGTGGTCACCACGGTGCTAATCTCACGGCTAAAAAGGTGTTTGATGTCGGCTTCTTTTGGCCTACTATTTACCGAGATGCACAAGATCTTGTGAAGTCATGCGATGCATGCCAACGACAAGGAAAAGCCTCACAAAAAGATGAAATGCCACAAAATATCATCCAAGTGTGTGAGATCTTTGACGTTTGGGGTATAGACTTTATGGGGCCGTTCCCATCATCTCGTGGTAATAAGTACATTCTCGTTGCGGTTGACTACCTTTCTATGTGGGTGGAGGCAAAGGCCTTGCCCACCAATGATGCTCGTGTGGTAGTCAAGTTTTTGAAGCAATTGTTTTCTCGGTTTGGAACCCCTCGTGCTATCATAAGCGATCGTGGAACCCATTTTTGTAACGACCAATTTGAAAGGGTTCTAAGGAAATATGGGGTTACACATCCGCTTTCTACGGCTTATCACTCACAAACGAGTGGGCAAGTCGAGTTTTCAAACCGAGCTTTGAAGAGTATCTTGGAGAGATCCGTTGGGGAAAACCGACAATCATGGTCAGATAAGTTGGACGATGCTTTATGGGCCTTTAGGACCGCTCATAAGACGCCCATTGGGTGCACTCCCTATAAGCTTGTGTATGGAAATAATTGTCATTTTCCTATCGAGTTAGAACACAAGGCTTATTGGGCCCTAAAGCATTGTAATGATGATATGGAGACCGCGGGAAAACACCGGAAAATGCAATTGAATGAATTAGATGAATTGAGGGATATTGCTTATGAAAATTCATTGATTTATAAAGAGAAAACTAAAAAGTTGCATGATTCTAAAATTAAAAACCGGGTTTTTAACATTGGGGATCAAGTTTTGCTTTTTAATTCAAGATTAAAAATCTTTTCCGGTAAGTTGAAATCCCGTTGGTCCGGTCCATTCACCGTGACTCAAGTGTTTCCGTATGGGACCATCGAGCTAGCTCAAGATGATGGTCCTAACTTCAAGGTGAATGGACATAGGTTGAAGCACTACTTTGGCGGGGAAGTTCCATCCTTGAACTACCTCGACCAAATCACTTTCCCCAATGATAATTAGTATTGAGGGGATCGAGTCGAGCTCATGACTCGGTAATCAAAAATGTGGTGCCTCGTGGGGGAGTCCCATGCTTATCCTATGTACATATTATCGCTTTCTAATGTAGTTAACGTGTGGGGATTTGTGCCCTTCCAACCTTTGTTCCATGGTTGTTTGTGATATGTGGTTTTTAGATCATGATCTTCACGATTGGAGCCTCTCGTGTTCGTTTTTTGGGAGCACTCGATCGTTTGCTTTGAAGACTTTCTCAATATCCAAATAATATATCCTTTGATGTTCTAACCTTAGGTTTTTAGCACACTTCATAAACAGCTATTAATTTATTGGTTACACCCTTTCCATGCTAGATTAGGCATTCGACTACGTCTCTAGTATGGGGGTGTTTTGCACCCCTAGACTCGAAACATTGAGGACAATGTTTAACTTTAGTATGGGTGGGTGAATAGATACTTGCCTTGCCAAACCTTCATGATTTCCAAAGTTTATCTTTTTGTTTATCGTTTTGTCGCAAAATAAGGCTAAAAATGGCCAAATTTTAAATTTTTCTCATGTTTTATAAGTGTTTGAAGACACGAATGTAGATTTTCTGATGGCGAGAATAAGAGTAATTTTTGACTCGACCGTGCGTGTTGAGCACTTAGCTTTGGTTCCTTAACTACACATTAGGCTAAGTCTCTTAAATGAGGACGAGAAATGATAGAGTTAATTATAAGTTACTATGCTAAACGTAGAGTACTCGTATTCTTTCAAAAACTCATGTCTTCTCGTTGTTTGCTTATTCTCCCTTCGCATGTAAATATTTTTTGCTTAATAAATATTGACTTAGCGGTTTAGTTAGGATTGTTGGGTTTCTAGTATTTTCTAGTAGCTTCCGTGTAATTAAATTGGGAAGACATTAAGGTATCGCCAGCGTCACGGTTTTGATGTATTGGCACCCGAATAATCGAAAGCTTCACCTAATAATAAGATTTCAAGTGCTCACCTAAATCTAGCAAACAATTTGAAGCCCCACAAGGCCGAAAAATCTATGCAAAATTGAAAGTGAATCAAGCCTTAATCTTCGAAGCTTTAAAGATCCAAAATTCGCTTTAGCGTGAGGATATACGTCTTTGGCTAATAAAACCACCGATGAGGCGGATAATAAAAGGCAAGGCAAGACCAAAGTCATAATAAAAGCTTCATGGCGAAGTTGAATAAAAGATGGAGGTAAACCAAAGATAATAAGGCCCTTCCGTTAGGGGGCGTATAAAAGTCTTGGTAATAAGTCTCATGTTCAAAACCGTTATAAAACCGTGTTTATCGATTCTTCTTGTCAACTTAATTTTTTAACATCGTTGTCTATTAGGAGGGGTTATTGATTTGATGGTCTTAATTACACCGTTAGGACTCTATTTTTAGACCTAAATCTCTATTATCGCATAAGTCAAACAATGTATCCTCGTGAAACATTCAAGACAAAATAAAATATAAGAGATACAACTTAGGAATAATGGGAGGATAAGTACGTGATTAGGGCATATGAGTAGTGTTAGCATTACTAACTTATAATGACAATGATCTCGTTGCATGCTTGGCATGGAATTAGGGTGAAAATCAAGGACGATGAAATTATTTCTAACGAAGCATTCACATGTTCTTATTCTATGAACCTAAACGTCCCATTTTGCGATGAAAATCATACATTATGTCTAAAACGCAAGTAGTAGCAATAGTAGTAGTGTAGCTAGTTTATCATTTCAATAAAATGAATAAAAATGAATTTTGGAGGTGCTACGATACTTTATTCTAGCATTGCGTGAGGGCACGACAATGGTTTAGTATGGGGGAGTGATGAGACTGCTTTTATACATAGTCTCATCATCCAAATAGGGCTTAAAATGCATTAAATATCATCAAAATACCCAAATATATGCTTGTGTTTGTTGCTTGTGTATTTTAGGTACGGATATTGAGAAAATGACAAAAGATCACAAGAATCAGTCAAAAAACGAACACGGGAAACGAAGCCGCACGATGAACCAAGCCCTAATGAAGAATTTTCCAAGAAAACCCTTGAAGAATTGAAGAATTATGAAGAAGGGTCCTCCAATATAGAAGAATTGACACTTTATAACCTTGTATCTTCATAATTACAAGTTTGGTCCCTAAAGTTTGTCAAAATTACAAAAAGGACCCTTAACTTTGAAGAATTGGCAAATTTAGTCCCTCAACAAAACTAAATTGCCAATATTGGTCCTCCAATAAGTCAACAAACAAGTCAACACTTTGAAGTATGAAGACATGTCACTGAAAGCCTTTGAAGATTGCCAAAATTGCACTTTTAGTCCTTAAAACAAGTTTAAAAACTTGTTGTGCCAAAACTGCCAACTTCCCAAAGTTGTTTTTCAAAGGAATGGAATTATTTGCTGTTTAATACTAGATGAAAGAATGAAGAAACATGGGGGACTATATCTGCCAGACAACACAACTTAACCCCACCACTTCTTGCTTGACACATCACCCACCATCAACTCTCCACCAATCACACACTCCCTCCTCTCCACGTCACGAATCCACCCACCCTTTTATTTATTTAACTTAAACCGGTTTAAATTTTGGTGGCAAACACGTTTTTTAAAACTAAACTTTCCCAAAACAGATTAAATACTCCTTTAATCCACCCATAAACCCTAAAAACCCCAGGCTCAATTAAACTCATATCAAAGGGTTTTTTGTTAAGCTACTCCAGATCCCTAATTTACCTTATTGTCACCATAACCCACATCCCAAATTGACCCCAGACAAACCCATGTGACACCCCCAAGATTCCCATTGCACGTCTCTTTCCCACAAAACCCCACACCAGACAAAATGTATGGCTAGATGTTAGTCCTTGGTCCCAAAGGCACAATGAACGCTCATGATCAACAAACAACAGCTGGTATCATCACATGTTGGCATCTTGACCAAATTCCAGTCAAAACTCAAGGGCATTTCTGGATTTTCAAACCATTAGGGTTTTAGCTTGTATTATTTTATTCAGAGTACCTAGAATGTTCTATCTTTTCCTATATAAGGAGGATGCGAGTTGTGCATGACCCCTTGTTCTTTCTTTCTCCTTTGTCACTTCCCTGTAAATCCAGTTTTTTTTAATGAATGAAAAAATGGTGTTGAGATGTTGATGAGAAACAAAGATCCATTTACTTTCTATTGTTTGATTGTGTTCTAAGTTCCAAGTTTATTTATTTAAGTTTTTAAAATTCAGTTTTGTTTGCAAAGTTTCTGAAAATTTGGTTTTTGGTAAAATCTTGTTTCAAGTTTGGTCTTCCGGTTCTTTTAATTTTTTGTTTAAGTGTGTTAAAAAGAAGTTTATTTGAGAAGTTTTTGAAAAGATTTGAAAGGAAAAAGTCTTAAAATCAGTTATTGTGTTTGTTTCTTCTATCTTAGCAGGTTTCATCATAGCTTGCTTGTTGTCCAAGTGTTCAGCAAAGGCCCGGGTCTGTTGGAGGTGGCTAAGCAGCCATTGTTGGGCCTGGATGTAGGCCCAACAAGGTAGTCCCTTGTTTCCATTTTTCATTTTCAGTTTTCAGAATTATGTGATTTATATGATTTGCATGAAAATTGTTTATTTGTTTGTTTATGTGTTTGAATCTGCTCACTAGTTGGTTGTATGTATGCTAGAATCAGTAGAAATCAGTTTGGTTAAGATTTGATTTGATTTGCTTTGTAATCTTGATTTTCAGTAATTTAAAGGAGTGTTTGGTTTAGTAGATTAAAAGCTGTTAGGTGGTTGAATCTTGGCTTAAAATCAGTTTGACATACTCACTAGGTTGTTGTTAGGTAATATATGTACTTAAGTTTCAGTTTGGTAAAGTTTTAAACACTTGTGCATGCTAAAAAATGGTGCTCACTAGCTAAAATCAGTAACTGCCTCTTGTGTCTGATTTTGAAGAATTTTGCCATCAAATTTGATAAGCTCTAGTGATTAGGAGATTTAAGGATTTGTGATTGATTGGATGCTAGTTGGTATATTTGGGTGCAAGATTTGAACCATTGAAATTCACTTTTGTGCTTATAAAATCAGCTAAAATCTCTCAGTCCTAGACCAAGTTTATCAGTAACTCATTTTGGTGATTTGTGTGCATTGTTGTGAAGCAACTTGTTAGATTTTGTGTTGATTGTGACTCCCTATACTCAACTGAGTATAGGGATGCCCTTTTGTCCATCAAAAAACCAACAAGAAACCAAGATCAAGCTCCTCTTGATCAGTCTTCACAAGTGAAGATATCACTTTTCTTCTTTGTTCATAAAATCCAATCTGGGCACGTTTTTACTTTCTAAGGCTTTGAATCTTGCCTTTTGGTTATTTGATTTGTGTTTTTAAGTAAGTTAAAGTTACTGGATTGAGTTTTAAAAGTAAAAAAAAAAAAAAAGTTTTAGCAAAAAGCTCCTTGGCCTGGACTCGAACATGGGACCCCTCGTTGGAGGACTATACGTGTTAACCAGTGACCCAAGTGCTTTTCTATGCACATCTAGCTAACCAATATCTATTTAAGTAGTATCTGTTTTGTAGCTTATTTAAAAGCTTATTCCAGCTTATTTTCTTAGGGTTTTCACAAGTTATCATTTTTCTTTTGTTTTTATTTAGTTTTAGGACTTTTTGGTTTAAAAAGATATTTTTCACGTGCTTAATTAATTTTCTAGGATTATTTTAAATTTAAATTTTGAAAAGTAATTTAAAAATAGGAAAAGGTATTTTAAAAATCTGAAAAAATAGTTTTTAGGTTTTTAATCATATTCTTGAGGTTTACAGCTAAAAAAGTTTTCAATTTAACTTATTTTTGATTTTATAGGATTTTAGGGTTTTTAACCAACTTTAAAATTTAATATAAAATTATTAAATAGGTTTTAGAAACTTTTAATTGCATTTCTGTCTTAGTTATATTATTTAAGATTTTTGGTAATTTTTTAGAATTTTTTTATAAACTTTGAATTTTTTAGAATATTTTAATATTATTTTATTATTAAAAATTGAAAGTTTAATTTTTTAAGTTTTTACATTTTTCCTATATTGTAGTCACTTAATTAGGAGCTTTGTCACTTTCCAAATATTTTTAGGACTTTTCAATTATTTTCTAGAATTAATTTAAGTTTTAATTGATTTTAATAGTTTTTAAGTGTTTAAAAATAGTTTTATTTTGTTTTAAAATTTTAAAAAATAGTTTTTAGCTTAATTAGGTTATTTTTGAGGTTTACAAACTTTAAAATCTTGTTTAGGGCTTTTTAATAATTAATTGTGATTTTTAGGGCTTTAATTAGCATTAAAAAGTCATTATCTAATTAATTAAAAGGTTTTAGCAAGTTTGGTTTTTTTGTAAACTCTTAGAATATTATTGTGGATTTTTAGTAAATTTTAGGAATTTTTAGGTTAAAATTTTAATTTTTGCACTATTTATGGTTTTACGTGATCGCCTTTTTCGTCTTAGTTTAATCCGTCTTCGTAACTGTCTTTCTCTTCTAATCTCATTTCTTTCTTTCTTTCTCAATCATATAATCACAAATCAATATCATCTCTTAACACAACGCACTAGCCTCCTTGAGAACGAACTCACTTTTAGGGTCATTCACACACGGTTTTCCTAAATCGTCGTGCTTACTTGCCCTATTTACCTTCCTTTTCCTAAAGGGGTAATTTTACAACAATCAGATATCGAGTACACATGCTAAAGCAAGATCAGCAAAAGTCATATGTTAAAATGGCGCCTCTGCCGGCTCTTTTCGTAAAGATTAACGGTTTTTAGTGAGAAATTGGATTTTGGGATCCGTTCTTTTAGGAACGTTATTTTCAAGCACAAAAATTTTCAAAAATCCTAAAAAATATAAAATTTTCAAAAATCCAAAATCAATAAAAAAGATAAAAATCAAAAATATTTATTTCCTTTTAGTGTATGCGTACTCGATCTACGTCTTATCTTGAGCCCGAGACTCTTAGAGACATAGATATGGCCGGTGTGCATAACAATAATAACAACCCACCCCAACTCAATTTGAATAACAATAACAACAACAACAATGATCCCCTACCCGAATTACGAACAATGGAGGAATTTTGTCAACCCACCATGAACGGACTCGGAGGACCGATTGCGCCGATGCAAATCACGGCTCCTGAATTTTCGTTGAAGCATCACATGATCCAGCAAGTTCAAAACGCTTGCCCGTTTCGCGGATTACTGGATGATGATGCCAACAAACATCTCGATAAGTTCATTACCATCACTCAAAGCATGAAACTACCCGGTGTCCATGGATTTTCTTCGCCTTCACCTCTTTCCACACACTTTATCCCACTATGCCGAAAAATGGTTTGATCGTCTTCCCAAAAATTCAATTCAACCAAATCAAAAATTCAATTCAACCAAATCAAAAATTTTTGTCGCGCTACTTTCCACCATCCATGGTCACTAGTCTTCGCAACCAAATCAGTGGATTCACACAAGAATCTGATGAGTCGCTTTTCGATGGTTGGGAACGCTATAATGTCTTGATCGACCGTTGTCCAAACCATAACATGATCCCCGTTACTTTGATTGATAATTTATATAATGGTATAACTTTTCGTGATCGTGATACGATTAATGCCGCCGCCGGTGGTACATTCATGAAGAGAAGACCCGAGGAGTGTAGAGAGCTGATAGAGAACATGACAACTCACCACAAAAATTGGGATTCATGTGCATCTTCAAGGAATAACCAGAGGGCCAATGTTTCTTCTACATCATCCAACTCAGAGATAACCGAACTTACTCGCCAAATAGCTGAGATGAACAAAAACTTCTTAACCATGGCTACAAACCAATTTCAACAAGCTAAAGCTATAGCAACTTCTTGTGAGATTTGTGGGGGTTCTCATTCATACACCGATTGTCCTTCTACTCTTGACAATCCGGAAAATGTGTATGCTGCCAACGGTAACTTTTCTATAGGAGGCTATCAAGCACGTCCTCAAGGAGACCGTAACTTGCTAAGTTATCGTTCCAACAACTATCTATCTCCACCCGGTTTTTCTTCTCAAAACCAAAACCAAAACAATTTCAACTACAACAATCAAAACAACCTCGAGCTACCAATCAATATCAATCCCAAAGAAACCCATATCCACCTCAAGGAAATAATTCAGCTTACCAAACCCCACTTCTCAATCAACCCACAACATTGAACCAAGACCTTGAAGCTTACATGAGGACCAATAGAGAGATGGTGACGAATCTTCAAAGCCAATTCATTAACTTGAAGGGTGACATGGCAAAGCAAGGGAACGATATTCGAGCCGAGCTAAGGAATGACATGGCAAAACAAGGGAATGCTCTTCAAGATGATATGAGAAACTCTATGAGCAATCAAACGAATAACTTAAGGGATATGATGGCTAGTTTTTTCCCAAGTAATCAAGCCTCTGGTTTGGGTTCTCTTTCGAGTAACACCGTTGCTAATCCCAGAGGGGAGATGAAAGCAATCACCACTCGTAGTGGCAAAGGTTTAAAGGAACCCGAGATTCCTACACCTACACCGGTGAATGTGACAAAGGAAAACGAGTCCCCTTCTCCAATTCCACAACCTTCTATTTCCACCCCTCCACCACCCAAGGATGTGAGTGAGAATTCCATACCAAAGCCTTCATCTCAACCCAATATACCTTATCCTTCAAGGTTAAGGAAAGAGAAATTGAAGAACAAGGATGATATTCAGGTTTCTAACTTTATCAAAATGTTTAAACAACTGAATTTCAATATCTCCTTTGTTGAGGCTCTCGCTCACATGCCAAAATATGCCAAAATGTTTAAAGATCTTCTCAGTGATAAGGAGAAACTCCTTGATATCGCTCAGACCCAACTTAACGAGAATTGCTATGCAGTCCTCTTAAGGAAATTACCCACCAAACTTGGTGATCCAGGTCGTTTCTTGATTCCATGCAACTTCCCCGGGGTAGAGAATTGTATGGCCCTAACTGATCTAGGTGCTAGTATCAACCTAATGCCTCTAAGCATTTGGAAACAATTGTCTCTACCCGAGCTAGTCCCTACACGAATGACTTTGGAATTAGCTAACCCTACGGTTGCTTATCCAGTGGGGATAGCCGAAGACGTCTTAGTTGGTGTCGACAAATTCACCTTTCCAGCGGATTTCGTTGTCGTTGACTACGATATGGACCCCCGTGTTCCATTAATCGTTGGACGTCCATTCCCGAGGACCGGTCGCACTCTCATTGATGTAGTCGCGGGCGAATTAATCATGAGAGTTGGTGAAAATAAAATCGTCTTCAACATGGGTAAACTTTCTAAGCAGCCTTCTGAAAATGAGAGCGTTAATTTCATTGACATTCTTGATGAGGCTTGTGAAGAACATTTCAAAGACGCTTGTAAAAGTGGTTCTTCTTCTCTACCCACTGTTGAGACCGTTGCCTCTATTGCTCCATCACTAACTCCATTTGGAGAGAGTGATTTCATCTTGAAAGAGTTTAAAGCAACTTTGGGAGATGTGGACTTGCAATATGACGATTATCCCTTGAAGGTCTACGTAAATCTTGGCTTATTCTACATGGAGGATTGGATTGATTAGATGGGTAGTTTGATTGATAAATATAAAAGAGATGAGAAGGGAGATGAGGCTGTAGAGAGAAAAAGGAGAGAAAGGAGAGAATTAGAGAGAGAAAGTAAATGTATTAATGAATAAATGAAACCACCAACCCCTCTTAGAATGCTAGGAGGGGTATATATATCCCACCCTACATGTGGGCTATATGGGCTATACGTTTACTAACTAGATCACAAGACCGTTACATTAATATATCGTTGGAGCGACCAATCCTTCATAAATACGTAAAAACGTATTTCCAACAATCTCCCCCTAAGGGAGGTCGCTCCAAGAAACAAAGTTCTAAATAGTCTATATCTCGTGATCTATGCTAACTAAGATGTGACCGAGACTTTATTGGGAAAAATGTATTTCCAACAATCTCCCCCTAAGGGAGGTCACATCTTTTTACATAATCTTAAACCTAGCATCTATGCTGGAGTCTTCGATCTTGTTCTTGTGAATATGCTTGATGTGATCTTTGACTTAAGTCTTGAGCATGTTTTCTTGCCTTGACCTTGTGCATTCGTCACTTGTGACATTCGCCTCTTCGTGACTTCATGTTCCACATACCTATACCTTTAAATTCTTGAAAGCTTCAGAGTTTGATACAGCGGAAGACTTGACCTTCAGACTTTCTTGAATTTGTTGAAGTACTAATTGTATGTAGTATAAGCATGTGGTGACGACTTCTTCTGGATTGTACACCGTAATGCCACCTTCTTGTTATGCTGCATAAGACAGTTAGCAACAAACAATATACACGGATGAAATGGCCTTGAACATTTCATTTTAATTCGGTAGCGTTTTACCTCCGGTCGGTGAAGACCGTTGGACGATATTAAATAGCGTACTTGTGGCAGGTAGTTTCAATAAAGAACCTCCTTGACAAGATTTCACGGGTAAACCCGTTCTCTTTACTCGACCGTCCAAAGATGACTGCGAACGTAAAGAGTGAATCATTTGGATAATATTATCCGCATGATTTGAATCCGTCAATTCATGTTCTTGGAACAAGTGAAGTTCAATTAAGAACCGCACCATCGTTGCTTTCCAGTTGTCACTAGCTTGATTCATATAGAATCTTGCAAGTTACCTACCAAGTGCTGTTTGATGTTAACACTAGAAGGATTTCCATTCGTCACTGTAAATACTTAATAGTATTACTCTGAATGTTCTGGCAAGATCACTAAGATATTGCGTAGAGGCCTGGAACGTGTTTAAATTCATTTAAGAATTAAACCACTGTTGCTTTCCAGTTATCATAAGTTTGATTCATAAAGAATCGCACAAGTCACCTACCATGAGCTTTTTGATATTCGCTCAAGAAGGATTTCCATCTTCATTGTAAATACTTTTGTATTACTCGGATGTTCAGGCAAGATCATGAAGATTTTGCGTAGGACTCTTAAGATCTTTCTTACTTTTCACAGTGTGTGAAGAATCAAGGAAATATGAAAGTGTGTCCTAATGAGATATTTGATGATCTCAAATGGCTCTAGACTCGATCGTGCATTTTGAATTTTTAGTGATCGGAGGCTGGAGAGGAGTGACACCATTTCAATACCAATTTATTCGGAGTGAATAAATCAATAGATAACGTGTTGTCTCCGTGTGATTAAAACAAATATCTTTTAAGAGATATCTGAGTTAGCTGGGATGGGTTGTGCCTTGCATCACTGGGTCCATGATGTCTGTCTTCAATATCAAGAATCATTAAACAATGATCTTAATAGCATATGTGTTGACCCGGTTTCTGCCTAAGTTGTAAGTAGGGATTCTTTCTTTACACCCTTTATCTTTACAATTCTTTTTCATTCTTCAACCCCTTCAATGCTTACCAATACGTCATCACTAGCACCTTGTTGTGATTGTTCCAGTGCTAACTTAAGTACTTGGTCGGCATTCAGCTACGTTCACAATCTTTCTTCATCTTTCCTAATGACTACTATTTCTAGCTATGGAATGTCCTTGGGAAGATTCCCCCGGTTCTAGAGGAATCATTGGACTTTAACCTATCCTACCATCCTTATGTCACCACAATCTTCATCGTCGTGAAATAAATGGGTCGCGGGTAAGTATAAATCACCATGAAATCCATTTTGAAGTGCAAATCCATTTTTCTCCCCCTTAACATTTGCCACGATATCCGAAACATTTCGCACATGTCGGGATGAGCTAGCACGTTAAGTCAAACCATTTATGATTAATCATTTACCATATTAAATCACATTTTCTCCCCCATATTAAAAATGTTAACCCAATCGATGTTTTTAATATCAATTGATTTAATAGCATTTTAAGAAAATTTGGGAAGAAAAATGCAAATCCAATTATCTTCATGAATTACACAAGCTCCCCCTCAAATTAATGAGGGTGTACTTGAAACGTAAATTAAATACCTTTTAAACACAAGTGTAAGGTATTTATCACGTGCAAAGATCATATATGATAATGTATTCACAAGATTAGCGATTTATGAGGTTGGACCTGAATGATGGAGAACATCATATGAAAGAAGCACATGGTTCTTGTTCATGAATGTTGGTCGCCTCATCACGTCTGAAGTTATCTCTTGACTCCATTTGATTGATATCGTTGTCTTGACACCAAGATGTGAACTTGACACTTTCGGCGTCAAGGATTCTGAATGCTGGACAATTGCTCCCCCTCAATTGTTGACCCGTATTCTATTGAAAGAGCTGTATTCACCGTTTGAGTAGTCACCTCGTCGAGTATGTAGATATCAATTGTAAATTGCTACGGTTGGTGGAGATGATAACTTCATAAAAACAAGGTTTCTCTTGTTTTAACAAATAAATGCACTGACACGTACATATATTCGTGTTAGATTGTGTTGTTATGTAAACACAATCCCTTACATGGTTATAAAGTAAACCATGCCCAAGAAAATTAATTCCAGTTGTTGAGTCAAAGCTTTCCGGTGAAATGCTTGACTTTAATGTGAAAAGCGGGTTACTATCAGAAATAATAGCAAGACATTTTGAGCATGTTTTAAAAGTTTGGACTTCTGCTCGAACTTTATTTACAACCCTGTTTCATTATTGAATGACATTTCTAGTATCGTAAATATTATCGATTCCAGAAGACATGCTCTTTTTATCAAAACATTTTTGAACACACAATTTTGAAAGATTTAGAAAAACCCTTTGAGAAATTCTCGAAAAATTGTGTTCAAAGTTTTGAAAACCAATTACTTGAGCTTAAGATGTTGAATATCTTACAAAACGAGCTCAAGTCCGAGAAGTTGTAAGCTTCCCGTTGTTAAGGATAAGTTACCATCAGCGATAAACGTTCCTTTTAGCTGAAGAACGAGTCCTAAGTTGACATGTACTTAGAAGTCGTTTTCATGATCTTGAAAACTTTGATTGTTTTAACGGAAAGCTCATGACTGAGAAAGGTTAATTTCTCGTTATGAGGAAAAGTTCTCTTATTTAAAAGATACACTTTCCTTTCTGAGCTTAAAACTTCGAATGTTTTAATACAAGCTCATGGCCGAGAAAGGTTAATTTCTCGTTATGAGGATAAGTTATCATAAAAGATAATCTTTCCTTTATTTAAAGTTCGAGTTACAGTCTGACATTTAACTGTAAGTCATTGTGCATGAGCTTAAAAACTTCGAATGTTTTTTTAATATTAGCTCATGCCCGAGAAAACTTAATTTCTCGTTGTTAGGATAAGTTTATCATCGGCGATAAACTTTCCTTTCTTTGAAGTCTGGGGCATAAACTGTGATGTGATTATACGCCATATACACGAGCTTAAAACCTTTGAATAGTTTTAACGGAAGCTCGTGTCCGAGAAAATTTAATTTCTCGTTTTGAGGATAAGTTTATCATTGGTGATAAACTTTCCTTTCTTTGAAGATGGGGTCATCATCTGATATTTAATGATAAACCATATACACGAGCTTAAAACCTTTGAATGGTTTTAGGATAAGCTCGTGTCCAAGAAAACTTAATTTCTTGTTAAGAGGGTAAGTTATCGTTGCGTAGATAAACTTCCCTGTCTCTGAAGTTCGGGTCATCGTCTGTCATTTAACAAGGAGCCATGTACACGAGCTTAAAACTTTTTAATAGTTTTAAATTTAGCTCGTGTCCGAGAAAAATTAATTTCTCGTTTTGAGGGTAAGTTATCATTGCGTAGATAAACTTCCCTTTCTTTGAAGAACGTGTTACAGACTGTGATTTATCTATAAGCCTCTGTGTAAGCTTAACCATGAATCCCCTGAGACACTTGTTTCTCCGATATCTGCTTCTTCAGCAACCAAACTCTAAGAGTATCCTTAGTTGAACGGTATATAATGATTGGACCGCTTCGTTCTTTTGGAACATCAACTTTGGTACCTGCATTCTCATTAGGAGTTTGCATGCTTTGATATGGGTTAGCGATATCTATCTTAGAAGCAAGTGGGGGTTCACAGTTGTCTTTTCTTGTGCCAGAGGCGACCTGAGTGGATGATTCACTTGTCTTAGTTGGCAAACATTTCCGTTTATAGAAAACCTTAAGTTCAGGCTTAAGTGATGTATCATCTTTTTCAATTTCCTCCCTAGCAGTCTTAGTAGAGTTGGAGATTATCCTAGTTAAAGGGCACTCGTTTCCTACAAGAGTGAAAGTTCTACCAGTGGGGCGCCACATTTTACCAATGGGTTTGATTTTAGCAACCCACTGGGATTTAAGTCTAGCACGGGAGTTTACCTCATTAAGTAGTTTCCTGATACAAGAATCATGATTTGCCGTAAAGACACATTTTCTACATGTTTTACAAGTAGCATATTTAATGTCTGAGTAAGATCTAGAATTCATGGACGATTGATTGATGCTCCTAGGATTTGACATGCTACGGTTAGTAGTGTTGGGTAATCTAGAAGGCATCTGTCTAGGTTTGAAAGTCTTATCTCTTACTTGTGTCTTTTGAATAGCTTCCCTTAGACCAGATTTATGGTGAACGTCATTTGAACTAGTTCTAGACGTGGTCTTGGTATTTTTAGAGAAACTAGAGGCAATCATGTGATTAGGTCTTGCTAAAGCTGTTTTGGTTACATTGGGCCTGGTTGCAGGAGTGACTGGTCTAGAAAGATGAACCAAATCAACTTGGGAGGCAAACCGCGGTTTCGAGGATTGTGGTCGCTCAGATCTAAATGCAGTCGGTTGTCTAACGAACTGATTTGTAGGCGGTTTCCCCAAGATTGATGGTTTTTCAAGCTTAGTGTCCACACTAGTTCCTTTGGTTTTCCTCAATTCGTTTTTCAACGCAACTATAACAAAGACCTTTTCCTGTACTTGAGCTTTTAAGGTCTCATTCTCTTTGAGAAATTCATCTTGGGATGTCAACTTAGATTCAAGCAACTTAATTTGTTTCAAAAGATTATCCTTTTCAGCTTTGGAATCTAGAACTGTTTGATCCAATTTTCGTTCAAGAACAACGTTTGACTTTTCAAGTTTTTCAAAATATGTTTCATATTTCTCCATTTTCTTTGAAAATTCAATTTTGGCATCCTCAAGCTCTTTGGATTGATGAGCTAAAATTGTTTCAAGCTCTTCAGTCCTAGACACAGAATTGGTTAAAGAAGCAGTCATAAAACTATTAGCAGGATTGTTAATTAGCGCATTCATTTCAGACAACATATGAAGAATATTATCTGTACCTGACATGCTACTTGGTTCCTGTTTTCCTCCTGATTCTATTCTCTTGTGGCTGCTTCTTGTATCGTCTTGCAATATATGCAATTTTCCCTCTTGAAAAGTAGAATTCAAAGAATCCATTGAAAGTTCGATGACAAATGATTGTGGGTATGGTTGTTTTCGGGATTTTACAATTCGTGAAGAAATGAAAGATCCGTAAATAACTCTTAAAAAAATCCTCGAGTGATGATGTAACTCTTTTCTCGGCTCAAAAATTGTTGTCGGCTCAAACGTTGATAAAATAAACCGGAGACCAAATCAAAGTCGGTTCACTCCAAAAATAAAGCCCGTCAACAAATAAATCCAACCTGATAAGTTTTGCAACAATCGAATATTTAATCGATCTGTTCGAGTTGAATTGCAAGAAAAAAGAATCAGCCTACTATATGTCTTCGATAAAAGTAGTGATCGGCCAGACAAGCAACTAAATAACCAAATCACACTACCATTGTCAAATATCCAAGCCCGACATTAAATACCAGCCTAACAACTATAAAGTAACTCGGCCCAACAAAAATATTAAGCCGGTCCAAATAAATTCGGCCCAAATAAGTATGTCTCTACCCGGTCCAATTAACACAGCCGGCCCAAAACGCTTCCAACCCGGCCCAAGAAAAGAGAAAAATAGACCTAAGATTTAGGAATATAAACTTCTCGACACTCCTAAAAACACTTATCTGTGTCAAAAATTAGCTACTACACGTCTTTAAAAAGTCCAATGTGTATGGCACGTGTATCTTACTTATAGGATTTATACAACATATAAAGAAATGACATTTCCTAAGTTGTCATTCATTGGAACCTCCGTCTCTTTTTCCTTATCTCAGTCAACCTCAAAATAACTTTCCAGAAAGTTATCAGTCTCTTTTTCTGCTTTTCCAATTCTTAGCCACCCAAAACTCTCAATTTTTGAAACTAATCGTGACCTACTGAATCACAACCCTCATCTTCATCCAACCAATATCAGTTAGAATAGATTATCTGTTCATCAATTCAAATCATCATCAAAGGCAGCAATAGAAATCATCCATCAATGATCAAAACCCATAAGCAATTAAAACACTTCGTCCCATCAGTACAAGATGTAGCCACGAAAACGATTACCTCAAGTTAACCGGTTGCTTCAAGATCTCTTATAGAGGTCTCGGGTAGGTTTTAATGATTAAAGTATTATTTTGGATCGATGAAAGTTCTTGTTTTTGAGACAGAGATCTTTTTTTTTGAAGTCGAGGGTAAGGGTGAGTGAGTAAAGTGTTTGTTGATTGAGGGTGTTTTGGTTTGTGGTACGATGTGTGTTGGGTCGTCTGATGGTCGCATGTGTTGAGTCAGAGTGCGAGTCTAGTGTGTCGAGATAATTGAGAGGCGAGTGTGATGAGTGTTCGATGAGTGTCGAGCCTAGTCTCAGTTTTTGTGAGTCAAAGAGTCGAGGCGTGGGGGTTTCTGGAGTCGAGAGTGGGTTTGTGGAGGTTGGGTGAGGTTAGAGTTGTGGCAGTCGAGAGGGTGAGGGTCTGTCAATGTGAGGTGAGTGGGAGTCTAGTTAGCGAGTCTATATTGTTTAGACGAGAGGTGAGGGAGTTCGAGGGTGCCGTTATATTTGAATCTTGTTCATTCGGAAAGCTATGTCGATTCGGAAGAATATGTCGATTCGGAAGAATATGTCGATTTGGAAGAATATGTCGATTCGGAAGAATATGTGGATTCAGAAGAATATGTGGATTCAAAAGAATATGTCGATTCGGAAGAATATGTCGATTCGGAAGAATATGTCGATTCGGAAGAATATGTCGATTCAGAAGAATATTTGATTCTGAATAATGTTGATACGGAAAAAAGACTGAGTCGGAAAAAAAATATGAGTTGTTTGAGAAAATCGTTTGTATACGAGAACAAACCTGGATACTTGACAGAAATAGACAGATATCTGGTATCCTAGATCACAAGAAAACTGATACTGGTATGCAAGATGAGCATAAATTGATACTCAAGAAAACTGGTATGCTAGATCAAGTTGACAGAAATTGATACTCAAATAAGACAAAAACAAAAAAATTGATAAAAAAGTTATATTTAAAAAAATTGATACTTTTAAAACACTGATCAAAAGTTATATAAAAAATTATATAAAAACTAACTAAAATTGTTGTGATTTTAAAAAGAAAAACTGATACTTTCTTTTGAGACAAAGAAACACAAATCGAGAGATTAAAGAAGCATAGATTAATCTATCAATTTTAAAATACAACCGGTAAAAACAAAGATGACCCAAAAACACCAACCTTTTTTTTGTGATTTATACTAAAATAGATAAACTCAAAGATTTGACTATGATTTAAAGTATAAAAAACACAAACTTTTCAAGATTTGAGCTTGATTTAATCAAAACCCATCAAAATCAATGAAAATAAAAATAAGAATAAACGAATCTAACCTTAGCTCTTGATACCAATTGAAGAATTATGATAATCTTATGAATCAATAAGGTGGGTTGATGGTTCTAGAGAGAGAAAGTAGTGAGAGAAAGTGAGAGAGAAATATGTGTTTTCTATTAAATCAAAAGTGAAACAACCAACCCCTCCTAACATGCTAGGAGGGGTATATATAGCCCACCCTACATGTGGGCTATATGGCCTATACGTTTACTAACTAGATCACGAGCACGTTACATTAATATATCGTTGGAGCGACCGATCCTTCATAAATACGTAAACAAGTATTTCCAACATCCCTCCAATTGGAATGAAGACATTCTTACCATTGAGAAACTTCTCAATGAGGACCATATTTCTCCACCATCTCCTAAGGATATCTCTATCAATGATCCGACTTTGACTCCGTCGTCCATCGAAAAACCTCCGGATTTAGAGCTTAAGGATCTTCCGTCTCATCTCGAGTACGTTTTCCTTGAAGACAACAAGAAGTCGCCCGTCATCATCGCAAAGGACTTGAAAGAGGAGGAAAAATCTCGACTTATCGCCGTGCTAAAGAATCACAAGAAAGCGATTGCTTGGAAAATATCCGATATTCGTGGAATTGATCCTCACTTTTGCACACATAAAATTCTCATGGAGGACGACTTTAAACCCACTATTCAAAGCCAAAGAAGGGTGAATCCCAAGATCCATGACGTTATCAAAAAAGAGGTTATCAAACTTCTTGATGCGAGAATGATCTACCCTATCTCAGATTCACCATGGGTTAGCCCAGTCCATTGTGTGCATAAGAAAGGCGGAATCACCGTTGTTCCTAATGAAAACAACGAGTTGATTCCTACTCGTCTCGTTACAGGGTGGAGAGTTTGTATAGACTACCGCAAACTCAATGATGCTACGAGAAAGGTTCATTTTCCCCTTCCTTTCATGGACCAAATGCTTGAACGTCTAACGAGTAATGACTATTACTGCTTCTTAGACGGTTTCTCGGGTTATTTTCAAATACCCATCGATCCCCAAGACCAAGAGAAAACCACATTCACTTGTCCTTATGGAACATTTGCTTATAAAAGAATGCCTTTCGGCTTATGCAATGCTCCTGGGACTTTCCAAAGGTGTATGATGGCTATCTTCCATGACATGGTTGAAGAAACTATGGAAGTCTTCATGGATGATTTCTCGGTCTATGGTGATACCTTCTCTACTTGCCTTGCCAATTTGGAACGCATGCTTAAGCGGTGTGAAGACACACGCCTTGTTCTAAATTGGGAAAAATGCCATTTCATGGTAAAAGAAGGCATTGTGCTGGGATATAAAATCTCTAAAGCCGGTCTTGAAGTGGACCAAGCTAAAGTGGATGTCATAGCCAAATTACCTCCACCTTCAACCGTGAAGGGTGTGAGAAGTTTTCTTGGTCATGCGGGCTTCTATCGTCATTTCATTTAGGATTTTTCTAAAATCGCTCGCCCGATGACCCACCTCTTGGAAAAAGACACTCCTTTCATCTTTTCCAAAGAGTGTCTTGAATCCTTCAATCTTCTTAAGGATAAGCTTACTAAGGCACCGGTCTTGGTTACCCCTAATTGGGAGCTACCTTTTGAATTGATGTGTGATGCTAGCGACTTTTCTATTGGAGCGGTTTTGGGCCAAAGAGTGAACAAACACTTCCAACCAATCCATTACGCTAGCAAGACAATGACGGGGGCTCAATTGCATTATACCACTACCGAAAAGAGCTTTTAGCTGTAGTGTATGCTTTTGAAAAATTTCGCCCCTATCTTGTCCTTTCTACCACCATCGTGTACACCGTTCATTCCGTGTTGAAGTACTTGTTGCCTAAGCAAGATTCTAAACCAAGACTTCTTCGTTGGGTTATGCTCCTTCAAGAATTAACATTGAAATTCGTGACAAAAAGGGAGCCGAAAACCTAGCAGCAGATCATCTAAGTAGACTTGAGGATCCTTATCAAGAGGATCATCCGAATCAAAAGATCAATGACTCTTTTCCCCTTGAGACCTTAATGTCTATTCACTCCAATCTTGATGACACCCCGTGGTTTGCGGACATTGCAAACTACTTAGCGGGTGGAATTCTCATCAAAGGGTTAACATCCCAACAAAAGAAGAAGTTCTTTAAAGATGTTACAACTTACTTCTGGGATGACCCTTATCTCTTCAAACAATGTGCAGATCTTGTCATTCGTCGATGTGTTGATGGCCCGACAGCTTTACAAATCCTTGATGCTTGCCATAAAGGACCCACCGGTGGTCACTTTGGCCCCAACTACACCGCGAAGAAAGTGTGACTCAGGATTTTATTGGCCCATCATTTATCGTGACGCTCACAAAATGGTTAAACATTGTGATGCTTGCCAAACATAAGGCAAGATCATACATAAAGACGAGATGCCTCAAAAATTCATACAAGAATGTGAAATCTTTGACGTATGAGGCATCGACTTTATGGGGCCATTTCCATCATCCAAAGGGAACAAGTACATCCTCGTAGCTATTGACTACGTTTATAAATGGGTTGAAGCTAAGGCTCTCCCAACGAACGATGCGAGGGTGGTTGTGAACTTTTTGAAGCAACTGTTTGCTCGATTCGGTGTTCCTCGTGCTATAATCAGTGACCGCGGGACTCATTTTTGCAATAATCAATTTGCAAGAGTCATGGCTAAGTATGGTGTCAATCACCGTCTTTCCACCGCCTATCATCCCCAAACCAATGGGCAAGCCAAGACTTCCAACCGTGGATTGAAGTGAATTCTGGAACGTACTGTGGGAGAGCATCGTGACGCGTGGGCTGATAAGTTAGATGATGCTTTGTGGGCTTTCCGTGCCGCCTATAAGACGCCGATTGGTTGTACACCTTATCGTCTTGTGTACGGGAAATCATGCCACCTCCCTATCGAGCTGGAACACAAGGCATACTGGGCCTTGAAGTGGGCTAACTTCGACATCAACAAAGCCGGTGATCTTCGGAAGATTCAACTCAATAGGATAAATGAACTGAGGAATGAAGCTTACGAGAACTCATTGATCTACAAAGAGAAGACAAAGATCATCCATGACGCAAGGATTAAGAATCGAGAGTTCCACGTTGGTGATCAAGTCTTACTTTTTAACTCTCGGTTGAAGATCTTCTCGGGCAAGTTGAAGAGCCGCTGGTCTGGTCCATTCACCGTCACCAAAGTCTTTCCATATGGCACCATTGAGCTTTCTCAGCCAAACGGGCCCAATTTTAAGGTTAATGGCCAGTGCGTGAAGCTGTACTTTGGTGAGGACATCTCTCATGAGATGATTCCATACCTCACCACGTTGCCCATGAACTAGTTTTGGGTCGAGTCAGGCTCGTGACTCGGTTATAAAAAACAAGCGCTTCTCGGGAGACAACCCGTGATCTATCCTTTACCGATTTCATAATAATTGTAGGGGGAGCCCCGTATGTGTTGGTTGTCTTGTTTCTTATTTTATGCAGGGACTCAAGCTTCAAAGAGAACCTCGATGACTTTTGACGAACCGTGATTCCGTGTTCCCGTCTTCCTGGTTTTATCCTAAACTATCGTGATTTAATATTTTATATCTTATATGATCACTTTCCCTTAGCAAGATTTAAACAAAGTGCACAATGTCGTAAGTGTAGGGGAGTTTACTCCCACATGCTTAAACATTGAGGACAATGTTTATATCAAGTGTAGGGGGGACTTCTATCGAAGTAAGTGGTCTTTTCCATGAATTTGCCCTCATTTTAACCGGAAAATTTGATTTTTCGACATTTTTCTACATTTTTTAATCTATTTTGGCCTAGTAGTATAGTAGTATTCTCCTTTATTATCATTATTTACTTTCCTTGCTTAAATAAAGTTTAATAAAGTGGTTTTAAATTTTTCAAAGTCGTGAATATTTTGACTCAACCCGAGTTTACTTATCTAAGTTTACTCTAGCTAGTATCCTTAACGTGTTTAAGTCAAGTTTTGCTAGGCTTTTATATAGGGAACTTTAAAACGCGAAAGTATTAACTCTTACGGGTTAAGAACAAGAACTTTTCGCAAGTTCCTATAATTTATCCTAGAGAGTCGTTTATCAAGGGAACTTTAAAATGCGAATTCTAAACTTGAAAAAGTCGAAGAGTTTGCAAGATCCTATAGATGACTCGAAAACCCAAAACTTTGATTTAATTGGCTAAGCATCCACGAGTCTCATTCCTTGAGATTTTAAATTGTGGAGAACGAGAGATGATAGAGTCAATTGTAAGTTTGGTATTCTTTCATGAATTTATGTGAGTTGATTATAAGCCTACTCTCCCATCGCTTGTTAATAAATTTACCTGCAATAAATACGGTTGTACGATTTGAAAAATTACTTAGCTTCTAGCCCAAGATCGTTTAAAAGTTGCTCGGTATTAATTAGAGTTCATAGCCAAGGCATAACTTATTGAAGCGGGATGCGAGGATTGGCGAGTCCGAAAAGGCCCTAACAAGGCATTAGGGCTACATTTTGTTGCTAAAAGATCTAAAAGTGATGTGAAGAATCATTTATCAAAAATCAATATGAAGGATCAAGACACACGACGAAAAGCAAATACTCCCCTAAAGATCATGGAGAAGTCTATCCGAAAAGACCCTAGCAAGGTATGAGGATAAATAGATCCAAGTCCTAAAAGGAGGCGGATCGTTTTATATCAAAGTCCAAAATAAAGATTGGAGAAAAATGAACGGAAGTCGTGGTCCAAATATGAATAATCTCTCAAAACTTCAAGTGAAGAAAATCCTATTATGAAGAGAAGACCATAATTTCAAGAACGTCTCTCAAAGATTTGAAGTATGAAGTCGCTGCCAAATATCGGTCCGAGAAAGGTCTCAAATCGTGAAGCGATTTATGCCAAGATATGAACTTTATGAGGTCTCGAGAAGCAGTTTTAAAAGATTTTGTACTTTAGCTAACTACTGATTAAATCGTCCTACTTTATTTTCAGCCTAAATAACTATCAAAATAAGTCAAAAATGCATCCTCGTGATCATTCAAGACAATAATAAAATATAAGAGATACACCTAGGAATAAGGGAGTCTATGTGAATAATTGGCCCACATGAATTCGGGTTAGTTTGCTAACTTATAATAACAATTATCTCGTTTTTAAGCTTGGTATGGGGAACGTGAAACTTGAGGATGATAAACGTTCATGGCAGCCAAAACCCCAAAGTAAGTTTTTGATTTCTATTTTTGTATATATTTCTATCTTTTTAGTTTTCTTAATGTTTAGTATTTAATAAAGGCCAAGGTGGGTTATTTATGATGGAAAATGTAAACCGTGCTTTAAAATTAATGCATTGCATGAGGGCATTGCAATGGTCAAGTGTAGGGGATTTAATAAGTGTGAAAACACTTATACTTTTTCCACTTATTTACAATAATAACAAGACAAAAACGTGTATTTTATGTCGTAAAAGTCGGAATTATGCGTGGTTTGTGTTTTTATTGTGTTTTAGGACCAAAAGACGGAAAAGGAAGAAAACACGGGCTTTCACGGGCTTTTATCGAAGAAAACGAGAAAAGACCAAGTCAAAAGATCAAGAGTGCAAAAATAACGGAAGTCCAAGGCCTATTCTGAAGATTTATCGAAGAAAAAGTCTAAAGACTGAAGTTTAATGAAGTCGAAAAACTTAAGTCTAATTATAGAAGAAAATTAAAAGACGAGTTCAAATCCCGAGACGACATCGAGAAAGACAAAGAATTTAGATCGAGTCGAGAAGAAAAAAAGAAAGAAGAAAGCATACATGCATTCCCCACTCCCTATATATACCCTCCTAATGACACATTAGGAGGGTGTTAGTCATTAGCTAGTTTTAGTTTTACATTTTTTTTCCTTTCTAGTTTTTAGAGAGAGAAAGTTGTAAGCTTTCTCTCACTAAGCTTTCATCTTTTCTTTCAAGATTAAGTTCTTTTCAATCTTTGTATTTTGATTTCATTAAGCACAAGTTCAAGGTTAAGCTTTTTGTTCTTTAATCTCTTTCTACCTTTCTTGATTTCCTTTCATCTTTTGATCCGAATATTACACTTCATACGTTTGATTTGATGATTTCGTGATTAAAAGGTTAATCTTTTTATTCCTACATAAGCTTTCATATGGTTTAAGCTTTAAGATCTTTGTGCTTGTTGGCTTATTTGTATGTTTAGCTTATTTATTTTTCAAAAGTTTTCTTAAAGTTTTAATCTTTTTCAAAGTTTGATTTAAAAATGTTGCTTATTTAATGTTTTAAAGTCCTTATTTCATGCTTATTAGTTCTGCTTATTATTGAGTTAGTTAAGTCTTGGGTTGAGCTTATTGAAAATAGCTTATTTTGGATTAAATCCAATCGCAATGTAAAACCCCATTGCGACGGGGTGTTGCGATGCATATTGCGATCACCACATCGCATAAGGGTTTTGTATTGCGATGTACATTGTTATCTGTGCATCGCATTAGGGTTTTATATTCTGATTCATATTGCGATTGGTTTACTTTTAGTGATATTGAGATTGGTTTCATTTTGCTGACATTGCGACAGATTCCTTTTATTTACATTGCGACAGGATTACTTTTAGTGTATTGCGATTGGAATTGAGTTTCACATTGCGATCGTTGTATTGCGATTGAAGGGGATTGCGACAGGATTCCTTTTGGTAACATTCCGACGGGATTGCGATAGAGCATTCCGACGGGGTTAATTTCTTATTTTTAAATTCACTTTTAAGTTTTCAAGTTTTAAATTCGTTAGGTTTTCATTTCCAAAAAATTGCACGCTTACCGAAATCTCAATTTTTACCAAGTATTTTTCTAGTAATTCTTAGGTTAATTTTCAGAGCTTTAATTTAGTTTTTTTTCAAGATTTGCTTTTAGCTTAAGTTAATCACGTTTTGCACTTACCCTTTCTAATAGAATAGATAATCAACTTCCCTTTTTTAATGACCATTACCGACTACTCCACCATTAACCGTGATTAATTCGATTAGATACCGAGAACGATATCAAGTACACATGTTAAAGCAAGCTAAGCAAAAGTCATATATTAGTGAACCCATTTTTTCCGCCCTCTAAGACTACGCATTTGAAAAACGAGATTTCAAAATTTTCACAAGAATTTAATGAGAGTTTTTCAACGGCTTGGAATAGGTTTAAGGAAATGTTACATGAGTGTCCTCATCACGGTTTTTCCGATTTGCATCAAATTGACACGTTTTACAATGGACTTAATGATCATGAAAGGGATTATCTTAATGCCGCCGTGGGTGGTAATTTTTTGTGTAAAACGGTCGAGGAAGCATTGTTAATCATTGAGAATAGATCTAAGGTGTATTGTCCTCGTAGCACGTCTAGTGTTCGTAAGGCTTCGTCTTCGGCTTCACCTTCTTTGTCTACTACCATCGATGCTTGCCAAATTGAGGCGAACTTGGAAAACAAAATCTTTGATAAGCTTAAGGGTCTTTTGATTGAGTTCAAAGTAGGAGAACCAAGTGCTCCCGCTACGGCTAAAGTGGTTAAGGTTTCATGCATGTATTATGGTGGAGGTCATGATTTCTCCGAGTGCATTACCAACGGTGGTAACACTTCGAGTGCCTACGCGGCCACGGGAACTTACAACCAAAACAGTTAAGTTACCCTCTCTAATCAATTGACTCCACCGGGTTTTGGTTCAAATCAAAATGCTAACAACAACTATCGCAACAATCAAGTTGGTTTCAAAAACAATTACAACAAGGGAAACTATGGTAATAAAGAGGCTAATAATCAAGTTTCAAACAAAAATCAAAATGATTTTCAAATGAATTTGTTGAATACGCTAATCGGACGATGATAGGTTTGACAATATTCAAAGAGAAATCATTAGCCTAAGATCCGAGTTTAAGAACGACTTGAAGAAAGAGTTGAAAAATGAGTTAGCAAATGAGCTTAAAATCCATACAAAAAATGGAAGGAAATGTAACTAGGTTACAAAAAAACCAACAAAAAATGGAATAAGGGCAACATGAAATTAAGCAAGAGATGATTAAAGCCGAGAAGAGAAAATCCATGTTTGAAGACATAATTTCATCTATGTTTGAGGCAATTATGTGCAAACCGTCTTCGAGTAGTCTTCCTAGCAACACCGTATCAAACCCTAAGGGTGAGATGAAAGTGATTACCACACGTAGTGGTAAGAAACATAAGGAACCTACTCCTCAACCAATTGCTCCTACGGAGGAAGCAATTGAGGAAGAACCCGAGGTGGTGGTCCAAAAGGAGCATGTCCCAATCCCACGAAGTACCGCTCATGCCACACCTACGGTTGACCCATTACCAACCTTGAAACCCGAGATTCCAAAGGCTATGCCTATGCCTCAACCCACACCACCTTTGACCTATCCATCGAGACTTAGAAAGGAGAAACATCAAGAGCGCGACAATTACCAATTTGAGCTTTTTATGAAAATGTTTCGTGATTTGCACTTTAATGTGAGTTTCGCCGATGCTTTGGTCATGATGCCTCGATTTGCCGCTAACTTTAAGAGTATGTTGAACAACAAGGAGAAATTGCACCAATTGTCTAGTTGTTCGTCGGTTTATCTTAATCACATACCTCAAAAAGTCAGTGATCCCGGTAAATTTTTGATCCCTTGTGCAATCCAAGATATGGAAGAATGCTTTGACTTGGCCGATCTTGGTGCTAGCATTAACTTGATGCCACTTGCAATCTTCAAGTCGCTCAATCTTCCTAATCTTACTCCATCACTATTGTCTATCGAGTTGGCCGACCATTCCACGATTCCCGCATGTGGATGGGCGGAAGACGTTTTTGTGAAAGTGGGAAAGTTCTATTATCCGGTAGACTTTATCGTTGTCGATATTCCCACGGATCCACAAGTTCCTCTCATTTTAGGTCGTTCGTTTTTAGATACGTCTATGGCTTTGATCGATGTGCATGCTAGAAAGATCACCTTACGTTTCAACGACGAGGAACTTGTTATAAACGCAACTCAAAACTCTCAAATTTCTCATGTTTATTCCGTTGCAACCATAAACCTCGTTGATATGATCGACGTGGTTTGCGAGGAATTTTCGCAAGAAGTTCTAGGTTTTGGTGATGATAAAAATAGTGGCAATCCCACTATGTTAGATCCCATTCTTGATAACTCGACACCAACCTTCACTCCATTTGAAGGTGGTGGTTTTACGTTGGAAGAATTCGATGTTCCACGTACTTGTAACGAAGACCTCGACAACGATGAGGACTTCTTGATTATCAAGGATTTTCTTAACGATTTCCCATTTCCTCCACCCGAGGAGGTTATGAGTATCGATCCTAAATATTCAATTGAGGAACCACCTATCCTCGAGTTGAAAGATTTACCTCCTCATCTCTAATATGTCTATTTGGAGGAGGGTGACAAGTTGCCAGTTATTATTGCGAAGGAACTTTCGGATGATGAAAAAACCGCACTTGTTGATGTTCTAAAGGATCACAAAGGTGCAATTGCGTGGAAGTTATCCGACATTAAGGGGATCGATCCCAAATTTTGTACCCACAAAATCTTAATGGAGGAGGATTACAAGCCCGCAATCCAATGTAAAAGGAGGGTGAACCCCAAAATTCACGACGTCATTAAAAAGGAAGTCCTTAAACTCCTTGACGCGGGAATGATTTACCCTATTTCCGATAGCCCTTGGGTGAGTCCTATTCATTGTATCCCTAAGAAGGGAGAAATGACCGTTGTGCCAAACGATGCCAACGAGTTAATTCCCACTAGACTCATGACTGGATGTTGAGTGTCCATTGACTATCGTAAGTTGAATGAACCACTCGTAAAGAACATTTCCCTTGCCCTTCATGGACCAAATGTTGGAGCGCCTTGCGGGAAACGATTTCTATTGCTTTTTAGATGGTTTTTCCGGTTACTTCCAAATTCCCATCGATCCTCGTGATCAAGAAAAAACTACGTTTACGTGTCCATATAGAACGTTCGCCTATCGTAGAATGCCATTCGGACTTTGCAATGCACCAGGAACCTTTCAAAGGTGTATGATGGCTATTTTTCATGATATGATCGAGAAGACGATGGAAGTCTTTATGGATGACTTTTCCGTGTTTGGTAATTCGTTCACTTCGTGTTTGTCGAATCTCGAGAGAATGTTGAAACGTCGTGAGGAAACCAACCTTGTGCTCAATTGGGAAAAGTGTAATTTTATGGTTAAAAGTGGAATCGTCTTAGGGCACAAGCTCTCGAAAGCGAGGATTGAGGTACATGAAGCTAAGGTCTACTTCATCGCCAAATTACCTCATCCCAAAACCGTTAAGGGAGTTAGGAGTTTCCTAGGCCACGCGGGCTTTTATCGTCGATTCATCAAGGATTTTTCAAATATCTCTCGACCTATTACACATATCCTTGAAAAATAGGGACATTTTGTCTTTGACGAAGATAGTGTACGAGCCTTTGAAATCCTTAAGAGGAAACTTACCAAAGCTCCACTTCTTGTTGCTCCCAATTGGAACCTCCCCTTTGAGCTCATGTGTGATGCTAGTGACTACGCTATTGGGGCCGTATTGGGGAAACGTCATGAAAAGCACTTCTTGCCTATTCACTATGCTAGAAAGACGATGATCGAGGCTCAACTAAAATACACTACAACGGAAAAGGAGTTCCTTGTCGTGGTGTATGCATTTGAGAAATTCCGACATTACCTCGTCTTGACGAAATGCATAGTGTATACGGATCATTCGACTATTAAGTATCTTATGGCTAAACAAGATGCAAAGCCAAGATTACTTCATTGGATTCTCCTCCTTCAAGAATTTGATCACAAAATTGTTGACAAAAAAGGAGCCGAGAATCTAGCGGCCGATCATCTTTCTCGTCTGGAAGATCCTAACCAAAGTGTTTATGAGCCCAAGGAAACCACCGAAACATTTCCGCTCGAGACACTTGGTGTAGTGAATTCTAAGCTTGATTCTTCCACCCCATGGTTTGCGGACTTTGCAAATTACCATGCTGGCAACTTCATCATTAAGGGTATGACGACTCAAGAAAAACGAAAATTCTTTCGTGACATCAAGTTCTACGTTTGGAACGACCCTTACTTGTTTCGAACTTGTGCGGATCAAATCATCCGACGTTGTGTCTTTGGTACCGAAGCTTCTAATATCCTTTGAGCTTGTCATGAGGGACCCACGGGTGGTCACCATGATTCTAATCTCATGGCTAAGAAGGTCTTTGACACTGGCTTCTTTTGGCCTACTATTTACCGAGATGCACATGAGCTTGTGAAGTCGTGTGACTCATGCCAACGACAAGGAAAAGCCTCAAAAAAGATGAGATGCCACAAAATATCATCCAAGTGTGTGAGATCTTTGACGTTTGGGGCATCGACTTTATGGGGCCGTTCCCATCATCTCGTGGTAATAAGTACATCCTTGTCGCGGTTGACTACCTATCTAAGTGGGTAGAAGCTAATGCTTTGCCCACCAATGATGCTCGTGTGGTATTCAAGTTTTTGAAAAGCTTGTTTTCTCGGTTTGGAACACCTCGTGCGATCATAAGCGATCGTGGAACCCATTTTTGTAACGACCAATTCGAAAGGGTCCTAAGGAAATATGGTGTTACGCATCGGCTTTCTATGACTTATCAACCACAAACGAGTGGGCAAGTCGAGGTTTCAAACCGAGCCTTGAAAAGGATCTTGGAAAGATCCGTTGGGGAAAACCGACAATCTTGGTCGGATAAGTTGGACGATGCTTTATGGGCTTTTAGGACCGCTCATAAGACGCCCATTGGGTGCACTCCTTATAAGCTTGTGTATGGGAAGAATTGTCACTTGCCAATTGAATTGCAACACAAGGCTTATTGGGCCCTAAAGCATTATAATGATGACATGGAGACCGCGGGAAAACACCAGAAAATGCAATTAAATGAATTGGATGAATTGAGGGATATAGCTTATCAAAATTCATTGATTTATAAAGAAAAGACCAAAAAGTTGCATGATTCTAAAATTAAAAACTGGGTTTTTAACATTGGGGATCAAGTTTTGCTTTTTAATTCTCGTTTGAAAATGTTTTCCGGTAAGTTGAAATCCCGTTGGTCCGGTCCATTCACCGTGACTCAAGTTTTTCCACATGGGACCATCGAGCTAGCTCAAAATGATGGCCCCAATTTCAAGGTGAATGGACATAGGTTGAAGCACTACTTTGGCGGGTAATAAGTGTGTAAACACTTATCCTTTTGCCACTAAAATCAAGGAAAAACAAGACCTAATCATGTGTTTTATGTCATAAAAGTCAGAATTATGCGTGGTTTTATGTTTTGTGTTCAAATAGGTACAAATGATCAAAAGGAAAGAAAACACGGTATTTCACGGTCAAATGTTGAAAAAAAGACCAAAAAGAAACGAAGACAAAGTCAAAAGACCAAAAGGTGCCAAAATTCACGAAAACCAGCAATTCAACAACGTTTTGAAGAGAAGATCGAGAAAGCAAAAATCGAGCTCGTTTTAGTGAATTCAATCATTTACGAAGATTTTAGGCCTTGTGGGTCCCACTTTTGCTTAATGGGCCCACAAGCCCATTTAAGGGATGGTTAATCTAAACTAAACGGTTTAATAAGTTATTTAATGGCCTAAAGCCCATTTGAATAAATATGTTATGAAGAACGGATGGAAAGAAAATTGGGCCACAAAGCCCAGTTGCATAATACTTAGAACGGTTTTCTTCACTTGTTTGCTTTGGTTAACCATCTCTATCCCATTCACGTTTATTAAATAAACAGATAAACTTTTTCTTTGTTTTATTTTGACTCACACCCGGTCAAAGCTAATACCCTCCACATACGTGTAACCAACTTTCACACACTCACCCCAATACACACAAATTAAATAAAAAAAAGTTTACCCAACCCTACTCCACTTCACATTTTGATATCTACAAGAAAAATACCCACAATTCTTTCTCTCCACCATTTTTTTACATAGTCAAAACTCCAAACCCTAATTATCCTCACCCAAAAATTACTCACTAAATCATGGGGCTTTTACCCTTATGGGTTAATTCACATCAAAACAAATAAAACCCCCAATTTTCGGATGATGGAAGATGGTGGTCCTCAATCCAACTCCTACGTGGCTTATTTTTTTATTTTGATTGGTTGTGACACCCTGTCAATACCAAATCCTCCAATCACACCATTCCACGCTGGCGATCCAAGTCACAAAAGTTGCTATAACTATTGATCAAGTGAAGAAAAGAAAGAGAAGAAAAAGAAACGGCTAGGATCAAGACCTTGGTCACCAAGGAATGGTTTGAGGGTTTTCCCTATAAAAACCCCCATTTTCACATGTAATAAAAATCTTTTTATTATTTTTCTGTTTCTTTTAAATTAATTAGGAGTAGGTTAATTTAGATTTAATTTTCAGAAAATTAGTTTAGGTTTAATTTTTTAATTTTAATTTTCAGCAATTGTACTTTTTTTATTGATTAATGAAAAGTTAAAGTTTAAATAATTTCGTCCTATATTTTATTCCTGTCAAAGTTTATTTATTTTTTTTATAATTTGTTCTTTTTTTATATATTACTGTTACTGTGGATTTTGTTCATTCGAGATATTAAAATAAAAAATAAAAAATAAATAAATAAATAAATAAATAGATATGTTCGGTTCGGATTACTGTTCGAGTATTGTTTTTTGGCTCGATTGATTTTGGAACGAAGATGATGATGAAGTTGATGATTACGGTGGTGTTTATACTCGGTGACAAAGGGGGTTCAGCGCCTTACCTTCGGCTCAACGGATTCATCTTAAGGTTCTTTTCTTTTTTTTAATTTTCTTGTTAATTTTAATTTTGGTTTAAAATTTTATATGCTAGTTTTAAACTGCTGATTTGATTTAGAGTTTATTTGGATTTGCTTTATTTGCATTTAGTTAAGTCTTTTTTTTAATCTGTTAGTTTTGGTTTATTTCTGGGTTTAAATTAAGTAACTGCTAGTATAATCGTGTTTTGGTTTGTCTGGATTGTTATTTGTCTGCTTCAGTTTTAAGTTTTTAGATCTGCTTTTTCATTTTGTTTGCTGCTTATTTGGATTTGGATTTATCTTAAAGAGTTAGTTTTAACTGCTTATTCAGTAACTATTTTAGCTTATTTGATTATAACTGCTTAAACTGATTATTGCTTATTTGGTATTTGGTGTTTAGTTTCTTATTAGTTTTTAAGCTGTTTTAGTCTTTTGTCTGATTATTGGTGATTATTATTTGTCTTGCTCGTTATTCATTTTCAGTTTTTAGTTGCTTTGTGATGAGACTGCTTTTATACATAGTCTCATCGTCCAAATCGGGCTTAAAATGCATTAAATATCATTAAAACTGCCAAATATATGCTCGTGTTTGTTGCTTGTGTATTTTAGGTACGAATATTGAGGAAATGACAAAAAGATCACAAGAATCAATCAAAAACGAACACGGGAAACGAAGCCGCACAAAGAACCGGACCCGAATCATGATTTTCCTATCAAGTCCTTGAAGTTTGAAGATTTGGCAAGATTGGTCCCTCATCTTTTGAAGACTTGTCATTTTAAACCCTTGTAAAACTCAAATATTACATATGGGTCCCTAAAATGTCAAGATTATACATCATTTGCCCTTGAAGAATGCAAAAAGTGCATTAAATACCCTTGAATACATGCTTGATGAAGTTTTGTGGCCAATATGAGAAAAAAGAAACTTTCATATAAAGGGAATTCATTTTGGGAGTTGTTCAAACTTATATGACAAGTTAAAGGAAAGCTAGGGGTCATTTGTGGGAGACAAGAAAACTTCCCCAGCCAACCATCACACGACACATCACCACAACCCTACCCATCAACCCATTTACCCAAATCAATACCCGGTTTTACCCAACCAAACCCATTAACCCGTAATATTATTCAACTAATATATTTTATTTAGTTAAATAATATCACAAACCTATCCCCATAACACACCATTTTTCCCCCTTTTTGGATTAATCCGGACATGCTCATCTCTCAAAACCCTAATCCAAAAATTAATTAAGATAAACTGAATCAAGCCTCAAAACCATCCAGATACTTGATTCAAATAACACTTAACATCTTTTCACACTCAAAACTCACTCCCTGGTCCCCAGAACCCCACCCACTGGCAAAAAGACAAAGAGGCAACAGAGAATCAACGTTTCATAAGGATTTCGGGTTCTCCAAACGAAATCCAACGTCCAAGATTGATGCATCCCAGCCTATCCATCACAAAAATCCAAACGAAATTCACATGGCTTCAAGATTTATTCAAAAGGAGGAATCAAAATCAGCATATTCGAGTATATCCGCATCTTCAGCAAGGGTAATCTTGGAAACTCACTAGATTAGGGTTTTCTTTTATCTTCATTTCTAGAACAATCTGAGGGGTGTATAAATTGAGGACCGACTTGTGGTGCCCTTTTTTTCCCTTGTCTCGGATTTTTGTAAAACCTCTTTTATGATAATGAAAGTTTGAAGTTTTTTAAAATTTATCCGAGTTCCATTTTCATTTACTGTTTATGATTTGAGTTGATGTTTTTTTATGTTTGTGTTTGGGGTTTACTGTTCACGTTAATCAGTACAAGGATTGAAGTGAATCAAACATTTACTTGTTTAAATTTATTATCAATTTTTAAGTATTAAGTATTTGAAGTGGATTTGAAAAGATTTTGAAAGAAAAGTGGGGTTTGTTTATCTATCTTGTGAGCTCACTGAATCAAGACCATAGGTCTTGATTCTTGGATTTTTTGTGTGTTTGTTAGTGTTTTTACAGGATTGGAAGCTTGTGCTTGTTTCGCTAGCACATAAGCTCGAAAAATCGGGGGTATGGATGTGTATCCCTTAGGTTTGCCCTCTTTTCTCGCATTGGTATTTCTTTTTTTTTATGCTTTTTATTTATTGTTCATGTTGTTTGTTGCCTGTTAAGTCTTGCTAGTTTGTGGGATTTGATTTTGTATTGAAATAGTTTCTTGAGTTTACTTTGTCGTATAATCAGTAAGTTTCACTTAGGTATTGTTCTTTTTGTTTAATTTGGTTAATCTTTGTAATATGATATGTTAAATTAGGATTTTGTGATAGCTTGTTTATGTTTGTTTGCCCTTAATATAAGTTGTTTTGGTAATATTCAATGTTTGCTTGCTGATTTGTTTGAAATCGTGTGTTCTATTTATGTTATTAAGTTGATTCGTGTTGGTGCATGCTAGACTATAGCCTTAGAGTGTGATTTGTTCATTTTGATCTATCTGCTTGTTTTGTATTCAGTTTACGCTCCTTTGTTCATTTTGTTTTTCTGCTATAAATTAGTGTTTGAAAAATACTGCTACAACCAACTGATTTTCTGTTAAAAAAACTATGCAATCTTCTTGTTTAAAAGATTTGTTGTGAAATCTGGGTATTTATATTGCTTCTATAATGCTTTTGGGACTGGTTAGATGCATTCCAAAGATTTCACAAGCTATTATGACTGTGTAAATCTTCGGACCACCAAAACAGGCCAAAAGTGTGAGACAATCGTATAAATAGCTAGATTGGGATCTGCTGCCTAGGAGTTGTTAGTCTGCTAGATTAGTAGGATAGCTAGGGTTCATGGGTTCTATTCCTGCAATTCTTTGATTCTGCTTGTCAGTTTTGTATCTCTGCTTAGTTTTAGTTTTCTGCGTTGTTATTTTGTGTTTACTGTCGTTGCACACTTGCATAAACTACTAAGCCTGACCCATATATAGTTTCCTTCTGCTTAGAATCTGGTTAGACTTTCATTTGGCTTGATTACCCTTTTTTGTGCTTACTGCTACTGTTCATTAGACCACAAGGTATTAGGTTTGCTTATTTGCATTATATGGCACGATTCGGTAGTTGATTGTTGAATTGGATTGTATTCACTTAAGTGCGCTTGCAACCTTTTGCTCCCTGCTCTACCTGCTTGTATTATCAGTCAAGTTTGTTGTCCAAGTTCTTTGCTCTCTGCTTGCTTAAAACGCCCCCACAAGCCAACTGCTAGTGGGGGTTTTGACTGTCCAAAAAGAACAAAAAAAACAAGAACTAAGAAAAAAAAGGGGATTCCAGGTCTGGGACTTATTTGATTCAAATTAGGGCATATTCTAGCTTAAGTTAGACGTGTGTTTGTGTTTTGGTAAGTGGAAGTATCTGTGAACAAGTGAGTAAAAAGAAAAAAATTATTTAAAAACTTTGGCGTGGCCAGGACTCGAACCTGCACCACCACTGCCAACACCCACACACACTACAGCTCGCCCTTGGGAATTTTACTGATAAAGTCTCAAGGGATCTTCTATTTAGCACCATTTTAATTGGGCTTATTAATTAAATCCGTGGCTTAATAAGCTCATAAGAGCTTATTTGTTAAGCAATTTTGCCCATTTCCATTTTTCTATTGTTTGTTAGTTAACTCAGGATTTTTTTTTGGCCAAAGTTTGAATTTTTTACTTTCTTTATTTATTTTTAATTAATTTTTAATCACCCGTTTTTATTTAAATAGATAAAAAATAGAAAAAATAGTTTTAAAATTTTACAAAAAATATTTTTAGGTTTTAACTTTATATTTTGAGGATTACATCTTTTAAATTTTTCATTTTAGTTATTTTTTGATTTTATTTAATTTTTAGGTTTTTCCTTTATTTTAAAAATTAATATTAAACTATTAAATAGCTTTTAGACATTTTGGTTTTCAAATTAGTTATCCTTGTATATTTATTTAGTTAGATTTAAAATATGGTAATTTTTAGAGAACCTTTTCGTTTCGTCGAATTTCACGTTTTTGCGTTTTTTACGTCTTAGGGGTATTTTTTAGCATTATTCATCTTTTCCTTTCTTTTATTTTCATCAATATAATCGCAAACAAATCAAAAATCAATTCTTAACACAACGCACTTGCCTCCTCGAGAACGAACTCACTTTTAGGGTCATTCACACACGGTTTTCCTAAATCGTCGTGCATACTTGCGCTAATTACCTTCCTTTTCCTAAAGGGGTTATTTTACCACAATCATTTTTGGCGTCGCTGCCGGGGAGGCGTGTTGTGTTTTGATTTGAACATTGTTGTTTTTATATATAGCAATAATAGCTAATTGTATTAGTAGCACTCTACTAATACGTATTATCGGTTTTTCGTTTTTTGTGTGAATACTATTACTATATTGTATACGTAGAACAATAAATTCACAAGTACTCCAAATACGTGAGAAATCACAACCTTGACTTGGGAGGTCATTACCCAATCATTGTATTTGAATCTCAAACCAAAGAAAAAAGGCAAAAATAGATAAATACTTTCGTGAAGCTCGATTTTGAAAAATACAAACTATAAGGTGGGTATAAGGCGGTTGTATTTCACGACCTAAAGGAAAAAGGCTCTTAAGTGCTTCGCGCCGCCTCGTTTCCTCCGCTTGCTTGTGCGTATTTTCAGATTGAAAGCTAATCGAGGGTTTTGCCGCCCAAAGTATTACTAAGTATCATATATATTTTCTTGGTTTCATTTGATTAAACTCTCTTGAACGATTTGGTGTTCCACCATCGTTCTAAAGTCATCGAAAGCGTTCACTTCACGTGATCATTTTCATTCCTTGAGGCTTTTTTAATCAAGAGATTTGATTAAGGAGGAGATTTGTAGATTTTTGTCTACCTAATACATTCCACAAAATCCAAAAAAAGTAAAAACAATCAAAAACCACAAAAAAATTGAAAAAGTAAAAACACCAAAAAGAATCTTCTTTGCTCGCCTTCTCGTTGTACGTGACATTTATGCAAACTCGCTCCAAAGCAAGACGTGCTCGTAAACGAAGAAACAAATCAACCACTCCTTCTAGTGAGGAGTCTCCTATTGACGAACCCATCGTAGTGAAAGAAGCACCCATGGCTAATCGAACTATGATGGAGTTGCTTCAAGCACCCACCGAGGGTTATGGAGAAGCGATTGTGATTCCCGCTATCCTTGCGGAGAATTTTGAGGTTAAGACGGGTTTGTTGTCCATGATTCAAAACAACAAGTTTCGAGGTGACGAAAAGGACAACCCTCATAACCACATTCGCCAATTTAATCGCCTTACTGCCACTTGCAAGTTTAAGGACGTCTCTAACGACTCGATTAAGATGATGCTTTTTCCGTATTCCTTAGCGGGGCCCGCAAAAATTTTGTTAGAGAAAGAGCCACCCAATTCTATATTGACGTGGAAGGATCTCGTTTCAAAATTCGTGAACCAATTTTTTCCGCCCTCTAAGACTACGCATTTGAAAAACGAGATTTCAATGTTTTCACAAGAGTATAATGAGAGTTTTTCAACGGCTTGGAATAGGTTTAAGGAAATGTTGCACGAATGTCCTCATCATGGTTTTTCCGACTTGCATCAAATTGACACGTTTTACAATGGCTTGAACGATCATGAGCGTGATTATCTTAATGCCGCCGCGGGTGGTAATTTTTTGTGTAAGACGGTCGAGGAAGCATTGTTAATCATTGAGAATAGGTCTAAGGTATATAGTCCTCGTAGCACGTCGAGTGTTCGTAAGACTTCGTCTTCGCCTTCGCCTTCATTATCACACACCGTTGATGCTTGCCAAATCGAGGCTAATTTGGAGAACAAGATTTTTGATAAGCTTAAAGGATTGTTAATTGAGTTTAAAGTTTGTGAACAACCCACTCCCGCTACGGCTAAAGCGGTTGAGGTTTCTTGTATGTATTATGGTGGAGCTCACGATTATTCCGAGTGCATTACCAACGGTGGTAACACTTCGAGTGCCTTCGCGGCCGCGAGAACATATAACCAAAACGGTCAAGTTCCTCGCACTAATCAATTGACTCCACCGGGTTTTCCACCAAATCAAAATGCTAACAATTATCGAAACAATCAAGTTGGTTACCAAAACAATCAAAGAAACAATTACAAGGGTAATAACAACTATGGGAATCAAGGAAGTAGTAGCCAATTGCAAAATCAAAACCAAAACCGTAATTTTCAAAACACAAGTCAAGGTCTTCAAATGTTTACACTAAAGAACTTCCAATGGACTTTTTGAATTACGCTACGGCAAATGATAAGATTTTGGAAAACATACAAGAGCAATTGGCTAGTCAAGCTAGGGACACGGCTAAAAACACCAAGGAGTTAGCTAATTTTGTGAAGGAAAATCTTAACATGAGAAATGAGTTGAAAAATGATTTTGCTAATCAAATTAGAGGTCAAAACAATAAAATTGAACAAATTCATGCTAGGCTTGAACAAAGAATTGACCAAAAAGCCGCTAGTCAAGATGTTAAGTTTAATAGTCAAGATGCTAAGCTTAATGCCATTTTAGAAGCCGTCATGGGGAACAAAGCCTCTACTTCGGGTAGTTTGCCTAGTAACACCGTATCAAACCCGAAGGGAGAGATGAAAGTGATTACCACACGAAGTGGTATGGCACTTAAAGAACCGACTCCTCAACCAATTACTCCAACGGTGGAGGAAATTGAGGAAGAACCCGAGGTGGTGGTCGAAAAGGAGCATATCTCAAGCCCACAAAGTACCGCTCATACCACACCTACGGTCGACTCTTTACCAACATTGGAACCCGAGATTCCAAAGGCTATGCCTATGCCCCAACCCACACCACCCTTGCCTTACCCATCGAGACTTAGGAAGGAGAAACGACAAGAGCGCGACAACTACCAATTTGAGCTTTTTATGAAAATGTTTCGTGAATTACACCTTAATGTGAGTTTCGCCGATGCTTTGGTCATGATGCCTCGATTTGCTGCTAACTTTAAGAGTATGTTGAACAACAAGGAGAAATTGCATCAATTGTCTAGTTGTTCGTCGGTTTATCTTAATCGCATACCTCAAAAGGTCGGTGATCCCGGTAAATTTTTGATCCCTTGTGCAATTCAAGATATGGAAGAATGCTATGCCTTGGCCGATCTTGGTGCTAGCATTAATTTGATGCCACTTGCAATCTTCAAGTCGCTCAATCTTCCTAATCTTACTCCTTCACTAATGTCTATCGAGATGGCCGACCATTCCACGATTCGAGCATGTGGTTTGGCGGAAGACGTTTTTGTGAAAGTGGGGAAGTTCTACTATCCCATAGACTTTATCGTCGTTGATATCCCCACGGATCCTCAAGTTCCTCTTATTTTAGGTCGTTCGTTTTTAGATACGTCTATGGCTTTAATTGATGTGCATGCTAGAAAGATCACCTTACGTTTCAACGACGAGGAACTTGTTATAAACGCAACTCAAAATTCTCAACTTTCTCATGTTTATTCCGTTGCTACCATAAACCTCGTTGATATGATCGACGTGGTTTGCGAGGAATTTTCACAAGAAGTTTCAGGGTTTGGTGATGAAGAAACTAGTGGCAATCCCACTATGTTAGATCCAATTCTTGATAATTCGACACCAACCTTCACTCCATTTGAAGGTGGTGGTTTTACGTTGGAAGAATGCAATGTTCCACGTACTTGTGACGAAGACCTCGACAACGATGAGGACTTCTCGATTATCAAGGATTTTCTTAACGATATCCCATTTCCTCCACCCGAGGAGGTTATGAGTATCGAGCCCAAATCTTCACTTGAGGAACCACCTATCCTCGAGTTGAAAGATTTACCTCCTCACCTCGAATATGTCTATTTGGAGGAGGACGACAAGTTGCCGGTTATTATTTCGAAGGAACTTTCGAATGATGAAAAAACCGCACTTGTCGATGTTCTAAAGGATCACAAAGGGGCGATTGCGTGGAAGTTATCCGACATTAAGGGAATCGATCCCAAGTTTTGTACCCACAAAATCTTAATGGAGGAGGATTTCAAGCCCACAATCCAAAGTCAAAGGTGGGTGAACCCCAAAATTCACGACGTCATCAAAAAGGAGGTCCTTAAAATCCTTGATGCGGGAATGATTTACCCTATTTCCGATAGCCCTTGGGTGAGTCCTATTCATTGTGTCCCTAAAAAGGGAGGAATGACCGTTGTGACAAACGATGCCAACGAGTTAATTCCCACTAGACTCGTGACCGGATGGAGAGTGTGCATTGACTATCGAAAGTTTAATGAAGCCACTCGAAAAGACAATTTTTCCTTGCCCTTCATGGACCAAATGTTGGAGCGTCTTGCGGGAAACGATTTCTATTGCTTTTTAGATGGTTTTTCTGGTTACTTCCAAATTCCCATCGATCCTCGTGATCAAGAAAAAACTACGTTTACGTGTCCATATGGAACGTTTGCCTATCGTAGAATGCCATTCGGACTTTGCAATGCACTAGGAACATTTCAAAGGTGCATGATGGCTATTTTTCATGATATGATCGAGAAGACGATGGAAGTCTTCATGGATGACTTTTCCGTGTTTGGTAATTCGTTCACTTCGTGTTTGTCGAACCTTGAGAGAATGTTGAAACGTTGTGAGGAAACCAACCTTGTGCTCAATTGGGAAAAGTGTCATTTTATGGTTAAGAGTGGAATCGTCTTAGGGCAGAAGGTCTCGAAAGCGGGGATTGAGGTAGATCAAGCTAAGGTAGACGTCATCGCCAAATTACCTCATCCCAAAACCGTCAAGGGAGTTAGGAGTTTCCTAGGCCACGCGGGCTTTTATCGTCGATTCATCAAGGATTTTTCGAAGATTTCTCGACCCATTACACATCTTCTTGAAAAAGAAGCATGTTTCGTCTTTGACGAAGATTGTGTACGATCCTTTGAAATCCTTAAGAGGAAACTAACCGAAGCTCCCATTCTTGTTGCTCCCAATTGGAACCTACCCTTTGAGCTCATGTGTGATGCTAGTGATTACGCTATTGGGGCCGTATTGGGGCAACGTCATGATAAGCACTTCTTACCTATTCACTATGCTAGCAAGACGATGACCGAGGCTCAACTAAAATACACTACCACGGAAAAGGAGTTCCTTGCCGTGGTGTATGCATTTGAGAAATTTCGACCTTATCTCGTCTTGACGAAATGCATAGTGTATACGGACCATTCGGCTATTAAGTATCTCATGGCAAAGCAAGATGCTAAGCCTAGATTACTTCGTTGGATTCTCCTCCTTCAAGAATTTGATCACACCATCGTTGACAAAAAAGGAGCCGAGAATCTAGCGGCCGATCATCTTTCTCGTTTGGAAGATCCTCACCAAAGTGTTTACGAGCCCTAGGAAATCACCGAAACATTTCCGCTCGAGACACTTGGTGTAGTGAATTCTAAGCTTGATTCTTCTAACCCATGGTTTGCGGATTTTGAAAATTACCATGCGGGTAACTTCATCATTAAGGGTATGACGACTAAAGAAAAACGAAAATTCTTTCGTGACGTCAAGTTCTACTTTTGGAACGACCCTTACTTGTTTCGAACTTGTGCGGATCAAATCATCCGATGTTGTGTATTTGGCACCGAAGCTTCTAACATCCTTAGAGCTTGCCATGAGGGACCCACGGGTGGTCACCACGGTGCTAATCTCACGGCTAAGAAGGTGTTTGATGTCGGCTTCTTTTGGCCTACTATTTACCGAGATGCACAAGATCTTGTAAAGTCTTGTGATGCATGCCAACGACAAGGAAAAGCCTCACAAAAAGATGAACTGCCACAAAACATCATCCAAGTGTGTGAGATCTTTGACGTTTGGGGCATAGACTTTATGGGGTCGTTCCCATCATCTCGTGGTAAAATGTACATTCTCGTTGCGGTTGACTACCTATCTAAGTGGGTGGAGGCCAAGGCCTTGCCCACCAATGATGCTCGTGTGGTAGTTAAGTTCTTGAAAAGCTTGTTTTCTCGGTTTGGAACCCCTCATGCGATCATAAGCGATCGTGGAACCCATTTTTGTAACGACCAATTCGAAAGAGTCCTAAGGAAATATGGGGTTACACATCGGCTTTCTAAGACTTATCACCCACAAACGAGTGGGCAAGTCGAGGTTTCAAACCGAGCTTTGAAGAGGATCTTGGAGAGATCCGTTGGGGAAAACCGACAAACTTGGTCGGATAAGTTGGACGATGCTTTATGGGCCTTTAGGACCGCTCATAAGACACCCATTGGGTGTACTTCCTATAAGCTTGTGTATGGAAAGAATTGTCATTTGCCTATCGAGTTAGAACACAAGGCTTATTGGGCCCTAAAGCATTGTAATGATGATATGGAGACCACGGGAAAACACCGGAAAATGCAATTAAATGAATTGGATGAATTGAGGGACATTGCTTATGAAAATTCATTGATTTATAAAGAGAAAACTAAAAAGTTTCCTGATTCTAAAATTAAAAACCGGGTTTTTAACATTGGGGATCAAGTTTTGCTTTTTAATTCAAGATTAAAAATCTTTTCCGGTAAGTTGAAATCCTGTTGGTCCGGTCCATTCACCGTAACTCAAGTGTTTCCGTATGGGACCATCGAGCTAGCTCAAGATGATGGTCCTAACTTCAAGGTGAATGGACATAGGTTGAAGCACTACTTTGGCGGGGAAGTTCCATCCTTGAACTACCTCGACCAAGTCACCTTCCCCAATGATAATTAGTATTGAGGGGATCGAGTCGAGCTCATGAATCGGTAATCAAAAACGAGGTGCCTCGTGGGGGAGTCCCATGCTTATCCATGTACATATTATCGCTTTCTAATGTAGCTTACGTGTGGGGATTTGTGCCCTTCCAACCTTTGTTCCGTGGTTGTTTGTGAATTGTGAACTTTAGATGATCATGATCTTCACGATTGGAGCCTCTCGTGTTCATTTTATGGGAGCACTCGATCGTTTGCTTTGAAGACTTTCTCAATATCCAAATGATATATCCTTTGATGTTCTAACCTTAGGTTTTTAGAACACTTCATAAACGGCTATTAATTTATTGATATATCCTTCGACTACGTCTCTAGTATGGGGGTGTTTGCACCCCTAGACTCGAAACATTGAGGACAATGTTTAACTTTAGTATAGGGGGGTGAATAGATACTTGCCTTGCCAAACCTTCACGCTCTCTTTCAAGTTTGTCTTTTTGTTTATCGTTTTGTTGCAAAATAAGGCTAAAAATGGCCAAATTTTAAAATTTTCTCATGTTTTATAAGTGTTTGAAGACACGAATGTGGATTTTCTGATGGCGAGAATAAGAGTAATTTTTTACTCGACCGTGCGTGTTGAGCACTTAGCTTTAATTCCTTAACTACACATTAGGCTAAGTCTCTTAAATGAGGACGAGAAATGATAGAGTTAATTATAAGTTACTATGCTAAACGTAGAGTACTCGTATTCTTTCAAAAACTCATGTGTTCTCGTTGTTTGCTTATTCTCCCTTCGCATGTATATATTTTTTGCTTAATAGTATTGACTAAGCAGTTTAGTTAGGATTGTTGGGTTTCTAGTCTTTTCTAGTAGCTTCCGTGTAATTAAACTGGGAAGACATTAAGGTATCACCAGCGTCATGGTTTTGAAGTATTGGCACCCGAATAATCAAAAGCTTCACCCAATAATAAGATTTCAAGTGCTCACCTAAATCAAGCAAACAATTTGAAGCCCCACAAGGCCTAAAATCTATGCAAAATTGAAAGTGAATCAAGCCTTAATCTTCGAAGCTTTAAAGATCCAAAATTCGCCTTTGCGTGAGGATATACGTCTTTGGCTAATAAAACCATCGATGAGGCGGATAATAAAAGGCAAGGCAAGACCGAAGTCATAATAAAAGCTTCATGGAGAAGTTGAATAAAAGATGGAGGTAAACCAAAGATAATAAGGCACTTCCGTTAGGGGGCGTATAAAAGTCTTGGTAATAAGTCTCATGTTCAAAACCGTTATAAAACAGTATTTATCGATTCTTCTTGTCAACTTAATTTTTTAACATCGTTGTCTATTAGGAAGGGTTATTGATTTGATGGTCTTAGTTACACCGTTAGGACTCTATTGTTAGACCTAAATCTCTATTATCTCATAAGTCAACAATGTATCCTCGTGAAACATTCAAGACAATATAAAATATAAGTGATACAACTTAGGAATAATGGGAGGATAAGTACGTGATTAGGGCATATGAGTAGTGTTAGCATTACTAACTTATAATGACAATGATCTCGTTGCACGCTTGGCATGGAATTAGGGTGAAAATCGAGGACGATGAAATTATTTCTAACGAAGCATTCACGTGTTCTTATTCTATGAACCTAAACATCCCATTTTGCGATGAAAATCATACATTATGTCTAAAACGCAAGTAGTAGTAATAGTAGTAAAGTAGCTAGTTTATCATTCAATAAAGTGAATAAAAATGAATTTTGGAGGTGCTACGATACTTTATTCTAGCATTGCGTGAGGGCACGGCAATGGTTTAGTATGGGGGAGTGATGAGACTGCTTTTATACATAGTCTCATCGTCCAAATCGGGCTTAAAATGCATTAAATATCATTAAAACTGCCAAATATATGCTCGTGTTTGTTGCTTGTGTATTTTAGGTACGGATATTGAGGAAATGACAAAAAGATCACAAGAATCAATCAAAAACGAACACGGGAAACGAAGCCGCACAAAGAACCGGACCCGAATCATGATTTTCCTATCAAGTCCTTGAAGTTTGAAGATTTGGCAAGATTGGTCCATCATCTTTTGAAGACTTGTCATTTTAAACCCTTGTAAAACTCAAATATTACATATGGGTCCCTAAAATGTCAAGATTATACATCATTTGCCCTTGAAGAATGCAAAAAGTGCATTAAATACCCTTGAATACATGCTTGATGAAGTTTTGTGGCCAATATGAGAAAAAAGAAACTTTCATATAAAGGGAATTCGTTTTGGGAGTTGTTCAAACTTATATGACAAGTTAAAGGAAAGCTAGGGGTCATTTGTGGGAGACAAGAAAACTCCCCATGCCAACCATCACACGACACATCACCACAACCCTACCCATCAACCCATTTACCCAAATCAATACCCGGTTTTACCTAACCAAACCCATTAACCCGTAATATTATTCAACTAATATATTTTATTTAGTTAAATAATATCACAAACCTACCCCCATAACACACCATTTTTTCCCCTTTTTGGATTAATCCGGACCTGCTCATCTCTCAAAACCCTAATCCAAAAATCAATTAAGATAAATTAAATCAAGCCTCAAAACCATCCAAATACTTGATTCAAATAACACTTAACATCTTTTCACACTCAAAACTCACTCCCTGGTCCCCAAAACCCCACCCACTGGCAAAAAGACAAAGAGGCAACAGAGAATCAACGTTTCATAAGGATTTCGTGTTCTCCAACGAAATCCAACGTCCAAGATTGATGCATCCCAGCCTGTCCATCACAAAAATCCGAACGAAATTCACATGGCTTCAAGATTTATTCAAAAGGAGGAATCAAAATCAGCATATTCGAGTATATCCGCATCTTCAGCAAGGGTAATCTTGGAAACTCACTAGATTAGGGTTTTCTTTTATCTTCATTTCTAGAACAATCCGAGGGGTCTATAAATTGAGGACCGACTTGTGGTGCCCTTTTTTTCCCTTGTCTCAGATTTTTGTAAAACCTCTTTTATGATAATGAAAGTTTGAAGTTTTTTAAAATTTATCCGAGTTCCATTTTCATTTACTGTTTATGATTTGAGTTGATGTTTTTTATGTTTGTGTTTGGGGTTTACTGTTCACGTTAATCAGTACAAGGATTGAAGTGAATCAAAAATTTACTTGTTTAAATTTATTAGCAATTTTTAAGTATTAAGTATTTGAAGTGGATTTGAAAAGATTTTGAAAGAAAAGTGGGGTTTGTTTATCTATCTTGTGAGCTCACTGAATCAAGACCATAGGTCTTGATTCTTGGATTTTTTGTGTGTTTGTTAGTGTTTTTACAGGATTAGAAGCTTGTGCTTGTTTCGCTAGCACATAAGCTCGAAAAATCGGGGGTATGGATGTGTATCCCTGAGGTTTGCCCTCTTTTCTCGTACTCGTATTTCTTTTTTTTATGCTTTTGATTTATTGTTCATGTTGTTTGTTGCCTGTTAAGTCTTGCTAGTTTGTGGGATTTGATTTTGTATTGAAATAGTTTCTTGAGTTTACTTTGTCGTATAATCAGTAAGTTTCACTTAGGTATTGTTCTTTTTTTTTAATTTGGTTAATCTTGGTAATATGATATGTTAAATTAGGATTTTGTGATAGCTTGTTTATGTTTGTTTGCCCTTAATCTAAGTTGTTTTGGTAATATTTAATGTTTGCTTGCTGATTTGTTTGAAATTGTGTGTTCTATTTATGTTATTAAGTTGATTCGTGTTGGTGCATGCTAGACTATAGCCTTAGAGTGTGATTTGTTCATTTTGATCTATCTGCTTGTTTTGTATTCAGTTTACGCTGCTTTGTTCATTTTGTTTTTCTGCTATAAATTAGTGTTTGAAAAATACTGCTACAACCAACTGATTTTCTGTTAAAAAAACTGTGCAATCTTCTAGTTTAAAAGATTTGCTGTGAAATCCGGGTATTTATATTGCTTCTATAATGCTTTTGGGACTGGTTAGATGCATTCCAAATATTTCACAAGCTATTATGACTGTGTAAATCTTCGGACCACCAAAACAGGCCAAAAGTGTGAGACAGCCGTATAAATAGTTAGATTGGGATCTGCTGCCTAGGAGTTGTTAGTCTGCTAGATTAGTAGGATAGCTAGGGTTCATGGGTTCTATTCATGCAATTCTTTGATTCTGCTTGTCAGTTTTGTATCTCTGCTTAGTTTTAGTTTTCTGCGTTGTTATTTTGTGTTTACTGTCGTTGCACACTTGCATAAACTACTAAGCCTGACCCATATATAGTTGCCTTCTGCTTAGAATCTGGTTAGACTTTCATTTGGCTTGATTACCCTTTTTTGTGCTTACTGCTACTGTTCATTAGACCACAAGGTATTAGGTTTGCTTATTTGCATTATATGGCACGATTCGGTAGTTGATTGTTGAATTGGATTGTATTCATTTAAGTGCGCTTGCAACCTTTTACTCCCTGCTCTACCTGCTTGTATTATCAGTCAAGTTTGTTGTCCAAGTTCTTTGCTCTCTGCTTGCTTAAAACGCCCCCACAAGCCAACTGCTAGTGGGGGTTTTGACTGTCCAAAAAGAACAAAAAAAACAAGAACTAAGAAAAAAAGGGGATTCCAGGTCTGAGACTTATTTGATTTAAATTAGGGCATATTCTAGCTTAAATTAGACGTGTGTTTGTGTTTTGGTAAGTGGAAGTATCTGTGAACAAGTGAGTAAAAAAAAACTTTGGCGTGGCCAGGACTCGAACCTGCGCCACCACTGCCAACAACCACACACACTACCGCTCGCCCTTGGGACTTTTACTGATAAAGTCTCAAGGGATCTTCTATTTAGCACCATTTTAATTGGGCTTATTAATTAAAGCCGTGGCTTAATAAGCTCATAAGAGCTTATTAGTTAAGCAATTTTGCCCATTTCCATTTTTCTATTGTTTGTTAGTTAACTCAGGATTTTTTTTTGGCCAAAGTCTGAATTTTTAACTTTCTTTATTTATTTTTAATTAATTGTTAATCACCCGTTTTTAATTAAATAGATAAAAAATAGAAAAAATAGTTTTAAAATTTTACAAAAATATTTTTAGGTTTTAACTTTATATTTTGAGGATTACATCTTTTAAATTTTTCATTTTAGTTATTTTTTGATTTTATTTAATTTTTAGGTTTTTCCTTTATTTTAAAAATTAATATTAAACTATTAAATAGCTTTTAGACATTTTGGTTTTCAAATTAGTTATCCTTGTATTTTTATTTAGTTAGGTTTAAAATTTGGTGATTTTTAGAGAACCTTTTCGTTTCGTCGAATTTCACGTTTTTGCGTTTTTTACGTCTTAGGGGTATTTTTTAGCATTATACGTCTTTTCCTTTCTTTTATTTTCATCAATATAATCACAAAAAAAATCAAAAATCAATTCTTAACACAACGCACTTGCCTCCTCGAGAACGAACTCACTTTTAGGGTCATTCACACACGGTTTTCCTAAATCGTCGTGCATACTTGCCCTAATTACCTTCCTTTTCCTAAAGGGGTAATTTTACCACAATCACTTTGCTTACTGATTTTTAGCTTACAACTTATTTGGTAAATTTTCGTACTGTTACTACATTATCTCAGTTGGTCTGAGGTTTGTTAATTCCCTATATTCCAAAAAGTAAAAAAATAAATAATAACAAAAATTGGGTCTGTCCAGGGGTCGAACCCTGGACCTCTCACATCACTACCAAACACCCCAACCATCTCAGCTAGTCTTACTTTTATGTTCAACTTTGCATAGTTAATTTAATATAGGGTTTTTAACTGCTGGCAGTTTATTTGAAAAGTTTAATTAGTTTTTCAGTTTTATTAAATTTTAATTAAATAGTTTTTAAAAATAGTTTAAATTTTCTTTAATCCAGTTTTTTTATAAAAAAAATACAAAAAAGACAAAAATATATTTTCTTAATTTACTTTTACAATTTTAAATTAGTATTAAAATTAAATTAGATTTATTTCAAAATAGTTTTTATATAAATTAGTTTGAAATAGTTTTTAAAAGTAGTTTAATAAAAATATATTAGTTTATAATTCTAAGTTTTATTTACCAAAAACAAAGTTAAGTCGTAACGATAATTGAAAATCAATTCGAGTGAGTCGAGGAACGATAAAAGTAATATAAAAAGGGTATACAAAATCTCTTTTTCAGCGGGGAAGTTCCATCCTTGAACTACCTCGACCAAATCACCTTCCCCAATGATAATTAGTATTGAGGGGATCGAGTCGAGCTCATGACTCGGTAATCAAAAACGATGTGCATCGTGGGGGAGTCCCATGCTTATCGTATGTACATATTATCGCTTTCTAATGTAGTAAAATGTGGGGATTTGTGCCCTTCCAACCTTTGTTCCGTGGTTGTTTGTGAATTGTGGATTTTAGATGATCATGATCTTCACGATTGGAGCCTCTCTTGTTCGTTTTATGGGAGCACTCGATCGTTTGCTTTGAAGACTTTCTCAATATCCATGATATATCCTTTTGATATTCTAACCTTAGCTTTATAGCACACTTCATAAACGGCTTTAAATTTAACGGTTGCACCCTTTCCATGCTAGATTAGGCATTCGACTACGTCTCTAGTATGGGGGTGTTTGCACCCATAGACTCGAAACATTGAGGACAATGTTTAACTTTAGTATGGGGGGTGAATAGATACTTGCCTTGCCAAACCTTCACGCTTTCCAAAGTTTATCTTTTTGTTTATCGTTTTTGTTGCAAAACAATGCTAAAGTTGGCCAAATTTTAATTTTTTTCTCATGTTTTATAAGTGTTTGAAGACAAGAATGTAGATTTTCCGATGGCGAGAATAAGAGTAATTTTTTACTCGACCGTGCGTGTTGAGCACTTAGCATTGATTCCTTAACTTCACATTAGGCTAAGTCTCTTAAATGAGGACGAGAAATGATAGGGTTAGTTATAAGTTACTATGCTAAACGTAGAGTACTCGTATTCTTTCAAAAACTCATGTGTTCTTGTTATTTGCTTATTCTCCCTTCGCTTGTAAATATTTTTTGCTTAATAAATATTGACTTAGCGGTTTAGTCTTGACTGTTGGGTTTCTAGTCTTTTCTAGTAGCTTCCGGGTAAATAAATTGGGAAGACATTAAGGTATCGCCAGCGTCACGGTTTTGAAGTATTGGCACCCGAATAATCAAAAGCTTCACCCAATAATAAGATTTCAAGTGCTTACCTAAATCAAGCAAACAATTTGAAGACCCACAAGGCTGGAAAATCTATGCAAAATTGAAAGTGAATCAAGCCTTATTCTTTGAAGATTTAAAGATCCAAAATTCACCTTAGCGTGAGGATATACGTCTTTGGCTAATAAAACTACCGATGAGGTGGATAATAAAAGGCAACGCAAGACCGAAGTCATAATAAAAGCTTCATGGAGAAGTTGAATAAAAGATGGAGGTAAACCAAAAATAATAAGGCCCTTCCGTTAGGGGGCGTATAAAAGTCTTGGTAATAAGTCTCATGTTCAAAACCGTTATAAAACCGTGTTTATCGATCCATCTTGTTGACTTAATTTTTTGACATCGTTGTCTATTAGGAGGGGTTATTTATTTGATGGTCTCGGTTACACCGTTAGGACTCTATTTTTAGACCTAAATCTCTATTATCGCATAAATCAAACAATGTATCCTCGTGAAACATTCAAGACATAATAAAATATAAGAGATACAACTTAGGAAATTGGGAGGATAAGTACGTGATTGGGGCATATGAGTAGTGTTAGCATTACTAACTTATAATGACAATGATCTTGTTGCACGCTTGGCATGGAATTGGGGTGAAAATCGAGGATGATGAAATTATTTCTAACGAAGCATTCACGTGTTCTTATCCTATGAACCTAAACGTCCCATTTTGCGATGAAAATCATACATTATGTCTAAAACGCAAGTAGTAGTAATAGTAGTAGTAGTGTAGCTAGTTTATCATTAAATAAAGTGAATAAAAATGAATTTTGGAGATGCTACGATACTTTATTCTAGCATTGCGTGAGGGCACGACAATGGTTTAGTATGGGAGAGTGATGAGACTGCTTTTATACATAGTCTCATCGTCCAAAAAGGGCTTAAAATGCATTAAATATCATCAAAATACCCAAATATATGCTTGTGTTTGTTTCTTTTGTATTTTAGGTACGGATATTGAGAAAATGACAAAAGACCACAAGAATCATGCAAAAACGAACACAGGAAACGAAGCCGCACAATAAACCAAGCCCTAATGAAGAATTTTCCAAGAAAACCCTTGAAGATTTGAAGATTTATGAAGAAGGGTCCTCCAATATGGAAGAACTGACACTTTATACCCTTGTATCTTCATAAATACAAGATTGGTCCCTAAAGTTTGTCAATATTGCAAAAAGGGCCCTCCACTTTGAAGAATTGGCAATTTTTGTCCCTCAACAAAACTAAAATGTCAATATTTATCCTCCTCAAAGTCAAACATACCAAGAAGGACTCCAAGTTACAAGAATTATAAGTTTGGTCCTTTGAAAATATCAAAATTACCAAAAGGACCCTTGACTTTGAAGATTTGGCAAAAATGGTCCCTCATTAATCATGACTTGGCAATTTTAGTCCTCCAAAAGGTCAATCATACAAGTCAAGACCATTATCCTTGAAGAAAATACCAAAACAGCCCTTCAAGAATCACAAATTGGCAAGAAATACCCCTAAAATCATTTTACAAAACTTTTTGGGGCAAAAGTGTGAAAAAGGAAAAGTTGTTACAAAGGAATTTGGCGTTGACAAGGTTTTAAGCTGAAATGACAAAGAAAGGAGAAGTGAGGGGTGTAACCTGGCAGACAGCAAACTTACCTTAACCACTCATATGTTGACACATCACCCCACTCACAAAATCCACCAATCACACCACTCCTTTTTGCCACCTCACTTCCCACTCACCACCGGTTTAAACTTAATAATTAATTAAGTTCAAACTCGCGCCTTAACACATGTTTAAATAACTAAACAGATCAAAACCCCTTGTTCTTCATGTTCATACAAAAATTGGGTTTTCTTAATTGTGTAACAATTAACCCACAAAACCTTCCAGATTAGTGATTGATGACCTCTTAATCACATCCCAACCTTAATACTGGCCACCACACCATTCACGTGTCCACATGGGACCTCCCCTGCTACACCATTGAGTAAGAAGACAAGATAGTAACAATCATCCAACGTCCAAGGATCCAGCTTACATTTCAAGCTTAATACAAGCCATTAGATCAACTTTTCACCTGCCACCTACCACAAGACAACAAAATTCAGTCACATGATCCTCAAGAGTTCAAAACCCTACAAGGGCATTTTGGGACTTCTACAACTAGGGTTTTACGTTTTTCTTAGCATCAGTAGTTCACTTGTAGCCTATATAAAGGCCTTAGTTCATTACATTTTAGCTTGCTCTTGAATTTTCCTTGGTTCACTTTTCTGTAAATCATATATTCAATCTTAATGAAATGTGTTTGAAATTGTGAAGAAAACTCAAGTGCCATCCTTTGTTTCTGCTTATTATTGTTACTTGTTTGCTATTCTTAAATCTCAAAAGCTGTTTTCAAGGAGTGTGTAAAAGTTTGCACATTTTCCTTCAAGCTTGATATTTTGCTAAGTTCTTGGTCTATCTTGGAATTCTTGGGTTATAGGGCTGATCATAGCATCCTGATATTGTGTTATCAAGGTGTGGTGAAGCTTATAACTTGGGGATAATCAAGTGTGGAGGACAAGAGTTGCATTAATCAAGGCTTTTCACTTTTCTGATTTTACTATTTTGCTTCTAACCTTGTTGAATCTTAGCAGGCTTTTTTGTGGAAGCTTGTACTTGTTCTTGCTAGTACATAAGCTCAAAATTCGTGGGTGTGGATGTACATCCATGAGGTACACACCCTTAATCTCAAAATCTGATAGAATATTGGATATTTGTGATATTTGAGTGTGACTTGTGTTCTTGTGAATTTTGTGGCTTAATCTTGCTTGAATCTGTTATTCTCATCTGTTATTGTGTTAATTTGGGCTTGGCTGGTCTTAAAACTCACTTTTGATTTGAAAATTTTGGTTTTGAAAAGTTAAAAGGGTGTTTGGGATTACCTGTTTGAAATCATAACTTGGTATTGAGTTGTTAGAAGATTGTGTATGTGCTTGTTATCTGTCATACACTTGTTTGAGAGCTATTTGCTGCAAGTTTTTGGGTTTGAAACCTTGAATCATACATTGTGCTATATCTAAGTGATTTTAACTGTTTTTGACCTAAGATTCTGGTAAAATCTAGAATTTATGCATGCTTAGGGTTAAAAGTTGTTAAAACATCATTTATATAACATATGTGATAGATCTGAGTGATTGAATCTGGCTTGTTGGTCAAGTGCATCAGCAAAAGTGAAAACTGCTTGTGTTAGTGTTCATCAGTAACCTTCATCTGCTTGAATCTTGATTTAGGCTTTGAGCCATTGCATGAAAACTGTTTGAACTTGTTCATTTGAGTTTATAATAGCTTGTGTATGCTTTTGGTGCAATTTGGTTGGCTGAATATTGCTAAAACAACTTATAAGTTCATAACTGCTTAAGTGTTCATGTGTGTGTCAGATCTGGTGATTGATTGATTAAACTGTACTAATTGGGTGATTGTGATTGTGATTTCTTTGTTGCATTTGACTCCTCTTGATCCACTGATCAATTGGGTGCCTTTGTGTAACCTGAATCTCCAAAAAAGTCAGTAAAGACAAAAAAAGTCAACAAGTCAAGCAGTGGAAAAAGTTTCCACTGCTCAACACTCAAAACTAGCCCCTGCTAGTACAAATTGTCAGTTAGCTTATCAATAAGCCATTTTTAGGGCTCTAAACGAACTGAACGTTCAGTGAACCGTTCGCCAATCGTTCGTCAAAAAATTCGTTTATGTTCGTTTATTTAACAAATAAACGAACACGAACAAGATTTTTGGTCCGTTCAGTTAAATAAACGAACGTGAACAAGGGCTTCGTTCATTCATTTACGTTCGTGAACGTTCGAATATGTCCGTTCGGTTACGTTCGTTTACTTCGTTCGTTTACATTCAATTAATATTCCAAATGCTAAAAATAATAATAAGCTATATAACAAATATTTTTAAATGTCTAACAATAATATAATACTAATATATTACTTGGTTACAAAGTATTTGTAATTTCTCATAAATATTTTGTGATATGATGATTATATAAGTATATAAGATGATGATATGGATCGTTTAAAGTAACAATTTTAGTTACACGGTCGTTTAGCCCATTTACATTTATATATCACCGTTTACGTTTGTTTATGTTCGTTCGATTACGTTCGTTTAAGTTATATGAATGAACATAAACGAACATGAACAAGTTCAAATCTAAATAAACGAACATGAACAACAATTTTTGTCCGATTAAGCGTTCGCGTTCGTTTATTTGTTCGCCTAAAATTAAATAAACGAACATGAACATACCTCCGTTCGCGTGCGTTCAGTTCGTTTACAGCCCTAGCCATTTTGGCTTATCCAGACCTGCAACAACTTATTTTTTGTGATAGATCTTCATTATTTGACCCATTTGATTGAACTGGAGCTTATTGGACTTTGACTTTGACTTTTTGCTAGAAAACCAACTTATTTGACTTTTTCATAAGTGCTTATTTGCTTTTTCCAGCTTATTGAGTCAACTTATTAGCAAAAATTTTGTTTATTAAGCTTAGTTAAGTCATTTAAAAGCTTTTGCAATTTGAATCAGCTCTTGGGATAGCCTAGAACTCAAAAACGACTATTTTGTCGTTTTTTGTAGATTGCTTTTTGCATTTTCAGGCTTATTCCTTTGGCTTATTTCAAATTTCTTTTTACAGTAGTCTTATTTAGGTCAAGAGAAGCTTGTGTGTTTAATTTCAGCTTATGGCATCAACTTATGGCTTAATGGGCCAAAAAGCCCATTAAGAATAAGCTGTTGGTAGTAAGCTAGCTTATATCACATTTTCAGCTCTTGGGCCTTTGGAAAAAGTTGTTCAGAATAAAATTTTGAGTCAAGTAGTGGTTTTTGGGCTAATTTGGGCCAATTTTTCTTATTGGGCCAATTCTAAGCCCATTAAGGGACTGTTTGGACATTAGCCCATTTTCTAGGCCCAATAAGGGTATTTTGGTAATTTCAAGTTCATTTTCTGTTTATTTAGGTTAAAATTAGCTAGTTTGCAAGTTTTTAGAATTTTTATAAATTTTGGATTTTTATTATTATTTTTTTATTATTTTATTATTAAAAATTAAAAGTACGATTTTATAAGTTTTTTTATTTTTCCTAGATTCTAGACACTTAATTAGGAATTTTACAACTTTCCAAATATTTTTAAGGTCTTTCAATTATTTTCTAGAATTATTTTAATTTTTATAGATTTTAATAGTTTTTAATTGTTTAAAAGTAGTTTTTATTTGTTTTAGAATTTAGAAAAATACTTTTTAGCTTAATTAGGTTATTTTAAAGGCTTACAAACTTTAAGATCTTGATATGGACTTTTTATTAGTTAATTTTGATTTTTAGGGCTTTAATTAGCATTAAAAGTTAATAATTAATTAATTAAAAGGTTTTAGCATGTTTTGAATTTTTGTAAACCCTTAGAATATTTTAGTGGGTTTTTAGTGATTTTTAGGATTTTTTAGGATAAATTTTCAATTTTGGTGCTTTTTACGATTTTACGTGTACGACCTTTTCGTCTTAGTGTAGTCTGTCATCGTAACCGTCATTCTCTTCTTATCCCATTTCTATTTTCTTTCTCATAATCATATAATCACATAATTAATCATTTCATTACACACACACCAAGCCTCCTTGAGAACGATCCCCACTTTGGGTCATTTGTGCACGATTTTCCTAAACCGTCGTACTTACCACTATTTTACCTCCTTTTCCTAAAGGTATGTAAAAACACTACATCAGACACAGAGGTATCTAACGCAATGGGGCTACTATGAACATTATCACGTGCATTAGAGAGACGTTCAAGATCGATTTCAAAAAGATTGATTTTATCGAGAGATTCATCAGCCTCCTTCGTCAAAGATTTAAAGTCTTCAACAAAGTTGGCTAGTTCTTTTAGAAAAGCGTTTTCCAAATTGCCTAACCGAGCATCAACTTGATTAATAATCGGATTAATATCGTTTTGAAGAATTTTCTGAACCTCAATCTGAAGAGGTGATGTAAAATTTCCTCCAATGATTTTGGAATTAACAACACGTTTAAGGATGACAAATTTATCTTTAAGCACGTTTAGAAATCGGCGTGTGATACTCGGTTTAGGAGGGTCATCAGACAATTCCTCACTTGGGAGCAAAAGCATTTCAGTACTCGTTTTAGATCGAACAAAAATAGTTGGAGGATTAACTTTTAGATAATAAACGGGTGTCACTTCTTTATCAAGCTTTTTCATTCTTAAACCAGTCTCTACTGCAAGTTCAGTAGTTTCCTCAGAATCATGCACACTAGGAGGATCATGCTCATCAAACAAGAGCACACTACAATTATATAAAGTTTCATTAGTGGCCTGAACTTGCTTAAGATATCCAGGATTAGGAGGAAGAGGACAACCTAAATCCAATTTGTAACGAGTGTAATTTATTTCATTCACTTTTGGTGCGAGCATATTTATCATCTGCATAGTTTGGCCACGTTTTACTAAAAGGTTGTCTAATTCTCTAATCTATCTTGAGCTTTGCAAAAATCCTCAAAAAGCCAATCTTCTCGAATTTTGAAATCATGTTTTAGCTTTTTCCGTTCTTCTTTTAAATCAAAAATAGTAGATTTTTCAGTTGAAAGCTTTTTATTAAGAGAGGTGATTTCATCATTCATTTCGCTTATCTTTTTAGCACTACTTAAATGTAAGGCATTTAATTTCTTAGTTGTGCATTTTTCTTGATAAACCAATGTAGCATGAGCTTGTTCAAGTTCTTTAATTTTAGTCTGATGAATTTCAAAACTTTTCTCCCGTTCCTTATATCCCGCAAGCTCAGTGGTCAATTTGGCATTAGTTTCTCTAAACTTATTATTAACCACCGTAGAATGGTCAACATCCTTAGCAAGCTTATCAAATAGAGATTTATAATAGGCATGTGCCGCATCAGGAAGGTTTGTAGGCTGGGAAACCTGATCCACACTAAGGTCCACAATGGGCTCATTTGAACTAATATTACTATTATTCGTTTGATCCCCGTGTGTCTCAATGTAGGGATCAAGCATCTCAGTATATTCCTCCTCCTGATTAGACGTACTATATATATCATTATCATCAAAGCGTGGATGTACCTCAGAGGGACCGTGTGAATCATAAATGTGAGCTCTGTCAACATGAATTCCTGATGTAGATGCTTGCTGTAAGTTAGCCATCAAGATGTAGTTGGCATTCACCTCTTCTTCCTCGTCATATTCTGCAGTAGAAGCCATAAGATCGAACTCCTCAGCTTGAAGTGGAATCCCTGCCTCTTCGTTTTGTTCTATGAGAAGCTGAGTCTTATGATAAGCAGCATCCCTCTTCTTTTTGGCTGTGCAATCTCGAGCACAATGACCAAATCCCCTATAGTTGTAGCATTGAATCTGACGATTGTTGTTCCCATTTCCCGTACCAGTATTCTCAGCCCTTGCAGCCACAATGTTTCCCATCTGGTTACCAACCGCTGGCACAACTATTAACCCATTCTGATTACCCGCATTCGAAACACCCGAATTTTGACCATGGTTTTGACCATACTGATTTCCTGCATTGCCAACGGTCTGCCTAGCATTCTGACCATATTGTTGAAACTGAGTCCTCGTGTTTCCATAAACTACCAATTGGCGATCCTGATTCGCATTCATGAAAGGTTGAGCAATCTGCCTATTTCTAGTGTTCGAGGAGATTCTTTGATTGTTGTTGGTGGGGTTAATGGTGAATTTGAATGCCTTTGCAAGTAGGGAAAGACTAGTATTAATAACATGAGTAGGATCGGTGATGTCATCAAAACAGGCAATGTGTTGTTGTAAGTAATTCATAGCAGCAGGAGGTTGATATCCATAAGCAGTGAGGAGTTGTTGTTGTTGTTGTGGCATGAAGTTACTTGATGAGGGTTGATGGTAGGGTACCATGGGATATGACATAGATGATGGAGAGTTCGCCATAAAAGGCAATGGGTTTTTTTTGTCTTGGCACGTCTTTCTGCCCTAACTTCTTTAGCTTCATCTTGATTCATCTTCAAATAGTCATATACTTCAGTGTAGTCCACGACATGAACATCATTGGTTTGATTGACAAGAGTGACATATCGTGACCATTCAGAAGGAAGATTATCAAGAAATTTGATGTTGGCAGCAATTTGTGCAGGTTCATGTTTGTTTCTTCAAAGATGATTCATGAGGGTTGAAAACCGATGATAATAAGGTTCAATTTGTTCCCCTTCAGGAGACGTAAATTTCTCCCATTCACGAAGCAAATTAGTTTCCTTTTCTTGTAAACCGATTTCACTGCCCTTCATCATTTTCTGAATCCTAAGCCACATCTCGTGTGCGGTTTCACAACTATCGACAACAGCAAAAAAATCTTCAGGAAGTCCCATAAGAATGACTTGAATTGCTTGATCATCATCGTCGAGTTGTTTAGAGTCAGCCACTTGGTTAGCATTCGTAGGGTCCCCAGGCACAATTATTGTTCTTCTAACATACGGACCCTTTTGAATCGAGTTGACAATCAACTTTACCAAAGGTTTACATTTTGCATAACGAAGGAGACGACTAGCCCATGTAGTGTAGTTCTCCTTGGTAAGCATGGGTGGACGATTCTCAGTACTCGCAGCATAAATATCTTGTTGAGACGTCTTTGTAGAAGTCGTGTGAAAAACAGGATCTCAATTCGTAGAAAGCGTGTGATGTTGTTGAAATTCCGAAACTTCTGATTTTTTTCTAAGTCCGACAATAAATTCCTCAGTTTGACAAAAACGTAAGATGAAAAAAATTGTGGTTTCGCCAAATTTTGAAATTGAGTTAGAGATAGCCAAAAACTAGTAGGAAAAAATTTGATTTGACTCGACCTAAAAAAAGTTAGAGATAGCCAAAAAAATATTTTTTTAATCTTCGTGTAAACTATGTTCCGAGACAAGTCTAGATGGTGGCGAAGACTAAAAAAGTACTCGAACAAGATTTATTTAAACAGATCGTAGTCCCTGATCGAAGTCCTTTATCGTGACGATTGATCGCAACTAGTGATCGCAGTGGCAGATCGTAACCATTGATCGCAGTGGAGATCGTAACCACTAGATCGTACTCGTGATCGTACTTCTGATCGTACTGGTTGATCGTACCCTATGTTCGCACTCGTTGATCGCACCCTATGGCGATACTCGTTGATCGTACTCGTTGATCGTACTCGTTGATCGCACTCGTTTATCGCACTCGTTGATCGCACTGGTGATCGTAGTCCTGATTGTACTCGTTGATCGTGACCTTGATCGTGGTGATGGATCGTAGTCACTCGATCGCAATGTGGATCGTAGGATTTGATCGTGATCTTGGATCGCAAGTAGAAACCCCCAGGGTTTATGCGATCGCAACAATCAGATCGTATTATAGAATCAAAGTTACCACTTTTCTCGGATAGGACAAGAACACAACAAGTTCGAGATTTGAAGCCTAAAAATGAATCAAACACCCAAAAATTTTGAGCTTTTAACCAAAGCAATGTACTCAAATCGCTACTACAACTACTTAGATGATATATGAATCAGGAAACATAAGAAAGACACGGACAACACCCAAGAGCTATCCACGAATCCCTTGGCGAATGATACCACTTGTAGGACTTATGCACACGACTTAACCCAATATGAATAACATCATGGAATAAACTAAAAAGAAAGATTAGATTAAGAAGAATAAAAGAGAAGAACAAGAAATGGTTGTGAATTCCTAGTCAGAGAAAGACATATGTTTCTCTCACTACAATCTATGAAATGGAAGACACACATACTCAAATGAGGTGTTAGGGGCCTTTTATACAACAAGTGTAAAGTATAGAAGGCCTTCCTCATTTGAGTGTTCGGGACTAATTCCCGTTACATACATAACATTATACTAGGACTCTCAACACCATTATGTAGCATTTTCCACGAGCTTCGCAACGGTATATTATATGACCATCACTTTAAATACTTCTAACAAAGAACATTCTTCCATTTATGTTTTGTAAGTCTTTCTAGCTAATTGAATCATACATGCATCATCTTTGATTTTTCAAAAAAAATTATTTTTTATTAAGTGGGTTTTGATCTATTATTCTTCATTGCATGTTCTTAATATGTGTTTATAAGTGAAAGGAAACAAATAAACAAGATATAATTTTTTAATTTTTTTTGGTGTTTTTGTTCTTTAAACCCACGGCAAAAAGGGGGTGTTTATTGATTTTGATTTTTGATGTAATTAACTTATGGGTTTATGTTTAAATACTTGTTTAAATGATTTTTCTTTTTGTTGGTTAGATTGCATGTGTATTTTTTGAAATGGGTTTTTGTGAGAATGAATTATCCAAGTGATTTAGGATGTTGTTGAAGTGTTAGGGTAGTTTATAGATGATTTTAAGATCATAAGAGTAGTTTGGATGGGTTAAAAATGGGTAGAAATGTGATTTGCAAAGTGCTATTTTTAATCAGATTTTTCAAGGCTATTTTTCCTAAATTTAAGTTTGAGTCCAGATTTTTATTATAGAATAGAGTTGTAGAGATTCTTTTTAGTTTCGATTTGATATAAGATAGAGCTTGTAGCTCCAAACGAGTCAAAAGTTACGTTAGTTTAAAGTTTTGTGTACCGGGAGATGAAGGTCGACGTAATCTGAATTTATGTTTGATTTTAGGTCAAGTCTCGGGGACTATAAGTAGAGTTTTAATAATGATTGAGGGATTTTCTTGAGTTTAAAACTTGATTTTCTGAGTCTATTTTCAAACTTAGATTTTGATTTTGCAAACGAGAATGGTTAACTGAGTCAAGTTGGTTTTACAACTTAAGAGTGCAAATATGTCCGGATTTTCAAGGTTGGAAATGTGTTGGGCAGCGTGACTTAAAAGTGATATCTTTTTATAAAAACTTTTATGAGCTTTCTACATGATATAAATGAAGTCTACAGCGAGTTTCGTGAATATTCGTGATGTTTAAGTATGAGAATTCACTCCGTACATTAGGTATGTACCGACAGAATTGTAAATCGAGTAATAGCTTTAATAACGTATAACAATGAATGTGTCTAGTAAATATCACTTGGTTGGGGTATTGGTGTGAGTTGTATGAACATTTAGTGTTCTTAATTTTGTAAATACAGTACTTGAAGGTACTTTAAAGTGTTGATTCATTAAGCGATTTGTTTGCTAGGTGTTGTAATTGAATTCAAGGGGCGTCCTCATCATCGGTGATTGTTTTCCGTCTACGTCTTCGTAATACTACTACTACTTAAGTTGAGTCTATAGCCTTGCTCTTTACTGTATTTAAATGATTTTACCCGCGAGGGGGATACATGCTATTTAAATAAAAAGGAACATAAGTCATGAATGATTGTTGGACCCGAAAGATGTTTGAATTATGTTGAGTAGATAGTTGCCTAAGACCCTAAATTCACGAACCGTTAACTATTGTTTGGTCCTAGTGTGGATTGGAAATAGCCGCTTGAACAATTGGTAGTACTACTGGGTTGACGACCCTATCCTAGACGAGAGTAGTACGTTGAGTACCCTCTGCGGTTGGATAAATTGTGTCAAGAAAAAGGTATGATTGGCAACGAATACCTAAGAGGGACAATGGTTTCACTTAAATCACGCCGGCATTTGGCGCGGGTGATTAGTTTATGGGGTCGGTGTCATGAGCTTAAACATAATTAAATAGCCTATGCTATAATGAGTAATACCCAATAATAGTTTGTAATGATCTGCATACTATTAAATGATCGTGAATGAATTTTATACTTATGTTCAATTATGATTTTATAAAACCTATAGATCTCGCTCAACATTATTTGATGAGGATTTTAAGCATGTGTTTCAGGTAATCGAGGATTATAGAAGCGGAGCATGCAATGGATGTTGTTGTGGCTTGTGGATGGTCTAACTTGTTGTCCTCCCTTTTAACAAAAACAATTTGTATCTCTTGTATGTTTTGTAAACAATGGGGTTGGTTTAAAACGGGTTGAGATTTGTGGGGACCTAACGCTACTCTGTTACATTTTGTGGTGGAAAACTTTTAGACAATTTATGTTGTTGTTGTAATTTAACAAGTTTTTTAATTACTTATGTTTAAAACGTCTCTTTTGAGTCGTTCAATATGGCTTGTGTGGGATGATTCTTTGACTAACACCCAATTGTGATATTCCGCTGCTCAAGGTAAATTGGGGGTGTTAGATTAATCATGCATATTAATCTAAAATCATCCCACATATAATTTTGGGTTTCAAAATAAATATGTTTTAATAAAAATCGGCCAAACCCTAATTTTTAAAAAACAAAACCCTAATTTTTAAGAAATCCTAAAAAACATGTGGTTTTAACTAAAAACAGTTATTAGTTAAAAACCTTTAGATTTTCGATTATTATAACATGTTAAAATGGCTCTCGATGCCACTGAAGGTTTATTAACATCATAACAATTATATAAAACCCTAAATGAGATCAAAGCACACATATAACGGAAGCGATTTAACAAGATCATAATAACACAGTTATAATTAATCAAATCAAGGTTACATACCTTTACGCTAAAGCAAATCCACAAGATAAAGAACGGATCACCAATTAGGGTTTATAACGAACACCACCAAGATATAGTCTAAAGTAAGACTATATTACAATCTTGTACACACGTAATACAAGGAACTAAACGTGATTCTAGCACGTGTAAACCGAGCTAGAAAGCTTGTGAAAAATCTACCCAACAACTCTATAGAGGGGCTAGGACTAGACTTAAGCTAAATCGAAAACCAAACACAACCCTTAGGGGTGTTGGTGTTGCGATCACAAAGAGAGAGAGAGAAGGAATGGGATAAAAATTATGAAGGCTAAGGGGAGTTTATATAGGCCTAGAATAAACTTGTAGCCCAAGTAAAACGAATAAAAGGCAAGTTTTCTTCTTCCTTTTTCCCCTTGTGTAGCCGACGGTCGAAACAACCCCAAGGGGTGTTCCAGAACCTTCTTTTCCTCTTTTATATTTTCACAACATTCTACATATTCTATAACGCTCGTTAATATTTAACTCTTAATTATTTAAAGATCATTAAAGTTATATAGCTAGATTAAATTTAATAAATATAATAAATATAAAAAATATATTTATTAAATAAATGAACTCTTTACATATTGAGTGCAATCCTGTAATCTCGAGTTCGATCCTGTCACACGACTATTAAATATAAGTCCATAAAATTTCATATTTACCTTAGGTTGATGTTGGCGGGGGGAGTCTGTGTAGGAGTTCCATCAAAGTTGTCACCCGTATCCTCCTCGGAGGGGTGCTTTGTGGGGGTTTCTTCTTCTTGTGGCTCCTGAGTGGCTGCGAGGGAGGACCCGGCCCCAGTACGAGCAGATGTTCGAGAGTGGTAGGTGAGCCCCTTTGTCTTTTTGGGGACAAACCTATGGCAGCTTCTTCTTCCTTCTTAAACTATTCAGCACAGATTTCAGCATTTTCGGAGAAGTTAAACTCAGACAAGAAACTACCCTCTTGGTGCGGTGGTTGATGTTGTTGTTGCGGTTATTGATGTCCCATATCCATATCCTTCTGCGCGTGGGCAGCTAATGCCTCTCCAATATCGAGCTCCATAGTGTTTCTCTCAGCACGAACCCGTAATGGCTCCTCATTCTCCTTCAACGGGTGAGAATAAACAATCAGATCTTTTGGGAAGCTCTCACGGACAAGATCAAGAATATCCATCACTGTATCACACATTATTGACAAGCAAAGAGTTTTGTTAGATAGTTAGAGGGGAAAAATACTTACAAAATGGTATAAAAATGTTAAGGAGACCAGTAACCTTGGCCACGAGGATCGTGGAAGTAAGGGACTTCGCGCTCACCACAAATGATTGCACGGCTATGTCCCAGAATGCACAACAGAGCTTCAGGATAGTCCTGAATGGGAATGCGATTGTTGTTTAAAATGTCTGCATCTACAGCGCTATATGTGGCGGGGCCAGGCGTGGGTCCTTCCTCATCGTTCTGGAGGTCAGAAATGGGTAGGCGGCATTGTCAATCCAAAAGAAGGATTCGTTCCAATTCCTTTACGAGTCCACTTTCTCGAAATAGCATTGGAGACCACCCTTCCGTCTGGCAAACGACACCCATCCATTCGACAGGAGGCGCTGGTAGAAGGCATGGAATAGGTCCATGGTTGGTTCTATATCAAGGGTGCGGAAGTTGACATCGAAGTTGTATATTTTCGCCGCTCCTATACAATGTAATTGGGACACATGGATCTCATAATGCGTAATTGTAATGATAAGAAAGCGCGACATAGGGATTCGGTTGTAAAACCGGCATGCTTTTACCATGAATAGTACCCTTAAGATCATACGTACTAGATTAAAACTTACCCTATTTAGTATTGATCACATTCATGTGCTAATAATCAAGCAAGTGCATACGTGTATGACATGATAAGTATCGATTACGTACAAACTCATGATAAACAGTTAATAGATATTTCACGTGAACATAATTAAATCATGATCACCATTTTAAAACACGAACTAAAATAATTACGTAAGTACTTAATTACGAGTGTAAATAATACGATAAACTACATGATAAAATAAATAGAAACACTTTAAACACGAACACGTTTAACCACGAACGAACACGAAACATCAGGACACGAGAAAAGGTACGGGAACCCCATGTGGGGCCCCATACCCACGGCACACATAACAAGGTGGGCTAAGCCCATGGACTTTTACAAGAAAAGGGGGGGGGGGGGTTAAGGTAACTTTTCATTTCATTTTACATTTCAAGCAAAATAAACATTTAACCTAAAAAGGTTTTCTCTCCTCCCTTTTTGTCCTCTTTGTGCCGCCACCCTATGACCACCATAGGTGGTTGATTGGTTGATTTTGATCTTGAAAACCATTGCTATAAACCGTGTTTGTTCATCCTCTTCCAAGCTACGTATTGGTATATCATTCTAAACCTTTATTTTTAATTCTTTTTAAATCTTTGATTATTTTCATGAACATGTTATTGTTATTCTTATTATAACATGATAATTAAACATAGATCAAACATGTTTTGGGGTTAATTAAAATCAAAGGTTGTTATATGAGGGTGTTTGTTTTTGGCCGCCTAGTATAACCAACCCGAGGGGGGTTCGGTTTGCTTTTAGCCGCCACCACCAAGATCATTTTGGTCTTGGTTGGTGCATGTGGGACCCACGGCAGCAAGGGGACACAAGTACCCCGAGTTGGCTCGGGGTACGGTGTCGAGTTCATGCCCGATTCATGGTTCGTTGGTTAAATCATGATTTATGCTACATGTTAATATTATGAATTATGAACTTAGGATATAAATTAATTAATAACATGAGATATTAATTAAACCATGACTTAGGTTATTTTTAATTATTAATTTAGCATGATATTAATTAAACCTAAGTATTTTTATGTTATAAGTTATAATTAATTAATTATTTAAAACATGCTTATAATTAATTAATTTAGACATGACTTAGGTTATATTATTAATACATATTAATATACATTTTAACCTAAAGTAATTTATTCCATTTTAATTAAAACATGTTATACTCTAATTAAAATGCTTAACCTATAGTTTAATTAAAATGCATGAAATGATAATTAAACTATACACTATATCATATGACTTAAGAAATAAGCTTATAAACACTTAGACTTATATTTTAGCTTATGCAACCAGCTTAATTCTAATTATGGAAACTTCTATTTATAGAAACTTAATTAAATAAGGCAACTAATCTATTAATGGAAACCTTCTATATATGGAAACTTATTTAATTAAGGCAGCTAATCTATTTTTGGAAACTTTCTATTTTTAGAAACTAATCTATTTTATGTAGTGAATTCTATTTTTGGAAACTTTCTATTTTAGGAAACTTTCTATTTTTGGAAACTTTCTATTTTTGGAAACTTTCTATTTTTGGAAACTTTCTATTTTTGGTAACTTTCTATTTTTGGAAACTTTCTATTTTTGGAAACTTTCTATTTTTGGAAACTTTCTATTTTTGGAAACTTTCTATTTTTGGAAACTTTCTATTTTTGGAAACCTGCTATTTTTGGAAAGTTACTTATTATTACACAGTAAGTATATAATACATGAATTACCAGTAATACTTTATCAGATTAATCAGAGTACAAGGTAAACACAGATAGGGCTTTAAACAGTAAACCATGACCTAAAACATACAAAGTAAGCTAAGATGAGACATAAAACCCAGTACGTAATCAGTGATTCGATACTTATACACGTGTGTATTCATGTAGCGTTAGTGATCCAGAAGTAGGAGTCTGTCTTCCGTTCATTCACTGGACTTGAGGTACGGATTCCCGTCCTTTCAGTATGGACATTCTTTCCTTATTAGGATTTCCCCGTATGCAGCCAATTGTTTTACCAGTATTTGTTTTATATGTTTTTGAATTGCTTATGTTTAATTAGAATACCTAAAGCCATATACATGCATGACCAATTTCACCTAGTTATGGAGGTACCATAACCATAACACTAGAGGCACTGGTGTTATGACTTCACCACGGCGGAGTGATTGCTCGTGGCGTCCCTTTCAGCTTTTGGCCATATTATCATATTTATCATGTGGGGCGTATGGGTGCATCCTAGTTACATGTTTCAGTCAGGATTTCATGGTGAATGTGGTGTGTGCCTTGCATCCTTCACAAGGAGCTGATCCCTCCTACCCAGAACCAGTATATTAAATTAGAGGCAGCCCCTCTAATTTGCATGATGAGGTCACCCCTCCAAGTATTCATGCACGGTGGATTTTCATGACCTATAGTGGCTAATGGTAAAATATGTTAAACAGCTTTCATAAGATAAACATAAGGCTTTTCAAACTATAAAACCAGTTTTATGAACATGTTCCAGGTTTTCCAGGACTTATACATTTCCGCTGCTATTAAGTCTTTATTATGCTTAGTCATTCATACTATGTCTATATCCGTGCACTGAGCGTTTTGCTCAGCCGTTACTTTCCTTTCCATGTCCCAAAACGGCAGGTACCCTAGGGAAGACTCGAGCATTTGGAGGACGTGCATAGGATGGAAGCTGCTAGAGACTTCTTTTCCTTCTTGCCCTCATATACTTATGCTTGTTTAGTCTTTCATTCATTTCTTTTGCTTTTTTTTATGTTTTGGGCTTATGTTGGGAACCGATGTTTGATTCCGGTTATCCCTATGGTCATGTAATGTTTTAGACATTTATCCTTGTATGCTTTGATGACACGCCATAATTACGCGTGACATTCCATTATCAAAATAGGGTGTTACAATTATGGTATCAGGGCCAAGGCTTCGACCTGTAGGCTCTAAAACTCGACCTGTGACTAGTGGGTAGTCACCAGGAGCTTCCTAAGCCAACGTTTGTTATTCCATGTATTGATGTTTTCAGCACATTGTTGTTTTAACCATGATGTTTTCAGCACCTTGAGGTTTTAACCTTGACGTTTTCATCGATATTGTTTTACTAATATGGATGGACAACCGTCATTCATATTTAGTTATGTGTCATTGTTTCATGCATAATGTTCCTCGTGAACTGTGGCTATGTGGACTGAACCCCAGTAGTTCATAATTAGTCACATAAAAAAAAATTCTGATAAGTTTTGACAGATAAGTTTCATTTATTCATGTTTCATGTATCATTGTTGCAGGGATTATGACTACGTAACGGTTGGTACAGGACTGGCCCTATTTAGTCGCCTGTGCTTTTATCGAAACTTTTAACTTTGGGGCCGACCCATAGGCGTCCCCTCGCCATGTCTTTTGTTTTGGGACCGACCCATAGGCGTCCCCTCGCACATATAAAAGGTTTTTATAAACTACATTACGCATTCATGCACTGTTTTCATGCATAAAATTTTTCTCATGATTTATTGGCATAAAATTTTTTTTATGTCCCCTCATAAGTTACTATGTTTTTATGTCAAGTATGTTTTCATACTGTCATGGTTAACTTCGGTTTCATGCTGAATATGTTATACACTCCTTTATGATAGATCGTTTTATGTTCCTTCATGATAATTCCATTTTCATGTTGATTACGTCTTACGCCTCTTTTGTTTTTTATGCTTTCACGCAAGACATTGTTGGATTTCATTGAATTCTGCTTTCATGATTGTCATGGTTGGTTTTCATTGATCATGCTGTCAGGCAAATCATCGTTGAATTTTGTGTAACCACACTTTAGCGTTTCTCTATGCAACCAGAATGATGTCTATGCTAATATTGCCAGGTTATCATGGTGGTTTTCCTAACTGTTTAACCGATATACTTTCCTTAAATCATGATAAATGATCGACCCCATACCGATCATTTCATGTGTATTCCACGTGTACTCTACGTACCGTATTCCATTTATATTACATGTACCTAAATCTATGTGTATTTCATTTGTAATACTTCGCAAATATTCGCTAGTCGATTCTGAATCATCTCAGGCGTATTTTCAATTGCTGATATTCTACTAGATTGCTGATGCCGCTCATAACTTGAAGATATTACTAAAGGTTGATGCTGCTGACGTTCGGAGACGCTACGAGATACGGATGTTGTTCACAAACTAGAGATCCTACGAGACGAAGACAAAGGCGTCAGAGTAAAGCTATTGGATGAGAAGATACTTCACCATCAGACGATTTTATCAATCATTGTCCCTAATTCTTAGTTACATGTCACACGTCATTCGACTGTCATTTCAGCCATATGAGTGCAAACCTGTACCAGCCGGCCACTCTGCTGAATAGTTACATGAATCACGGTCATGAGAATGACCATCATGGAACTGACAGACAGGACGATAGTAACCACTACTATGACAGCAACTATCCTAGAAATCACAACCGAGGCTCCAGTCGCGGACGTGATCCGACATACAAAGGATCAGTAGTCCAACCGATCCGCCAAGTCTGGCATAATAACCTAATATTGTAGTTCTATTATTTTACGTCTCGAGACGCATGTCAAGACATCAGTCAAGACACATGTCTCACGTATAATTTCTGAGGACACATGTCAAGATACCAGTCAAGACATATGTCATGCTTATAGTTCCAAGACACGAGTCAAGACACATGATAACGTCCAACTATGGAACATTTCTAAGAAATTCAGGGTAGCCTCCAAGGGTATATCCATTTTGTTGTGCCATGTATTAATCAGGCCACAAGAATTTCAATACCATTATCGGCGCATCAGTGAGAACTGTCACGTTGCCGATGTCACTTTCATTTCTTTCACCAGACTTCATATATTCATGACCATGAAGGACGCCTTTCGTATTCCCACGTATACGAAGATTTTCCTTCTGCTTAATGATGTGATCCAAGCTGCAAACGCATTTCCTCGGACAGACGCAAGTTGAATTTTATCCTAATTATGGACTATGAACAGCACACCATGCTACGATTCATAATTATGTACAGTAATGTTCAGGCTCCTGAATACTTTCAGCTTGATTTTCCATCGGAAAATCTATGCAAATTATCTATGCTTACAAGCATGTGCATTGTTAGCAATGGTCGCTAAGATTTTCTAGCTGTCAGTAAGACACAACCACTTAACTCTTTTACGCATAGCCAATTGATTATTCCAAAGTCTTCCTATACATTCCAGGAGAACCTACAAGGAGAAGGATGGTACCATGAGATTATGTGTCGACTACCGTCGACTTAAACAAATCACCATTCATGACCGTTATTCTCCTCCACGTATTGACGACATGTCCAATCAACCGTATAGTGTTAATCACTTTTCCAAGATCGAACTCATGAACAAGTTGCCAATAGTGACGGGTGAAAGAGCAGGACATGTCCATGACTGCTATTCGTGCACGACTCGGTCATGCTAGATTTATGATTTTGGATTAGTCTCATCAATGCTCCAACAGCATTATGCACTTAATAAATTGTGTTTCCATGAACTCCTAAACAAATTCATCAGCATTTTCATTGAGGATAACCTGATTTCATTTAAGCCTAGAGAAGAACAGGAAGACCATATATGCACTATGTTGCAAATTCTTGACAAGAGAAATTTTACCCTAGAAATTTTCCAATATCAATTCTGTTTCATTACAGTGACACGCTGAATCACATGGGTTCCTACGGTTAATTTTACCATGACTCTGCTTATGCGTAAAGGAGAGAACCCTACACTACATTAGGTGTTCTAGGAAATCCTACGCTAGGAGAAGTATAATTCAAAGACTCAGAGTTTCGCAACCTTCTATGTATCAAGTTTCTACGAAGCAGGATACAACTACGTCCATATTTATGTACCTGACATACCAACAGGCTAAGATAGGACACCAACAAACTGGGATGTTTCATCATCTGAAATTGTGAACTAAAATGGGACAAGATCTACACGGATTTTGGTTACCAGATTAATGCAAACTTAGAAGAAGCATGATGCTATCTGGGTTATTGCAAACAGTTTGATCAAGTCTGCAGAATCATTACATCCGCAAGGATTGTAGAACCGACAGATTGATCGGACATGTTCCAGCCAAGGCTCATCCGACCACTTGGTAATCCCGCAGCTATCGGGTCAGACAAAGATTCCCAATTGTACTCCTAAATTACTTCACGTCTTCATTCTGATTCCACGACTTGCTTTCGCGCTCGCGTTCATGACACTATTCACGTTCATGATCGTATCTGGGCTTACGATTTTACGTTCAGTTCGTTCTGGGAAGTTTTGCAAGAACTTGAGAGACCATACCCAAGTTTAGTATAACTCTCCATCATCAGATAGACGTTTCACGTCATATTCCACGTCTCACCTTGTAGCGTTTGGCGTTACCGCCATTGTATTCTATGATCACGATATGTTTACTCATACAACACTCGCCATATCTCCACGTAGCACGTTCAAAAATTTTCACGTATCACGTTCAAAATTTTTCACGTACTACGTTTCTTTATGTCTCGCGCATCATTTCTAATTATCAGTTAAGTCAGATTGTCTTGCATCGTAACGTTTCAGTTACCCTAGCACGTTAACTCTTATTTTCCTCGATCCAATTTAGGGGATCTACCTTCCGTGGTTAACCAAGAATTTCTTCGTATTCCAAGTCAAGGTCAGGAGGACCAAGATTTATCATTTGTGTCAAGATCTTCTGAAGGAACCGTTCCAAGAGGGAGGCCACTTGGAAACGGACAAGTTCATCCGGACTTTTATCCGTTTTTTTCATCAATTAGATATGTCCTTTCAGTCACGTCACGTTCCATGTCCTTTCAAGACATGTCACGTTCCACGTTCCTTCTACCATGTCACATGTACGTTCATTAATCTTACATACCCTCTCGGTTTGATTCGGGTATGTTTCTCTTTCAGTTACGTTATCTATAATTCGGGGACGAATTATTCTTTTTAGGGGGGAAGAGTTGTAAAACCCGTATGCTTTTACCATGAATAGTACCCTTAAGATCATACGTACTAGATTAAAACTTACCCTATTTAGTATTGATCACATTCATGTGCTAATAATCAAGCAAGTGCATACGTGTATGACATGATAAGTATCGATTACGTACAAACTCATGATAAACAGTTAATAGATATTTCACGTGAACATAATTAAATCATGATCACCATTTTAAAACACGAACTAAAATAATTACGTAAGTACTTAATTACGAGTGTAAATAATACGATAAACTACATGATAAAATAAACAGAAACACTTTAAACACGAACACGTTTAACCACTAACGAACACGAAACATCGGGACACGAGAAAAGGTACGGGAACCCAATGTGGGGCCCCATACCCACGGCACACATAACAAGGTGGGCTAAGCCCATGGACTTTTACAAGAAAAGGGGGGGGGGGGGGTTATGGTAACTTTTCATTTCATTTTACATTTCAAGCAAAATAAACATTTAACCTAAAAAGGTTTTCTCTCCTCCCTTTTTGTCCTCTTTGTGCCGCCACCCTAAGACCACCATAGGTGGTTGATTGGTTGATTTTGATCTTGAAAACCATTGCTATAAACCGTGTTTGTTCATCCTCTTCCAAGCTACGTATTGGTATATCATTCTAAACCTTTCTTTTTAATTCTTTTTAAATCTTTGATTATTTTCATGAACATGTTATTGTTATTCTTATTAAAACATGATAATTAAACATAGATCTAACATGTTTTGGGGTTAATTAAAATCAAAGGTTGTTATATGAGGGTGTTTGTTTTTGGCCGCCTAGTATAACCAACCCGAGGGGGGGTTCGGTTTGCTTTTAGCCGCCACCACCAAGACCATTTTGGTCTTGGTTGGTGCATGTGGGACCCACTGCAGCAAGGGGACACAAGTACCCCGAGTTGGCTCGGGGTACGGTGTCGAGTTCATGCCCGATTCATGGTTCGTTGGTTAAATCATGATTTATGCTACATGTTAATATTATGAATTATGAACTTAGGATATAAATTAATTAATAACATGAGATATTAATTAAACCATGACTTAGGTTATTTTTAATTATTAATTTAGCATGATTTTAATTTAACCTAAGTATTTTTATGTTATAAGTTATAATTAATTAATTATTTAAAACATGCTTATAATTAATTAATTTAGACATGACTTAGGTTATATTATTAATACATATTAATATACATTTTAACCTAAAGTAATTTATTCCATTTTAATTAAAACATGTTATACTCTAATTAAAATGCTTAACCTATAGTTTAATTAAAATGCATGAAATAATAATTAAACTATACACTATATCATATGACTTAAGAAATAAGCTTATAAACACTTAGACTTATATTTTAGCTTATGCAACCAGCTTAATTCTAATTATGGAAACTTCTATTTGTAGAAACTTAATTAAATAAGGCAACTAATCTATTAATGGAAACCTTCTATATATGAAAACTTATTTAATTAAGGCAGCTGATCTATTTTTGGAAACTTTCTATTTTTAGAAACTAATCTATTTTATGCAGTGAATTCTATTTTTGGAAACTTTCTATTTTAGGAAACTTTCTATTTTTGGAAACTTTCTATTTTTGGAAACTTTCTATTTATGGAAACTTTCTATTTTTGGAAACCTGCTATTTTTGGAAAGTTACTTATTATTACACAGTAAGTTTAATAATACATGAATTACCAATAATACTTTATCAGATTAATCAGAGTACAAGGTAAACACAGATAGGGCTTTAAACAGTAAACCATGACCTAAAACATACAAAGTAAGCTAAGATGAGACATAAAACCCAGTACGTAATCAGTGATTCGATACTTATACACGTGTGTATTCATGTAGCGTTAGTGATCCAGAAGTAGGAGTCTTTCTTCCGTTCATTCATTGGACTTGAGGTACGGATTCCCGTCCTTTCAGTATGGACATTCTTTCCTTATTAGGATTTCCCCGTATGCAACCAATTGTTTTCCCAGTATTTGTTTTATATGTTTTTGAATTGCTTATGTTTAATTAGAATACCTAAAGCCATATACATGCATGACCAGTTTCACCTAGTTATGGAGGTACCATAACCATAACACTAGAGGCACTGGTGTTATGACTTCACCACGGCGGAGTGATTGCTCGTGGCGTCCCTTTCAGCTTTTGGCCATATTATCATATTTATCATGTGGGGCGTATGGGTGCATCCTAGTTACATGTTTCAGTCAGGATTTCATGGTGAATGTGGTGTGTGCCTTGCATCCTTCACAAGGAGCTGATCCCTCCTACCCAGAATCGGTATATTAAATTAGAGGCAGCCCCTCTAATTTGCATGATGAGGTCACCCCTCCAAGTATTCATGCACGGTGGATTTTCATGACCTATAGTGGCTAATGGTAAAATATGTTAAACAGTTTTCATAAGATAAACATAAGGCTTTTCAAACTATAAAACCAGTTTTATGAACATGTTCCAGGTTTTCCAGGACTTATACATTTCCGCTGCTATTAAGTCTTTATTATGCTTAGTCATTCATACTATGTCTATATCCGTGCACTGAGCGTTTTGCTCAGTCGTTACTTTCCTTTCCATGTCCCAAAACGGCAGGTACCCTAGGGAAGACTCGAGCATTTGGAGGACGTGCATAGGATGGAAGCTGCTAGAGACTTCTTTTCCTTCTTGCCCTAATATACTTATGCTTGTTTAGTCTTTCATTCATTTCTTTTGCTTTTTTATGTTTTGGGCTTATGTTGGGAACCGATGTTTGATTCCGGTTATCCCTATGGTCATGTAATGTTTTAGACATTTATCCTTGTATGCTTTGATGACACGCCATAATTACGCGTGACATTCCATTATCAAAATGGGGTGTTACATCGGTGGTTGACGTAGTCGAAGAAGCTGGTGTACATTCCTATTTTGCCCTCGAGCGTCTGTCTAATGTTTTGGTGTGGATTCGATACTTCGGGGTGCAAGTAATGGGGGATATAGTAGTCCGACATGAACCAATCTAGTTCTTTGATGTAAGTGTTTTTACTACTCTTTAGGAAAAGAGAGCAAAAGTGGCAAGTATAAACAAGTGATTTAGGAAAACCACAAGTTAATTACCCAAAAGTGGGGATCGTTCTCAAGGAGGCAAGTGCGTTGTGTTAAGAGATGATTAACTTTTGTGATTGTAATTTAGGAAGAAATGAAAAGAAGAAAAGAGATTATAAGAGAATGACGGTTACGATTATGAATTAAACTAAGACGAATAGTCGTGCACGTAAAACCGTAAAAAGTGACCAAATTAAAAATTCCTAGAAAATTGCAATAAATCCTAAAAAATGTAACTGGAGCTTACAAAAAATTAAAAATCACTCAAACATTTTATTTAATTAAACTATAATTTTTTAATGCTAATTAAAGCCCAAAAGTCAATTTAATTAGCAAAAAGCCCAAAATGAGATTTTTTCACTTGTAAACCTCTAAAATGACTTAACTAAATTTATAACTATTTTTGAAAATTTTAAAATTAATAAAAACTATTTAAAAACAACTAAAAACTATTAAAACTTAAAATAATTCTAAAAATTAATCTAATGACAATAAAAATATTCTAAAAATTGTAACATTCCTAATTTAATGTGTTTGATCTAAGAAAAATGAAGAAAATTGAAAAACCTAAATTTTAATTTTTAATAATAAAATAATATTAAAAATCCAAAATTTATAAAGAATTCTAAAAAGTTGCAAACTAGTTTATTTTAACATAAATAATACAGAAATGAAGTTGAAATTACAAAATACCCCTATTGAGCCTAGAAATGGGCCAAAAGTCCAAACAGACCCCTTAATGGGCTTTTTAAGGCCCAATAAGAAAAATGTTGTCCAAATAAGCGCAAAAGCTCCTATCTGACTTAAAATTTGATTTTAAGAACAAAACTCTAAAGGCCCAAAAGCTGAAAATGTGTTTAAGCTGGCTTATTTCAAAGCAGCTTATTCTTAATGGGCTTTTGGCCCATTAAGCTATAAGCTGATGCCATAAGCTAAAATTTGACACACAAGCTTCTTTTGAGTTACTTAAGAGATCTGTAAAAAGAAAATTGGCAAAAGTACAAGAAATAAGCTTGAAATAAGCCAAGACTCTCTTCACAAAACAACAAAATAGTCGTTTTTGAGTTCAAGACCACCTCAAGTGCTGATTCAACTTCCAAAAGCTTTTAAATGACTTAATTAAGCTAAATAATCAAAAAGTTTTCAAATAAGCACATGTAATTGTTGGGAATAAAATGTAGTCAATACACTTGGACGCTGACAAGAGCAATTTGGACGTTGATAAGAAGAAATCAAGCGTTGACAGGAAGAAGTCAAGCGTTGATAAGAAGAAGTCAAGCACTGATAGAAGACTTAGTTTACACGTATTATGATTCTAGTATGTTTCTAGTAAAGATATGATCGACAATGTATATCTTATGTTTATCTTTACCTAAAAAAGTTGATACGTAGACTCTTGTATAAGGCTCCTTAATCTATATAAAGAGGCCTTTAGGTTTAAGTTTGATATACGTTTTACACTTTCATTATACGCAAGTTTGTTTTATCAATCAAAGTGAGAGTTTGGTTTACATTGTTTGTGTGTTCTTGTTTAAGTATTAATTCCTCATAATACTTGAATTGTTACATATACAACAAAGTTTCTCTACGTGTTTAACTTGATTTAATCTCGTTTACACAAGCTAAATAGATCTAAGTTTGGGATCAACAAGTGGTATCAGAGCATGTTGAGAAACTTTGATCTAAAGAACACAAAACCCTAAATCGCCAAAAATCCTAATTTTCAAGAAACCCTAAAAACAACATGTCTACTGCAGAGTTAAACTCCTCCTCCTCCTCAAACCCCAACATCAAGATTCCCATGCTAGACCCAGACAATTTTGAGCTGTTGAAGTTTAACTTTGAACAGTATCTTCAAATCCATGACTACACCTGATATGAGCTTAAACTCATATCCTTTTATCAACAAATAACCCTAAAACATGAAGCAAAATACCCATTTATCTTGTAAAAAGCAGTGTTATGTGGTATGTTGTGTTTGTGTGCACTTGTGTAGATAAGAAGATACAATTTCAAGCAAACAAGGAAAAATCAAGCTCAAATAGATGAAAAAGACAAAAGAGGATCAAAAGTGACAAGACTTTGAAGTTCAAGGACCTATCTTGACAAGTTATGAAAGTTGAAGGACTAGAAGTGCAAATAATGAAAAGTCAAGATTCAAGTCAAACCTGGTCAACTATCAAGTCAACTCAGTCAAAGGGCCATTTTGTACAAGTTATCAAAGTTAAAGGACCAAAAATGACAAAGGAATGAAGATCCTAGCTTGAAATAGGAATCTGCCAAGTATAGGGACCAAATCTGCCAACTTTGGAAAGAAATGCAAGTTTAATCCAAGTGAAAAGATTTCAGCCAATGGGAAGAGAGAAAACACCTCACACGGATTGCCACTTCATCCCATTTAATATCCACTAACTACCGCCACATTTATTACCATATCTAAACAGTGCAATCCGCAACACATCTTTTCAACCAATAAGAAGGCGCCACGTGTCATCTTCTTTAACAAGAAAAATTTCCAGGATCGGGTTTTTGATTGAAGCCGTTTCATGAGAAGATCAAAACACCAATATTGCTCGTTTTGAAGAGAGGAATGCAATGGTGCAATCCAATTAACAAATCATCCATTAAATCAAGAATCCCCAATTCAGTGTTCATCACCTTCAAGTGCCAAATGCAGAATTTTTCCACGTGGCAAGTTATTACTGGTTCTGACACGTCACCAACTCCAACAAACTCTCAATTCTTGCCTATAAATACCTAGACTAGTCCTCATTTTTCAGTGTAGCTTAAATTTGTAAAAACACATAGTTCTTACTTTCCCTTTCCTTTTCCCTCATTCTACCCTAACTACTCAAGAGTCTGACAAACTCTTGAGTTAGTTAGTTAGTTAGTAGCTTGTAACCACTTTTATAACAGAATTCATTCAATAAATTTCAAATTTCCTTTTTCCCGCCAAAAGTGTTCTTATCATTCCAGTTCATTACCTGCTATTGTGTGATCTTATTGTTGCTGTTTGATGTTTGTTATGATCATACATTGATCATAACTGAAATTGGTGAAGAATTGTAGCTGTTTGTTCAGAATTCAGTCCATACCATTGTTCTTGAAGATTTGTATGCAGTTTGATTGATTCCAGATGATTGTAGCTGATTTGATGGTTGATACTTGTTGATTACTAGTGATAGGTGGTGGTTATCACTAGGGCAAGAGAGCTCAGCGCTCCTCTTCTTCCCAAAGGATATCTACATTAGGTTTTATAGCTCTTATTTCTGATTCCACTCAAGTGCAATTGCCATGCTTATTTTCCTAGTGTAGAATTTGATGCTGCATGATAAACTTGATAATAGTTGTTGTTTGATTGTACTTTGAGTGTTTTGTAGCTTAATTTTGCATACCTGAATTCTGAGTTGTAGTTTCTGCATAATTACAGTCACTTTTTGGTCTAATAGCTTAATTGAGTTCTAGCCTTGGTAATTACTTGATTTCAGTTTTAATAGCTTTCATTTTGTCCATTGAAACAAGTCTGTTATAGCCTTTGAATCAGTTCAAACCAATGCTCAATAAGTCTTTGTAAAATCTTATTCATAGCAGATAAAGGAGTGTTTGGGAATAGCTTTTAATCAGTTTTCAAGTGTTAAGATTTGGTGTTTAGAAGTTGATTTCCAGTCATTAGGTGTTAACAATTGGTTTTAAGTCATTTACAAGTCAAACATAAAGTCAAAAAGGCAAATGGCAATAGAATAGTTTGGGTTAGTCTTATTTCAGCTTTGGTTTGAAAACTTGCCTTTTTCATTTGCCTAGTATTCATTTAATCCTTAATGAAATTTACTCAAACTTGTTTCCAGACTTAGCTTACATCATAGACTTTTAGACTCTAAGAGGAAATTCTACAGTATTAGCTTATAAGCTAGGAATAAGCTTTTTAGTCCATGACTGAGCATTTGTCATTCTCTGAGACAAAGTACCAACTGTTTTCTCAGTTTTCTTAATCTACTTCACAAAAGTTGTGATTTTCTTTCACAAAAACGTTTAACTAGTGTTGAATATTAAGTTTTGAAGTTTTGAGTTTTTTGCAAAAAGTTGGTCAAACTTGGTCAACATAAGCTCAAAAGAGCTTATTTTAGATTTCTCATTCATTTCTGGATGAAAATGTTTCTAGTTTGATTTCCCCTTCTTTAAATCAAGTGCTTAATCAGTATCATCACAAAAATCAAGTTGTGACTGTTTGGAATAAGCTGTAGCTTATTTTGTGCTTATTAATAAGCACTCTTTTGCTTATTTCTTACTTTTAGCTTAATTCCTTAGATACACGTAGCTAAAATTGGATTAGAAGAGTTTTGCAAGTGGTTTCAGCTTATTTGGTTGAGTAATAAGCTCAAACGAGCTTATTCTTCATTGTGTCCCGTTTTTGTTTAAAAGTTTTTAAAATTTGCACTTTAGTCCTTTCTTTTCTATAAGTGTTTAATCTTTGGCTAATCTTTCTAGAAATTAGGGTTTGCATAGATTTAGTCCCTGGACTTTGAAGTTTGTTACATTTCAGTTGTTAAGTTTGTTGGTTTGTTACTATTTGGTTAGTTAGTTATCAATTTTACAAGTTTGGTCCTTATAGTTAACAGTTTTGCATTTTTAGTCCCTAAAGTTGTTAGAATTTAATTTTCAAGCATTTAATTTTCCTAGAATTTACATTTTCAGTCCTCTTAGTTTTATATTTTGCAATTTTAATTTTGTTTGAATAAAAACTTGGAATTTGCAACTTGTTTTACGTATAAGTAGGTTAATATTTTTCAATTTTAAATAGTGTTGTTTGAATTAGCATAGATTACCAAGCAAGCTTGAACAACCAAGAACAATAATAAATCTGATATTGATTGGACTTTCTATTGGTTAAGAACTGAGAAAACGAACTTGCATTATACCACATTTCAAATGGCGCCGCTGACGGTTCTTTGACTACACGAGAGACTATCGATTGACGGTTTTCATTGGCTTTTGGGATCCGTTCATTTGGTGAACGTTATTTTTACGTATCATAAATCAAAAACAAATAAAAAAATAAAAAATATAAAAATATATAAAAACTAAAAAATTAACAAAACAATTCTTTTCCTAAAGAATTGACCAAAAAAATTAAAAAATCCAAAAAGCAATCTTTTTCCTAAGAGATTGCACCCAAAAATATATATTATTGGATTCTCTCGGTTTTTATGTACATATAGTATTTTCCTTTAAAAAAACTCATAAATACAAAAATATTTTCCATATATTATTATAAGTAAATACGTATACGTATAAGAACAATCAATCTACATATCTTCCATAAGTATTGCCGAGGCAATACACCGTGTTGAGGGGCGTTCCGGTCCTTGACACGCGTATCGATCAAACAAAATAAAGCAAGAATAGATAAATACTCTCAATAAGCAACAATTCAAAGAATACGAACATTTAAGTGAATAGAAAGGCGATGTGCTATAAAATGCCATCTAAGGGTCAATAGGTACTTAAGTGCTTCGCGCCACCTAACCCCCCGTTCACTTGGGAGTATTCTAAGAAGGAAGGCTTCATTGAGGGTCTTGCACCCAAAGTAGTAAATACATATATTGTTACTTTCTTGTGGATATTTAATATTGAAACTCGAAGAGAATAATCCATTTCTCTTCAAAGTCACACGAGAGCTTCTCTCTCATTCCTCGTATTGAGTTGCATGCTCACTCGCGGGCGTGCACAAATACCGATTGGTGTACAACCTCTTCCTCCGAAAAGGAAGAAAAAGAGAAAGAGTAAGACCACCACCGTCCACCAAGCCGATCACGAGAATCGTGCTTTGTCACCACCACAAGAAGCCATGGCTATTGATAATCGTACTTTGTATGAACGTATGCAATCCAACATTCATGGATATGTTAGTGCCATTAAGATTCCCGACTTTCCCGCTAACACATTTGAGTTACATACATCTATGATCAATATGGTTTCTTCATCACCTTTCTTTGGAAAACAAAATGAGGATCCCCATGCTCACCTTAAGAGATTCCTTTCACTTTGCAATACCATTAAGCATAATGGGGTTCCACCTGAGGTCATTAGATTGATGTTAGTGTCATTTTCCTTAGATGGGAGTGCTAAGCATTGGTTAGACACCCAACCACCCGATAGTATTACCACATGGGATGATTTTACCACTAAGTTTTTGAACAAATTCTTTCCTCCACAAAAGACTATGGTTTTGAGGAATTTGATTATGGGCTTTACACAAAAACCTAGTCAATCATTTGGTGATGCTTGGGAAGAGTATAGTGAGTTGTTGAGGCGATGCCCTAACCATGGAATGGATGATCTAAGCCAAATCAATACCTTCTATAATGGCCTTAAACCTCACCACCAAGATTCACTAAATGCTTCCGCGGGAGGGAGTATTCTTTTCAAGACATACCATGAGGCTTTGAACATTATTGAGACTAAGGCAATGGTTCAAACAAACAATCCATTTGAAGAAAAGGTTCATGTTATCCAAAACACTTCTCAAACACCTTGTGATAACCAATTCCTTAAATATCACCAAGAGATCCTTCAACAAGTCAAACAAGGACAACAAGAAATGACTCAAGAGATAGTTCAAGCCTTTAAGAGCATGACATTGAACAATTCTTCAAATAATGTGAATGCCATCACCAATTCTTGTGTTACTTGTGGAGGCCCCCATTCTTATGAACAATGTGACAAGGTGCAAGGGTATCAAGGGGAATGTTATGCTTATCAAGAGGAACACCGTGAACACTTCAAGCCTAACATCAATCCAAATAATCTTTCTTACAAATCCCAAAATTACCTTACTCCACCCGGCTTCCCACCCCAACCACCCACCCAAATTCCACAAAATCCTCCTCAAATTTTAGCAAGGAATCAAGGGCAAAGACAACCATACCAAGGAAATAACTACAAGGCACCCAATCAATTTCAACCTCAAGCAAATACCTTTTATCCACCAAATCAAGGATTTAACTCCCAACCTTTACCTTTCCAACCTCAAGGTTTTCAAGGTTATGTGCCACAAGAGTTAAACACAATGGATCTTTTGCAAAAGATGAATCAAGAGAATGAAAGGAAATTCCAAGCTATAGACAAGAAAATGAATGACCAATTCAATAAGCTTTTAATGGCGGTAACTCAAAGACCACAAGGGGCTTTACCTTCCAACACACAAACAAACCCTAGGGCCAATGTTAATGCTATTACAACAAGGAGTGGTACAACAACAAAGGATCCTTCACCTCCTAAACATACTATTGTTCAACCCACTTGTGCTCCTACTTGTGATAAGCCTTCTACTTCTACTCCACCTCCTCAAAGTGCTCCTATTCACTCAAACACACCTTCTCAACCACCTCATACCTCTCCTTTACCTTCCACACTTCCCAATGAAGAGGCTAACAAAGACAAATCTTCCACCACAACACCTATTCCACCTACACCAAAACCTACTCTTCCATACCCTTCAAGGTTGAAAAAGGACAAGTTAAAGAACAAAGATGACATACAAGTCTCCAATTTTTTAAGGATGTTCAAGCAACTCAATATCAACATATCCTTTGCGGAAGCTCTTGCTTATATGCCTAAGTTTGCTAAGATGTTCAAGGATTTGCTCTCAAACAAAGAAAAATTGGTTGATTTGCCCAACACATCACTTAATGAAAATTGCTCCGCGGTGTTACTTAAAACCTTACCAACAAAACTTGGAGATCCGGGGCGCTTCTTGATACCTTGTAATTTTCCCGGTGTTGAAAATTGCATGGCTTTGGCGGATTTAGGGGCGAGCATAAATCTCATGCCTTTATTGGTTTGGAAACAACTATCTCTTCCCGAGCTCACTCCCACTAGGATGACTCTTGAACTAGCCAACCGAACCATAGCTCACCCCGTAGGTATAGCGGAAGATGTGTTTGTAGGTGTGGATAAGTTTACCTTTCCGGCCGACTTTGTAGTGGTCGATTATGACATGGATCCTAGAGTGCCTTTGATTGTTGGTAGACCGTTTTTGAGAACGGGTCGTACCTTGATAGATGTGGCGGAAGGAGAATTAATTATGAGAGTAGAGGATGAGAAAGTGGTGTTTAAGTTAGGGAAAGTTTGTGATAGAAAAGAGGTTAAGGAGTCTAGACCTTGTGAGACTATTAACATTGTGGATGTGCTAGATTAAGTGTGTAATGAACACTTTCATGATGCTTGTAAGAAGGCTAGTGATGAGATACCCCATGTTGAAACCGTGGCCTCAATTGCTCCCTCTTTAACACCTTTTGGAGAGAGTGATTTCCTCTTGGAGGAATTTGAGTCCAACTTTCTTGGTGATGATGCTTCTCCCATTAATTGGGAAGAAGATATTCTTACGATCCAAAAGTTGCTCAATGAGGACCCTATTCCTTCTCCTATTCCACAAGAGATTACCATTGAGGAACCTTCCATAGTAAAACCTTCCATAGAGAGTCCACCTCCCATTGAACTTAAGGAACTTCCATCCCACTTAGAATATGCTTTCTTAGAAGGAAAAGACCAATTACCGGTGATTATTGCTAAGGAATTGAAAGAGGATGAGAAGGAGCAACTTATTGAAGTCCTTAAGAAACACAAGAAAGCCTTAGCATGGAAAATATCCGACATAAGGGGAATTGATCCACATTTTTGTACTCACAAAATCCTTATGGAGGACGACTATAAACCCGCCATTCAAAACCAAAGGAGAGTTAACCCAAAAATTCATGAGGTTATTAAGAAGGAAGTGATTAAACTCTTAGATGCGGGTATGATTTACCCCATTTCCGACTCTCCATGGGTTAGCCCGGTTCATTGTGTTCCAAAGAAGGGTGGAATCACCGTGGTGCCCAATGAGAACAATGAGCTTATTCCCACGAGACTTGTAACCGGTTGGAGAGTTTGCATTGAATGTAGAAAACTCAATGAGGCAACTAGGAAAGACCATTTCCCGCTTCCTTTTATGGATCAAATGCTTGAACGCTTAGCGGGAAATGAGTACTATTGTTTTCTTGATGGCTTTTCGGGTTATTTTCAAATACCCATTGACCCTAAGGATCAAGAAAAGACCACATTCACTTGTCCATACGGTACATTTGCTTACAAGAGGATGCCTTTTGGCCTATGTAATGCACCGGGGACGTTTCAAAGGTGCATGATGGCGATTTTTCATGACATGATAGAGCAAACCATGGAGGTTTTTATGGATGACTTTTCCGTATTTGGGAACTCTTTTAGCTCTTGTCTCACCAATCTTGAGAGAATGCTTAAGCGTTGTGAGGAAACACGTTTGGTGCTTAATTGGGAGAAATGTCACTTTATGGTAAAAGAGGGGATTGTTTTAGGACACAAGATATCCAATAAGGGATTAGAAGTTGATCGAGCTAAAATTGATGTGATTGCTAAGCTTCCTCCACCCACCTCGGTTAAAGGTGTGAGGAGTTTCTTAGGTCATGCGGGCTTTTATAGGCGCTTTATACAAGATTTCTCTAAGATAGCTAGACCGATGACTCATCTCTTGGAGAAAGAGGCTCCTTTCATTTTTGATCAAGCTTGTTTAGACTCTTTTGAGACACTTAAGGAAAAATTGACAAAGGCTCCCGTTTTGGTTTCTCCAAATTGGGAATTACCTTTTGAGCTTATGTGTGACGCTAGTGATTATACGGTGGGGGCCGTCTTAGGACAAAGAGTTAATAAGCATTTTCAACCTATACACTATGCGAGTAAAACCATGACCGGTGCACAACTTCATTACACTACCACGGAAAAAGAGTTGCTTGCTATAGTATATGCTTTTGAGAAGTTTAGACCATACCTTGTGCTTTCCAAGACCATAGTGTATACGGATCACTCCGCTCTCAAGTATCTTATGACAAAACAAGATGCTAAGCCTAGGCTTTTGAGATGGGTTTTGTTGCTTCAAGAGTTTAAGATAGAGATTCGTGATAAAAAAGGGGCCGAGAATTTAGCGGCGGATCATTTGAGTAGACTTGAGCATCCTTTTCAAGGAGATTTCCCACATCAAGAAATCAATGAATCCTTTCCACTAGAGGAGCTCATGTCTATCTCTTCCCAAGAGGATGCCACACCTTGGTTTGCGGATATAGCAAACTATCTTGTGGGCAATGTGCTTATTGAGGGTCTTACTTATCAACAAAAGAAAAAGTTTCTTAAGGAAGTTAAGTATTACTTTTGGGATGATCCATATCTTTTTAGGCAATGTGCGGACCAAATCATTAGACGGTGTGTAGATGGGCCCGAGGCATTTAAAATATTAGAGGCATGTCATAAAGGACCTACGGGTGGACATTTTGGGCCTAACTACACCGCCAAGAAAGTCTTTGATTCGGGTTACTATTGGCCTTCCATTTACAAGGATGCTCAAGAGATGGTGAAATATTGTGATGTTTGTCAAAGACAAGGAAAAATAACACAACGTGATGAGATGCCACAAAATTTTATCCAAGAGTGTGAGATATTTGATGTATGGGGAATAGATTTCATGGGACCTTTTCCATCCTCTAAGGGAAACAAGTATATACTTGTGGCGGTGGATTATGTGTCCAAGTGGGTGGAGGCTAAAGCCTTACCTACTAATGATGCTAGAGTGGTTGTAAAGTTCTTGAAACAATTGTTTGCTAGATTTGGTGTACCTCGGGCCATCATAAGTGATCGTGGTACGCACTTTTGTAATGACCAATTCACAAGAGTTATGAAGAAATATGGAGTGAATCATAGACTTTCTACCGCGTATCACCCTCAAACAAATGGTCAAACCGAGGTCACAAATCGTGGTTTAAAGAGAATTTTAGAAAGAACGGTGGGAGAGCATAGAGCTTCTTGGTCGGATAAGCTTGTTGATGCTTTGTGGGCGTTTAGGACAGCTTTTAAGACACCAATTGGTTGTACTCCTTATAGGCTTGTCTATGGAAAAGCGTGCCACCTCCCATTTGAGTTAGAACATAAGGCATCTTGGGCTCTCAAGTGGGCTAACTTTGATTTAAACCAAGCCGGTTCACATAGGAAAGATCAAATCAATGAGATGGATGAGTTGAGAGCCAATGCCTATGAGAATTCTTTGCTTTACAAGGAAAAGACTAAGAAATTGCATGATGCTAAGATCAAGAATCGTGAGTTCAAAGTTGGAGAGCCGGTTCTCCTCTTTAACTCAAGATTGAAGCTTTTTGCGGGCAAGCTTAAGTCGAGATGGTCCGGTCCATTCACTATTGCTCAAGTGTTTCCATATGGAACTCTTGAGTTGTCCCAACCCGATGGTCCAAATTTCAAAGTGAATGGTCACCGTGTTAAACACTACTTTGGGGAGGACATTTCCGTTGAAATGGTCCAAGAGATCCCCATTTTCCCCATGAATTAATTCATTGAGGGACGAGTCGAGCTAGAGACTCATTAACTCAAGCATCGTATAACTAGGTTTAGAGTGTTGTAGGTTAGAAATAAAGGCATAGATTTGGAGATAAGTGTAGGGGAGACCTTCTTTTGTCTTCATGCTTGTTTGTAGGGTTGCTCACTCATCTCATGCTTTGGAGCTTATGGAGGAGGCCCTTGTATCCGGTTCACTTTGTTACTTTAGTGATTTTTCATTGACACCTTGTGCTTAAACATGATTTCACTAATAGTAGTCCTTTCCTTAACTTGGGTTAAGCAAAGTCTATTCATTGTCATAAGTGTAGGGGAAGTTTTTATACTTCCATGCTCTTAAACATTGAGGACAATGTTTAGCTTAAGTGTAGGAGGGTCTTCTATCGAAGTGACCTTACCTAGAACTTGTCATTGTCTTGCATGATAACATGGAAAATTGAATTTTCAACATTTTTCAAATTTTTGATCTACTTTGGCCAACAAAAATATGCATTCATGATTTTTGCATCAATCATTTTTCATTTGCATAACACATTTGCATTATATATATTTCTTCTTCTATTTTTGATCAAAAATATATAAAAAGGAAAAAAAATATAATAAAACATGGTTTTAACAAGTTTAGATTTCTTTGACATATTAGGCCCGCCATGGATATTTTGACTCAACCCGAGTTTGCTTATTTTAGCACTCTCTAGCTAGTATCCTTAACCATGTAGTCCTTCATTGGTCTATTAGGCTAAGCTTCCACCAATTTCATTCTTTGAAATTTTAAATTTGTGGAGAATGGGAAATGATAGAGTTGAAGCAAGTGTAAAAGGGCTAGATAGACTTCATGGCAATTACTTGTGGCTAAACCCTTCTCTTCTCTACCTCTACTTTCTTCGCATGTATATAATTGTTAATAAATAATCAAGTACGGTTTTAATTGGTTTGTAATCTCTTATGCATTTTTGGCTAATCATTCATGGTTGATATGAGTACGTCTTAAGATTCTAAGTTAGCACGTTTTATGTGTACTAGACTTATGTCATGCTCCATATTTAGCGGGTGTTTTTCCTTTCCTTCTTTTCAAATTTCTTTGTGAGGAATAAAGAAAAATAAGAGCGGCTTATGAAAAAAAATGAGTGGCTAGAAAAAAAAAGAAGAAAAAGAAAGAAAAAGAAAAAAAATAATAATGCAAGACTCCCAAGAGGGGCAGTGTGGTGTTAATTATAGTGACTATTGAGTTCCAATATTACCTTGACGGGTTGCGGGGATTCAATAGATTGCTCCAATCCAATATTACCTTGACGGGTTGCGGGGTTGAAGATCCAAAATCTCAAAAAGATGCGGATGTAAATTATTGCGTGAGTTTTATTTTTCTTTCCTTAGCAGTGTGTAGTTACTTATGAAAGCATGACATGAGGATTTTACACATAAGGCGAATGACTTATTACTCTTAATACGGACTTGTATTAATTGTGAGCGGTTTTTCAAGTAATGGATGAGAAGATTACTTAGGATTAAAACCGTGCTTCCTTATTTTTGGATTTTACACTTCTTATATTTCACACTTGAATAATGACAAATTTTCCCACAAGCAATTTGCTCAAATAATAACCGGTTCCACATTTAATTGTCATGAATAAGTTGATGCACTTTTTACTTGTGAATACAATGATCCCATTTATTAGCTTGGTATGGGGAAAGTGAAACTTGAGGGTGATAAATGTTCATGGTATCCAAGCCCTAATCCAAGTCATTGAGTTCTTTATGATTTATTTCCATCAAAACCATTTTAAGAAAAATCAAAAAGATATAGATAGAATTGTATTTTGATTCATTGCATTATTAAAAGTCAAAATCATGCATCATTTAGTTTAGAGTAGTGTAGATGCATCTTATATGGCCAAAGGGGATTAATTAAGAGGGAAATGTAAATTTTTAAACCTTGAAATATAATATTGCATGAGGACATGGCAATGCTCAAGTGTAGGGGAATTTGATATGAGCTTAAACTCATATCCTTTTATCAACAAATAACCCTAAAACATGAAGCAAAATACCCATTTATCTTGTAAAAAGCAGTGTTATGTGGTATGTTGTGTTTGTGTGCACTTGTGTAGGTAAGAAGATACAATTTCAAGCAAACAAGGAAAAATCAAGCTCAAATGGATGAAAAAGACAAAAGAGGATCAAAAGTGACAAGACTTTGAAGTTCAAGGACCTATCTTGACAAGTTATGAAAGTTGAAGGACTAGAAGTGCAAATAATGAAAAGTCAAGATTCAAGTCAAACCTGGTCAACTATCAAGTCAACTCAGTCAAAGGGACATTTTGTACAAGTTATCAAAGTTAAAGGACCAAAAATGACAAAGGAATGAAGATCCTAGCTTGAAATAGGAATCTGCCAAGTATAGGGACCAAATCTGCCAACTTTGGAAAGAAATGCAAGTTTAATCCAAGTGAAAAGATTTCAGCCAATGGGAAGAGAGAAAACACCTCACACGGATTGCCACTTCATCCCATTTAATATCCACTAACTGCCGCCACATTTATTACCATATCTAAACAGTGCAATCCGCAACACATCTTTTCAACCAATAAGAAGGCGCCACGTGTCATCTTCTTTAACAAGAAAAATTTCCAGGATCGGGTTTTTGATTGAAGCCGTTTCATGAGAAGATCAAAACACCAATATTGCTCGTTTTGAAGAGAGGAATTCAATGGTGCAATCCAATTAACAAATCATCCATTAAATCAAGAATCCCCAATTCAGTGTTCATCACCTTCAAGTGCCAAATGCAGAATTTTTCCACGTGGCAAGTTATTACTGGTTCTGACACGTCACCAACTCCAACAAACTCTCAATTCTTGCCTATAAATACCTAGACTAGTCCTCATTTTTCAGTGTAGCTTAAATTTGTAAAAACACATAGTTCTTACTTTCCCTTTCCTTTTCCCTCATTCTACCCTAACTACTCAAGAGTCTGACAAACTCTTGAGTTAGTTAGTTAGTTAGTAGCTTGTAACCACTTTTATAACAGAATTCATTCAATAAATTTCAAATTTCCTATTTCCCGCCAAAAGTGTTCTTATCATTCCAGTTCATTACCTGCTATTGTGTGATCTTATTGTTGCTGTTTGATGTTTGTTATGATCATACATTGATCATAACTGACATTGGTGAAGAATTGTAGCTGTTTGTTCAGAATTCAGTCCATACCATTGTTCTTGAAGATTTGTATGCAGTTTGATTGATTCCAGATGATTGTAGCTGATTTGATGGTTGATACTTGTTGATTACTAGTGATAGGTGGTGGTTATCACTAGGGCAAGAGAGCTCAGCGCTCCTCTTCTTCCCAAAGGATATCTACATTAGGTTTTATAGCTCTTATTTCTGATTCCACTCAAGTGCAATTGCCATGCTTATTTTCCTAGTGTAGAATTTGATGCTGCATGATAAACTTGATAATAGTTGTTGTTTGATTGTACTTTGAGTGTTTTGTAGCTTAATTTTGCATACCTGAATTCTGAGTTGTAGTTTCTGCATAATTACAGTCACTTTTTGGTCTAATAGCTTAATTGAGTTCTAGCCTTGGTAATTACTTGATTTCAGTTTTAATAGCTTTCATTTTGTCCATTGAAACAAGTCTGTTATAGCCTTTGAATCAGTTCAAACCAATGCTCAATAAGTCTTTGTAAAATCGTATTCATAGCAGATAAAGGAGTGTTTGGGAATAGCTTTTAATCAGTTTTCAAGTGTTAAGATTTGGTGTTTAGAAGTTGATTTCCAGTCATTAGGTGTTAACAATTGGTTTTAAGTCATTTACAAGTCAAACATAAAGTCAAAAAGGCAAATGGCAATAGAATAGTTTGGGTTAGTCTTATTTCAGCTTTGGTTTGAAAACTTGCCTTTTTCATTTGCCTAGTATTCATTTAATCCTTAATGAAATTTACTCAAACTTGTTTCCAGACTTAGCTTACATCATAGACTTTTAGACTCTAAGAGGAAATTCTACAGTATTAGCTTATAAGCTAGGAATAAGCTTTTTAGTCCATGACTGAGCATTTGTCATTCTCTGAGACAAAGTACCAACTGTTTTCTCAGTTTTCTTAATCTACTTCACAAAAGTTGTGATTTTCTTTCACAAAAACGTTTAACTAGTGTTGAATATTAAGTTTTGAAGTTTTGAGTTTTTTGCAAAAAGTTGGTCAAACTTGGTCAACATAAGCTCAAAAGAGCTTATTTTAGATTTCTCATTCATTTCTGGATGAAAATGTTTCTAGTTTGATTTCCCCTTCTTTAAATCAAGTGCTTAATCAGTATCATCACAAAAATCAAGTTGTGACTGTTTGGAATAAGCTGTAGCTTATTTTGTGCTTATTAATAAGCACTCTTTTGCTTATTTCTTACTTTTAGCTTAATTCCTTAGATACACGTAGCTAAAATTGGATTAGAAGAGTTTTGCAAGTGGTTTCAGCTTATTTGGTTGAGTAATAAGCTCAAACGAGCTTATTCTTCATTGTGTCCCGTTTTTGTTTAAAAGTTTTTAAAATTTGCACTTTAGTCCTTTCTTTTCTATAAGTGTTTAATCTTTGGCTAATCTTTCTAGAAATTAGGGTTTGCATAGATTTAGTCCCTGGACTTTGAAGTTTGTTACATTTCAGTTGTTAAGTTTGTTGGTTTGTTACTATTTGGTTAGTTAGTTATCAATTTTACAAGTTTGGTCCTTATAGTTAACAGTTTTGCATTTTTAGTCCCTAAAGTTGTTAGAATTTAATTTTCAAGCATTTAATTTTCCTAGAATTTACATTTTCAGTCCTCTTAGTTTTATATTTTGCAATTTTAATTTTGTTTGAATAAAAACTTGGAATTTGCAACTTGTTTTACGTATAAGTAGGTTAATATTTTTCAATTTTAAATAGTGTTGTTTGAATTAGCATAGATTACCAAGCAAGCTTGAACAACCAAGAACAATAATAAATCTGATATTGATTGGACTTTCTATTGGTTAAGAACTGAGAAAACGAACTTGCATTATACCACATTTCAACACCCTATGGGAAATTATTGAATATGGAAACACATTCAATAAGGCTGAAAAGATTGCAGTTGCTATCTTGACAAGATCAACTCAAGGCTCTAATGAAGAGGATCGAAAAGAAAAACCTGAAGATGGTAGAGCTGTCTCAGCTGAGGACATAGCAAAGAGAAGGAATGACATGAAAACCCTAAGCATTCTCAAACTCTCTTTGGGACAAGCCAATCAGCATAAATATAGAAGCTATGAGTCCGCAAAAGATCTTTGGGCAGCCCTTGAAGTTGCTAATGGTGGTAATGCTGATACTGTACAAGAGAAAAAGAAGCAACTCTTGCATGAGTATGCTGTTTTTAAAGCTCAACCCAATGAAAAGCTAAGTGGACTGAGAAGCAGACTTCTTGACATTACAAGCAAGTTGTCCTTTATGGGAACAGTGCTTGGTGATGTTGATATCATCACCACTTTTCTTAAAAGTCTTGGTGATGCATCGAAGATTGAAGCAAGGTCTATAATTTCTAATAATACTCACAAAAGTTCTACTTTTGATGATGTTTACAATAAACTGAGGCTGGTAGAGAATGAAATTCTTTTGGATCAAGGAAGCAAGTCTACCAATGGATATATGGCCTTCTTCTCACATAGTGAAGGTCAATTTGATCAAAATAAGTCATACATGCACCCCGTTACTGGATCACCTTGTGTCAACGCTGGATCAAGCTTTGTCAACGCCTCACATTCAGACGCTGACACATACAATGTTGACTCTCCAAGAGTTAAGCCTGCTGGTTTTGATCTAGATACTGTTTGTGCATACATTGCTTCATTTCCCAATGGTTCAGTGATTACATGTGAGGACCTTGAGCAAATTAGTGATGAGCATTTAGAGGAGATGGACATAAAGTGGAATATGGCTCTTGCAAGCATAAGGGCAAATAGATGGAATCGAAGATTTAAGAAGAAGATGACTTTTAATGCTAAGGACACTGCTGGATTGATAAATCCAAGGTTGAGTGTTATAATTGTCATCGAATGGGACACTTTATGAGAGAATGCAGATCTCCAAGAAGATATGATGCTGGAAAACCCTCAAGCCAAATCATCAAGGCTCAGGATTCCAAAGCTATGGTTGCTATGCAAGACATTGATGGTGTTGGCTGGGATTGGAGTTATTTGGCCAAGGATGAGGAAGAAAACAAAGCTTTGGTTGTAGAAAAGGAAGAAGAAGAGCATGTTCACTATGCTCTCATGGCACACTCTTCATCTTCATCGAACAATGAGGTATATGTTGATGCATATTGTAGTAAGGGTTGTCCTCTGAACACTGAAAAACTTAACAAAGAAGTTTTAAAATTGACAACATATGTAGTTAATGAAAGATGCAAGTTATCTAACTATCAACTTGCTCTTACTCAAACTGAAAAGACTGTAGCTAAGTATAAGAAAATGGAGTTTGACCTAAAAGATCAAATCAACATTTTAACCCATGATTTAAATGCTAGTATTGAGGTTAGAAACATCATGGAGAGAGCCAATGGTGTTTTACAGGCTAAGTTAGATGAGGCTATAAAAAACAAAGATAATGTAGTTCTTAAAATTTAGAGATTTGATAAAGCCTCACAAATACTAGAAAAATGTGTCAGTGAATAAAGGGATTCTAGGGATATGATTGGGATTGGGATGAAAGAGTATGTTGGTGTTCCACCACCTGCTGGGAATTTCTATGGTGTCCTTAGAAAGGACTTGTCTTAGACTGGTATACCAGAACTCCAAGAAGAGGAATTTATTCATCCACCAAGAGTTCTTACCCCTGTAGAGGAATACAAGCAGAAGTTGACTGATTTGGACCAATGGAAGAAAAGCCAACCCTACCTTGTTTTTTACGGGTGGCATGCTTAGTGACAGCCCAAATGAGTCTACACCCATAAAACTGACAAACCCAACCACTGGCAAGACTGTTGACCTTGGCTTAAACGTTGATTGAAAACATAGTATTAAATATGCAGAAATGTATAGAAAACCTAGGTCACCAAAAATCCAAATTAGTGATAATGGGACATGTTTCTTTTCTTCTAGACCTAGAGCTATGTCTAGAAAAGCATGTTACACTTGTGGAAGTTTTTCACATTTAGCTTATAAGTGTGTCAATGCTTCAAAGGTCAATGCTAATAAAAAGTCAAACACTATCAAACCCAAACATTTTGTCCAACAAAGTCCACAAGTTGTTAGACCAGCCCCATTCTTTACTAAAGGGTCTAATACTTATGGACAAAGAACTTTTCAGAAGACCAATACGTGGTCTAAAAGACAGTGGGTTCTTGTAGGAAACCCTAGGTTCAACGCTGATAAGGGTAATTTCAGCGTTGACAAGAACAAATTAAACGCTGACAGGAACGTTGCCAGACCAAATAATGGTAAATATTTGCAACCAAAGGGAAAAGGGTCTAAAGCTTCTTCTAGCTTGACATGGAGACCTAAGCAAGACCAAGACCCTAATTCAGATGGGATTTCTATGACCTGTACCAAATTTCATTATATTTCAAAGTTCATAACAAAACCAATTGGGGTTAACTGGATGTTTAATCCAAAAAGGGATGAACAAGGGGTTGTCGTAAGGACTAAGTCTGTTCTTATTGAACAACCAAATGAATCCAAGTCTGCTTAGACTTGGGTTCCCAAAGAAAACTAATTTGTTTTCTTTATGTGCAAGGCATTCAAAAGCAGATTAATGATTATGGCTATTGGGATAGTGGATGCTCTAGGCACATGATGGGGAAGGAAGATTATCTGACAAATTTTATCCCCATTAAAGATGGTGACAAAGTTTACTTTGGAGGTGGATATGGAACTATCACTGGCAAAGGCACTCTTCTCACCAATAATTTGCGTTTTGAAAACGTGTTTCTGGTAAAAGAACTTGACTATAATTTGTTTAGTGTATCACAAGTGTGTGATAAAAAAATAAGGTTCTTTTTACTGATACTGAATGCTTGGTGTTGAGCAAAGATTTTAAAATACCAGATGAGAAATTCATTGATTATAGAACACCTAGGCATAAGGACATTTATAATGTGAATCTTAATGGAATTAGGATGAATAATAATTTGGCTTGTCTATATGCTAAGGCTTCAGTTGATGAGAGTAATCTTTGGCATAGAAGATTAGGGCACATTAAATTTAAAAATATAAATAGACTTGTGAGACATGTTTAGTTGATGGTTTGCCTGAAAACGCTTTCCACAATGACCACTCTTGTGTTGCATGCCTTAAAGGCAAACAACACAAGGTCTCATTTAAGTCTAAACCAGTGCACTCTAGTTCTAAACCACTTCACTTGCTGTATATGGAATTATTTGGTCCAACTAATATAGAAAGCTTAAATGGTAAATCCTACTGTTTTGTCATCACTGATGATTTTTTCTAGATTTACTTAGACTTCCTTTTTAGCTTTGAAAAGTGACACTACTGATACTTTGATTAACTTTATTACCCAAATTGAAAGAAGTCTGGTAATGAGGTTAAAATGCTTAGAAGTGACAATGGTTGTGAGTTTAGAAATAAGTTATTAGATGACTTTTGTGCCAAGAAAGGGATTACTAGAAAGTTTAGTGTAGCTAGAACCCCACAACAAAATAGGGTTGCTGAGAGAAAGAATAGAACCCTCATAGAAGCAGCCAGGACTATGTTGGCTGATGCTCACTTTCCCATTGCTTTTTGGGATGAGGTTGTGAATACAGCTTGTTATGTTCCGAATAGGGCATTAGTCAACAAGATTCATAACAAAACACCTTATGAGTTACTTTGGGGAAGGAAACCTAATATTGGTTTTCTTAAACCTTTTGGATGTCATGTAGTTGTGTTGGACACTAGTGATGCCTTAGGTAAGTTTAGTGCTAAAGGTGATGAAGGCTACTTCATGGGTTATTCGGTACAGAGTAGAGGATATAGAGTTTACCTTAAGAAAGAAAAACGTATACTTGAAAAAGTACATGTTAGGTTTTTAGTAAGTAAACCTAGTGATCCTGAAAATGGTCCAAATTGGTTATTTGACTTGGAACCTCTTTCTAGGACATTGAATGATATGCATGTTACTAATCCAAACATTGTGAAGGTGACTTCAAATGTTGTGGAAGAACCAGTTGTTGATATTTCAGGTAATCAGGTTGATGAAGAGGTTTGATCACAAGCAGACAAATCAGCACCCATACTTGAGTATGTTACCATTCCCATATGGACAGATGCATTTGCTGCTGCTGGAAAGGAAAAAGGTGGTCCCCAAGTATCACAAGTTGAAAACATGCATGTACCTTCAGGCGCTGACAAAGGAAATTTTGGCGCTGACAAGACAAATTCAGGCGTTGATGGCTCAAACGTTGACAGCTTTGGTTCAGGCGTTGACAGATCTTTTGACCATCTCTTCTCTTCCAATAATTTTGAACAAGGTGAACCTTCAAACAGAAATGGAGAGGTTCATTCAGATGATGATGGAAGAGAGTCTGAAGAGGATATTGGTAACATGGAAGATGAGATTGAGGATAATACAATTATTGAAGGAGGAGTGCTTACTTCTACAATCAAAAATCATCCTCCTTCTATAATTATTGGTGATGTAATGACTCCTGTGCAAACTAGAAGGTCTCATCAGAATCATGGAGGATTTATTGCCAATATTCACAAGAAGGTTGATACCCCTCTTGTTCAAGCATGTTTGTTTGCCTGTTTTCTGTCACAACAGGAACCCAATAAGATTTTTGATGCTCTCAAAGAACCAAGTTGGGTGGAAGCAATGCTGGATGAGCTTCACCAATTTGCTATCCAGGATGTTTGGGAGTTGGTTGATTGTCCTAGACATGTCAGACCTATTGGGACAAGATGGGTTCTTAGAAACAAAAAGGATGAGAGAGGCATTGTGGTCAGAAACAAGGCACGTTTAGTGGCACAAGGATATACAAAAGAAGAAGGGATGGACTATGAGGAGGTCTCTGCACCTGTTGCAAGGATTGAGGCTATAAGGATTTTTCTAGCCTATGCTTCCTACATGGGCTTTACAATCTATCAAATGGATGTGAAGAGTGCTTTTCTTTATGGCACAATTGTAGAGGAGGTTTATGTAATGTAGCCTCCTAGCTTTGAAGATTCAGAACATCTAGACAAGGTGTATAGAGTAAAGAAAGCTATGTATGGACTTCATCAATCCCCAAGAGCATGGTATGGCAAATTGTCCACCTATCTAGTGGAAAATGGATTTAAAAGGGGCATCATAGACCATACCTTGTTTACAAAGAAGACTGGTAAGGATTTCTTACTTGTACAGGTCTATGTGGATGATATCATCTTTGGCTCTTCTAGTCCAAAGATGAGTGAAGACTTTCCAAACTCATGACAAACAAGTTCAAGATGACAGCAATGGGGGAGATGAACTTCTTTCTAGGGTTACAAGTCCAGCAGAAAGAAGATGGTATCTTCATCTCTTAAGATAAATATGTAGTAGAAATATTGAAGAAATTTGGCTTTTCTCCACATGAGAAACGGGCTAGTACTCCTATGGATAGGGAACACCCTTGGGGAAAAGTGGGAGATGGAAAAGAGGTGGATGTCAGGCATTATAGGTCAATTATTGGTTCATTGATGTATCTCACAGCTTCAAGACCTGACATTATGTTTGTTGTGTGTGCATGTGCACGCCATCAAGTGACTCCCAAAGAATGTCATCTTCATGCTGTCAAGAGGATTTTTATGTACCTTAGGTGTTATACAGACCTGGGATTATGGTATCCAAAAGATTCCCTATTGGAGCTTATTGCATATTCAGACAATGATTATGGTGGTGACAAATTTGATAGAAAATTCATAACTGGTGGATGCCAATTTCTTGGGAGTAGATTGATATCTTGGCAATGCAAGAAACAAACAGTGGTGGCCAATTCTAAAACTGAAGCAGAGTATGTTGCCGCAGCTTCTTGTTGTGGGCAAGTCTTATGGATTCAGAACTAGTTGTTGGATTATGGGTATAATTTCATGCATACCAAGATTTTTGTAGACAATAACAGTACTTTATGCATTATTAAAAATACTGTACATCACTTTAAAATAAAGCACATAGAAATTAGACATCATTTTATAAGATATTGTTTTAAAAAAGGTTTAATACAACCAGATAGGGTTGACACAGAAGAAAATGTGTCTGATTTATTAACTAAACCTTTTGATACTGGAAGATTTCAATACTTGATAACAAGTATTAGGATGATCAATCTCACTTAATATGTGTTTTGGGATCTTATTGTAAAAGTATGTACAGGATATGCATTTGTTATTGGTCTTTATACAAAATTAGATTTTCCACTTTATTTGTCTAACGCTGACAAAGGTTATTTTAACGCTGATAAGTGTTAACTTGACATTGTCAGCAACATGTTAGTTTTGTGGTTTTTGATCTAATTATGTAGGAGTTGTTAGCATTGTACCATTGGATACAGAGTTGCTTATGGATTCTTGGAGCATTATTGGAGCATGTTTCAATTTATGGATGATGGTTGGAATATTTATATTCCTATCTTGACATAAATTTTTATTACATGCATATTATTTGGTAACTTATGTATCATAGTTTAAGGGGAGGTTTAGGAACCTTTTAGGACTTTTTAGGTATTCATATAATACTCTTATCACAATTCTAGATTGTGTCCACTAGTGCGTATGAATTAGTTTACTAACTCATGAGGCACTGTAGCATGCAAAGTTGATATACTATGCACGCTGCCAATACTTTTTGGCCTAGAATTGGGAGTGGTCTGTTGGGAGACTTGGGTATGACTTTTATTGGGCTTACCTGGGAATTTACAAAGGATTTTATGAGATAACTTCGCTGTTAAGAACTTTGGTTAGCAAGGGACACTAGAGGACTGTTATGTCTATCTTGCATAAGCAAGTGTGCATGATTGGACAGTGCTTGCCACCCTATAGTAATTTTCAGTTTATAGGTTATCTTCACTAGGATAAATCACTTTGTTAAGGTCCTTTTTCATTTTTATTATTTTTATTTTTGGATGTTGACAGATTTATTTCCAGACGTTGTTATGACCAATTTAGACGTTGAAATGGCTTTTTCCAACGTTGACAAGAATATAGTCGTTGGGCGTTGATGGGTTATTATTTATCGTTGACACTCATTGGGTCCTACCTAGTTGTTATTTTTGACGAAAATTGGGGCCGTAATTTTAGGAGTTGGTAACTTTTATTTAATGAACAAGATATGTTATTTTCTTTTCAATATTTTCATCATTATATTTTGAAAATAACTGTCTCATTTTTTACCAATCAATTGTGCGTACCTCTCCTATAAATTTGGTTCCTTATTTTGTAAATGGGTACTTGCTTATTCTTGTCTAACAAATTTTTATCCTATATTCATCTTTCATAAACTTTCACACAGCTTTCTAAATCAATGGCGACTAATTTTAAACTGAGTGACTTGGTATTGGGATTCAGAAGTCAGCATAACATGGTTGCCTATTTGGAGGCTGATGATGCTATGTTTCCTCAATATACTTAGATGGTGGCATATTTGAATGCATCCCCTTTACGGTATGAACTTTCTCATGCTCCTCTTATTCCTTTCACTCATATTAAACAGTTTTGGAACACTATTAGTTCCTCAACGCTTAATAACGTGACTAGATTAACTACTATTGTCCATGGGCGTCCATGGGTGGTTACTGAAGCCTTGGTTCGCCAGGCTTTGCATCTTAATGATGCAGATGGTATAACCACTCTAACCATTGGAGAGATAGAATAGGGACTTCAAGCTTTGGGGTATCCTTTCCCTGAAGAGGATACTTTAAATAAATATAATAAACAGGAATTTCCCCCTGCTTGGAAGTACTTAATACATGTCATCCTTCAATGTTTAAGTCCTAAATGTACTGCACATAATGAATTAACAGGTCTATTGGTAGTGCCATTGTGTGTATTGCAAATGGGCAAAAGTATGATTTTTCTAAACTGATTTTTGATGGCATGTGTAAAAACAAGGGTAGCAAGATGACTCTGGCTTACCCAAGATTTTTACAAATGATTTTTGATGAGTAAAGGTATTGCACAAGGGATCATGATGATTTTTATGCAATCCCTGTGCAAAAAAAAGCTATTTTTAGTAAGATGAATTCACCCCCTCACAGAGACTTACCCCTTACCCAAGCCATGCTTGCTGTTATTGCAGCAGCACAACCTCAACCTGAGCCACAACCATAACTTGACCCTTAACTGAACCATCACCTTCACCTCAACATATGGAACTTTACCAAGATCCCTTCAACGCTGACACGTTAAATGTTAGCATTGATACTTCAAATACAAACGTTGACACCTTTCTAAAAGAGACCCAAAAACCCCTTAACCTTCAAACTACTACTCAATCCACATCATCTTCTTCACCCCCAGACTATAGGATGGAAATACGCCAAAGGACAATTGGAGTGTTCTCCTCTGGTGGTCCTAGCCATGTTGTAGAGAAAACCACCACCACAAGTGTGGTTGGTGATATGGGTGAGGCTAGGACTATTGGTACTCGCTTAGATACAGGCCAAGCCAGTCCTAACATCATTAAGACCTCATCCATGCCCCATGACTCTGTTTTGGGAGGTCAAATCCCCATTCTAGAGGAGAGCAGATTGGAACCATATACAATGTTGGAATTGACGGCTGTCTGCATTAGCTTGCAAAAGCAAAATGCAGACCTGGTACATACTGTTACTACATAAGGCCTTGAACTCAAGAAATTGAGGGAAAAGATTGTTCTTTTAGAAGGTGCTAACAATAGGCGTGGTATGGAGGATTTTTCCAAAGGGGAGGATGAGCAGATATATGTGAGTGACAAAGGCTCACATGATGGAGAATCTTTGGGTGTGGCTGAAGCTCTTACAGATTTGAAGAAGCAATCAGGTTTTGATGTCTCTTTGGTTACTCCTACAAATTTGAGTTTGTCTTTTATAGAAATGATGGAGCAGTTCACAAGAAACACTGACAAGAGTAAGTTGGGCGTTGACACACATGTTTTGGACGTTGATAAACCTGCAGATATGGTTGTTGTATTCCAGTCATCAGCTATCATCAAGGAAGTGTCTTCACAGGTAACATCATCATCTTGACCCATCATTGATGCATTAGATAGGGGTAAAGGAATTATGGTAGAAACAGAGGTTCCCAAGGATGCAACACAAGTAAAGTTTGATTCAATGTTGGCTGCACAAATTATGGAACAAGAAAGGAAGAAGGTTGTTGAGTCACCTTTTGTGGTTACTTCTGAGGAGCAAGAAGGAAGTAATGATGAAAGCACAGATTCAAGTGTTATGATAATTGAAGAACCAGAAAGACTTGAATATGGTGATGTGTTGGCAAGGGAGAAACTTGTAGAATTAAAGATGAAGGTGGATTATCATATGCCAGAAGTTGCCCAGATGTACTTTGCTTGGGAATATAAGATCATGGAGAATCTAGATATGTCTTTATCAAATCAAATTTGGGGATTGGAGATTCTTCTCAGGATTCAAAAGGATTGCTAGGTAATCCTAAATTATAAGGCCATCAAGGTTTTCTCCCAATCTAAGAGGAAAAAGAAGGGAGCTTTATTATATGTTGCTTAGATGTCATCAAGGAGGTTGGACTTTTTCAGAAGTTGCAGGAATTATCCTTTGATGAATTGGAATATAAGGCTTATCCTATTTGGGCAAGAGTGCAAGAGATGAACACTATCAGACTTCTTTCAAATGAAAGGAAAGATGAACTTGTAGAGGAGATGGAGATTCAAATGGCTATAATTGTACCAAGACCATTAAAGAAGGGAGTTCAACTTGAGTTTCCTTCAAATTTGAATATAGTGAATCCTAGTTAAGCTGTTATTAGAAAGAGTATTAAGCTCTCACCCATGGAAGCTTCAGATATGGTAAATGTATTACCTCATGATTCCAGAAACCCTATCATTAGTAATGAGGAAGATACAAGTGGGTTTTGGATGATTGGTAGATATGGGAAAGAGGTACACACTTTTACTACTCTTATGTCTTTGTTTGCAAGTATGGATAGGGAAGACTTGGCAGACCTTTGGAGGTTACTGCAGGCCAAGTATGAGACTGAAGCACCTACTTCAGTCAATGGAATAAAGCTTTGGTCAAAATTCAAGAGAATGTGTGCACCAGAAGAAGAAGATCTAGTTTGGAAGGATCTTGAGGATGATATCAGTGGACTTCAATGGCATCTATATTCAGCAGCTGGTGTGTATCATTTGAGTTCTACAAAGTTTTCTGAGTATCTTCTTGTGGATGCTGAGTATCCAATGTCCAAAGAAGTTTTGGAAAAGATGAAGACAACACAGCTGGAAATTGACTACTCAAGTGACGTGGCCAAAGATTTGATTAGATATGTTTATTTCCAATTTGATAAGATTTATAAGAATCATCCTAGTTCTTAGTTTTTATTCAGAAACTTGATTACTAGTGTAGATATCAAGTTTAGGGGAGGATTGTTGGGAATAAAATGTAGTCAATACACTTGGACGCTGACAAGAGCAATCTGGACGTTGATAAGAAGAAATCAAGCATTGACAGGACAAGCGTTGACAGGAAGAAGTCAAGCGTTGATAAGAAGAAGTCAAGCACTGATAGAAGACTTAGTTTACACGTATTATGTTTCTAGTAATGATTTGATTGACAATGTATTTCTTATGTTTATCTTTACCTAAAAAAGCTGATACGTAGACTCTTGTACAAGGCTCCTTAATCTATAAAAAGAGGACTTTAGGTTTAAGTTTGATATACGTTTTACACTTTCATTGTAACATCCCATTTTGATAAATGGAATGTCACGCGTAATTATGGCGTGTCATCAAAGCATACAAGGATAAATGCCTAAAACATTACATGACCATAGGGAAAACCGGAATCAAACATCGGTTCCCAAACATAAGCCCAAAACATAAATAAAGTAAATGAACAAAAAGGAAGACTAGACAAGCATAAATATGAAGGAAAGAGGAGAAGGAATCTAAGGTAGCTCCCATCCTATGCGTGTCCTCCAAATGCTCCAGTTAGTCCTTGAGTACCTGCCGTTTTGGGACATGGAAAGAAAAGTAACGGCTGAGCAAAACGCTCAGTGAACGGATATAGACATAATATAAATGACTAAAACATAATAAAGACTTAATAGCAGCGGAAATGTATAAGACCTGGAAACCTGGAACATGTTCATAAAACTGGTTTTATAGTTTGAAAAGCCTTATGTTTATCTTATGAAAACTGTTTAACATATTTTACCATTAGCCAATATAGGTCATGAAAATCCTTCGTGTATGAATACTTGGAGGGGTGACCTCATCATGCAAATTAGAGGGGCTGCCTCTAATTTAATATACTTGTTTGGGTAGGAGGGATCAGCTCCTTGTGAAGGATGCAAGGCACACACCACATTCACCATGAAATCCTGACTAAAAACATGTAACTAGGATGCACCCATACGCCCCACATGATAAATATAATAATATGGCCAAAAGCTAAAGGGACGCCACGGGCAATCACTCCGCCGTGGTGAAGTCATAACATCAGTGCCTCTAATGTTATGGTTATGGTACCTCCATAACTAGGTGAAACTGGTCATGCATGTATATGGCTATAGGTATTCTAATTAAACATAAGCAATTCAAAAACATATAAAACATATACTGAGGAAAACAGTTGGCTGCATACGAGAAATCCTAATAAGGAAAGAATGTCCATACTGAAAGGACGGGAATTAGTACCTTCTGTCCAGTGAACGAAGAAGATGAACTGAGAGGAATCCTACTTCCGTATCACTAATGCTACATAAACACATACATGAATAAGTATCTGCTTACTAAATACGTAACTGGTTTTATGTCATGTCTTAGCCTATTTTATATGTCCATATCATGATTTACTGTTTAAAGCCTTAAACTGTGTTTATCTTATATTTTGTTTACTTCGATTAAGTATTTCTGGTATTTCATGTATTATTATACTTACTGTGTAATAATAAGTAACTTTCTAAAAATAGCAGGTTTCCTAAAATAGAAAGTTACCAAAAATAGAAAGTTTCCAAAAATAGAATGTTTCCAAAAATAGAAAGTTTCCAAAAATAGAAAGTTTCCAAAGATAGAATTACTTCTTAAAATAGATAAGTTTCTAAAAATAGAAAGTTTCCATAAATAGATCAGTAGCCTTAATTAAATAAGTTTCCATAAATAGATTAACTGTCTAAAATAAATAAGTTTCTAAAAATAGAAAGTTTCCATAAATAGATTAGCTGCCTTATGATTGTTGTAGAAATACGTCTTTTAGGAAAAAGAACGTAAATAGGGTAAGCGTGCACGACGATTTAGGAAAACCGTGTGTGAATGACCCTAAAAGTGAGTTCGTTCTCGAGGAGGTATGGTGTTGTGAATTAACTTGTAGTTGTTTGAGATTAATATTGAGAAGAATGGGGATGAGAAGATGAAAGACGGATACGTTAAAATTAAACTACGACGAAAACGTAAAGCCGTAGAAAAACCACAAAAATTAAAAAATTATTAAAACCAAAAACAAAATATCAAGAAAAGATTAAAAAGACTAAAACAAGTCAATAATAATATAAATAAAGATAAAAATCCAACAAAGATATTTTAAAACCTTTTATTAATTAAATAATTAATTTTAAATGCTAATTAAAGCCCTAAAATTAAATTTAACTAATTCAAATGTCTAAAATATGATTTTATTGAATAATCACTTAACTTATATTATTAGAAGACTAAAAAGTAATTTTCTAAAAATTAAAACCTATTAAAACTCTAAAAATGATTAAAAATGATTAAAACCTAATTAAACTTAAAATAATTATAAAAATAAATCTAAAAGTTATAAAAATATTCTAAAAATGGAAAAGGTCCTAATTTATGATAAAGAACCTAAGAAAAATGAAAAAGAAAGAAAAATGAAATTTTGAAAAATTAATAATAAAATATTATTAAAATAATACTAAAAAATAAAAGTTTCTAAAATTTGAAATAAAAAATTTCTAAAAATCCTAAATAATATAACTAAGAGAAAAACACAAATTAGAGCTTCTAAACCTTTTTTAATAATTTTATAAAAATCTTTAAAGTTTATAAAAAACCTTAAAATATTATAAAATTAAAAATAAATGTTTTTGAAACCAAAATAAGATGTAAACCTCAAAAATATATTTTAAAACCTAAAAACTATTTTTCTTGAAATAAAAACTCTTTTTGGTATTTTTTATTGATTTAATAAGAAACGTCTATTAAATAAATTCTAGAAAATAATAGAATAAAAGGAAAAATAAGAAAATTAGCTAGAAAAGTCTGTAATGCTATAATGGTCCTAGGAAAATAAAATAAGCCAAAAATGAAGAGTAAATAAGCTGGAAAATGCAAAAATAAGCCACGGCTTATTAAATAAGCTAGAAACCAAAATGACCTTAAGTAATAAACCTTTCACGTTTATACACAAGATAAATGCTAGCACACTGGTAAGAGCCTTGAACCCTCCAACGAGAGGTCAGGGGTTCGAAGCCAGGCTAGTGGATTTTTTGCTATTTATTTTTTTTTATTATTTTTTATCTTTTCAAACCAAACTGACAACACTCAAATGCTTAGAAACCAACTTCAATTCCCTTTTTATGCAAGGATTAACCAAATTCAAGATCAAAATTCGTCCAGTTGTGCTTGAATACTGATTAGCAAGTGTGAGTGCACACTTGTGCTTACTTGATGTCAAGAGGACTTGACTAGAGCTTATTATGGTGTTGGATTTGTTGGACAGGGGCACCCTTGTGCTCATAGAAGCACAAGGAGTCAAGTAAAATCAAAAACAGGCACTTAGCAGGCAATTCAAGCAAAACAAATGCACATCCAAACCAATGCAAGTCTCTGAGATGTTTAGACAGGTCTGGTGGACTGATTAGCAAATTTTATGCACCCTAGGGAGTTTTAGATGACCAGATTTTGCATACACACTCTCCACTTGATACTCAAACAATATCAGACATTAAATCATACAATCACTCAGAGACTTTCAAAAATCAAATGCCCAAAGTGCATGAAAATACAATCAGAATAGTGATATGCAGTTTTCTAGCTAACTTATCCTATCAAAACTCACAACTTGCTTCTACACTTGACCAAATCTTTTCTAAACTAACTAACTACTTACTATTAACCTATCTTAACCCTTAACCAATTACTTTAACACCTTTTAACAGCTTGAATCAAATTATCTCCCCTGCTAAAACCCTTTGCCAAACACTACTTTAAAAACTTGTAAACCAAAATTATCAAACCAAAACCTTATAATCTTGCTCAAACTTGACCCAACTAGCATCAATCATGCATAATGACTCAAATGAACACAGATCAATTACCTTAAACACACAGAAATAACAAATCAAACAAAATCACTTAAAGCTACACTTTCTGATATTTTCCAAGAGGGAAAAGGATTTTTACCTCAGGTCCTTACATCCAAGGACCTAGTGGTAGCTTACCACCTCCTTATGCACCCGGGTGCATGCAGAACACAAATCAACAATCTTCAAAACCTGTTATGACAAAACAAAGGAAGAACAACAAGCAATAATATATTATTACTGATTTTTTTCTTTCCTTTTTAAAACCTACCAAAAACTTTCCAAACCTTCTTAAAACGTATCAAAAACTCTATATCATTAATTACCACAGATTTCTTAACATCAAAAATCCTTAGAACAAACTTTACCAAAATTACTCAAATTTTCAAAACCTTGAAAATATCTTTGAAACACAAATACTTCACCAAATTAAAAACTTGGAACTCAGAATCCCTTCACCAAATAACACCAACTTTAACAAAAATAAAAAAGGAATTAACTTGCTTTTCAAATAAAACCAACTTTTATTTCAACTTAAAAGGAATTACAATATTTGGGAGGAAAACTGGAACAAGGGCTTCACACATTCTGTGAGCTCCTTATATAGAGACCTAAGAAGGATCTAGAATCCAAAAAACTAAACCCTAATACATGAAAAAAATCCCTAATATGCCCTTGGACGTTTTTGGTGTGAATTGTCCTTTCTTGATCTCCACTGTTCATTTTTGCTTTGAGAGTAAGCCTTTCATCTTGGACGTTCATTGTGGACACGTATCAAGCCTTGGAGCCAAAGGAATTTTCTGATTGGTGGATGGGGAATTGGGGGTTTGGTACACACGCGTGGGATTGGGTATTGGGTGTGTGGGATTAGTTCCTGCGTGTGTGAATCACACGTGGGTGAGTTTAATTGGGTTTTACCCAAGGTTAAGTGAGGGTAAATTCTGGGCTGTAAGAACGATGAATAGTAACTATTTAGATCCGAAAATGGGGGAAATAAAAGTGTTAAGCGGGGTTTTTGGTTTAAATGTTTCAGGTTGGCACATTTGGTCCTTGTTGTTTGAGATTTTTGGCATTTCATGTTTTCAAGCCCTAAAAACGAGTTTGCCTTGTTAATATCTTCCATGACTTGTCACTTTTGGCACAAAGCTTTCCAAAACTCTTTCAAAGGATTAATTTTGCCATTTCTTGATTTTTAAAGGGCTGATCTTGGACTTCTTTGATCTTCAAAGGTCTTCAACATAACTTTGACTTCATGAGGGACCATAATTGGCAATTTGAATTTGTTGAGGGACTATTCTTGCCATTTCTTCAAAGTTGAAGGACCTTTTTGCAATTTTGACAAACTTAAGGGACCAAACTTGTAATTATTAATATACAAGGGTTTTAAGTGTTATTTCTTCATTCTTGGAGGATCAATCTTGTTTTGTCTTCAAGTCTTCAAGGGTATTTGTTGAACTTTTCATGATTAGGGCCCGGTTCATTGTACGGCTTCGTTTCTCGTGTTCGTTTTTCCTTGTATCTTGTGATCTTTTGTCTTTTTCACGATATCCATACCTAAAACACACAAGTAAACAAACACAAGCATATATATGGTATTTTATGACATTTTAATGCATTTAAAGCCCGAAAAGAACGATGAGATCATGTATAAATGCCATCTCATCACTCCCCCATACTAAGCCATTGCCGTGCCCTCACGCAATGCTAGAATAAAGTATCTAAGCATCACCAAAGTTCAATTTTATTAACCTTTATTGAAGAGTAAAAGACTTGCAACATACTACGAGATTGTGTAAAGACATAATGTATGATTTTCATCACCAAAATGTGACTTTTAGGGTCTAAGAATAGAAACAAGTTAATGTCCCTTAGAGTAAACTTCGTCATCCTTGATTGTCATACATTCCATGCTAAGTGCAAAAACAAGATCATTGTTGGTACAAGTCACAATGCTAACACTACTCATACGTTCAAATTGTGTAATACTTTTTCTCCCCGCAATCCTAGTTATTATAAAAGGAAATGGGTTACTAGCATTTTTTATCTATTTGTCATGGATCACAAGTGATTCATATTGACTTATTTAAGTAGTTATTAGTCCGAAAGTAAAGTAGCACGATTTGATCAATAGTTAGCCGAAGGACAAAATCTTTTAAAACGGCTTCTCGTGTATCTCCTTAAGTTCATATCTTGGCATAACTCGTTTCACGATTTGAGACCTTTCTCGGACCGATATTTGGCATGTACTTCATACTTCAAATCTTGGGAAGACGTTCTTGAAATTATGGTCTTCTCTTCATATATTTGGAATTTCTTCACTTGACGTTTTTGAGAGATTCTTCATATAGGACCACGACTTCATCATTTTTCTTCAATCTTTACTTTGGATTTTGATATACAACGATCCGCCTCCTTTTCGGACTTGGATATATTTATCCTCATACCTTGTTAGGGTCTTTTTGGATAGACTTTCTCCATTCTTTAGGGGAGTAATAGCTTCTCGTCGTGTGTCTCGATCCTTCATATTGATTTTGGAATAATGATACTTCACATCATCTTTGGATCTTTAGCAAAAATAGAGCTCCTCATGCCTTGTTAGGGCCTTTTTGGATGATCGCCAATCTTCGCGTCCCGCTTCAATAAGTTATGCCTTGGCTATGAACTCTATTCAACCCCGAGCAACTTTTAAACGATCTTGCGCTAGAGGCTAAGTAACTTTTCAAATCGTACGACCTTACTTATTGCAATTATGATTTATTCCTAATGCATTGATCTTATGGGAAGAAAAAGCCACAATTAAAAACATATGAGTTTTTGAAAGAACACTTTCATGTTCTACGTTTAGCATGATCACTTGTCTAACTCTATCATTTCTAGTTCTTCACTATATAAAGACCTCTAATTAAAGAGACTCGTGAATACTTAGCCGTGCAAGTCAAAATTAAGCCAAATTTGGATTAGCTTTCATTAAGACTATATCAAATCAAAGTTTTGGGTTTTCAAGCCACCTATAGGATCTTGCACTTTCTTGGACTTTTTCAAGTTTAGAGAATGCGTTTTAAAGTTCCCTTGATAAGTGACTTTCTAGAATCAATTATAGCAACTTGCGAAAAGTTCTTGTTCTTAACCCGAATGAATTAAGACTTTCGCGTTTTAAAGCTCCCTATATAAAAGTCTAGCAAAACTTGAATTGAGCGGGTTAAGGAATGTAAATGGCTCCAAATGCCCATCAAGTCAAAAATTAACTCTTATTCTACCCATCGGAAAATATACATTCGTGTCTTAAAAACACTTATGAAAAACTAAGAAAAATTTTAAAATTTGGCCATTTTTAGCCTTATTAGCAAAACAAAACATTGAAAATTGGAAAACGTGAGGGCGTAGCAAAGCAAGTATCTATTCACCCCCCCATACTAAAAGTAAACATTGTCCTCAATGTTTCGAGTCTAAAGGTGGAGCACCCCCATACTAGAGACGAAGAATCGAATGCTTAGGATCTAGCATGGAAAGGGTGATCAACAATATATCTAAAGCCGTTTATTAATTATGCTAAAAGATAATTGTTAGAACAATAAAGGATATGTCATGGAATCGTGAAAAACTTCTTCAAACGAACGATGGAGGCTCACGTAAACGAACACGAGAGTCTTCAATCGTAGATGATGATGATGATCTAGATAACACAATCACAAACAACCACGAGACAACGAGTTGGAAGGGTACAAGTCCCCTTATTAGTGAACATAAAGCATAAAGATAAGCATGGGATCTCCCCCACGAGGCACCTCGTTTTTGATTACCGAGTCATGAGCTCGACTCGATCCCCTCAAAATGTGAACATTTAGGGAAATCATGGTGTGGTCAAAGGGGCTTACATGATAAACAAGGCCCAAAAAGCAACCGGTATAAAGGACTAAGTCCTTAAGTGATGCAAAATACCGGGGTCGAAGATGGCGTTCTCGTTTCCATTGGAAAAACAAATTAACGCCACTTCAACATGTGCTATAAACTCAAAGAGTTTGAAGAAAATAGATGAGAAGTAGAAGGGTGAGACAATTGGTAAGACAAACGTTTGAGCTACTCGAGGTAGACTCGCACCAAGCAAATAGATATAGTTTCCATTTATTGCATCGGTGGAAGACCGAGATTTCCCTTTACATGAAATTCCGGGATCGAATATCTCGTCCTCGGTGGACAAGGATGAGGGAACATAAGGGGCTTCCCCCATACTAGAACCACACAAAACATCGTCAAAAGGAGTAGACGAGTTTGTAGCACTCAAATCACGCGGTGATGACGTAGTTAGATTTGTAGAAAAATCAATTAAATCACATTTAAGATCATTTCCTTTTTTATCTTTTAAACTCTCCTTATGAAAACCCTTTTTGATTATGTCGAAAATATTCGGTGTTTCTAAGACGATGTTAGTCACACTAAAAATTCTCACATTTTGAAACCGTTTTGGTTTTTGTGGTGGCAAGTTCTCAAAACGTTTATCGACGAAGAAAACCTCCCCATCGGGGCCAACATATTCATCATCCGAAAGATCTTCCGTAGAAACCGGCAATTTATCAATACTTTTCAAGAATGATTGTTCGAGATGAGGCGAAGGATTTTTCGATTCAAGTATTGATGGTTTCTTCTTTGTAGGATTAGCACTCATAACCTCCACCGGCGGAGGAAATGGTAAATTGTTTTTGGAGACATTCCCTAAAACTCTTGGTGAAAATTCTTTGCAAACGACATTGGTCGAGTCACCATGGTTTAAAGTTGCAATAGAATATACATGAGAAAGATTGGAGTTTTGTGTTGCATTGATGACAAGTTCTTCTTCATTGAAACGAAGGGTGATTTTTCGAGCATGAACATCGATAAGTGCTCTTGATGTATACAAAAATGAACGACCCAAAATGAGAGGAACTTTTCGATCGATAGGAATGTCTACAACGATAAAGTCAACGGGATAGTAAAACTTTCCGACTTTAACGAAAACGTCCTCGGCTACTCCACATGCCATGATCGTAGAATGATCGGCCATCTCGATGGACATGTTCGAAGGAGTAAGAGCCGGAAGCGAAAGCGATTTGAAAATCTCGAGAGGCATTAAATTAATACAAGCGCCAAGATCGGCCAAGGCGTAGCATTCCTCCATATCTTGTATAGCACATGGAATCAAAAATTTACCGGGATCACCGACTTTTTGTGGTATGCGGCTTAGAAAAACCGATGAACAACTAGACGTTTGTTGTAACTTTTCTTTGTTGTTTAGCATACTTTTGAAGTTTGCGGCGAATCGAGGCATCATGATTAAAGCATCGGCAAAACTTATGTTAAAATGCAAATCACGAAACATTTTCATAAATAGCTCAAATTGATAATTGTTCCTTTCTTGTGCTTTTTCTTTGTTTCGTCTCGAAGGGTAAGGTAAAGGTGGTGTGGGTTGGTCATTAGGCAATGGCCTTGGAATCTCGGGTTCCATATTTGGTATTGGTTCAACCGTAGGTGTGGTTTGAGCGGTACTTCGTGGGATTGTAATATGCTCCTTTTCGACCACGACCTCGGGTTCTTTCTCGATTTCCTTCTCCGTAGAAGTACTTGGACGAGAGATTGGTTCCTTGAAAGTTTTACCACTTCGTGTAGCAACAACCTTCAATTCTCCCCTCGGGTTGTTAATGGTATCACTAGGAAGACCACCCGAAGAAGAGGGCTTACACATGATAGCTTCAAACATCTTAGCCATTCGGTCCTCAAATTTTGATTGCCTAGCATCCGCTTTCAATAATTCTTGCTTAATCTCATGTTGTCCTAATTCCATCTTTTGTTGGTTTTGTTGAAGACGTTGGACATTTCCTTCCATTTTGTTTGCATGAGTTTTTAGTTCATTAGCAAGTTCATTTTTAAGCTCGTTTTTCAACTCGGACCTTAAGCTAATCATCTCACGTTGCATATTATCAAATTTAGCATCATTTGCTTTTGCATAATCCAAAAATTCTCCTTGCAAATTTTTCGTGTGAGCATTTTGAAAACCTTGTGTAGTGTTTTGAAAATCACGGTTTTGGTTTTGATTAGAGATTTGTCCATTCCCACTTTGATAATTCCCTTTGTTGTAATTGCGTGTGTTGCCTTGGTAATTACCTTGGTTGTTGTTTCGATAATTATTAGCATTTTGGTTTGGTGGAGCTTGATTTTGGCGGGAACCTTGGCCGTTTTGGTTGTAAGTTCCCGTTGCTACATAAGCACTCGAAGTGTTACCATCCGCGGTAATGCACTCGGAAAGATCATGAGCTCCTCCACACGATAAACAACTCTTAGCAACCGCTTTAACCGAAGCGGAATTGGAAGCTTCTTGAGCCTTCCAATGGGACATTAGATTAGCAAATCTATCAAAAAACCGATTTTCCTCATTAGCTTCATCATGTAAGGCGTTAATGCTACGAGATGATTGTGACGAAGATGACGAACCCATATTGGCAACACTCGGTGTGTTACGAGGGCTATAAACCTTAGATCGATTTTCAATGATTTGTAAAGCCTCATTTGTCGTCTTGCACAAAAAATTACCACCCGCGGCGGCATTCAAATAATCTCGTTCATGATCATTAAGCCCATTATAAAATGTATCAATTTGATGCAATTCCGAAAAATCATGGTGAGGACATTCATGTAACATCTCTTTAAATCGTTCCCATGCCATTGAAAAACTTTCATTGTTACGTTGCACAAATCGTGAAATCTCATTTTTTAAGTGTGTTGTTTTCGATGGCGGAAAAAACTTGTTTAGAAACTTAGAAACGAGATCGGCCCATGTCAAAATCGAATTTGGCGGTTCTTTCTCGAGCCAAATTTTTGCGGGTCCATCCAACGAATATGGACAACATCATCTTAATGGCGTCATGCGGAACATCTTTGAATTTGCTAGTGGCGGTGAGACGGTTGAAATTTCTAATATGGTAATGCGGGTTGTCTTTCTCGTGACCTCGAAACTTGTTTGCTTGCAACATCGACATTAAACCCGTCTTAATCTCGAAATTCTCCGCAAGGATGGCGGGAATAACAATTGCCTCTCCAAAACCCTCGGTGGGTGCTTGTAGCAACTCCATCATAGTACGATTAGCCATTACGACTTCTTGTTCTATAATAGGTTCAACAATTGGAGGTTCTTCAACAATCAACGATCCTTGATTTGCTTGCTTTTGTAGTCGTTTACGAGCTCGTTTTGCTTGATTACGAGTGATCATAAACTTCACGAAGAATGGGAGGTGAGCAAAGAAGATTCTTTTTGGTTGTTTTGTGAATTTTCAATTTTTTTGTGTTTTTGATGATATTTAATTTTTTTTGGATTTTGGTGTATCTTCGTAGACAACAATCTACAAAATCTCTCCTCGAATCAAACTCTTGATTAAAGAAGCCTCAAAGGAATGAAAACGATCACGTGGAGTGAACGCCTTCGAATGACTTTAGAACTTTGGTGAAAACCAAATTGTTCACGAGGGTTTAATCACAAAGAAAACCAAGCAAATATAGTATACGTATTAATACTTTGGGCGGCAAAACCCTCGATTAGCTTTCAATCTCAAAATACTCACAAGCAAGCGGGGAAACGAGGCGGCGCGAAGCACTTAAGAGCCTTTTTCCTTAGGGTATATTTTATAATACCCGCCTTATACCCACCTTATAGTTTGTATCTTTCAAAATCGAGCTTCACGAAAGTATTTATCTATTTTTGCCTTTTCTTTTTGTTTGAGATTCGAATACAATAATTAGGAGATCAAATCCCAATTAAGGTTGTGTTTTCACACTTTTGGAGATATTGTATTTTGGTTGTGATACTTAATACAATATATTAATAATATTTGTACAAGAAAAACCAAGAAAACCGATAATACGTGTTAAGGGAGTTCCACTTAACACAAATATTATTATGGATAATATCAAAAACAAAATTTTCCAAATTAAATCACGACACACCTCCCCGGCAGCGGCGCCAAAAATTGATTGCGGTAAAATACGACTCTTGTTTAGGAAAACAAAAGAACGTATATGAGCGGTAAGTATCGAGTGATGATTTTAGGAAAAATCAACACAAATGACCCAATCACTTAAAAGATTAAAACAAGTCAATAATAATATAAATAAAGATAAAAATCCAACAAAGATATTTTAAAACCTTTTATTAATTAAATATTTAATTTTAAATATTAATTAAAGCCTTAAAATTAAATTTAACTAATTCAAATGTCTAAAATATGATTTTATTGAATAATCACTTAACTTATATTATTAGAAGACTAAAAAGTAATTTTCTAAAAATTAAAACCTATTAAAACTCTAAAAATGATTAAAAATGATTAAAACCTAATTAAACTTAAAATAATTATAAAAATAAATCTAAAAGTTATAAAAATATTCTAAAAATGGAAAAGGTCCTAATTTATGATAAAGAACCTAAGAAAAATGAAAAAGAAAGAAAAATGAAATTTTGAAAAATTAATAATAAAATATTATTAAAATAATACTAAAAAATAAAAGTTTCTAAAATTTGAAATAAAAAATTTCTAAAAATCCTAAATAATATAACTAAGAGAAAAACACAAATTAGAGCTTCTAAACCTTTTTTAATAATTTTATAAAAATCTTTAAAGTTTATAAAAAACCTTAAAATATTATAAAATTAAAAATAAATGTTTTTGAAACCAAAATAAGATGTAAACCTCAAAAATATATTTTAAAACCTAAAAACTATTTTTCCTGAAATAAAAACTCTTTTTGGTATTTTTTATTGATTTAATAAGAAACGTCTATTAAATAAATTCTAGAAAATAATAGAATAAAAGGAAAAATAAGAAAATTAGCTAGAAAAGTCTGTAATGCTATAATGGTCCTAGGAAAATAAAATAAGCCAAAAATGAAGAGTAAATAAGCTGGAAAATGCAAAAATAAGCCACGGCTTATTAAATAAGCTAGAAACCAAAATGACCTTAAGTAATAAACCTTTCACGTTTATACACAAGATAAATGCTAGCACACTGGTAAGAGCCTTGAACCCTCCAACGAGAGGTCAGGGGTTCGAAGCCAGGCTAGTGGATTTTTTGCTATTTATTTTTTTTTTTTTTTATCTTTTCAAACCAAACTGACAACACTCAAATGCTTAGAAACCAACTTCAATTCCCTTTTTATGCAAGGATTAACCAAATTCAAGATCAAAATTCGTCCAGTTATGCTTGAATACTGATTAGCAAGTGTGAGTGCACACTTGTGCTTACTTGATGTCAAGAGGACTTGACTAGAGCTTATTATGGTGTTGGATTTGTTGGACAGGGGCACCCTTGTGCTCATAGAAGCACAAGGAGTCAAGTAAAATCAAAAACAGGCACTTAGCAGGCAATTCAAGCAAAACAAATGCACATCCAAACCAATGCAAGTCTCTGAGATGTTTAGACAGGTCTGGTGGACTGATTAGCAAATTTTATGCACCCTAGGGAGTTTTAGATGACCAGATTTTGCATACACACTCTCCACTTGATACTCAAACAATATCAGACATTAAATCATACAATCACTCACAGACTTTCAAAAATCAAATCCCCAAAGTGCATGAAAATACAATCAGAATAGTGATATGCAGTTTTCTAGCTAACTTATCCTATCAAAACTCACAACTTGCTTCTACACTTGACCAAATCTTTTCTAAACTAACTAACTACTTACTATTAACCTATCTTAACCCTTAACCAATTACTTTAACACCTTTTAACAGCTTGAATCAAATTATCTCCCCTGCTAAAACCCTTTGCCAAACACTACTTTAAAAACTTGTAAACCAAAATTATCAAACCAAAACCTTATAATCTTGCTCAAACTTGACCCAACTAGCATCAATCATGCATAATGACTCAAATGAACACAGATCAATTACCTTAAACACACAGAAATAACAAATCAAACAAAATCACTTAAAGCTACACTTTCTGATATTTTCCAAGAGGGAAAAGGATTTTTACCTCAGGTCCTTACATCCAAGGACCTAGTGGTAGCTTACCACCTCCTTATGCACCCGGGTGCATGCAGAACACAAATCAACAATCTTCAAAACCTGTTATGACAAAACAAAGGAAGAACAACAAGCAATAATATATTATTACTGATTTTTTTCTTTCCTTTTTAAAACCTACCAAAAACTTTCCAAACCTTCTTAAAACGTATCAAAAACTCTATATCATTAATTACCACAGATTTCTTAACATCAAAAATCCTTAGAACAAACTTTACCAAAATTACTCAAATTTTCAAAACCTTGAAAATATCTTTGAAACACAAATACTTCACAAAATTAAAATTTGGAACTCAGAATCCCTTCACCAAATAACACCAACTTTAACAAAAATAAAAAAGGAATTAACTTGCTTTTCAAATAAAACCAACTTTTATTTCAACTTAAAAGGAATTACAATATTTGGGAGGAAAACTGGAACAAGGGCTTCACACATTCTGTGAGCTCCTTATATAGAGACCTAAGAAGGATCTAGAATCCAAAAAACTAAACCCTAATACATGAAAAAAATCCCTAATATGCCCTTGGACGTTTTTGGTGTGAATTGTCCTTTCTTGATCTCCACTGTTCATTTTTGCTTTGAGAGTAAGCCTTTCATCTTGGACGTTCATTGTGGACACGTATCAAGCCTTGGAGCCAAAGGAATTTTCTGATTGGTGGATGGGGAATTGGGGGTTTGGTACACACGCGTGGGATTGGGTATTGGGTGTGTGGGATTAGTTCCTGCGTGTGTGAATCACACGTGGGTGAGTTTAATTGGGTTTTACCCAAGGTTAAGTGAGGGTAAATTCTGGGCTGTAAGAACGATGAATAGTAACTATTTAGATCCGAAAATGGGGGAAATAAAAGTGTTAAGGGGGGTTTTTGGTTTAAATGTTTCAGGTTGGCACATTTGGTCCTTGTTGTTTGAGATTTTTGGCATTTCATGTTTTCAAGCCCTAAAAACGAGTTTGCCTTGTTAATATCTTCCATGACTTGTCACTTTTGGCACAAAGCTTTCCAAAACTCTTTCAAAGGATTAATTTTGCCATTTCTTGATTTTTAAAGGGCTGATCTTGGACTTCTTTGATCTTCAAAGGTCTTCAACATAACTTTGACTTCATGAGGGACCATAATTGGCAATTTGAATTTGTTGAGGGACTATTCTTGCCATTTCTTCAAAGTTGAAGGACCTTTTTGCAATTTTGACAAACTTAAGGGACCAAACTTGTAATTATTAATATACAAGGGTTTTAAGTGTTATTTCTTCATTCTTGGAGGATCAATCTTGTTTTGTCTTCAAGTCTTCAAGGGTATTTGTTGAACTTTTCATGATTAGGGCCCGGTTCATTGTACGGCTTCGTTTCTCGTGTTCGTTTTTCCTTGTATCTTGTGATCTTTTGTCTTTTTCACGATATCCATACCTAAAACACACAAGTAAACAAACACAAGCATATATATGGTATTTTATGACATTTTAATGCATTTAAAGCCCGAAAAGAACGATGAGATCATGTATAAATGCCATCTCATCACCTTATTTAATTAAGTTTCTAAAAATAAAAAGTTTCCATAATTAGATATAAGCTGGTTAAACAAGCTAAGTATATAAGCCTAAGTGTTTTCATGATTATTTTCTAAGTCATATGATATAATGTATAGTTTATTAATTATTTCATGTAATTAAAATAAACTATAGGTTAAAATATTTAATTAAAGTATATCATGTTTTTAATTAAATAAAGTTAAATACTTAGGTTAAAACATGTATTATTATTTATTAATAATATAACCTAAGTCATGTTAATTAATTAATTATAACCATGGTTTTTAAATAATTAATTAATTATAAGTCTAAAAATATAAAATACTTAGGTTAATAATTTCTTGATTTTAATAATTAAAATAACCTAAGTCATGTTATTAAATTAAGCATGTCATGTTTATTAATTTAATTTTAACATAAGATTATAAAAAATAATAATCTTAACATACACCGTGAACCAGATCTTGACTAACAACCATGAACCGAACATGAAATCGACACCATACCCCGAACCACTTCGGGGTTCCCCTTGTCTTGTTGCTGTCGTGGGACCCACACCAACCAACCGGGACCATAAGGTCTCGGTGGTGGTCGAGTAGCCAAACCGAGACCCCCTCGGGTTCGGTTTAGGCGCCGGCCAAAAACAAACACCCCTAAAACACCCTTTTGGATTTATTCCCAAAACCAATTTCATGTTAGATCTATGTTTTAATTAGGTTTTTAAAAAAACACATCATGTTCTTAATTATTTAAAAGATCAAATCAAAAGAAAAGGGTTAAAAGAATTACCGAATGCGTGGATCTAAACAAGGATGAACAAACACGAACACTTGCACCCAAAACCAAGATCAAAGATCAAATAAACACCCCCTTGGTGTGTTTATGGGTGGCGGCCAAAAGAATGAAAAAGGAGAAGGAAGAACTTTTTTAGGTTTTTGTAAAAATCTACTGTAAAGTGAAAAATGAGTAGTAACTTTTCCCTTAACCCTTCTTTTGTAAAATTTGATGGGCTTGGCCCATCCTCCTTCCTAATTTCGTGGCATATGGGGCCCACATGTGGTCGATCATTTTCCGTGTCTAATTAATACGTGTGTTCTCGTGTTCGTGTTTTACGTGTTTTAATTAATTATCGATCATGACTTAATATATATTTATTCGTGTTTGTAATATATATATACGTAATTAATATTAGATCGTGATTAAATTACGTTCATGATTTCATGATCGCATGTTCGTGATTAATTATTGTCAAATAATTATTACGTGCTCGTGTGTAGTAAATACTTATCGTGTTCTAACACGTACGTAATACGTAAAATCCTAACACGTAATCGTAATCATGCTATAATAGGAAAGTTTTAATCTAGTACGTACGATCTTAAGGGTACTATTCATGGTAAAAGCATGCGGGTTTTACAACTCTTCCCCCCTAAAAAGAATAATTCGTCCCCGAAATATAGATAACGTAATTTGAAAGAGAAACATACCCGAATCAACTGAGAGGGCATGTAAGATAAATGAACGTGCCGGTGACCTGGCAGAAGGAACGTGGAACGTGACATGTCTTGAAAGGACATGGAACGTGACGTGACTGATAGGACATATCTAATCGATAAGAGAAAAACGGTAAGAAGTTCGGATGAACTTGTCCGTTTCCAAGTGTCTTCCCTCTTGGAACGGTTCCTTCACAAGATCTTGACACTAATGATAAATCTTGGTCCTCCTGACCTTGACTTGGAATACGAAGAAATTCTTGGTTATCAACGGAAGTTAGATCCCCTAAATTCGATCGTGGAAAGAAAAATAAATAAGAGTTAACGTGCAAGGGTAACTGAAACGTTACGATGCAGGACAATCTGACTTAACTGATAATTAGAAACAATGCGCGAGACATAAAGAAACGTAGTACGTGAAAAATTTTGAACGTGATACGTGAAAAATTTTGAACGTGCTATGTGGAGATATGGCGAGTGTAGTATGAGTAAACATATCGTGATCCATGATACGTGTTACATATCTTGATCATGATATGAGGAACGTGGAATGAACATGACATGTGAAACATATTGTGAACATAGAATGTAATGGTGGTAACGCCAAACGTTACAAGGTGAGACATAGAATATGACGAGAAACGTCTATCTGAGGATATGGAGTTATACTAAACTTGGGTCTGGTATCTCAAGTTCTTGCAAAACATCCCAGAATGAGAAAAATAAACATAAAATCGTAAGCCAAGATACGATCATGAACGTGAATAGTGTCATGAACACGAGCATGAAAGCAAGTCGTGAACTTAGAACAAGGACGTGAAGTAAATAAGGAGCACAATTATGAATATTTGTCTAGCCCGATAACTGAGGAATTGCCAAGTGATCGGATGAGCCTTTGCTGGGACATGTCCGATCAATTCGTTGGTTCTGAAATCCTTGCGGATGTAAGGATTCTGCAGACTTGATCAAACTGTTTGTAATAACTTAGATAGCATCATGCTTCTTCAGAGTTTGCGTTAATCTGGTAACCAAAATCCATGGAGATCTTGTCCCATTTCAATTCACAATTTCAGATGATGAAAAACATCCCAGTCTGTTGGTGTCTAATCTTAACCTGTTGGTATGTCAGGTACTTAGATATGAACGTAAGTGTATCTTGCTTCCTAGAACTTGATACATAGGAGTTTGCGAAACCCTGAGTCTCTGAATCTAGACTTCTCCTAGCGTAGAATTTTCTAGAACATCTAATGTAGTGTGGGGTTCTCTCCTTTACGCATAAGCTGAGTCATGGTAAGATTAACCGTAGAAACCCATGTGATTCAGCGTGTCACTGTAATCAAACAGAATTGATATTGGAAAATTTCCAGGGTAAAATTTCTCTTGTCATAGAATTTGCAACGTAGTGCAGATATGGTCTTCCTGTTCTTCTCTAGGCTTAGAGGAAATAAGGTTATTCTCAATGAAAACACTGATGAATTTGCTATGAGTTCATGGAAACTCATTCTTATAATGTCGTTGGAGCATTGACGAGACAAATTCAAAATCATAACTCTAGCATGACTGAGTCGTGTACGAATAGCAGTCATGTACATGTCCTGCTCTTTCACTCGTCACTGTCGGCAGCATGATCATGAGTTCAACCTTGGAAAAGTGATTAACACTATAAGGTCGATTGGACATGTTGCCAATACGTGGAGGAGAATAACGGTCATAAATGGCGATTTGTTTAAGTCGACGGTAGTCAACACATAATCTCATGGTACCGTCCTTCTCCTTGTAGGTTCTTTTGGAATGTATCGGAAGATCTTGGAATAATCAACTAACAGCTAGAAAAATTTTAGCGGCTAATACAAAGCTTTTGGCTAAGTATAAAAAGTTTATCGTCCGATCTCTTCGAATTGATTTCCAGTCTAAAGTGCGACTCAATTTTCTTTTGGTGAACAAGAGAATGGTTTGGTTTGGTTATATAATTTAAACTACAAGAAAGTATGAAAATTTCGTTGAACGAAATTAAAGCGTTTAAATATTAAACTAAAAGCTATTTAGAAAAACTCTATGTAAAACTTTAAAACTTAAAAAACATGTTCTATCGGAATGTTGCAAATCATTTCTATCCGAATGCACCAAAGTCATAACCATCGGAATAAATATCAAACAAACCATCGGAATATTCATATGAATACCCATCGTAATAATCAAGGTCAAATCTGTCGGAATGCACTGTGGTCGCAATATCCAGATCGGAATATTTTAGATCGGAATATAAACTCAATCCTCTCAGTCGCAATGATGTCTATCGGAATGTTGCAAATCTGTCGGAATGTTGTAAAGTAAAATTTGGCCGAGTTTCGTTTCAAAGTAACCTTAATCCCGTCGGAATATGCGATCGCAATAAGCGATCGCAATCCCAGATCGGAATAAGGGGGAAGTTACCAAGTTATCGCAAAGTAAAACACTTAAGGGTTATTACGATCTAAACCAGCTATCCGTCGGAATGTCCAAAGCCCCAATATTGCGATGACAACAATACTTAATCCGAAATTGGTGGGAAGACTAAAACTCAATAAGCACATACAATAAGCTGCCTTATCCGAAACTTAAACAATTCAAAAAGCTTAAATTTTTCAACTTTCAAAACTCAAATTAGGCAAACTTAATAAATTGAATCTTTTGAAAAACACTAAACTTTTTAAACAATCCGGAAATGCAATAAGCTAAAACATGAATAAACCAATAAGCATAAAGAGCTTATAGTTTATACGTGTATGGACTTATGTAGAACAAGAAAGATTAACCTTTAATCACGAAAACATCAAATCAAACGAATGAAGTATGCAATTCGGATCAAAAGATAAAGTAAACCAAGAAATGTAGAAGGAGATTAAAGAACTTAAAACTTAACTTGAACTTGATTAATGGAATCCAAAATACAAAAAGCTTAAATTTGAAAGATTAAAAGAAAAGATGAAAGACTTAGTGAGATAAAGTTTAGAACTTTCTCTCTCTAAAAACTAAAAAGGAAAAAATTAAAAATGCAACTAGCTAACCACCCTCCTAATGTGATTAGGAGCGTATTTATAGGGCAATGGGAAGTGCATGTGTGGTGTGCTTCCTTCTTTCTTTTCTTCTCGACTCGATTTATTTCTTTGTCTTTCTCGACGTCGTCTCGGGATTTGAACTCGTCTTAATAATTTTCTTCTATAATTTAGACTTGAGTTCTTCGACTTCATTAAACTTCCGTCTTTAGACTTTTTCTTCGATAAATCTTCAAAAACAGGTCTTGGACATCCGTTCTTTGAACACTCTTGATCTCTTGACTTCGTCTTTTCTCGTTTTCATCGATAAAAGCCCGTAAAAGCCCGTGTTTTCTTCCTTTTTCATCTTTTGGTCCTAAAACACAATAAAAACACAAACCACGCATAATTCCGACTTTTACGACATAAAATACACGTTTTGGTCTTGTTATTATTGGAAATAAGTGGTAAAAGGATAAGTGTTTTCACACTTATTAAATCCCCTACACTTGACCATTGCAACGCCCTCATGCAATGCATTAATTTTAAAGCACGGTTTACATTCTTCATCATAAATAACCCACCTTGGCCTTTATTAAATACTGAACATTTAAGGAAGATAAGAAGATTGAAAACAAGTAAAGAAATCAAAGACTTACATTGGTTTTAGGCTGCCATGAACGTTTATCATCCTTAATTTTTACGTTCCCCATACCAAGCTTAAAAACGAGATCATTGTTATTATAAGTTAGCAAACTAACACGAATTCATATGGGCCAATTATTCACTTAGACTCCCTTATTCCTAGGAGTATCTCTTATATTTTATTTTTATCTTGAATGATCACGAGGATGCATTGTTTGACTTATTTCGATAGTTATTTAGGCCGAAAATAAAGTAGGACGATTTAATCAATAGTTAGCTAAAGGACAAAACCTTTTAAAACTGCTTCTCGGGACCTCATAAAGTTCATATATTGGCATAACTTGCTTCACGATTTGAGACCTTTCTCGGACCGATATTTGGCAGCGACTTCATACTTCTAATCTTGAGAGACGTTCTTGAAATTATGGTCTTCTCTTCATAATAGGAATTTCACCACTTGAACTTTTTGAGAGATTCTTCATATTTGGACCATGACTTCTTCATTTTTCTCCAATCTTTATTTTGGACTTTGATATACAACGATCCGCCTCCTTTTAGGACTTGGATCTATTTATCCTCATACCTTGTTAGGGCCTTTTTGGATAGATTTCTACATGATCTTTTGGGGAGTTTTTGCTTTCGTCGTGTGTCTCGGTCCTTCATATTGATTTTCGATAAATGATTCTTCACATCACTTTTGGATCTTTAGCAACAAAATGTAGCCCTCATGCCTTGTTAGGGCCTTTTCGGACTCGCCAATCTTCGCATCCCACTTCAATAAGTTATGCCTTGGCTATGAACTCTAATTAATACCGAGCAACTTTTAAACGATCTTGGGCTAGAAGCTAAGTAACTTTTCAAATCGTACAACCTTATTTATTGCAGATAAATTTATTAACAAGCGATGGGAGAATAGGCTTATAATCAACTCACATAAATTCACGAAAGAATACCAAACTTATAATTGACTCTATCATCTCTCGTTCTCCACAGTTTAAAATCTCAAGGAATGAGACTCGTGGATGCTTAGCCTATTAAATCAAAGTTTTGGGTTTTCGAGTTATCTATAGGATCTTGCAAATTCTTCGACTTTTTCAAGTTTAGAAATCACATTTTAAAGTTCCCTTGATAAACAACTCTCTATGATCAATTATAGGAACTTGCGAAAAGTTCTTGTTCTTAACCCGTGAGATTTAGGACTTTCGGGTTTTAAAGTTCCCTATATAAAAGCCTAGCATAACTTGACTTAAACACGTTAAGGATACTAGCTAGAGTAAACTTAGATAAGTAAACTCGGGTTGAGTCCAAATATTCACAACTTTGAAAAATTTAAAACCACTTTATTGAAAATTTATTCTAGCAAGGAAAGAAAAAAACCATAACAAAAGAAAATACAACTATACAACTAGGCCAAAATAGATTAAAAATTTTGAAAAATATCGAAAAAATCAAATTTTCAGGTTAAAATGAGGGCAAATTCATGGAAAAGACCACTTACTTCGATAGAAGTCCCCCCACACTTGATATAAACATTGTCCTCAATGTTTAAGCAGGTGGGAGTAAACTCCCCTACACTTAGGACATTGTGCACTTTGGTTAAATCTTGCTAAGGAAAGGACAACTATAGTGATTTCAATGTGAACATATAAGATATGAAAAATTGAACCACGACAGTTTAGGATAGAACCAGGAAGATGGGAACACGAGATCACGGTTCGTCAAAAGTCATCAAGGTGCACTCTGATGCTTGAATCCCTGTGATAGGTGTGAAAACACCCATCCTTTTACCACTTAATTCTGGCTAAAACGAGACCAAAACACGTTTTTAATATCATTTGTTTGGAATTATGCGTGGTTTTTGTGTTTATTGTGTTTTCAGAGTCGACCGGATGAATATTGAAGAAAACATGGAATTGTACGGGTTTTATCAAGGAAAAAGACTCAAGACGAAGTCTATTGTCCAAGAGATGCAAAAGATTTGAAGTCATTGTGCCTATTTGAAGATTTATCGAAGAATAGAGCCAAAGATGGAAGATTCATATATGTCGAAGAACTCGAGTCTATAAAACAAAAGATTATAAGACGAGTTGGAATTATTCACCGACACTTCTCAAATCCAAGTTGGAAACGTTTATTTAAAGACGCGTGAAGACTAAAGAAGAAAGAAGAAAAAGGGGCCCAAACCAAAGCCCAATCACAAAGCCCACCACCATACATACACGCCTATATAAAGGCCTTACCTCACAAATTTTCACACACTTAGCTTAGCTTAGTCTTTAGTTTTTCATTTCTAAAGTTTTAGAGAGAGAAAGTTCCATACTTTCTCTCACTAAGCTTTCTCTTTGTTTTCATCTTTCAAATTCATGCTTTCTTTAAATCTTGTATTTTGAATTTCATTAATCTCAATCAAGTTAAGTTTTTAAGTTCTTTAATCTTTTTCTATTTATCTTGATTTGTCAAAACCCTTAATCCGATTGTGAATTCCATACGGTTTAGATTTGTTGAATGAGTTCGTGTCAAAAGTTTGATCTTTCTTGTTTATCTTTAAACTCTCTCACGAATAGGTTATAAGCTCTCCATGCTTATTGGCCTATTCCTTGTTCAAGCTTATTATTTTCGGATTTCATATAAGTTTTAGTCTTTCAAAAGTTCTTTTCATTAAGTTCATGGTTTACGTTTTCAAAAGTTGTCAAATTTAAGCTTTTTGAGTTGTTTACAGTTCCGGTTAAGGTGGCTTATTGTGTATGCTTGTTGAAATTTTAGTTACCACCAATTTTGGAACTGCCTTCCTTCCATCGCAATACAAGGGTTTTAAGCATATTTCGACAGCTTCACGGGTTAGATCGCAATAACCCAAGAGGGATTTACTTTGCGATCTGGTGGTAGTTCCCCCTATTCCGATATGGGATTGAGATCGCGTTTTGCGATCGCACATTCCGACGGGGTTTAGGTCCCTTTCCTAGTCGAAACTCTGGCCAATTTTTGTTTTCCATATTCCGATAGTAAGTCATTGCGACAGCTTGGTTTTTGAACATTCCGATAGTCCCCAAACATGGATATTCCGATGGTAGTTGTGATTACATTCCGATGCTTTTGACTTATAGGCATTCCGATAGAAACAATTTCCATTATTCCGATAGAACAAGTTTTCAAGACTTAAGCCTTAATTCAATTAAGTTTTCAAAGTATTTTTTCTAATCTTTCCTTTACGTTTTCAAGCATTTACTTTTAACTCGTCAATTTAGTTTAATCTTTCCAAGCTTTAATTTACTCAACGTCATTTACATTTAATTGTTATTAGTTTAAAAATAGATAAACAAACCAACACCCTTTCTTATCAACCAAGAACAATCATTCCACTTAAGGCTGAGATCAATTTGAGAGGATACCGAGAACATTCTAGAACCCCATGCAAAAATAGTGTATCAAATGGCGCCGCTGCCGGCTCTTCTCGTTAAGATCAAAAGTTTTTTGTGAGAACTTGGATTTTGGGATCCGTTCCCCGTGAACGTTACTTTTTCATAAAAAATTTCAAAAAATCCTAAAAATATAAAATTTTCAAAAATACAAAAAATTAAAAAACATAAAAACCAAAAATATTTTTGCTTTGTTTTTCTTTGTTCGTTCTTTTGCAGGTGTATGCGCACTCGATCCACGTCTTATCAAGAGCCCGAGCCTCTCGATAACTTAGACATGGCCGGTGTACAAAACAATAACAACATACCACCTCCAAACAACAATAATACCAACAACAACCCACCTTTCAACAACATGAACAATAATAACAACAATGAGCCCCTTTCGGATAATCGCCCAATGATTGAACTGCTGCAAGCTCATGTAGATGGCAACACTGATCCAATTGTTATACCACCAATTGCCGTCAACAATTTCGAGCTCAAGTCAGGCTTTATCCAGATGGTCTCCGCTCAACCATTCTTGGGACGTACCATTGATGATCCACACGACCATATCAAGAGATTCTTGCAACTAACCAACACGGTCAAATTCAATGGTGTTCCACAAGAGGTTATAAGGTTACAACTTTTTCCCTTTTCTTTAGAGGGACAAGCCCGGCATTGGCTTGCTAAGGAACCGCCACAGAGTATTCTCTCGTGGACGGATTTGGAAACCAAGTTCATCAATTACTTTTTCCCACCCTCTCGTACTACCTCTTTGCGGAATGCGATCATAAATTTTGAACAAAAGTACGATGAGTCGTTCAGTGAATCTTGGGATCGTTTTAAAGATCTTTTAAGAAAATGCCCTCAACATGGTTTTACCAAAGTACATCAAATTAATACTTTTTACAATGGTTTAAGCATGAGTGACCAAGATTCACTGAACAGTGCCTCGGGGGGTAATCTATTGGCTAAGACTTCCAATGCTGCTTGGGACATCATTGAGAATAAATCTCGTGTGCAAACCAAGAGTGTTCGGACCAATGTCGCTAGTGCTAGCACTAGTGACAACGACAAGCGATTGGACAAAATCACTACGCTTGTTGAATCGCTTGTCACCCACACCGTCAGCAACAACAACAGCAACAACGCTAAAAACGCCCAAGTTAACGCTGTCAGCCAACCTTGTGAGATATGCGGTGGTCCTCACTCTTACACCACTTGTACTGCCACCCAAGACTACCCTGCTGAGAATGTGAATGCAGCATATGGCACCTATCCTCAACCTGCTTATCAAGCTAGACCTCAAGGTGACCGTAATTTTCTTAGCTACCGCTCTAACAATAATCTTTCCCCACCTGGTTTTCCCCCAAACAACCCAAACCAACAATGAAACCTCAATCGCCCTCCTCAACAACAACAACAACCTCGACAACCATACATCCCTCCTAACAAGCAGCAACAACCGCCTCAACGTAACAATCAAGTTTACCAACAACCTGCTTATCAACCACCCGCATACAATGCTCCTCCAAACCAACCCACTGCATTACACCAAGAGGTTGCAACCTACATGAGGACCAATGATGTGATCGTGGAAAATCTCCAACAGGAAGTGCGAAACTTGAAAGCAGACTTGGTCAAGCAAGGAAACGATTTAAGAGTCGACATGAGAAATACGTTGGATAGCCAAACTAATGACTTGAGGAACATGATGGCTAGTTTCTTCCAAGGTAATCAACCCTCTTCTTCGGGTACTCTTCCGAGTAACACCGTTGCGAATCCAAGAGGGGAGATGAAAGCAATCACTACTCGAAGTGGCAAAGGTACCAAGGAACCCGAGCTTCCTATACCTCCACCGGTGGTTGTGACTAAGGAGAACGAGTCACCTGCTCCTATTCCTCATCCTCCTACTTTCCCAATTTCTACGCCTCCTTCACCTTCTACCCCCATTTCCCCACCACCCGTGGTTGTGAGTGATCCTATCCCACTAAAGCCTTCTTCTTCAGCCAATATACCTTATCCTTCAAGGTTGAGGAAAGAGAAGCTCAAAAGCAAGGATGATATTCAGGTTTCGAACTTCCTTAAAATGTTCAAACAATTGAATTTCAATATCTCCTTCGCTGAGGATCTCACTCACATGCCCAAATACGCGAAAATGTTTAAAGATCTTCTGAGCGACAAAGAAAAGCTCCTCGATATTGCCAACACCCAACTTAATGAGAATTGCTCTGCAGTGCTCTTAAGGAAATTGCCAACTAAGCTTGGTGATCCGGGTCGTTTTCTTATCCCTTGCAATTTCCCGGGAGTAGAGAATTGCATGGCCCTAGCCGATCTAGGTGCCAGTATTAATCTTATGCCTCTAAGCGTTTGGAAGTAATTATCTCTCCCAGAGCTAGTCCCCACCAAAATGACTTTGGAATTGGCTAACCGTACGGTTGCTTATCCAGTGGAGATAACCGAAGACGTCATTGTAGGAGTCGACAAATTCACCTTTCCTGTTGATTTCGTTGTCGTCGACTACGAGATAGACCCTCGTGTGCCACTAATTGTTGGTCGTCCATTCTTGAGGACCGGTCGCACTCTTATCGATGTTGAAGTCGGTGAGCTTATCATGAGAGTGGGTGACGATAAAGTAGTCTTCAACATGGTAAAGTTGTCTAAACAGCCTTATTCATACGAGAGTGTTAATTGCATTGACGTTCTTGATGAGGCTTGTGAAGAACACTTCAAAGATGCTTGTAAAAGTATTCCTACCTCTCTTCCCAATGTTGAGACCGTTTCCTCTATCGACTCATCACTATCTCTATTTGGAGAGAGTGATTTCCTTTGGAAAGATTTGGAAGCCACCATGGGAGATGTGACTTTAGACAAAGACGATTCTACTACCAATTGGGATGAAGATCTCCGCCTCATTGAAAACCTTCTCAAAGAAGACAATCCTTCCCCTCCATCTCCCACGGTCATTGCTATCGATACTCCGACTTCGAATACGCCTCACGTCGAAAATCCTCCGGATTTAGAGCTTAAGGAGTTGCCGCCTCATCTTGAGTACGTGTTCCTTGAAGAAGAAAAGAAGTCGCCTGTCATCATTGCTAAGGACCTAAAGGAAGAAGAAAAAGCCCGACTTGTCGCCGTGTTGAAAGATCATAAGAAGGCTATTGCTTGGAAGATTTCGGATATTCGTGGAATTGATCCTCACTTCTGCACACACAAAATTCTCATGGAAGACGACTTTAAGCCCACAATTCAAAGCCAACGAAGGGTGAATCCAAAAATCCATGAAGTCATCAAAACAGAGGTTATCAAACTTCTTGATGCGGGTATGATTTACCCTATTTCGGATTCACCATGGGTTAGTCCAATCCATTGTGTGCCCAAGAAAGGCGGAATAACCGTTGTTCCCAATGAACACAACGAGTTGATTTCCACTCGTCTCGTTACTGGGTGGAGAGTTTGTATAGACTACCGCAAACTCAATGATGCCACGAGAAAGGATCATTTCCCTCTACCTTTTATGGACCAAATGCTTGAACGCTTAGCGGGTAATGAATATTACTGCTTTCTTGATGGTTTCTCGGGTTATTTCCAAATACCCACCGATCCCCAAGATCAAGAGAAGACTACATTCACTTGTCCCTATGGCACATTTGCTTACAAAAGAATGCTTTTTGGCTTATGCAATGCGCCCAGGACTTTCCAAAGGTGCATGTTAGCTATCTTCCATAACATGGTTGAACAAACCATGGAAGTCTTCATGGATGATTTCTCGGTCTTCGGGGATTCCTTCTCTTCTTGCCTTGCCAATTTGGAACGTATGCTAAAGTGGTGCGAAGACACTCGCTTAGTTCTGAATTGGGAAAAATGCCATTTCATGGTAAAAGAAGGAATCGTGCTGGGACATAAAATTTCCAAAGCCTGTCTTGAAGTAGACCGTGCTAAAGTCGATGTTATCGCCAAGTTGCCTCCACCTTCAACCGTGAAGGGTGTGAGAAGTTTTCTGGGTCATGCGGGCTTTTACCGTCGATTCATCAAAGATTTTTCTCAAATCGCTCGCCCGATGACCCACCTCTTGGAAAAAGATACTCCTTTTATCTTTTCCAAAGAGTGTCTTAAAGCCTTCAACTCGCTTAAGGATAAGCTTACTAAGGCACCCGTCTTAGTTACCCCTAATTGGGAGTTGCCTTTTGAGTTGATGTGCGATGCTAGTGATTTTGCTATTGGAGCAGTTCTGGGACAAAGAGTGAACAAACACTTCCAACCAATCCATTACGCTAGCAAGACAATGACGGGGGCACAATTGCATTATACGACAACCAAAAAAGAGCTTTTAGCTGTTGTCTATGCTTTTGAAAAATTCCGCCCCTATCTTGTCCTTTCTACAACAATTGTGTATACCGATCATTCCGCGTTGAAGTACTTGTTGACAAAGCAAGATTCCAAACCAAGACTTCTTCGCTGGGTTTTGCTGCTCCAGGAATTTCAAATCGAAATTCGCGATAAAAAAGGAGCTGAAAACCTAGCCGCGGATCATCTTAGCCGACTTGAGGATCCTTACCAAGGGGATCATCCGAACAAAGAAATCAATGATTCTTTTCCCTTGGAGACCTTAATGTCTATAAACTCGAAGTCAAATGAAACCCCGTGGTTTGCGGACTTTGCAAACTACTTGGCGGGTGGAATTCTCAAGGAAGGGTTGACGTCCCAACAAAAGAAAAAGTTCTTCACCGACATCAAGACTTATTTTTGGGACGACCCTTACCTATTCAAACAATGTGCCGACCTGATTATCCGCCGATGTGTTGATGGACCGGGTAGCGTCAGAAATCCTTGATGCTTGCCACAAAGGACCCACCGGTGGTCACTTTGGTCCCAACTACACCGCTAAAAAAGTGTTTGATTCGGGATTTTATTGGCCCTCCATATATCGTGACGCTCACGATATGGTTAAAAGATGTGATGTTTGCCAAAAACAAGGCACGATCACACATAAAGACGAGATGCCTCAGAATTTCATTCAAGAGTGTGAAATTTTTGATGTTTGGGGTATCGACTTTATGGGGCCATTCCCTTCTTCTAAAGGAAACAAATACATCCTTGTAGCCGTTGATTACGTTTCAAAGTGGGTTGAAGCCAAAGCTTTACCTACTAATGACGCCAGGGTGGTTTGTAACTTTCTGAAAGCTCTTTTCGCTAGATTCGGTGTGCCTCGTGCCATTATTAGTGATCGTGGGACTCATTTTTGCAATGACCAATTTGCTAGAGTCATGGCTAAGTACGGTGTAAATCATCGTCTTTCCACAGCCTACCACCCACAAACTAATGGCCAGGCTGAAATATCCAACCGAGGTCTTAAGCGAATTCTAGAAAGAACCGTGGGAGAGCATCGTGCCTCATGGGCTGATAAACTTGATGATGCTTTGTGGGCTTTCCGTAGTGCTTACAAGACCCCGATCGGCTGTACGCCTTATCGTCTTGTGTACGGGAAAGCGTGCCACCTCCCCATTGAGTTGGAGCACAAGGCTTACTGGGCCTTGAAGTGGGCCAATTTTGATATTAACAAAGCCGGTGACCTACGCAAGATCCAACTCAATGAGCTCAATGAACTCCGTAATGAGGCTTATGAAAATTCTTTAACCTATAAGGAAAGGACTAAGCTCATTCACGACTCTAAGATTAAGAACCGAGAGTTCCATGTTGCAGACAAAGTCTTACTTTTTAACTCTCGGTTGAAAATCTTCTCGGGAAAGCTCAAATCTCGTTGGTCCGGCCCATTCACCATTGCCCAAATTTTTCCATATGGTACTCTCGAGCTCGCTCAACCTAATGGACCTAATTTTAAGGTGAATGGCCAACGAGTGAAGTTTTACTTTGGCGAGGACACCTCTCAGGAGGTGATTCCATCCCTCACCACGTTCCCCATGAACTAATTTTTGGTCGAGTCAGGCTCGTGACTCGGTTATCAAAAACAAGCGCTCCTCGGGAGGCAGCCCGAGTATCTATCCTTTTATGTTTTTACCTTCTAAGTGTAGGGGGACCTGTATAGGTGTTTGTATTTGTGTGGTGATGTGATGACAGGGATTAGTGCACTCTTGGAAACTTTGAAGAACCGTGCTCCCGTGTTATCCGAAATCCGGTTATATCTCTCAACTATCATGATCCAATTTTCTTCATACTCCATTTGAAATTGATCACTTTAGTCGTCTCTTCCTTAATTTGAGTTAACTAACGTGCACAATGTAATAAGTGTAGGGGAGACTTTTCCCACATGCTTAAACATTGAGGACAATGTTTATCTTAAGTGTAGGGGGACTTCTATCGAAGTTTTAAGTGGACTTTTCCATGAAAATGCCTTCATTTAACCGGAAAATCATCTTTTTCAACATTTTTCAAATTTTTAATTAACTTTGGCCATTTAGTCGTAATTTTTAAATTTTTTATCATTGCTTTCATATGTATATATCCCGCAATAAAGTCAAAAATATTAATAAAGTGGTGTAGCTAGTTTAGAAATCTTTGACATATTAGGCCCGTTGCGTTTACTTTGACTCAACCCGAATAGACTTATCTAAGTTTATTCTAGCTAGTATCCTTAACCATGTAGACCTTAATTGGTTTATTAGGCTAAGTATCCACGAGTCTCATTACTTGAGATTTTATATTGTGGAGGACGAGAAATGATAGAGTCAATTATAAGTCGGTATTCTTGCACAAGCTCACTTGGTGTAATTATTTGCCTATTCTCCCATCACTTGCTAATAATTTATCTGCAATAAGTAAGGTCGTACGATTTGAAAAGTTACTTAGCTTCTAGCCCAAGATCGTTTAAAAGTTGCTCGGTAATGATAAGAGTTTATAGCCAAGGCAAAACTTATGAAGCGGGGCGCGAAGATTGGCGAGTCCGAAAAGGCCCTAACAAGGCATGAGGATTCAATTTTATTGCTGAAGATCCAAAGTGATGTGAAAAGCATTATTCCCAAAGTCAGTATGAAGGATCAAGACTCACGACGAAAAGCAATCAACTCCCATAAAGATGATGGAGAAGTCTATCCGAAAAGACCCTAACAAGGTATGAGGATAAATAGATCCAAGTCCGAAAAGGAGGCGGATCGTTGTATCTCAAAATCCCAAATAGAGATTCAAGAAATAATCATGAAGTCGTGGTCAACAAAGTTGGAGTACCTCTCAAAAGTCTCCAAGTGAAGAAACTCTATTACGATGACAAGACCATTATCTCAAGAACGTCTCTCGAAGATAAGAAGTATGAAGGACATGCCAAATATCGGCCCGAGAAAGGTCTCAAATCGTGAACCAAGTTATGCCAAGATATGAACTTTTTGATATCCCGAGAAGCAGTTTTAAGAGATTTTGTCCTTTAGCTAACTATTGATCAAATCGTCCTACTTTGCTTTCAGCCTAAAGAAACTATCGAAATAAGTCCAAAAATGCATCTTCATGATCATTCTAAGACAAAAATAAAATATAAGAGATACACCTAGGAATAAGGGAGTTTAAGCATTTAATTAAGCCATGTGTGTGAGTGTTTGAATTGCTAACTTATAATAACAATGATCTCGTTTTTAAGCTTAGTTTGGGGAACGTGAAACTTGAGGATGATAAATCTTCGTAGCACCGAAGCCCTAATGTAAGTCCTCGATCTCTTTGCAAGTCATTTCCACATAGCTATTTTCTATCCTTTTGTTTACTTTAAAGTTTTAATTTCTCTTAGTACTTTAATCTTTGTTTAGTAGTATTTTAATAAGGCCAAGGTTGATTGATCATGAGAAAAGTGTAAATGTGCTTTGTCACTAAGCATTGCATGAGGGCATGGCAATGGTTAAGTGTAGGGGATTTGATAGGTGTGAAAACACCCATCCTTTTACCACTTAATTCTGGCTAAAACGAGACCAAAACACGTATTTAATATCATTTGTTTGGAATTATGCGTGGTTTTTGTGTTTATTGTGTTTTCAGAGTCGACCGGATGAATATTGAAGAAAACATGGGATTGCACGGGTTTTATCAAGGAAAAAGACTCAAGACGAAGTCTATTGTCCAAGAGATGCAAAAGATTTGAAGTCATTGTGCCTATTTGAAGATTTATCGAAGAATAGAGCCAAAGATGGAAGATTCATATATGTCGAAGAACTCGAGTCTATAAAACAAAAGATTATAAGACGAGTTGGAATTATTCACCGACACTTCTCAAATCCAAGTTGGAAACGTTTATTTAAAGACGCGTGAAGACTAAAGAAGAAAGAAGAAAAAAGGGCCCAAACCAAAGCCCACCACCATACATACACGCCTATATAAAGGCCTTACCTCACAAATTTTCACACACTTAGCTTAGCTTAGTCTTTAGTTTTTCATTTCTAAAGTTTTAGAGAGAGAAAGTTCCATACTTTCTCTCACTAAGCTTTCTCTTTGTTTTCATCTTTCAAATTCATGCTTTCTTTAAATCTTGTATTTTGAATTTCATTAATCTCAATCAAGTTAAGTTTTTAAGTTCTTTAATCTTTTTCTATTTATCTTGATTTGTCAAAACCCTTAATCCGATTGTGAATTCCATACGGTTTGGATTTGTTGAATGAGTTCGTGTCAAAAGTTTGATCTTTCTTGTTTATCTTTAAGCTCTCTCACGAATAGGTTATAAGCTCTCCATGCTTATTGGCCTATTCCTTGTTCAAGCTTATTATTTTCGGATTTCATATAAGTTTTAGTCTTTCAAAAGTTCTTTTCATTATGTTCATGGTTTACGTTTTCAAAAGTTGTCAAATTTAAGCTTTTTGAGTTGTTTACAGTTCCGGTTAAGGTGGCTTATTGTGTATGCTTGTTGAAATTTTAGTTACCACCAATTTTGGAACTGCCTTCCTTCCATCACAATACAAGGGTTTTAAGCATATTTCGACAGCTTCACTGGTTAGATCGCAATAACCCAAGAGGGATTTACTTTGCGATCTGGTGGTAGTTCCCCCTATTCCGATCTGGGATTGAGATCGCGTTTTGCGATCGCACATTCTGACGGGGTTTAGGTCCCTTTCCTAGTCGAAACTCTGGCCAATTTTTTTTTTCCATATTCCGATAGTAAGTCATTGCGACAGCTTGGTTTTTGAACATTCCGATAGTCCCCAAACATGGATATTCCGATGGTAGTTGTGATTACATTCCGATGCTTTTGACTTATAGGCATTCCGATAGAAACAATTTCCATTATTTCGATAGAACAAGTTTTCAAGACTTAAGCCTTAATTCAATTAAGTTTTCAAAGTATTTTTTCTAATCTTTCCTTTACGTTTTCAAGCATTTACTTTTAACTCGTCAATTTAGTTTAATCTTTCCAAGCTTTAATTTACTCAACGTCATTTACATTTAATTGCTATTAGTTTAAAAATAGATAAACAAACCAACACCCTTTCTTATCAACCAAGAACAATCATTCCACTTAAGGCTGAGATCAATTTGAGAGGATACCGAGAACATTCTAGAACCCCATGCAAAAATAGTGTATCACCCTGCACAGAATAAGAAACAAGACAACAACACATACAGGGCTCCCCCTACACTTATTATGAAAGCAGTAAAGGAACGATCACGGGTTGCCTCCCGAGAAGCGCTTGTTTTTGATAACCGAGTCACGAGCCTGACTCGACGCAAATATAGTTCATGGGAAACGTGGTGAGGGATGGAATCATCTCATGAGAGATGTCCTCACCAAAGTACAGCTTCGAACGCTGGCCATTCACCTTGAAATTGGGCCCATTTGGCTGAGAAATCTCAATGGTGCCAGAGGGAAAGACTTTGGCGACGGTGGATGGACCAGACCAGCGGCTCTTCAACTTGCCAGAGAAGATCTTTAACCGAGAATTAAAGAGTAAAACTTGATCACCAACGTGGAACTCTCGGTTCTTAATCCTTGCGTCATGGATGATCTTGGTCTTCTCCTTGTAGATCAGTGAGTTCTCGTAAGCTTCATTCCTCAGTTCGTTGAGCTCGTTGAGTTGAATCTTGCGAAGATCACCGGCTTTGTTGATGTCGAAGTTAGCCAACTTCAAGGCCCAGTATGCCTTATGTTCCAGCTCGATGGGGAGGTGGCATGCTTTCCCGTACACAAGACGATAAGGTGTGCAACCAATCGGGGTCTTATATGCGGTACGGAAAGCCCACAGAGCATCATCTAACTTATCGGCCCATGCGACACGATGCTCTACCACAGTACGTTCCAGAATTTGCTTCAATCCACGGTTGGAAATATCGGCTTGCCCATTGGTTTGGGGTTGATAAGCGGTGGAAAGACGATGATTAACACCATACTTAGCCATGACTCTTGCAAATTGATCATTGCAAAAATGAGTCCCGCGATCACAAATTATACCACGAGGAACACCGAATCGAGCATACAGCTGCTTCAAAAAGTTCACAACCACCCTTCCATCGTTCGTTGGGAGAGCCTTAGCTTCAACCCATTTTGAAACGTAGTCAACGGCTACGAGGATGTACGTGTTCCCTTTGGATGATGGAAATGCCCCCATAAAGTCGATGCCCCATACGTCAAAGATTTTACATTCTTGTATGAAAGTTTGAGGCATCTCATCTTTATGGGTGATCTTGCCTTGGTGTTGGCAAGCATCATAATGCTTAACCATTTCACGAGCATCATGATAAATGGTGGGCCAATAGAATCCAGAGTCAAACACTTTCTTAGCGGTGTAGTTGGGATCAAAGTGACCACCGGTAGGTCCTTTATGGCAAGCATCAAGGATTTGTAAAGTTGCCGGCCCATCAACACATCGACGAATGATCAGATCAGCACATTGTTTGAAGAGATAAGGGTCATCCCAGAAGTAAGTCTTAACATCTTTAAAGAACTTCTTCATTTGTTGGGATGTTAACCCTTTGATGATAATACCACCCGCTAAGTAGTTTGTAATGTCCGCAAACCACGGGGTGTCATCAAGATTGGAGTGAATAGATATTAAGGTCTAAAGGGGAAAAGAGTCATTGATCTCTTTCGGATAATCCCCTTGATACGGATCCTCAAGTCTACTCAGATGATCTGTTGCTAGGTTTTCGGCTCCCTTTTTGTCACGAATTTCAATGTTGAATTCTTGAAGGAGCAAAACCCAACGAAGAAGTCTTGGCTTAGAATCTTGCTTAGTTAACAAGTAATTCAACGCGGAATGGTCGGTATAGACAATGGTGGTGGATAAAATAAGAGAGGGGTGAAATTTTTCAAAAGCATAGACAACAGCTAAAAGCTCTTTTTCGGTTGTCGTATAATGAAATTGAGCCCCCGTCAATGTCTTGCTAGCGTAATGGATTGGTTGGAAGTGTTTATTCACTCTTTGGCCCAAAACCGCTCTAATAGCAAAGTCGCTAGCATCGCCTATCAACTCGAAAGGTAGCTCCCAATTAGGGGTAACCAAGACCGGTGCCTTAGTTACCTTATCCTTGAGAAGATTGAAGGATTCAATACACTCTTTGGAAAAGATAAAAGGAGTATCTTTTTCCAAGAGGTGGGTCATCAGGCGAGCGGTTTTAGAGAAATCCTGAATGAAACGACGATAGAAGCCCGCGTGACCCAGAAAACTTCTCACACCCTTCACGGTTGAAGGTGGAGGTAATTTGGCTATGACATCCACTTTAGCACGGTCGACTTCAAGACCGGCTTTTGAAATTTTGTTTCCTAGCACAATGCCTTCTTTTACCATGAAATGGCATTTTTCCGAATTCAGAACAAGGCGAGTGTCTTCACACCGCTTAGGCATGCGTTCCAAATTGGGAAGGCACGTAGAGAAGGAATCACCATAGACTGAGAAATCATCCATGAAGACTTCCATGGTTTCTTCAACCATGTCATGGAAGATAACCATCATACACCGTTGGAAAGTCCCAGGAGCATTGCATAAGCCGAAAGGCATTCTTTTGTAAGCAAATGTTCCATAAGGACAAGTGAATGTGGTTTTCTCTTGGTCTTGGGGATCGATGGGTATTTGAAAATAACCCGAGAAACCGTCTAAGAAGCAGTAATAGTCATTACCCGCTAGACGTTCAAGCATTTGTCCATGAAATGAAGGGGAAAATGATCCTTTCTCGTAGCATCATTCAGTTTGCGATAGTCTATACAAACTCTCCACCCTGTAACGAGACGAGTAGGAATCAACTCGTTGTTTTCGTTGGGAACAACGGTGATTCCGCCTTTCTTAGGCACACAATGGACTGGACTAACCCACGGTGAATCCGAGATAGGATAGATCATGCCCGCATCAATAAGTTTGATAACCTATTTTTTGATAACGTCATGGATCTTAGGATTCACCCTTCGTTGGCTTTGAATAGTGGGTTTAAAGTCGTCCTCCATGAGAATTTTATGTGTGCAATAGTGAGGATCAATTCCACGGATATCATAGATTTTCCAAGCAATCGCTTTCTTATGATTCTTCAGCACGACGATAAGTCGGGATTTTTCTTCTTCTATCAGGTCCTTTGCGATGATGACCGGTAACTTCTTGTTGTTTTCAAGGAAAACGTACTCGAGATGAGACGGATGATCCTTAAGCTCTAGATCCGGAGGATTTTCGATGGACGGCGTAGTCAACTTAGGATCATCGCTAGAGATAGCCTAAGGAGACTGTGGAGAAATATGGTCCTCATTGAGAAGTTTCTCAATGGTACGAATGTCTTCATCCCAATTGGAAGGAGAATCGTCATATTGCAAATCCACATCTCCCAGAGTTGCTTCAAATTCTTTCAAGAGGAAGTCACTTTCTCCAAATGGAGTCAATGACGGAGCAATTGAGGCAACGGTCTCAACATTGGGTAGAGAAGAGAGATTACTTTTGCAAGCATCATGAAAGTGTTCTTCACAAGCCTCATCGAGAACATCAATAGCATTAACACTCTCATATGAATAAGGTTGCTTAGAAATCTTACCCATGTTGAAGACAATTTTATCGTCACCAACTCTCATGATTAGTTCGCCCGTGGCTACATCAATGAGAGTGCGACCGGTCCTCAAGAAGGGACGTCCAACGATAAATGGAACACGAGGATCCATCTCGTAGTCAACGAAAACAAAATCCGCCGGGAAGGTGAATTTGTCAACGCCAACGAAGACGTCTTCAGCTATCCCCACTGGATAAGAAACCGCACGGTTAGCTAATTCCAAAGTCATTTTAGTGGGGACTAGCTCGGGGAGAGATAATTGCTTCCAAACACTTAAAGGCATTAAGTTTATACTAGCACCTAGATCAGCTAGGGCCATGCAATTCTCTACTCCCGGGAAGTTGCAAGGAATCAAGAAGCGACCCGGATCACCAAGTTTGGTGGGCAATTTCCTTAAGAGAACCGCGGAGCAATTCTCATTAAGTTGGGTCTGAGCAATGTTAAGAAGCTTCTCCTTTTCACTAAGAAGATCTTTAAACATCTTCGCATATTTAGGCATGTGAGCGAGAGCCTCGGCAAAGGAGATGTTAAAATTCAATTGTTTAAACATTTTGAGAAAGTTTGAAACTTGAATATCATCCTTGCTCTTTTGCTTCTCTTTCCTCAACCTTGAAGGATAAGGTATATCGGATGAAGAGGAAGGATTTAGGGGAGTAGGATTACTCACAACCGCGGGTGGTGGGGGAATGGGTTAAGAAGGTAAAGGAGGTGAAGAAAGTTGTTCTTTTTCCTTGTTCACAATCACGGGTGGAGGTGTAGGAAGCTCGGGTTCTGTATAACCTTTTCCACTACGAGTGGTGATTGCTTTCATCTCCCCTCTTGGATTAGCAACGGTGTTACTCGGAAGAGTACCCGAAGAAGAGGGTTGATTACCTTGGAAAAGCGAACCTAACATATCACGTAAATTATCCGCTTGAGTGCTGAAAGAGTCTCTCATGTCTGCGCGAATATCATTGCTTTGTTTTGCCATGTCATTCCTTAGCTCGGCTCGAATATCACTCCCTTGTTTCGCCATGTCTCCCTTCAAGTAGATGAATTGACTCTGAAGATTAGTCACCATCTCTCTATTAGTCCTCATGGATGTCTCGATGTCTTGATTCAACGTAGTTGGTTGATTGAGAGGTGGAGCTTGGTAAGCTTGAGAATTTCCTTGAGGTGGATATGGGTTTCTTTGGGATTGATATTGATTGTTAGCACGAGGTTGGGATTGGTTATTTCGGTTATAGCTTTGTTATTGGTGCAAGTTACGGTCTCCTTGAGGACGAGCTTGATAGCCTCCCGTGGGATAAGTACCGTATGCCGCATTAACATTTTCACAAAAATTGCCTTGAGTAGAAGGACAATCATTGTAAGAATGAGGACCACCACATGTGCCACAAGAAATAGCAACGGATTTAGCTTGTTGAGTATGTTTGTTAGCCAGAATTTGCATATTTTTGCTCATTTTTATAATGGCTCTTTCCATGGCGGACATGTCGGTGGTGGAAGAAGTAGATGAAACATTGAATATCGGATTAGATCTTGAGGATGCGGATGAATCCCAATTCTTGTGGTGAGTAGTCATGTTTTCAATCAACTCTCTACACTCCTCCGGTCTCCTTTTCATAAAAGTACCACCAGCGGCGGCGTTGATCGTGTCACGATCAAGAAAAGTGAGACCATTGTAGAAAGTATCAATGAGAGTGACGGGGAGCATTTTGTGATTTGGACAACGGTCGATCAAATCATTGTAACGTTCCCAGGCATCAAAGAGAGATTCATCATTGTCTTGCATGAATCCACTAATTTGGTTATGAAGGCTCGTGACCATGGATGGTGGGAAGTAGCGCGACAAAAAGCGTCGAGGTGTTTGTTGGCATCATCATCCGGAATTCCGCGAAATGGATTAATTTTCACTTGTTGGATCATGTGATGCTTCAACGAAAAGTCCTGAGCCGTGATGTGCATCGGCGCAATCGGGCCTCCACGTCCGTTCATCGTAGGTTGACACAATTCCTCCACTGTTCATAAATCAGGTAGGTGAACATTGTTGTTGTTATTGTTATTCAAATTGGGTAGAGGTGGGTTATTATTGTTGTTATGAACACCAGCCATATCTAAATCTTCATGAGTCTCGGGCTCAGAATAACTTGAAGATCTAATACGCATACACCTGCAGAAGAAAAATATACAGAGAGAATGTCTATATAATCTTTTTGGTGCAAACCTTTGGAAAAGAATTGCTTTTTATGATTTTTTAATGTTTTTGAATTTTTGAAAATTTTTATAATTTTTAGGATTTTTAAAAGTTTTAAAGCAAAGAAAATAACGTTCAAAGAACGGATCCCAAAATTCAATGCGTCTCTCACTAGAAACCGTTAGTCTTAACGAAAAGAGCCGGCAGCGGAGCCATTTAATACAAAGCTTTTGGCTAAGTATAAAAAGTTTATCGTCCGATCTCTTCGAATTGATTTCAAGTCTAAAGTGCGACTCAATTGTCTTTTTGGTGAACAAGAGAATGGTTTGGTTTGGTTATCTAATTTAAACTACAAGCAAGTATGAAAATGTCGTTGAACGAAATTAAAGCGTTTAAATATTAAACTAAAAGCTATTTAGAAAAACTCTATGTAAAACTTTAAAACTTAAAAAACATGTTCTATCGGAATGTTGCAAATCATTTCTATCGGAATGCACCAAAGTCACAACCATCAGAATAAATATCAAAACAAACCATCAGAATATTCATATGAATACTTATCGGAATACTCAATCCTCTCAGTCGCAATGATGTCTATCGGAATGTTGCAAATCTGTTGGAATGTTGTAAAGTAAAATTTGGCAGAGTTTCGTTTCAAAGTAACCTTAATCCCGTCGGAATATGCGATCGCAATGAGCGATCACAATCCCAGATCGAAATAAGTGGGAAGTTACCAAGTTATCACAAAGTAAAACCCTTAAGGGTTATTGCGATCTAAACCAGCTATCCGTCGGAATGTCCAAAGCCCCAATATTGCGATGACAGCAATACTTAATCCGAAATTGGTGGCAAGCTTAAAACTCAATAAGAACATACAATAAGCTGCCTTATCCGAAACTTAAACAATTCAAAAAGCTTAAAATTTTCAACTTTCAAAACTCAAATTAGGCAAACTTAATAAATCGAATCTTTTAAAAACACTAAACTTTTTAAACAATCCGGAAATGCAATAAGCTAAAACATGAATAAGCCAATAAGCATAAAGAGCTTATAGTTTATACGTGTATGAACTTTTGTAGAACAAGAAAGATTAACCTTTAATCACGAAAACATCAAATCAAACGAATGAAGTATGCAATTCGGATCAAAAGATAAAGTAAACCAAGAAATGTAGAAGGAGATTAAAGAACTTAAAACTTAACTTGAACTTGATTAATGGAATGCAAAATACAAAAAGCTTAAATTTGAAAGATTAAAAGAAAAGATGATAGACTTAGTGAGAGAAAGTTTAGAACTTTCTCTCTCTAAAAACTAAAAAGGAAAAAATTAAAAATGCAACTAGCTAACCACCCTCCTAATGTGATTAGGAGGGTATTTATAGGGCAATGGGAAGTGCATGTGTGGTGTGCTTCCTTCTTTCTTTTCTTCTCGACTCGATTTAATTCTTTGTCTTTCTCGACGTCGTCTCGTGATTTGAACTCGTCTTAATAATTTTCTTCTATAATTTAGACTTGAGTTCTTCGACTTCATTAAAGTTCCGTCTTTAGACTTTTTCTTCGATAAATCTTCAAAAATAGGTCTTGGACATCCGTTCTTTAAACACTCTTGATCTCTTGACTTCATCTTTTCTCGTTTTCTTCGATAAAAGCCCGTGAAAACCCGTGTTTTCTTACTTTTTCATCTTTTGGTCCTAAAACACAATAAAAACACAAACCACGCATAATTCCGACTTTTACGACATAAAATACACGTTTTGGTCTTGTTATTATTGGAAATAAGTGGTAAAAGGATAAGTGTTTTCACACTTATTAGCGGTCATGGCTAACAACGCACATGCTTGTAAGCATAGATAATTTGTACAAATTTTCCTGATGGAAAATCAAGCTGAATGTATTCAGGAGCCTAAACATTACTGTACATAATTATGAATCGTAGCATGGTGTGCTGTTCATAGTCCATAATTAGGATAAAATTCATCTCGTGTCTGTGTCAGGAAATCCGTTAGCAGCTTGGATCTCATCATTAAGCTGAAGGAAAACCTTCGTATACGTGGGAATACGAAAGGCGTCCTTCATGGTCATGAATACATGAAATATGGTAAAAGAAATGAAAGTGACATCGACAACGTGACAGTTCTCACTGATGTGCCGGTAATGGTATTGAAATTCTTGTGGCCTGATTATTACATGGCACAACAAAATGGATATACCCTTGGAGGGTACCCTGAATTTATTAGAAATGTTCCATAGTTGGACGTAAATCATGTGTCTCGACTCGTGTCTTGGAACTATAAGCATGACATATGTCTTGACTGGTGTCTTGACATATGTCTTCAGAAAGTATACGTGAGACATGTGTCTTGAATGATGTCTTGACATGTGTCTTCAGAAAGTGTACGTGAGACATGTGTCTTGACTGATGTCTTGACATGTGTCTCGAGACATAAAACAATAGAACTACAATATTAGGTTATTATGCCAGAATTGGCGGATCGGATGGACCACTGATCAATTGTATGTCTGATCACGTCCGCGACTTGAGCCTCGGTTGCGATTTCTAGGATAGTTGTTGTCATAGTAGTGGTTACTATCATCCTGTTTGTCAGTTCCATGACGGTCATTCTCATGACCGTGATTCATGTAACAATTCAGCTGAGTGGCCGGCTGGTACCGGTTTGCACTCATATGGCTGAATGACAGCCGAATGACGTGTGACATGTAACTAAGAATTAGGGACAATGATTGATGGAAATCTATGATGGTGAAGCATCTTATCGTCCAATTGCTTTGCTCTGACGCCTTTGTCTTCGTCTTGTAGGATCTCCAGGTTGTGAACAGCATCCGCATCTCGTAGCGTCTCCGAACGTCAGCAACATCAACCTTTAGTAACATCTCCAAGTTATGAGCGGCATCAGCAATCTGGTAGAGTATCAGCAATTGAAAATACGCCTGAGATTATTCAGACTCGGCTAGCGAATACTCGTGAAGTATTGCAAGTCAAATACACATGGATTAAGGTATGTGAAATACACATGGAATACGGTACATGGAGTACACACGGAATGCACATGAAATGATCGGTATGGGGTCGATCATTTGTCATGATTTAAGGAAAGTATATTGGTTAAACGTTTAGGAAAACCATCATGATAACTTGGAAATGCCAGTATATACCTCATTCTGGTTGCATGGAGAAACGTTAAAGTGTGGTTACACAAAATTCAAGATGATTTGCCTGAAAGCATGATCAATGAACCAACCATGACTATCATGAAAGCAGAATTTACAATAATTCTAACAGTGTCTTGCATGGAAGCAAAGACAACAAAAGAGACGTAAGACATAATCACGAGAAGACCCAGTCATTATGAAGAAACATGGAACAACTCAATGTGAAGGAGTGTATAACATAATCAGCATGAAACCGAAGTTAACCATGACAGTATGACATCATACTTGACATAAAAACATAATAACTTATGAGGGGACATGAAAAAAAATTTATGCCAATAAATCATGAGAAAAATTTTATGCATGAAAAACAGTGTATGAATGTATAATGTAGTTTATAAAAACCTTTATATGTGCGAGGTGACGCCTATGGGTCGGTCCTAAAACAAAAGTTTCGATAAAAGCACACGCGACTAAATAGAGCCAGTCCTGTACCAAACATTACTTAGTCATAATCCCTGCAACAATGATACATGAAACATAAATAAATGAAACTCATGTGTCAAAACTTATCAGAAAATTTTTTTATGTGACTAATTATGAACTATTGAGGTTCAGTCCACATAGTCACAGTTCACGAGGAACGTCATGCATGAAACAATGACACATAACTAAATATGAATGGCGGTTGTCCATCCCTATTAGTACAACAATATCGATGAAAACATCAAGGTTAAAATCTCAAGGTGCTGAAAACATCATGGTTAAAACAACAATGCGCTGAAAACATTCATACGTAGAATAACAAACTTTGGCTTAGGAAGCTTCTGGTGACTACCCACTAGTCACAGGTCGAGTTTTAGAGCTTACAGGTCGAAGCCTTGGGCTCTGATACCGTAATTGTAACACCCTATTTTGATAAATGGAATGTCACGCGTAATTATGGCGTGTCATCAAAGCATACAAGGATAAATGCCTAATACATTACATGACCATAGGGAAAACCGGAATCAAACATCAGTTCCCAAACATAAGCCCAAAACATAAATAAAGTAAATGAACAAAAAGGAAGACTAGACAAGCATAAATATGAAGGCAAGAGGAGTAGGAATCTAAGGTAGCTCCCATCCTATGCGTGTCCTCCAAATGCTCCAGTCAGTCCTTAAGTACCTGCCGTTTTAGGACATGGAAAGGAAAGTAACGGCTGAGCAAAACGCTCAGTGCACGGATATAGACATAGTATAAATGACTAAAACATAATAAAGACTTAATAGCATCGGAAATGTATAAGTCCTGGAAACCTAGAACATGTTCATAAAACTGGTTTTATAGTTTGAAAAGCCTTATGTTTATCTTATGAAAACTGTTTAACATATTTTACCATTAGCCAATATAGGTCATGAAAATGCACCGTGCATAAATACTTGGAGTGGTGACCTCATCATGCAAATTAGAGGGGCTGCCTCTAATTTAATATACTTGTTTGGGTAGGAGGGATCAGCTCCTTGTGAAGGATGTAAGGCACACACCACATTCACCATGGAATCCTGACTGAAAACATGTAACTAGGATGCACCCATACGCCCCACATGATAAATATAATAATATGGCCAAAAGCTAAAGGGACGCCACGGGCAATCACTCCGCCGTGGTGAAGTCATAACATCAGTGCCTCTAATGTTATGGTTATGGTACCTCCATAACTAGGTGAAACTGGTCATACATGTATATGGCTATAGGTATTCTAATTAAACATAAGCAATTCAAAAACATATAAAACATATACTGGGGAAAACAGTTGGCTGCATACGGGAAATCCTAATAAGGAAAGAATGTCCATACTGAAAGGACGGGAATCCGTACCTTCTGTCCAGTGAACGAAGAAGATGAACTGAGAGGAATCCTACTTCCGTATCACTAATGCTACATAAATACATACATAAATATGTATCTGCTTACTAAATACGTAACTGGTTTTATGTCATGTCTTAGCTTATTTTATATGTTCATATCATGATTTACTGTTTAAAGCCTTAAACTGTGTTTATCTTATATTCTGTTTACTTCGATTAAGTATTTTTGGTATTTCATGTATTATTATACTTACTGTGTAATAACAAGTAACTTTCCAAAAATAGCAGGTTTCCTAAAATAGAAAGTTACCAAAAATAGAAAGTTTCTAAAAATATAAAGTTTCCAAAAATAGAAAGTTTCTAAAAATAGAAAGTTTACAAAAATAGAAAGTTTCCAAAAATAGAAAGTTTCCAAAAATAGAATTACTGCTTAAAATAGATAAGTTTCTAAAAATAGAAAGTTTCCATAAATAGATCAGCTGCCTTAATTAAATAAGTTTCCATAAATAGATTAACTTCCTGAAATAAATAAGTTTCTAAAAATAGAAAGTTTCCATAAATAGATTAGCTTCCTTATTTAATTAAGTTTCTAAAAATAGAAAGTTTCTATAATTAGATATAAGCTGGTTAAATAAGCTAAGTATATAAGCCTAAGTGTTTCATGATTATTTTCTAAGTCATATGATATAATGTATATTTTATTAATTATTTCATGTAATTAAAATAAACTATATGTTAAAATATTTAATTAAAGTATATCATGTTTTTAATTAAATAAAGTTAAATACTTAGGTTAAAACATGTATTATTATTTATTAATAATATAACCTAAGTCATGTTAATTAATTAATTATAACCATGGTTTTTAAATAATTAATTAATTAAAAGTCTAAAAATATAAAATACTTAGGTTAATAATTTCATGATTTTAATAATTAAAATAACCTAAGTCATGTTATTAAATTAAGCATGTCATGTTTATTAATTTAATTTTAACATAAGATTATAAAAAAAATAATAATCTTAACATACACCGTGAACCGGATCTTGACTAACAACCATGAACCAGACATGACATCGACACCATACCCCAAACCACTTCGGGGTTCCCCTTGTTTTGTTGCTGCCGTGGGACCCACACCAACCAACCGGGACCATAAGGTCTCGGTGGTGGTCGAGTAGCCAAACCGAGACCCCCTCGGGTTCGGGTTAGGCGCCATCCAAAAACAAACACCCCTAAAACACCCTTTTTGATTTATTCCCAAAACCAATTTCATGTTAGATCTATGTTTTAATTAGGTTTTTTAAAAAAACACATCATGTTCTTAATTATTTAAAAGATCAAATCAAAAGAAAAGGGTTAATAGAATTACCGAATGCGTGGATCTAAACAAGGATGAACAAACACGAACACTTGCACCCAAAACCAAGATCAAAGATCAAATAAACACCGCCTTGGTGTGTTTATGGGTGGCGGCCAAAAGAAAGAAAAAGGAGAAGGAAGAACTTTTTTAGGTTTTTGTAAAAATCTTCTGTAAAGTGAAAAATGAGTAGTAACTTTTCCCTTAACCCTTCTTTAGTAAAATTTGATGGGCTTGGCCCATCCTCCTTCCTAATTTCGTGGCATATGGGGCCCACATGGGGTAACCCGATCAGTTTCAGTGTCTAATTAATACGTGTGTTCTCGTGTTCGTGTTTTACGTGTTTTAATTAATTATCGATCGTGACTTAGTATATATTTATTCGTGTTCGTAATAAATATATATACGTAATTAATATTAGCTCGTGATTAAATTACGTTCATGATTTCATGATCGCATGTTCGTGATTAATTATTGTCAAATAATTATTACGTGCTCATGTGTAGTAAATACTTATCGTGTTCTAACACGTACGTAATACGTAAAATCCAAACACGTAATCGTAATCATGCTATAATAGGAAAGTTTTAATCTAGTACGTACGATCTTAAGGGTACTATTCATGGTAAAAGCATGCGGGTTTTACATTCATTGTACACAAGTTTGTTTTATCAATCAAAGTGAGAGTTTGGTTTACATTGTTTGTGTGTTCTTGTTTAAGTATTAATTCCGCATAATACTTGAATTGTTACATATACAACAAAGTTTCTCTACGTGTTTAACTTGATTTAATCTCGTTTACACAAGCTAAATCGATCTAAGTTTGGGATCAAAAGCCAAAATAAGCAGATAAGCACTTGTTTAAAAGTCAACTTAATGAGTTTTCTAGTAAAAAGTCAAAGTCAAAGTCTAATAAGCTCCAGATCAAATAAATGGGTCAAATGAGGAAGGTCTATCACAAAAATAAGTTGTTGCAAGTCTGGATAAGCCAATTTGGCTTATGAATAAGCAGAAAAACAAATTACACTAGTAGGGGCTAGTTTTTTATGTTGAGCAGTGGGAACTTTTCCCACTGCTTGACTTAATTGAATTTTTGTCTTTAGTGACTTTTTGTGGATTCAAGTTAAGCAAAGGCACCCAAATTATCAGATAATCATAAGGAGTCAATAACAATCACAAAAACACAATTACAAATAGCCAATTAGCACAAACTAATCAAATCATCACAATATCAGACACATACATGAACAATAAGCAAATTTCATTCAATAAGCAGTTTTAGCAAAAATAAGCCAGCCAAACTTCACCAAATGCATACACAAGCTATAATAAATTCAAATGAACAAATTCTAACAGGTTTCATGCATTGGTTAAAGGTCTAGATCAAAATTCAAGCTCAAAATAGTTACTGATGAACAAGAAAAAGTAGACTTTTTACTTTGCTGATATACTTGACCACAAGGCCAGATTCGAACACTCAAATCTTGTTAACAAGTTATAATGAGTATGTTTAATCACTTTTTATTCCTAAGCATGCATACAAACTAATTGTTTCCAAGTTCTTAGGCCAAAACAAGCAGATTTCCAACTTATATAGCACAATCAAGGATTTGATGTTTTAAAGCCAACAACTTGCAGAAAATAGCATACAACCAAGTCAATTGCAGATACAAACAAGAAACAACACTTTCCTACAACACAATAAGAACCGATGATCTCAAACAGGTTAACCCAAACACCCCTTATCTTTTTTAAATCAAGATTAAACAAGTATAAGTGTATCTCAGTGTTACCCAAGCCCAATCAAACACAACAACAGATGTATTTTGCAGTATCAAGCAAGATTAAACCATAAATTCAACAAGAACACAAGCAATGCACCAAATCACCAAAAATCAACTACTAAAGCAGATTTTGGGTAAAAGGGTTTAAACCTCATGGATGTACATCCACACCCACGAATTTTTGAGCATATGTGCTAGAAAGAACAAGCACAAGTTTCCACAAACAACCTTGCTAAGATTCAACAAAGTTAGAAGCAAAAATATAAAAACAAAAAGGTGACAAATCCTTGATTAATGCAACCCTTGTACCCCACACTTGATTATCCCCAAGTTATAAGCCTCACAACACCTTGATATCACAATATCAGAATGCTATGATCCACTTATAGCCCAAAAATTCTAAGGTGTACCAAGGAAATTAGCAAAATATCAAGATTTAAGAACTTTGAGCAATTTCTTGCACAAAGCTTATGAAAACGTTTTGAGATTCAGTTTTAGCAAAAATGTAACATTAACAAACAAAATAATAGATTGGAACTTGACTTTTCTTCACAAAATTCAAACACTTTTCGTTCAACAATGAACAAGGATTTATAGAAATGTGAACTAGGAAAAATTCAAGAGCAAACTGAAAATGAAAGCCTAAGTGCCTTTATATAGGCTATAAGTGAACTACACAATGCATAAAAATGTATAAACCCTAGTTGTAGAAGTCCCAAATTACCCTTGTGAAGTTTGAATAACTTGAGCTCATGTGAAGGATTTTTGGCAGTTTGTTGAGGTGTCAAAGGTGGAATTGTGATCAAAGGGTTCATAGTAATCTTAGGATGTAAGCTGCTTGTGGGACGTTAGATTTCTCTGGCTATTTTGGCATCTTCTTCAACTTTGTAGCAGGGCTTGTCCCATGTGACATGTGTGGTGAGGTGGCAAGTGATTTGTGGGTTAGGTTATGATTAAGACTAGCTTAATCATTAATCTGGAGGTTTTGGTGGTTTAATTTCAAGTAGATTAAGAAAACCTAATTTTGCCAAGAACATGAAGAAAATGGTGATTTGATCTGTTTTATGTTTTAAAAACATGTTTAGGCGCGAATTAAACTAATCAGTTAGATTAGTTTAATATTAGCTTAGTGGATTGGTGACGTGGAGGCAGGGTGAGTGGTGATTGGTTGATTTAGGTTAGTGGGGCACGTGTCATATGGTGAGAGATCTAGGTAACTATGGCTGTCTGCCAGGTTTGGTCCCTTAAATTTCAAAGTCCTTTCACTTGCAAATTTAACAACCAAAAGACGAATTCCTTTGTTATTCAAGTTTCACTTTTCACACTTTTGCCCCCAAATACTTTTCCAAAGTATTTTTAGGGGTATTTCTTGCCAATTGTTGATTCTTGAAGGGTTGTTTTGTCATTTTCTTCATAGTTAATGGTCTTGACTTGTATGGTTGACATTTTTGGAGGACTGAATTGACAAGTCTTCATTGGTGAGGGACCATTCTTGCCAATTCTTCATAGTTAAGGGTCCTTTTTGTAATTTGACATATTTAAAGGACCAAACTTGTTCTTTCTTGTAACTTGAAGGTCTTCATGGTATGTTTGACTTTGAGGAGGAATAATATTGACAATTTAGCTTTGTTGAGGGACAAAGTTTGCAAATTCTTCAAAGTGGAGGGCCCTTTTTGTAAATTTGACAAACTTTAAGGACCAAACTTGTAATTATGAATAAACAAGGGTTTAAAGTGTCAATTCTTCAATATTGGAGGACCCTTCTTGTACAATCTTCATATCTTCAAGGGTTTTTCTTGGAAAATCTTCATTAGGGCTTGGTTCATTATGCGGCTTCGTTTCCCGTGTTCGTTTTTGCATGATTCTTGTGATCTTTTGTCATTTTCACAATATCCGTACCTAAAATACACAAGTAACAAACACAAGCATATATTTGGCTATTTTCATGATATTTAATGCATTTAAAGCCCGTTTTGGACGGATGAGACTATGTATAAAAACAGTCTCATCACTCTCCTATACTAAACCATTGCCGTGCCCTCACGCAATGCTAGAATACAGTATCGTAGAACCTACAAAATTCATTTTTATTCACTTTTATTGAACGATAAACTAGCTACACTACTACTATTACTTCTACTTGCGTTTTAGACATAATGTATGATTTTCATCGCAAAATGGGACGTTTGGGTTCATAGAATAAGAACACGTGAATGCTTCGTTAGAAATAATTTCGTCGTCCTCGATTTTTACCCCAATTCCATGCTAAGCGTGCAACGAGATCATTGTCATTATAAGTTAGTAATGCTAACACTACTCATATGCCCTAAACACGTACTTATCCTCCCATTTTCCTAAGTTTTATCTCTTATATTCTATTTTGTCTTGAATGTTTCACGAGGATACATTGTTTGACTTATGCGATAATAGAGATTTAGGTCTAAAAATAGAGTCCTAACGGTGTAACCAATACCATCGAATTAATAACCCCTCCTAATAGAAAACGATGTCAAAAAATTAAGTCAACAAGAAGAATCGATAAACACGGTTTTATAACGGTTTTGAACATGAGACTTATTACCAAGACTTTTATACGCCCCCTAACGGAAGGGCCTTATTATCATAGGTTTACCTCCATCTTTTATTCAACTTCGCAATGAAGCTTTTATTATGACTTCGGTCTTGCCTTGCCTTTTATTATCCTCCTCATCGGTGATTTTATTATGGCCAAAGACGTATATCCTCACGCTAAAAGCGAATTTTGGATCTTTAAAGCTTCAAAGATTAAGGCTCGATTCACTTTCAATTTTGCATAGATTTTCCGGCCTTGTGAGCTTCAAATTGTTTGCTTGATTTAGGTGAGCACTTGAAATCTTATTATTTGGTGAAGCTTTCGATTATTCGGGTTGCCAATACTTCAAAACCTTGACGCTGGCGATACCTTAATGTCTTCCCAATTTAATTACATGGAAGCTACTAGAAAAGACTAGAAACCAACAATCAAGACTAAACCGCTAAGTCAATATTTATTAAGAAAAAAATATTTACAAGCGAAGGGAGAATAAGCAAACAACGAGAACACATGAGTTTTTGAAAGAATACAAGTACTCTACGTTTAGCATAGTAACTTATAATTAACTCTATCATTTCTCGTCCTCATTTAAGAGACTTAGCCTAATATAAAGTTAAGGAATCGAAGCTAAGTGCTCAACACGCACGGTCGAGTCAAAAATTACTCTTATTCTCGCCATCGGAAAATCTACATTCGTGTCTTCAAACACTTATAAAACATGAGAGAAAATTTAAAATTTGGCCATTTTTAGCCTTATTTTGCAACAAAACAATAAACAAATAGATAAACTTTGGAAAGCGTGAAGGTTTGGAAAGGCAAGTATCTATTCACCCCCCCCCCCCCTGATACTAAAGTTAAACATTATCCTCAATGTTTCGAGTCTAAGGGTTGGAAAACCCCCATACTAGAGACGTAGTCGAATGCTTAATCTAGCATGGAAAGGGTGTAACCGTTAAATTTAAAGCCATTTATGAAGTGTGCTAAAAACCTATGGTTAGAACATCAAAGGATATATCATGGATATTGAGAAAGCCTTCAAAGCAAACGATCGAGTGCTCCCATAAAACAAACATGAGAGGCTCCAATCGTGAAGATAATGATCATCTAAAATACACAATTCACAAACAACCACGGAACAAAGGTTGGAAGGGCATAAATCCCCATACGTTACTATATTAGAAAGCGATAATATATACATAGGATAAGCATGGGACTCCCCCACTAGGCACCTCGTTTTTTATTACCGAGTCATGAGCTCGACTCGATCCCCTCAATACTAATTATCATTGGGGAAGGTGATTTGGTCGAGGTAGTTCAAGGATGGAACTTCCCCGCCAAAGTAGTGATTCAACCTATGTCCATTCACCTTGAAATTGGGGCCATCATTTTGAGCTAGCTCGATGGTCCAATATGGAAAAACTTGAGTCATGGTGAATGGACTGGACCAACGGTATTTCAACTTACTAGAAAATATTTTCAAACGAGAGTTAAAAAGCAACACTGGATCTCCAATGTTAAAAACCTGGTTTTTAATTTTTGAATCATGAAACTTTTTAGTCTTTTCTTTATAAATCAATGAATTTTCATAAGCAATGTCCCTTAATTCATCCAATTTATTAAGTTGCATTTCTGGTGTTTTCCTACGGTCTCCATATCATCATTACAATGCTTAAGGGCCCAATAAGCTTTGTGTTCAAGTTCAATTGGCAAGTGACAAATCTTCCCATACACAATCTTATAAGGAGTTCACCTGATGGGAGTCTTATGAGCGGTCCTAAAGGCCCATAAAGCATCGTCCAACTTATCCGACCAAGATTGTCGGTTTTCCCCAATAGATCTCTCCAAGATCCTCTTCTAAGCTCGGTTTGAAACCTCAACTTGCCCACTCGTTTGTGGGTGATAAGCCGTAGAAAGCCGATGTGTAACCACATATTTCCTTAGGACCCTTTCGAATTGGTCGTTACAAAAATGGGTTCCACGATCGCTTATGATCGCACGAGGGGTTCCAAACCGAGAAAACAAGCTTTTCAAAAACTTGACTACCACACGAGCATCGTTGGTGGGCAAAGCCTTAGCTTCCACCCACTTAGATAGGTAGTTAACGGTGACAAGGATGTACTTATTACCACGAGATGATGGGAACGGCCCCACAAAGTCAATGCCCCAAACGTCAAAGATCTCATACACTTGGATGATATTTTGTGGCATTTCATCTTTTTGTGAGGATTTTCCTTGTTGTTAGCATGAGTCACACGACTTCACAAGCTCATGTGCATCTCGGTAAATAGTAGGCCAAAAGAAACCGGCATCAAAGACCTTCTTAGCCGTGAGATTAGCCCCATGGTGACCACCCGTGGGTCCCTCGTGACAAGCTCTAAGGATGTTAGAAGCTTCGGTACCAAAGACACAACGTCGAATAATTTGATCCGCACAAGTTCGAAACAAGTAAGGGTCGTTTCAAAAGTAGAACTTGACGTCACGAAAGAATTTTCATTTTTTTGAGTCGTCATACCCTTGATGATGAAGTTCCCCGCATGTTAATTTGCGATGTCCGCAAACCATGGGGTAGAAGAATCAAGCTTAGAATTCACTATCCCAAGTGTCTCGAGCGAAAATGTTTCAGTGATTTCCTTGGGCTCGTAAACACTTTGGTGAGGATCTTCCAAACGAGAAAGATGATCGGCCGCTAGATTCTCGACTCCTTTTTTGTCAACGATTTTGTGATCAAATTCTTGAAGGAGGAGATACTAACGAAGTAGTCTCGGCTTTGCATCTTGTTTAGCCATAAGATACTTGATAGCCGAATGATCCGTATACACTATGCATTTAGTCAGGACGAGATAAGGTCGAAATTTCTCAAATGCATACACCACGGAAAGGAACTCCTTCTCCGTTGTAGTATATTTTAGTTGAGCCTCGGTCATCGTCTTGCTAGCATAGTGAATGGGAAACAAGTGCTTATCATGAGGTTGCCCCAATACGGCCCCAATAGCGTAGTCACTAGCATCACTCATGAGCTCAAAGGGGAGGTTCCAATTGGGAGCAACAAGAATGGGAGCTTCGGTAAGTTTCCTCTTAAGGATTTCAAAGGCTCGTACACAATCTTCGTCAAAGACAAAACGTGCATCTTTTTCGAGGAGATGTGTAATAGGTCGAGAGATCTTTGAAAAATCCTTGATGAATCGACGATAAAAGCCCGCGTGGCCTAGGAAACTCCTAACTCCCTTAACGGTTTTCGGATGAGGTAATTTGGCGATGACGTCTACCTTAGCTTGATCTACCTCAATCCCCGCTTTCGAAACCTTGTGCCCTAAGACGATTCCACTTTTAACCATAAAATGATATTTTTCCCAATTTAGCACAAGGTTGGTTTCCTCACAACGCTTTAACATTCTCTCAAGATTCGACAAACACGAAGTGAACGAACTACCAAACACGGAAAAGTCATCCATGAAGACTTCCATCGTTTTCTCGATCATGTCATGAAAAATAGCCATCATGCAACTTTGAAAGGTTCTAGGTGCATTGCAAAGTCCGAATGGCATTCTACGAGAGGCAAACGTTCCATATGGACACGTAAACGTAGTGTTTTCTTGATCACGAGGATCGATGGGGATTTGGAAGTAACCAAAAAAACCATCTAAAAAGCAATAGAAATCGTTTCCCCGCAAGACGCTCCAACATTTGATCCATGAAGGGCAAGGGAAAATGGTCTGTTCGAGTGGCGTCATTCAACATACGATAGTCAATGCACACTCTCCATCCGGTCACGAGTCTAGTGGGAATTAACTCGTTGGCATCGTTTGGCACAACGGTCATTCCTACCTTCTTAGGGACACAATGAATAGGACTCACCCAAGGGCTATCGAAAATAGGGTAAATCATTCCCACGTCAAGGAGTTTTAGGACTTCCTTTTTGATGACATCGTGAATTTTAGGGTTCACCCTCCTTTGACATTGGATTGCGGGTTTGTAATCCTCCTCCATTAAGATTTTCTGGGTACAAAATTTGGGATCGATCCCCTTAATGTCGGATAACTTCCACGCAATTGCCCCTTTGTGATCCTTTAGAACATCCACAAGTGCGGTCTTTTCATCATCCGAAAGATCTTTCGCAATAATAACCAGCAACTTGTCGTCCTCCTCCAAAAATACATATTCAAAGTGAGGAGGTAAATATTTCAACTCAAGGATTGGTGGTTCCTCAATTGAAGATTTGGGCTCGATACTCATAACTTCCTCGGGTGGAGGAAATGGGAAATCATTAAGAAAATCCTTGATAATCGAGAAGTCCTCATCATTGTCGAGGTCTTCGTCACAAGTACGTGGAACATCGAATTCTTCCAACGTAAAACCACCACCTTCAAATGGAGTGAAGGTTGGTGTCGAGTTATCAAGAATGGGATCTAACATAGTGGGATTGCCACTATTTTCATCATCACCAAAACCTAGAACTTCTTGTGAAAATTCCTCGCAAATAACGTCAATCATGTCAATGAGGTTTACGGTTGCAACCGAATAAACATGAGAAATTGGAAAATTTTGAGTTGCGTTTATAACAAGTTCCTCGTCGTTGAAACGTAAGGTGATCTTTCTAGCATGCACATCAATTAAAGACAAAGACGTATCTAAAAACGAACGACCTAAAATGAGAGGAACTAGAGGATCCGTGGGAATATCGACAACGATAAAGTCTATCGGATAATAGAACTTTCCCACTTTCACAAAAACGTCTTCCGCCAATCCACATGCAGGAATCTTGGAAGGGTCGGCCAAATCGATAGACATTAGTGAAGGAGTAAGATTAGGAAGATTGAGCAACTTGAAGATTGCAAGTGGCATTAAGTTAATACTAGCACAAAGATCGGCCAAGGCATAGCATTACTCCATATCTTGGATTGCACAAGGAATCAAGAATTTACCGGGATCACCGACTTTTTGAGGTACGCGGTTAAGATAAACCGATGAACAACTAGACAATTGTTGCAATTTCTCCTTGTTGTTCAATATACTTTTGAAGTTAGCGGCAAATCGAGGCATCATGACTAAAGCATCTGCAAAACTTACATTAAAATGAACGTCACGAAACATTTTCATAAAAAGATCAAATTGGTAATTGTCGCGCTTTTGACGTTTCTCCTTTCTAAGTCTCGATGGATAGGGCAAAGGTGGTGTGGGTTGAGGCATAGGCATAGCCTTTGGAATCTCGGGTTCCAAATGTGGTAATGGGTCAACCGTAGGTGTGGCATGAGCGGTACTTCGTGGGATTGGGACATGCTCCTTTTCGACCACCACCTCGGGTTCTTCCTCAATTGCATCCTCCGTAGGAGTAATTGGTTGAGGAGTCGGTTTCTTTAGTGTCTTACCATTACGTGTGGTAATCACTTTCATCTCTCCCTTAGGGTTCGATATGGTGTTACTAGGAAGACTACTCGAAGACGGTTTGCACATTATAGCATCAAAAGTAGATGAAATTTTATCCTCAAACATGGATTGCCTCTTTTCGGCCTTAATCATCTCTTGTTTTATTTCATGTTGCCCTTGTTCCATTTTTTTTAGTTTTGTTGTAACCTAGTTACATTCCCTTCCATTTTGTTTGTATGTATTTTAAGCTCATTGCTAACTCGTTTTTCAACTCCTTCTTCAAGTCGTTCTAAAACTCGGATCTTAGGCTAATGATTTCTCTTTGAATGTTGTCAAACCTAGCATCATTTCCATTAGCGTATTCAACAAATTCATTTGGAAGATCTTTCAAAGTTTGCAAACCTTTGTTGTTGATTTGAAAATCATTGTTTTGATTTTTTTTTGAAACTTGATTGTTATTAGCCACTTGATTCCCATAGTTTCCTTTGTAATTGTTTTTGAAACCAACTTGATTGTTTCGATAGTTGTTGTTATCATTTTGATTGGGAGCAAAACCCGGTGGAGTCAATTGATTAGAGCGGGTAACTTGACCGTTTTGGTTGTAAGTTCCCGTGGCCGCGTAGACACTCAAAGTGTTACCACCGTTGGTAATGCACTCGGAGAAATCATGAACTCCACCACAATACATACATGAAACCTCAACCGCTTTAGCCGTAGCGGGAGCACTTTGTTCTCCAACTTTGAATTCAATTAAAAGTCCTTTAAGCTTATCAAAGATTTTCTTTTCCAAGTTCGCCTCAATTTGGCAAGCATCGATGGTATTGGACAAAGAAGGTGAAGCCGAAGACGAAGCCTTACGAACACTCGATGTGTTACGAGGACTATACACCTTAGATCTATTCTCAATTTTCAACAACGCTTCCTCAATGGTTTTACACAAAAAATTACAACTTGCGGCGGCATTTAGATAATCTCTTTCATGATCATTTAATCCATTGTAAAACGTGTTAATTTGATGCAAGTCGGATAAACTGTGATGAGGACACTCATGTAACATTTACTTAAACCTATTCCAAGCCGTTGAAAAACTCTCATTAAATACTTTTGAAAATTTTAAAATCTTGTTTTCAAATGCGTAGTCTTAGAGGGCGGAAAAAATTGGTTCACAAACTTAGAAACGAGATCCTTCCACGTCAATATAGAATTAGGTGACTCTTTCTCTAACCAAATTTTAGCGGACCCCTCTAAGGAATACTGAATAAGCATCATCTTAATCGAATCATTAGCAACATCCTTATATTTGCAAGTGGCGGTAAGACGATTGAATTGGCGGATATGGTTGTGCGGGTTATCCTTTTCATCACCACAGAATTTGTTGTTTTGGATCATCGACAACAAACCCGTTTTCCCTTCAAAATTCTCCGCAAGGATAGCGGGAATCACAATAACCTCTTCATAACCCTCGGTAGGTGCTTGAAGTAACTCCATCATAGTACGATTAGCCATGGTGACTTCTCTTACGATAGGTTCGTCAATAGGAGACTCCTCACTAGAAAGATTAGGAGTAGGTGTTGACTCTCTTCGGTTTTTTCGTTTACGTGCACGTCTTGCTTGGTTAAGAGTTTGCATAAACGTCACGTATAACGTGGGGATGAGCAAAGAAGATTCTTTTTGGTGTTTTTAATTTTTCCAATTTTTCTGTGGTTTTTGATTGTTTTTACTTTTTTTTGGATTTTTGTGATTGTATTAAGTAGACAAAAATCTACAAATCTCCTCCTTAATCAAATCTCTTTATTAAAGAAGCCTCAAGGAATGAAAACGATCACGTGAATTAAACGCCTTCGATGACTTTAGAACGTTGGTGGAACACCAAAACGTTCAAGAGGGTTTAATCAAATGAAACCAAGAAAATATATATGATACTTAGATAATACTTTGGTTGGCAAACCCTCGATTAGCCATTTTTATCTAAACACGCACAAGCAAGCGGGGAAACGAGGCGGCGCGAAGCACTTAAGACCCTTTTTCCTTAGGGTATATTTTATAATACCCGCCTTATACCCACCTTATAGTTTGTGTTTTTGAAAATTAAGCTTCACGAAAGTATTTATCTATTTTGCCTTTTCTTTCTTGTTTGAGATTCGAATACAATGATTGAGTAAAGACCTCCCAATCAAGGTTGTGTTTTCACACTTTTGGAGTACTTGTGAATTTATTGTTCTACGTATACAATGTAGTAATAGTATTCACACAAAAAAACGAAAAACGATAATACGTATTAGCAGAGTGCTACTAATACAAATATTATTTATGGTTAGTATATAAAAACAACAATTTCCAAATCAAAACACAACACGCCTCCCCGGCAGCGGCACCAAAATGATGCAAGTGTTTTTACTACTCTTTAGGAAAAGAGAGCAAAAGTGGCAAGTATAAACAAGTGATTTAGGAAAACCACAAGTTAATGACCCAAAATTGGGGATCGTTCTCAAGGAGGCAAGTGCGTTGTGTTAAGAGATGATTAACTTTTGTGATTATAATTTATGAAGAAATGAAAAGAAGAAAATAGATTAGAAGAGAATGACGGTTACGATTATAAATTAAACTAAGACGAATAGTCGTGCAAGTAAAACCGTAAAAAGTGACAAAATTAAAAATTTACCCTAAAAAGTCCTAGAAAATTGCAATAAATCCTAAAAACTGTAATTAGAGTTTACAAAAAATTAAAAATAACTCAAACATTTTATTTAATTAAACAATAATTTTTAATGCTAATTAAAGCCCAAAAAATTTAATTTAATTAACAAAAAGCCCAAAATGAGATTTTTTCACTTTTAAACCTCTAAAATGACTTAAATAAATTTATAATTATTTTTGCAAATTTTAAAATTAATAAAAACTATTTAAAAATAATTAAAAACTATTAAAACTTAAAATAATTCTAAAAATTAATCTAATGATAATAAAAATATTCTAAAAATTGTAAAATTCCTAATTTAATGTGTTTGATCTAAGAAAAATGAAGAAACTTGAAAAATCTAAATTTTATTTTTTAATAATAAAGTAATAATAAAATAATATTAAAAATCCAAAATTTATAATAAATTCTAAAAAGTTGCAAACTAGTTTATTTTAACCTAAATAAAACATAAATGAAGTTAAAATTACAAAATACCCCTATTGGGCCTAGAAACGGGCCAAAAGTCCGAACAGACCCCTTAAGGGCTTTTTAAGGCCGAATAAGAAAAATGTTGTCCAAATAAGCCCAAAATCTCCTATCTGACTTAAAATTTGATTTTAAGAACAAAACTCTAAAGGCTCAAAAGCTGAAAATGTGTTTAAGCTAGCTTATTTCAAAGCATCTTATTCTTAATGGGCTTTTTGGCCCATTAAGCTATAAGCTGATGCCATAAGCTAAAATTTGACACACAATCTTCTTTTGAGTTACTTAAGAGATCTGTAAAAAGAAAATTGAAAAAAGCACAAGAAATAAGCCTGAAATAAGCCAAGACTCTCTTCACAAGACTACAAAATAGTCGTTTTTGAGTTCAAGACCACCTCAAGTGCTGATTCAACTTCCAAAAGCTTTTAAACGACTTAATTAAGCTAAATAATCAAAAAAATTCAAATAAGTCTAAGCAATAAGCCAGAATAAGTAGATAAGCACTTGTTTAAAAGTCAACCTAATGAGTTTTCTAGTAAAAAGTCAAAGTCAAAGTCTAATAAGCTCTAGATCAAATAAATGGGTCAAATGAGGAAGATCTATCACAAAAAATAAGTTGTTGCAAGTCTGGATAAGCCAATTTGGCTTATGAATAAACAGAGAGACAAATTACACTAGTTGGGGCTAGTTTTGGATGTTGAGCAGTGGGAACTTTTCCCACTGCTTGACTTAATTGACTTTTTGTCTTTAGTGACTTTTTTTGGATTCAAGTTAAGGAAAGGCACCCAAATGATCAGTTAATCATAAGGAGTCAATAACAATCACAAAAACACAATTACAAAAAGCCAATTAGCACAGATTAATCAAATCATCACTAGATCAAACACAGACTTAAACAATAAGCATATTTCATTCAATAAGCAGTTTTAGAAAAAATAAGCCAACCAAACTTCACCAAATGCATACACAAGCTATAATAATTTTAAATGAACAAATTCTAACAGGTTTCATGCATTGGTTAAAGGTCTAGATCAAGATTCAAGCTCAAAATAGTTACTGATGAACAAGAACAAGCAGACTTTTTACTTTGCTGATATACTTGACCACAAGGCCAGATTCAAACACTCAAATCTTGTTAACAGGTTATAATGAATATGTTTAATCACTTTTTATCCCTAATCATGCATACAAACTAATTGTTTCCAAGTTCTTAGGTCATAACAAGGAGATTTCCAACTTATATAGCATAATCAAGGTTTTGATGTTTTAAAGCCAACAACTTGCAGAAAATAGCATACAACCAAGTATATTGCAGATACAAACAATAAACAACACTTTCCAACAACACAATAACAACTTATGATCTCAAACAAGTTAACCTAAACACCCCTTATCTTTTTTAAATCAAGATTAAACAAGTATAAGTATATTTCAGTGTTACCAAAGCCCAATAAAACACAATAACAGATGTGTTATGCAGTATCAAGCAAGATTAAACCATAAATTCAACAAGAACACAAGCAATGCACCAAATCACCAAAAATCAAGTACTAAAGCAGATTTTGGGTAAAAGGGTTCAAACCTCATGGATGTACATCCACATCCACGAATTTTTTAGCCTATTTGCTAGCAAGAACAAGCACAAGCTTCCACAAACAACCCTGCTAAGATTCAACAAAGTTAGAAGCAAAAATATAAAAAACAGAAAGGTGACAAATCCTTGATTAATGCAACCCTTGTACCCTACACTTGATTATCCCCAAGTTATAAGCCTTACAACATTTTGATATCACAATATCAGGATGCTATGATCCACTTATAGCCCAAAAATTCTAAGGTTTACCAAGGAACTTAGCAAAATATCAAGATTTAAGAACTTTGAGCTATTTCTTGCACAAAGCTTAAGAAAACGTTTTGAGATTCAGTTTTAGCAAACATGTAACATTAACAAACAGAATAAGAGATTGGCACTTGACTTTTCTTCACAAAATTCAAACACTTTTCATTCAACAATGAACAAGGATTTACAGAAATGTGAACTAGGAAAAGTTCAAGAGTAAACTGAAAATGAAAGCCTAAGTGCCTTTATATAGGCTACAAGTGAACTACACAATGCATAAAAACATATAAACCCTAGTTGTAAAAGTCCCAAATTGCCCTTGTGAAGTTTTAATAACTTGAGCTCATGTGAAGGATTTTTGGCAGTTTGTTGAGGTGTCAAAGGTGGAATTGTGATCAAAGGGTCCATAGTAAGCTTAGGATGTAAGCTGCTTGTGGGACGTTGGATTTCTGTGGCTATTTTGGCATCTTCTTCTACTTTGTAGCAGGGCATGTCCCATGTGACATGTGTGGTGAGGTGACAAGTGATTTGTGGGTTGGGCTATGATTAAGACTAGCTTAATCATTAATTTGGAGGTTTTGGTGGTTTAATTTCAAGTAGATTAAGAAAACCTAATTTTGCCAAGAACATGAAGAACATGGTGATTTGATCTGTTTTATGTTTTAAAAACAAGTTTAGGCGCGAATTAAACTAATCAGTTAGATTAGTTTAATATTAGCTGAGTGGATTGGTGATAACTAAGATTTTACCTAGTAAGAAAATTATCGTTCTCGTGGTCTAAACGAATTGATCTAGGTTCTATGTGTGACCCAGTTTTTTTGGTGAAACAAATATTTTGGTTGTTTTTAAAATAAAAGTGCAAAACTTTTTAAAGTAAAAGGCAATTAAAATAAATCTATGTCTAATTTAAAATAAAAGGCAAGTAATTTAAAAGCGTGACAAAAATTAAAAGGCAATTAAAGTAAATAACGCAAACTTAAATCTAACTAAGGCAAACTTAAAACGCAACTAAAATTTAAAACTAAGGCAAGGCTAAAATAAAAACTTTAAATTAAAGAACCTGAAAATCAGCTCATCCGGAATAATACCCTTATTCGGAATAAATGGCTTACTCGGAATATGTCACCTATCCGGAATAATCCTCTCTATTCGGAATGTTGGTCTTGATTCGGAATGTTTCTTGATCCGGGATAATATTCCGAATAGGACTTCTTACTCGGAATATGTCACTTATTCTGGATGGAAGCACCTTATCCGGAATATCTCCCTATTCGGAATATTTGGCCTATCCGTAATATTCTGCCTATCCGGAATACCTTCTTTATCTGGAATATCCTTGCTATTCGAAATGTTTGGCCTATCTGGAATATCCTGCTGATCCGGAATAAAAGATTGATACGGAACTTTTGGTTGATCCGGAATATTATTCCGAATAAAGCCTTTGATTCGGAATGTTTTATTATTCCGAATAAGCACCTTGATGCGGAATAAATATTATTCCGTAAAAACCCAACTGATCTAGAATATCCAATATTCCAGATGAACAACCTTTGAAATCCTTTGTTCGGAGTATCTGGGAAAGATCAGAACCTGGAATACAGTAACAAGCACACGCGAAGAACAAGGAAATACAGAGATATGCAGATTTAATAAAGACATAACAAAATCAACCACAAGATTAAATCAAACTAACAAATAAACATCTATTAATTATAATCAAACAATCCAAAACAACAAAACTAACAATAAAGATGTAGATAATCAAAACCCACTTAATAAATTTGACAAAAACTCAAGAACAGGAACATGAATAATAAACATATAAACCAAAGATTTAAGAAAGGTAGAATGAGAGATCAAACAATAAAGATAAATAATAACAAGAATTAAAAGAACACTTACTTGAAATTAAATAGTAATTAAGGTGCAAGACAAGTATTTAAATTTGACAAGTAAATAAATGACAAGGTAATTAAAAGTGGAAGAACTAATTGTCACTATTAGCCAACAAAAATGAAAAGATTAATCCTAATGACTATTTATAGGGGAGGATTAAGGAGTGCTTAGGAAGCTTCCTCCCCTCCTTCATTTCTTCTTAATTGCATGATTAAGTCCCTCAAGCCTTTAATCTTCATTTAATTGCACCATTAGTCCTTAAGCCTTTTAATCTTCTTTAATCTTGGACTTTAATGACTTTTGGCTCGGGATTTCTTTGAACTCGTCTTTTAATTCTTCAATAAATTAGACTTGAGTTCTTCGGCTTTAAGTAAACTTCCGTCTTTTGACTTTTTCTTCGATAAATCTTCAGAATTGGTCTTGGACTTCCGTTCTTTTTGCACTCTTGACTTCTTGACTTCGTTTTTTATCTTTTTCTTCAATAAAAGCCCGTGAATGCCCGTGTTTTCTCCACTTTTCACCTTTTCTTCCTAAATAACAACAAAAACACAAACCACGCATAATTCCGACATAAAAGACATAAAATACACGTTTTGGCTCGGTTAATATTGTAATTAAGTGGTAAAAAGGATGGGTGTTTACACACCTATCAAATCCCCTACACTTGACCATTGCAATGTCCTCATGCAATGCATTAGTTACAAAGCAAGATTACATTTTTCATCATAATCAATCCACGTTGGCCTTTATTAAAGATATAGAAAATTACAAACATTCAAAGTAAAGAAATCAAAAACATACCTTTGGTTTTGGAAATGTCATGAATAATCATCATCCTCAAGTTTTCACTTTCTCCAAACCAAGATTAAAAATGAGATCATTGTTATTATAAGTTAGCAAACTAACACGAACTCATGTGGGCCAATTATTTACTTAGACTCCCTTATTCCTAGGTGTATCTCTTATATTTTATTTTTGTCTTGAATGATACGAGGATGCATTGTTTGACTTATTTCGATAGTTTATTAGGCCGAAAATAAAGTGAACGATTTAATCAATAGTTAGCTAAAGGACAAAATCTTTTAAAACTGCTTCTCGGGACCTCATAAAGTTCATATCTTGGCATAACTCGCTTCGCGATTTGAGACCTTTCTCGGACCGATATTTGGCAGCGACTTCATACTTCAAACCTTGAGAGACGTTCATGAAATAATGGTCTTCTCTTCATATTAGGAATTTCTTCACTTGAAATTTTGAGAGATTCTTCATTGGACCACGACTTCTTCATTTTTCTCCAATCATTATTTTGGACTTTGATATACAACGATCCGCCTCCTTTTATGATTTGGATCTATTTATCCTCATACCTTGCTAGGGTCTTTTCGGATACACTTCTCCATGACTTTTGGGGAGTTTTTGCTTTTCGTCGTGTGTCTCGATCCTTCATATTGATTTTCGATAAATGATTCTTCATATCACTTTGGATCTTTAGCAACAAAATGTAGCCCTCATGTCTTGTTAGGACCTTTTTGGACTCGCCAATCTTCGCATCCCGCTTCAATAAGTTATGCCTTGGCTATGAACTCTAATCCATACCGAGCAACTTTTAAACTATCTTGGGCTAGAAGCTAAGTAAATTTTCAAATCGTACAACCTTATTTATTGCAGATAAATTTATTAGCAAGCGATGGGAGAATAGGCTCATAATTAACTCACATAAATTCACGAAAGAATACCGAACTTATAATTGGCTCTATCATCTCTCGTTCTCCACAGTTTAAAATCTCAAGGAATGAGACTCGTGGATGCTTAGCCTAACAAATCAAAGCTTTGGGTTTTCGAGTCGCCTATAGGAACTTGCAAACTCTTAGACTTTTTCAAGCTTAGAAATCGCGTTTTAAAGTTCCCTTGATAAACGACTCTCTAGGATCAATTATAGGAACTTGCGAAAAGTTCTTGTTCTTAACCCGTGAGAGTTAAGACTTTCGCGTTTTATAGCTCCCTATATAAAAGCCTAGCAAAACTTGATTTAAACACGTTAAGGATACTAGCTAGAGTAACTTAGATAAGTAAACTCGGGTTGAGTCAAAAGATTCACAACGTTTGAAAAATAAAACCACTTTATTAAAGATTTATTCTAGCGAAGAAAGAAAATAACTATACAAAGGTAAAAACTAATAGGCCAAAATAGATCAAAAATTTTAAAAAAGTCGAAAATTTGATTTTCCGGTTAAAATGAGGACAAATACAAGGAAAAGACCACTTAACTTCGATAGAAGTCCCCCTACACTTAATATAAAACATTGTCCTCAATGTTTAAGCATGTGGGAGTAAACTCCCCCACACTTAGGACATTGTGCACTTTGTTTAAATCTCGCTAAGGAAAAGACAACTAAAGAGATTCCTATTTTAATATTGAGAAAATATAAAATAGTGAATCGAAAAGAGTGTAGGATAGAACCGAGAAAATGGGAACACAGAATCACGGGTCGTCAAGAATCATCAAGAGTGGATCATTGAGCGTGAATCCCTGATTAAGAGAGAAGAGGAAATAGAAAACACCAACGGGTCTCCCCTACACTTAGGATAGAGAAAGCGAAAAGATAGATACATGGGTTGCCTCCCAAGAAGCGCTTGTTTTTGTTACCGAGTCGTGAGCCTGACTCGACCTTGATCATCATAGGAAGAAGCATGAAACATATCCACCGGGATCAAAGACATAGTTTTCGTCCATCAAATAGCATAAGCTTAAGGCGAACAAGGCAAGGCAAAGAAGAAGAGGCAAGGTTCCCTTAAGCAAATATGGAGCATGGTGGAAGCAAGGGTGAAGTGGTGCAAGCATGTCTTTAATAATTCCAAAGATTTTTCCTTTTATTTCATCAGGTGGATACTGAGATGGCTGAAGAATATCAATACCGGGGTCGAACACCTTTTCCTTTAGGGGAAAATAGCACTCAGGCTCAGCAGAATGTGAAGAAGATCCGCGAAGAAGCACAACCTCGTCCTCAGAAGGGGGACAAAGAGGTGTTAAATCATATGTGCTGTGGATATTGGTGTCGACCGGTTTCTTCTCCTTTGAAAGAATGTTCTTCAAATCCAAAGTAGGATCAAGACGATAATCTTCAAAATCTAAAGGAGGAGCATCACTCTCATGAGGGAAGTAAGTGTTAAGAAAAGCAAAGAAATCTTCCTCAAATGAGTAATCGTCCAAAGTAGGATCGAGTGATGGCGGAGGATCTTCATCATGCGAAGAATCACTCGAAAGAGTATTGGCCTCATCAAAATCATCGAAAGTGGGCATCTCGGGATACTCGGAAGTACAATCATCAAAATCATCCGAATCTGAGCTAGAATCATCATCATAAGCATCAAAGATCGGTGGAGAATCATAAAAGGGTGAAGGTTCCAAATTGGAGCGAGAATCATCCACATCATCTTGAAAAAGTGGATTATCAATGCAAGAATCGAATAGAGGATTGTTGTAGACGACAAAATCATCAAGCACATTAATCATATTCACTGATTCTCGTCTAAAGGATTTGCTTGTAAGCTTCCCCATTTTTAAAACTTGTGAATCATTCCCGACTCGTAAGATTAACTCACCTTCGGCCACATCAACTAAATCTCGTCCGGTTCTTAAGAATGGCCGACCAAGTATTAAAGGAATACGAGGGTCCATTTCATAATCAACAACGACAAAATCGACCGGGAAAGTAAATGTGCCAACTTTGATGAACACGTCTTCGGCAATACCAACGGGGTAAGCGAGAGTGCAATTAGCAACTTCAAGAGTCATCTTTGTTGGTGTGAGGTCGGGTAATGATAGTGTTTTCCAAACACTCAAAGGCATAAGATTTATACTGGCCCCGAGATCAGCTAGGGCAGTAAATTCTTTAGTTTTGTTAAAAATGCAAGGCAACACAAAACGACCGGGATCTCCAAGCTTTTCCGGAAGTTCTTTAAGAATAACTGCAGAGCAGTTTTCATTTAAACGTGTGTTGGCGAGCTCAATCAGCTTCTCCTTCTTGCTCAGCAATTCCTTGAATGCTTTCACAAATTTAGGCATGTGGACAAGTGCTTCAACAAGGCTAATGTTGATGTTCATTTGAGAGAGCATCTTCACATAGCTCGTCACTTGAGAGTCATCCTTGGTTAGCATTTTGGTCTTGCCTAAACGTGAAGGATAAGGGATATTGGGTTTGGGTGGTGAAGGTGAAGGTGAAGGTGGTAAAGGTTTAGGTTGAGATGCTGACGGTTCCTTCCTAGGTACATCGTCATGACGAGGCGGAGACGGTAATGGTATACTAATACTAGGTGTAGGAGGAGTAGGATAAATGGTGGTGGATGAGGTGTAGATGATGGGGGCGGGATCGGTGGTCCTACGATGGTAACTCTACTACGAGTAGTAATAGCACTCACATTTGCTCGCGGATTGGTGACGGTGTTTGAAGGTAGAGAACTCGAAGAAGAGGGTTGAGCGGCGGGCAAGAAACTAGCAAGCATATTCTTTATATCATTCGTTTGAGTGTTGAAGGAGGATTGAATATTATCTCGAAGCTCGGATCTAATCTCATTTCCTTGCTTGGTGATATCTCCTTTCAAATTGATTATTTGGCTCTGTAGATTCTTGATTTGCTCACCTTGGGTTCTCATGATGGCTTCAACATCGGGGTTAATGGGTGGGGTTTGTTGAGCGGGTGGGTGATAAGGATTAGAAGCTCTTGGTGGGATTTGGTTGCTTCTATTGTAGTTGTTGGCGGGGTTTTGGTTTTGAGGAGAAAAACCAGGTGAAGGGTAGTTGTTAGATCGGTAACTCAGCAAATTTCGATCCCCTTGAGGTCGAGCTTGGTAATTTTCCGGTGAATAATTACCATAAGCTGCATACACATTTTCCGGATTTCCTTGTGTAGAAGGACAATCGGTGTATGAGTGAGGACCGCCGCATGTTTCACAAGAAGGTGCAACCGCTTTAACTTGTTGTTGTTGGTTCGAAGCGAGAAGCAAGATACTTTTACTCATTTCAGTCATCATGCGGGTGAGTTCAGTCATATCAGGGTTTGCTGAAGTAGAAGAAATATTGACTCTCGGGTTGTTCCTAGAAGAAGCGGAGGAATATCAGTTTTTGTGGTGAGTAGTCATGTTCTCAATAAGCTCTCTACACTCCTCGGGTCTCCTTTTCATAAATGTGCCATCGGCGGCTGCATTAATTGTATCACGATCACGAAAAGTCAATCCGTTGTAGAAAGTATCAATCAATGTGACTGGAAGCATGTTGTAGTTTGGACAACGATCAATCAAGACATTATATCTTTCCCAAGCATCAAAAAGAGATTCATCGGGATCTTGCATGAAACCGCTGATTTGATTGCGAAGGCTCGTGACCATGGATGGTGGAAAGTAGCGCGACAAAAAGCGTTGAGTCATGTCATCCCAAGTGTGAATAAAATTCTTTGGAAGACGATCAAACCATTTCTCGGCGTGATGTGATAAAGTATGTGGGAAGAGTTGAAGGCGAAGAACATCCATTGAGGCACCAGGCAACTTCATGCTTTGGGTGATTGTAATGAACTTGTCGAGGTGTTTGTTGGCATCATCATCAGGCAGTCCGGCGAATGGATTAGTTTGCACTTGCTGAATCATGTGGTGCTTCAACGAAAACTCCGGAGCCGTGATCTGCATCGGCGCAATTGGTCCTCCTCGTCCAAACATGGTAGGTTGACAAAGCTCCTCCATTGTCCGAAGATCGGGCTGTGGAAGAACATTGTTGTTATTATTATTGAGGTGCGGTGGATTATTGTTGTTGTTAACACCTGACATACTTAAATCTTCTCGAGTCTCGGGCTCTTGATAATTAGAAGATCTAGTACGCATACACCTGAAAAGACAAAAGAAAACAATACCAAACACAAAGACAATATATATAGACAATAAAAATAAAATCTTTTTGGATTTTTTAATTTTTTAATTTTTATGGATTTTTATCAATTTTTAATTTTTATGGTTTTTTGAATTTTTGTGCAAGAAAATAACGCTCACAAGTGAACGGATCCCAAAAAGCAACACGTCTCTCATAGAAAACCGTTAATTTTTACGAAAAGAGCCGGCAGCGGCGCCATTTAATACACGAGGCTTTTGACACCCCGTATAAAAATTAGTTCGTTTAAGTATGTCTCTTCGAATTGAAAAATGGTTTTAAGTATGACTCAGTTGATTTTGGTGAAACAAAAGTTGTGTCGTTGTAGTATTAAAAAGTGCAAAACAATTAAATTAAATGACTTAAAAGTAAATCTAAATATAATTTAATGTAAATGGTGCAAGTATTTAAAAGCGTGACGAGAAATTAAAGGGCACTAAAAGTAAATAACGCAAACTTAAATCTAACTAAGGCAAACTTAAAACGCAACTAAAACTTAAAACTAAGGCAAGTCTAAAATAAAAACTGAAATTAAAGAACCTGAAAATCAGCTCATCCGGAATAATACCCTTATTCGGAATAAATGGCTTACTCGGAATATGTCACCTATCCGGAATAATCCTCTCTATTCGGAATGTTGGTCTTGATTCGGATTGTTTCTTGATCCGGAATAATATTCCGAATAGGACTTCTTACTCGGAATATGTCACTTATTCCTGATGGAAGCACCTTATCCAGAATATCTCCCTATTCGGAATATTTGGCCTATCCGGAATATTCTGCCTATCCGGAATACCTTCTCTATCCGGAATATCCTTGCTATTCGGAATGTTTGGCCTATCCGGAATATCCTGCTGATTCGGAATAAAAGATTGATCCGGAACTTTTGGTTGATCCGGAATATTATTCCGAATAAAGCCTTTGATTTGGAATGTTTTATTATTCCGAATAAGCACCTTACTGCGGAATAAATATTATTCCGAATAAACCCAACTGATCCGGAATATCCAATATTCCGGATGAACAACCTTTGAAATCCTTTGTTCGGAATATCTGGGAAAGATCAGAACCTGGAATACAGTAACAAACACACGCGAAGAACAAGGAAATACAGAGATATGCATATTGAATAAAAACTTAACAAAATCAACCACAAGTTTAAATCAAACTAAAAAATAAACATCTATTAATGATAATCAAACAATCCAAAACAACAAAACTAACAATAAAGATCTAGATAATCAAAACCCACTTAATAAATTTGACAAAAACTCAAGAACATGAACATGAATAATAAACATATAAACCAAAGATTAAAGAAAGGTAGAATGAGAGATCAAACAATAAAGATAAATAATAACAAGAATTAAAAGAACACTTACTTGAAATTAAATGGTAATTAAGGTGCAAGACAAGTATTTAAATTTGACAAGTAAATAAATGACAAGGTAATTAAAAGTGGAAGAACTAATTGTCACTATTAGCCAACAAAAATGAAAAGATTAATCCTAATGACTATTTATAGGGGAGGATTAAGGAGTGCTTAGGAAGCTTCCTCCCCTCCTTCATTTCTTCTTAATTGCATGAGTAAGTCCCTCAAGCCTTTAATCTTCATTTAATTGCACCATTAGTCCTTAAGCCTTTTAATCTTCTTTAATCTTGGACTTTAATGACTTTTGGCTCGGGATTTCTTTGAACTCGTCTTTTAATTCTTCAATAAATTAGACTTGAGTTCTTCGGCTTTAAGTAAACTTCCGTCTTTTGACTTTTTCTTCGATAAATCTTCAGAATTGTTCTTGGACTTCCGTTCTTTTTGCACTCTTGACTTCTTGACTTCGTCTTTTATCTTTTTCTTCAATAAAAGCCCGCGAATGCCAGTGTTTTCTCCACTTTTCACCTTTTCGTCCTAAATCACAACAAAAACACAAACCACGCATAATTCCGACATAAAAGACATAAAATACACGTTTTGGCTCGGTTATTATTGTAATTAAGTGGTAAAAAGGATGGGTGTTTACACACCTATCAATTGGTGAGGTGGAGGCAGGGTGAGTGGTGATTGGTTGATTTAGGTTAGTGGGGCACGTGTCACATGGTGAGAGGTTTAGGTAACTATGGCTGTCTGCCAGGTTTGGTCCCTTAATTTTCAAACTCCTTTCACTTGCAAATTAAACAGCCAAAAGACGAATTCCTTTGTTATTCAAGTTTCACTTTTCACACCTCTGCCCCAAATACTTTTCCAAAGTATTTTCAGGGGTATTTCTTGCCAATTGTTGCTTCTTGAAGGGTTGTTTTGGCATTTTCTTCATAGTTAATGGTCTTGACTTGTATGGTTGACATTTTTGGAGGACTGAAATTGACAAGTCTTCATTGTTGAGGGACCATTCTTGCTAATTCATCATAGTTGAGGGTCCTTTTTGTAATTTGACATATTTAAAGGACCAAACTTGTTCTTTCTTGTAACTTGAAGTTCTTTATGGCATGTTTGACTTTGAGGAGGACTAACATTGATAATTTAGCTTTGTTGAGGGACTAAATTTGCCAATTCTTCAAAGTGGAGGGCCCTTTTTGTAAATTTGACAAACATTAAGGACCAAACTTGTAATTATGAATAAAAAAGGGTTTAAAGTGTCATTTCTTCAATATTGGAGGACCCTTCTTGTACAATCTTCATATCTTCAAGGGTTTTTCTTGGAAAATCTTCATTAGGGCTTGGTTCATTGTGCGGCTTCGTTTCCCGTGTTCGTTTTTGCATGATTCTTGTGATCTTTTGTCATTTTCTCAATATATTTGGCTATTTTCATGATATTCAATGCATTTAAAGCACGTTTTGGACGATGAGACTATGTATAAAAGCATTCTCATCATTCTTCGTCGGTGATAGTGGACGTAATCTCAGATAATTTTCTAACCATGGTTGTATGTGTGTGTCGGAATGATAGAGATGCATAATGATTACCTTGGGAGTATCTTGCTTCGAATGGATGAGACGAGAGATTGATAATGAAAGTATTTTACTGAAGAAATTGGGTAGTCAAAAAGCAGCGGTGATATATATAGGCACTCGGTTTACTATTCCACTTCTTCGAATTGATGCCACGTGTATTCACTATCTTCATTTAACGGTGCCAGGTCAACAGTTTAAACGACGTGGCAAACGCTTTTCCCAGTTTTCAAGGAAATTAGGTAAAAGGGGGGATGTGTGTGAACTTGGTGGGAGAACTTGAAACTTTTAGGATATTGCACACTCCGATTGCCTACTTAGCAGGCTGATAGTCTAGTAGCCGCGGTCAGGACCTGCGACCACTAGACTGGGGGGACATGATGACGTATAGTGTAACACCCACATTTTACCTTTACGCAGCAGAACATTGATCTGGGGTATTACGTCATAGTTCACAAGTCATAATAATAGGAAAACAACTCAAAAAAGTGACAAAATCAACTTTATTTATATATCATTGAAAAATCAGAGTTTTATATTATAAGGTTCCCCAAAATCTAGAATAATAATTTCAGTCTTGTGCCACTTTATGCCATCCTCATGCTGCTCTATTCTAACAATCTTTAACACCTTAGATATATGCTTAAAATCAACACAATGGTTGAGTGAATTCATAGGTTTAAAATCATTTTAAATACAAGATCCTTTTCCTGAGCTATGTTATTATTCGCTCACATAAAACAATTTACTAATATTGCACTAGCTCATGCACCGCTACTAGACATACCGGAACCCAACAAATTGCCCTTACGCAGGTAGTCTACCAAACTCCTGTATTAGCAAAATAAAGTGTATCCGTTTAGCCTAGGTCAGAGCCATCAACATTCCAGCAAGTGCGACTTGCCCAGATAGGGGATGTAAATCCCCAAATAGTAATATTCCCAATATTAACATTCATTAAATGATTAACGGTCACGATTAAAATGGGACTTTTAAAGGCAACTGTAAACCTAGTGTCAATACTCATATCTGAGAAGCATACCAAAATACTTATATTTCATTTTAACATATATCCCCCTAACGGGTTTTCAAATCATTTAATAATTAGGCCTAGTGAGACTATTAACTCACCTAGGATCCATAAAGTCTGAGCTATATCAAATGTATTTCTTTTATAGGTAAACAGCTTGATCATACAAATCACAACTTGGTCTAATAAACAACAGCTTGATCTCACATAAACATAGGCTGCTCCAAAATGGCTCCTAATGGCTTCTTATGAGCACTACATGCTATCAAAGCTTCAAGAGCTTCAATGTCTACCTTCTAGACCTGGTTTCTGGTCTTAGGACATGTCCTAGGACGTATATAGATGTGGAAATGGAGAATGGGTAGGAGGTTTAAGGAAAACGAGGTGCAAGTCTCTATGTGTGAAATTTGCCTCTATTTATAGCAATTCCAAGCCTTAGGCTCCAACATCTGGCCTAGTACATGTCATATGAATAACTTAGTGACTAGGGGTGCCTAGGGAAGGTTTATGCACGTTTTTAGGAGCTAGGTTCATGTCAAACTTGGTTTTGTGGCTAAAAACACCTCACGGCTCAAAATGATAGGAACAAATACGTGTGATTGACAAGTAGGTTATGCAACTACTTGTAAAGTGTCTCTAAAATATCCAAATGATCTGATCCTAAGTTCAAATTTCGGAGGGAAAGGGTTTTGAATACATTTTTGGAGGGAAAAAGCTAGGCGGATTAAAAACTAGGGCTTGTAACTTGTAACTTTGTAATATTGGTGATTAAGGGTTTAGGAATGTGATTAGTGATGGATTAGGGTTTAATTAGGGTATGTACATTTTATTTAAGAAGTTTGGGTCTTTGGTTTGAATTTTAACAAATGTTTGATGTGAAAATGGGAAGAAAACTTAGGTGGGTTAGGGTTTCTAATGATTTATGGTTAAGTCTTAGTAAACATGATTATCCTTCAATTAGCTACTGATGTAAACTCATTTTATACATCCTACATTGTCCTTAATGTGTTCATGAATTCGCTACATTGGTTTTATTAAGTTATTCTAAGTAAACATGTCTAAAGGGTGAAAATACTCATTTTGACCTAATTTACAAGTCATGCTTTGAAATCTTGTACCTTTTGCATTAGGGTACTTGTACATTCTCTTAATATGATATTATCACCTTAATGAAGTGCTATGGGTGTTTGTAGACTTGTCCTAAAAGACTAGGTACTGATTCTATGTAGATTTCTTAAAATATGAGTTTTTAGGTCGTTAATTGATGAGATGACATTTATACATGATCTCATCGTTCTTTTCGGGCTTTAAATGCATAAAAATGTAATAAAATACCATATATATATGCTTGTGTTTGTTTACTTGCGTATTTTAGGTATGGATATCGTGAAAAAGACAAAAGATCACAAGAAACAAGGAAAAACGAACACGAGAAACGAAGCCGCACAATGAACCGGGCCCTAGTTTGTGATTTATCAAAGAAAAAACCTTGAAGACTTGAAGATGTACAAAAATGAGCCCTCATTTATGAATAAATGACACTTAATACCCGTTTATATTCATAATTACAAGTTTGGTCCCTTAAGTTTGTCAAAATTACAAAAAGGTCCTCTAAGTTTGAAGAATTAGAAAATTTAGTCCCATAACAAAACTAAATTGTCAATAATGGTCCTTCATAAAGTCCAAGATCCAAAGAAGCCCTTGAAGTTCAAGCATATTACACTTCTAGTCCTTTAAAAATAGATCAAATATCATAAGGACTGAAGTTGTAAATATGCCAAAGTGTTAAAAGCCCTAAAAACCCCTTCCAAAACTTTTTGTGGCCAAAATCTAAAGTCTGAAACTTTGTTAACAAAGGAAAACGAGTTTACTTAAAAAAGAAACTTTTTATTCATTGTTTTCCAAAGGCTGGGGGCTATTGTTGTGCATATGAAACTTTCAAATATATTTTTCGCCAAACACAAACACAATCCACCAAAACCGGATCAAAAGATTTTCTATTCACCATGATGAACCCAGAATTACCTCTCACTTAAACAAAGGGTAAAAACCAATTACCCGGTCCCACGCTTGATTCACCTCACCCCAAACTCATCCCACACCAAAAACCCCCAATCCCACTCACCATGTGACCCCACCATTCAACCCGTTACCCAATCACATGCCAACTTCCTCTCCAAGCAATCTGACATGGCAAGATCAACGCTTTATGGCTACTACTTGTCTCCCAAGCACAAAATGAATGTTCAAGATCAAGTTTAACAGCTCATATACATCAAACGCGTCTCGAATGCAAATGGCAATTTTGAGAATTCATAGTTAGGGTTTCTGATGTATTTTCCATTCTAGAATCATCTTAGTCTTCTAAATAAGGAGGACTCAACATGTGAGAGCCTCTTTGTTCCAGATTTTAGCTAATTTCTTTGTAATTCCTTTTTATGAAATAAAAGTTAGTTTGCTGAAAATTTTGAATTCTCTTTTGTGTTTAATGAAAGTTTGGTGTTTGATTAGCTAAGATCTGAGTTCCATTAATCTGTTTGATTGATTTTTAGGAAAGGTTTTAAGGTTTAAAACTCTTGTTTTCAAAAATCAAGTCATAATCTATTTTTGGTTAAGTTTTGTGTTTGTTCTTCTTAGCATGTATTGGGAGCTGGTACTTGTTCTTGCTAGCACCTCAGCTCAAACAATCAAAAGTGTGGATGTACATTTTGGAGGTTTTCATCTCTTATTCCCTTTTATTTTTCTGAAATATTGCATGATTTGTGGTGATTTTGGATATTTGTTTGTGAAAGTGTGTTATTGTTATTGATTTGTGTTTCTGAGCGTTGATAGTTGTTATAAGGGTTGATTAGATCTTGGTTTGAGGGTTAAATCACTCAAATCCTTTGAAAACTTGAGAAATCAGTTGTCAAAGAGGTGTTTTGGTTAACTGATTTACCAAGGTTTGAGGCAACTTTAGTGGGTATATTTGTTTGTTTATTTATGGTTATTATTTCATAAGTGTTACCTGGTGTTTATCTGCACATCTTGTGGTTTGAATCACCAAAATCCATCATATGGTCTTAAAATCTGCTATACTTGGTATTGTTGGCTAAAATTTTGGGGACACCTAGATCTAAGGGTAGAATAGGGTTAACAATTGCTAAGTTTTAGTTAACACAACCAGGGAAAGGGATTTGAGGGTTTAAAATTGGATTGGTGGTCATTTAGATCAGCAAAGGGGGTTTTGAAAAGTGCCTTTGTTCATCAGTAACTGCATATGCTTGAATCTGCTTCTAATCTTTGTTCCAGTGTTTGAAACAAGTTTTATTGTGCTTATTGAACTTTATTATATCTTGTGTATGCATATGGTTCAATTTGGTTGGCTTATTCATGATAAAACTACTTTTTAGTTCATAACTACTTATTGTCAGGTCTGTGCTATATCTGGTGAATGTTTCCTTATTCTGGGCTTATTGAGTGAACCAAATTGTAATTTCTTGATTCATATTGACTCCTTACAACTCACTGGTTGTAAGCGTGCCTTTGTTTTCCATTGAATCCAACTAGATCTCTCTAAAAAAGCAAGTCAAATAGTCAAAGCAGTGGGAACTCCTTTCCCCTGCTGCTAGCCACTGCTAGTGTTATTTTACATTGTGCTTATCAATAAGCGGTTCTAGCTTATTTAATCCTGAAACAACTTTGAATTTGTAATAGGTGTACCTTATTTGACCCATTTGTTCATACTGGAGCATTTGAGGGGTTGACTTTGAGCTTTGACTAGAAAACCAACTACTCTGACTTTTACATAAGTGCTTATCAGCTTATTCAGCTTATTTGGCTTGGGTTATTGAACTTTTCTTTGCTGATTTGTCTTAATTAAGTCATTTAGAGTCTTTTGCAACTTATTTGAAGGTCTGAGGTGGTCTAGAACTCCAAGTCGACTATTTTGTCTTTTAGTGAAAACTTACATTGCTTATTTCTGGCTTATTGGTTGAGCTTATTTGAAATTTCTTTTCACATATCTCTTAGGCATCTCAAAAGAAGAGGTGTAATTTAATACTTATCGCTCATTTACGCTCTTTTATTTTCCTATACAAGAGGTGTAATTTACTACAATCATTTTGGCGCCGCTGCCGGGGAGGTGTGTCGTGATTAATTTTTCATTTTGTTTTTAATAGTAGCCATAAATATTATTTGTATTAGTAGAACTCTACTAATACGTATTATCGGTTTTTTCGTTTTTCTTGTGAAATTATTATTACTATATTCTATTAAGTATCACAACGAATACAAAATATCTCCAAAAGTGTGCAAACACAACCTTAATTGGGATTTGATCTCCTAATTATTGTATTCGAATCTCAAACAAAAAGAAAAAGGCAAAAATAGATAAATACTTTCGTGAAGCTCGATTTAGAAAAATACGAACTATAAGGTGGGTATAAGGCGGGTATTATAAAATATACCCTAAAGAAAAAGGCTCTTAAGTGTTTCGCGCCGCCTCATTTCTCCGCTTGCTTGTGAGTATTTTAAGATTGAAAGCTAATCGAGGGTTTTGCCGCCCAAAGTATTATTATGTATCATATACATTTGCTTGGTTTCTTTGTGATTAAACCCTCTTGAACAATTTAGTTTTCACCAAAGTTCTGAAGCCATTCGAAGGCGTTCACTCCACGTGATCGTTTTCATTCTTTTGAGGCTTCTTTAATCAAGAGTTTGATTCGAGGAGAGATTTGGTAGATTGTTGTCTACAAATACACACAAAATCCAAAAAAATTAAAAACAATCAAAAACACAAAAAATTGAAAATCCACAAAACACCCAAAAAGAATCTTCTTTGCTCACCTCCCATTCTACGTCAAATTTATGCTACCTCGTAATCAAGCAAAACGAGCTCGTAAACGTCTTCAAAGCCAAGGAAATTAAGAGCCTTTGATTGAAGAACAAACTCCAATTGTCAAAACCGTTGTAGAACCAATAGTCGCCATAGCTAATTGTACTATGATGTAGTTGCTTCAAGCACCTACCGAGGGTTTTGGAGAAGCTATTGTGATTCACGACATCCTTGCGGAGAATTTTGAGATTAAGACAGGTTTAATGTCGATGTTACAAGCAAACAAGTTTAGAGGTCATGAGAAAGGCAACCCGCATTATCACATAAGGAATTTTAATCGTCTCGCCACAACAAGCATGTTTAAGGATGTTCCACATGACGCCATTAAGATGATGTTGTTTCCATGCTCGTTAGATGGACCCGCTAAAATTTGGCTCGAGAAAGAACCGCCAAATTCGAATTTGACATGGGGTGATCTCGTTTCTAAGTTTGTGAACCAATTTTTTCCACCATCTAAAACAACACATTTGAAAAATGAGATTTCAAGGTTTACACAACGGAATAATAAATGTTTTTCAATGGCATGGGAACGATTTAAAGAAATGTTACATGAATGTCCACACCATGATTTTTCGGAATTGAATCAAATAGATACTTTTTACAATTGGCTTAATGATCATGAACGAGATTATTTGAATGCCGCCGCGGGTGGTAATTTTTTGTGAAACGACCGATGAAGCTTTAAAGATTATCAAGAATAGATCTAACGTTTATAACCCTCGTGACACACCGAGTTTTGCCAATATGGGTTTGTCATCATCGTCATCGTCTCGTAACATTAATGCCTTATTATGAAGCAAATGAGGAAAATCGGTTTTTCGATAAGTTTCGACGCTTATGACACATTGGAAAGCACAAGATGCTTTGAATTCCGCATCAGTTAAAGCGGTTGAAAAGAGTTGTTTATCTTGTAGTGGAGCTCATGATCTTTCCGAGTGCATTACCGCCGGTGGAAACACTTCGAGTGCTTATGTAGCAACGGGAACTTACAACCAAAACGGCCAAGGTTCCCGCCCAAATCAAGCTCCACCAAATCAAAATGCTAACAACTATCGAAACAAAAATCAAAATGGTGGTTATCAAGGCAATTCACGTAATTACAACAAAGGGAATTATCAAAGTGGGAATGGACAAGTTTCAAATCAAAACCAAAACCGTGATTTTCAAAACAATACACAAGGTTTTCAAAATGCTCACACTAAAAATCTAAATGGAGAATTTTTGGATTATTCAAAAGCAACCGATGCTAAGTTTGATAACATGCAACGTGAGATGATTAGCTTAAGATCCGAGTTGAAAAACGAGATTAAAAACGAACTTGCTAATGAACTTAAGACTCATGCTAATAAAATGGAAGGAAACGTTCAACGTCTTCAACAAAATCAACAAAAGATGGAACAAGGACAACATGAGATTAAGCAAGAGTTGTTAAAAGTGGATGCTAGGCAATCAAAATTTGAAGACCGAATGGCAAAAATGTTGAAGCAATCATGTGTAAACCCTCTTCCTCGGGTGGTCTTCCTAGTGATACCATTGCAAACTCGAAGGTAGAAATTAAAGTTATTACTACTCGTAGGTAAAACATTCAAAGAACCAATCTCTCGTCCTAGTACTTATACGGAGAAGTAAATCGAGAAAGAGCCCGAGGTGATTGTGACAATCCGTCAATTTATGGTTGATATTTTATTCTTAATATTTATTTGAAAACATTATTTTAATGTTACAATATGAACTCACTTATTTTTGGGATGAAATTTGGATTTAGTCTTGAGGTAGCATCGACTACGTCTAAACCGGAGTATTCTACGTTACGTGCTTACGTTTGCATACACCGTTTTTGGTGACAGTCCGACATTTCAGAAAATAAATTTATCCGTGAATATTATTTTGGAGTTTAAATTTGTGTTGGTTCATAAACTCACAAATTTACGAGAAGGGATTAGGACTTACGATTTTATTTTAACGTCCTTTACGACTAAACCGGAAACCTTAGGATTACGTATTTACGTTTTCGAACTCCGTTTTTGATGAGACAATTTTTATTAGATTCGTTTTGTGCCGTTGATTTATAATTTATAAAAACGTTTTTCGTAAAACGACCCGAGGGCACGCAAATCGAGGAAACTAGAATCGAAGAGTACCCGTAAATTAATAGGGATGGGACAAGTTTACACTTGCCCACCCCTATACAAATGGTGGCAAGTTTAAGCTAGTAAAACACCCTTGATGGACACTTGTCCATTTAGCTTAGTTTGTAAGCATAACCAAACCAAAACCACCTCAAAACCATCCAACACAAACCACTAGTATCATTTTCTTCCATGCAAAACACACACACTCTCTCTCTAAGCAATTGTGGACGTCCCAAATACACCTACAAACCACCTTCACTTGATCAATTTTAACCACAAACATATGTTATAACTTACATATGTTAATCCCCATTCAAAAAGAGGAAGATTGGTGCAAGTTTTAACATCCATGGAGGAGTTTTCAAGGTGTCTTGGGGCTGATTTTTCACAAGGAGTTCATGAAGCATGTTGGTCTTGAAGATGGTCATGGTTATCCACAAGTTTCTCCATCAAAATCCATGTTTTCATCACAACCTACATCAACATGGTGGTATAAAGATTGTCCTCCTCATCTTCTTGTTATTTTGATTATGTAAACATGTATTTTATTTTCTATTGTATATGTATATGATGATTATATGATGATAAAAATGTTATGTGGGGATTCGGTGTTGATAAACATGATTAAAAAGGTGAAAAACTATAAAGAACAAGGCTAAAATCTTGCTTAAAAGTGATGGCTGTATAAAACAGTGAAGAAACAGGTCATGGACTGATAAAATGATGAAGTAGAATCCATTTACAGTAAGCTATATGTCTTGTACACATGTGAGAGTTGGCCATTCAATTGAATCATTGTAATGAGTGAGATATGATAAAAACAAGTTTAAGGTACAAATCTGAGTTTACTGTTTTGGACGATTTTTAGAAAATACTTAGAAGATGATTCAACAGTAGCTTAGAAGAGTTAAATGGATCACATATCATGTAGCTTATGTGATAAAAATTTGAGCTTCTATCTCCATATAGAACTCAAGATATGGCAGTTTTGGTGAAAGTGAAGATAAAAATCAGATTTTTGGAAATTAAAGTATATTACTATTATATAAGCACTCAAAATTTAATAGTATAAAATGTAAAATAAAAACCTACTAGCTTATGGATTTTATTTATATAAGTATGTAAAAGGTTAAATAAGTGTACATTTATAAAAATGGTAACTTGTTAAGTTTTATAAGTTATAAAATTATAAACATGATTTTTACGACTTTTTCGGCTATTACCGTAAAATTAACGTTTTAATTAAATAAAACTTAGATGGTTGGACCCGTCTAATGTAAACTATAAAAAACTTATATACTGATATATAAACATGTATAACAAGTAAAAACCGATAAGACCCGAACTATAGGACATACGGACGTTAACGGACTAAATTAACGTTATTGGACTAATAATACAACAAAAATGGACTAAACCACTTGTAAACTTATTATTGGGCTTAACCCATTTGGGCCCAACTTGTAAAGTTTAAATACTGATAATATAAGTACAAAATGGATTAAAACAAGTTAAAGAACTTGTAATAAGTTTATTGAACTTAAAATACGTAAATAGGTAAAACGAGAAAACTAGTATAAAAGTTATCGACATATAACACTAAAATGAGTAAACGAGAATATGTAAACCCACTTGATCATCATATATATATAATCATCATATGTATACATACTTGTTATTTTGGACATGAGTCTAAAACGAGTATTATTTGTCTAGGTTTTCGTGATTGAAGCACGTACCGTACGACCTAATTGCCGATAACCCGCCTTCCCATATCAACGTGAGTTCATAGCCTCGCACTCTTTTAAATGTTTTTATGAAATGTTTTATAAACCCGCGAGGGAGATAACATGTTAGTTTTTATAAAATAGGACACCATTTGTCCCGATTGTTTGTTTATTGATTTTGGACCCGAATGATTGAATGACCCGATTGTATGACCCGATAAATGATTAATGGACCCGATAGATGAAATAAAATGGATTATTAAAGTTATGTTATGTCACTGAAAGTCCCATTAGCATGAATTGTGAACTACCGGGAGTTGGTAGACGCTTATGCATTTAATAGTACTATTTGGGGACGATCACCCCAGTTCGCGCCTTGACGGTTGATCCCCGTCGTGCCACATTGATTGGTAAGCGAATTTATGTATGAGAAGATTTCCATAGCGTGACCTTTGTGACGACACGCTACTTTAGATGGGCAAATTGAGTATCGGGTTAGCTACCCGTTGTTTGTTTAGTAAGGTAACAATGTCATGCGGCTTATAATAATCCAAAACTAACGAAATACTACTAGACGCTCCGAATTACGATGTATTGCCTGACTAGAAATACAGGGTCATACTATTGATATTATGTTCGTGTTTTGGTTTTCATAACCATATTCATATAACGGTTTTTATTTAATCTATACAACGTTGTAAAACGTATTGTATGATGTTTTTACGACATTGGCTCGTATAATGATTTTTAAGGCAAATGCCTATATTATGATTTTGATAAAGATTTGTATAAAATGATTTTGGCTATTCTATGGCCTTTTACAATGATTTGTACGAAATGGTTTTTGGTAATAATTTTATACCAAAGTTATATTGATGGAATTTATTAAACTCTATGAATTCACTCGGCGTTATCGCTGACCTTTTCTTTTAACATGTTTTATCTCAGGTACTTGAAGGTAATTCTCGGGAAGACGACAAGAATCCATGGCCCGCACTTAAACTATATTTTCCATTCAAATACTTTGTAAAACATTGTATGAAATAATATGACTTGGGACCGATGTAACTTTGATATTTATGAATGGAAATGATTTATTATTAAACGACGCGATTTTTATGCGTTGTCTATGATGTGAGTAATGTCCTATCCCGTAACACCAACGAGTCTTCCGCTATATTGAGTTGTATAAATTTGGGGGTGTTACAGTTTGGTACCAGAGCTCTCGTTATAGAGAACGAAAGATTTTTAAAATGAAGGTTTTGAATAAAACTTTTCAAAATCTTTTAACTATAAACATTTTTCTAAAAATGTCTAAAAATCTTTTGACTATAACGGTGCCGAAGAATTCCCGAGTTACCGACAAGGCCAAGACTGAGAAGTGTTATTTTAATATATATATATAACTTGGATTATATATATATGATGTAATTTTATTACATGATTGTTTGATGATTATTTTGATTTTTATACGAGGTATTTATACGACGTAGATTGTCACAAGAAACCCTAAATCCCCTAGTAACTTAATCAAAGCTATTCTCGTAGGAATTCTAGATATCCTAGATCTAAACCAAGTTGTGGATATTTATGATCCCAACAAATGGTTAATATTTGTAGAAATGTAGATATCAGTTGATTGTGATATTGGAAAAGAATTAGCGAGATTAAATATGATATCAATGTCATGACGATCTTTCCTTATAGAGTGGAGTTTGACAAAACGTTACTGATTGTGGTAAATTTAGATAACTTGCTTTAGGAAAAACAAGCAACTAAATATGAGCGGTAAGTATCGACGAGTGATTTAGGAAAACCACAAGTAATGACCCACAATCACTTAAAAGAGAGAAAAGAGTTCGTTTCCCAAGGAGGTATATGTGTGTGTTCTAATTTGTATTTATTTGAGATTAATATTAAGAGAATGGGGAATGAGAAGATGGAAGACGGTTACGTTAAAATTAAACTACGACGAAAAAGACGTAAAACCGTAGAAAAACCACAAAAATTAAAAAAATTATTAAAACCAAAAAGAAAATATCAAAAAGGCTAAAAACAAGTCTTAAATAATATAAACAAAGATAAAAATCCAACAAAGATATTTTAAAACCTTTAATTAATTAAATAATTAATTTTAAATGCTAATTAAAGCCCTTAAATTAAATTTAACTAATTCAAATGTCTAAAATATGATTTTATTGAATAATCACTTAACTTATATTATTAGAAGACTAAAAAGTAATTTTCTAAAAATTAAAACCTATTAAAACTATTTTTAAAACCCTAAAAATGATTTAAAATAATTAAAACCTAATTAAACTTAAAATAATTATAAAAATAAATCTAAAAGCTTAAAAATTATTCAAAAAATGGAAAAGGTCCTAATTATTGCTAAAGAATATAAGAAAAATGAAAAATAAAGAAAAATAAAATTTTGAAAAATTAATAATAAAATATTATTAAAATAATACTAAAAAATAAAAGTTTCTAAAATTTGAAATAAAAAATTTCTAAAAATCCTAAATAATATAATTAAGAGAAAAACACAAATTAGAGCTCCTAAACCTTTTTTAATAATTTTATAAAAATCTTTAAAGTTTATAAAAAACCTTAAAATATTATAAAATTAAAAATAAAAGTTTATAAAACCAAAATTAGATGTAAACCTCAAAAATATATTTTAAAAACTAAAAACTATTTTTCCTAAAAATAGAAACTATTTTTGGTAATTTTTATTGATTTAATAAAAAACGTCTATTAAATAAATTCTAATAAATAAACTAATAAAAGGAAAATTAATAAAATAGCCTAGAAAAATCTGTAAACTTAATTAGACTCTAGGAAAAATGAAATAAGCAAAACTGAGAAGCAAATAAGCTGGAAATTTGATAAATAAGCCACGGCTTATTTATTTAAGCTAAAAGGAAAAACGGGTTAAGTAAATATGGAAACCACAACTCTCAATCAAAGTCCCCAGGGCGCATTGGTAAAGTATGAGTGTGTTGAGTGTGGAGACCAGGGTTCGAGCCTTACAACCCCCCTTTTATTCCTTTTTTATTTTTTTATTTTTTTAAACTTTTAAAACCAATCAGTTAACACTTGACAAGCTTCAAAACGAATTCCAATATCCTTTTATGCCAATGATTTGCATAAGATTATAACAAAAACGTGGCCAGGTTGATTTCTTGTGGACTGATGAACACACAAGTGTGAGTGCACACTTTTTTACCCAAGAGGACTTGAGCTATGCTTATTTGGAGATTATATTGGACAGTAGGGCACTCTTGTGCTCCTTTGAGCACAAGAAGTCAAGACAAATCAAGAATAAAACACTAGCACACCAAGCAAATCAAATCCAATGCACACACAGGCCTAAGCTAGTTTCTGTGATGATTCAGCAGGTCTGGTGGACTTATATGGCTAATTTCTAGCAACCTAGTGAACCTTAAGCTACCAAATCATGCACACAAACTCACAAGATGGCATTCAATCCAGAACAAACCTTAAAACAACCTAATCTTCAACAGTAATCCAAGATTAAGCACCCAAATATCACAAAATTCTAGCAGATTAGAGCAATAGCAGATTTAGACTTCACTTTTTCTTTTTAAATCACTCCAAGTTGCTTGCAACCCTTCCCAAACCAAATTACTAATTAACTAACACCTAATTCAACTTTTATTAATAGCTCTAACACCTTTTAATCTTATTAATTAAAAACTTTACCCTGCTAATCCACTTTGCCAAACACCCTTTAAACTTTTTGAAACCAAAATTTATCAAACCAAAACAATACAAAACTTGATCAAACTGATTCCAATCCTTCTAGCATGCATATTACATCCAAAGAACACAAAATCAACAACTAAAACACACTTAAACAACCAATCACACAAGATCATGTAACAAGCACTTTTTTCTGAAATTTAAACAAGGTAAAGGGTTTTACCTTAGGACCCTTACATCCAAGGGTCCTAGTGGTTGCTTAACCACCTCCCTACCAGCTGGGGCTGGTGCAGAACCTTGGATCAACACCTTCTTCACCTGCTTGAACACAAAACAAAGAAAAACACACCAATAATAATATATTAAACTGATTTCTTTCTTCCTTCTTAAATCCTTCCCAAAACTTTTTAAACTTTCTTAAAACGTCTTATTATCACTGAAATCACCAATATCATTAACTATTAACTCCAAACCTAGAACAGATTTCTCCAAAATTCTTCAAAATTTCAGAAAACTTAAACACTTTTTTGAAACACAAATTCACTAAACCAAATTTAGCATGGAACTCAGAATCAAGCATAAACCCAACACTCAACTTTTTATAAACATTAAAAGGAATTACAATGACTTAAACAAACACCAAACTTTAATTTCATAAAAAAGGGATTACAAGGATTTTATGCTTAAAACTGGAACAAAGGGTCACCCACAGGTTGGGGCCTCTTTTATAGAGCCTACAGAACAATCTAGAATAGAAAATACTAAACCCTAATCATGAGAAAATCCCACAATTGCCCTTGGACGATTTTTGAGTGCTTTTGTCCAAATTTGATCTTGGCTGTACAAATTTGCTTTGGGAGGAAGCATAACATCTTGATCGTTCATTTGGGACACGTCAGAGAACTTAGAGCCCAAGGTGTTCTCTGATTCGGTGAGAGGGAATTGGGGGTTTGGACCACAAACGTGGGATGAAGGTTTTTAGGAGTGGGAAGGGTTTTGGTACGTGGGAATTAAGCGTGTGCCAAGTTAATTGGGAATTTACCCAGGATAAGTGGTGGTAAGTTCTGGGTTGGGTAAAGATAAACAGTAAACCTGTTTGATCCTAAAAAGGGGGAAAGATTATGTTAACCGCCAGTTTTGGGTTTGAATGTTTGGGGTTGGCATATTTGGCCCTTGGGTTTTGAAGTTTTTGGCATTCAAAGTTTTCCAGCCCTAAAATCTTCTTTCCTTTGTTAATAAGTTTCACCTTTTTACACTTTTGGCACCAAACTTCACAAAAAGGTTTTCAAGGAGTATTTTTTCCATTTTGAGTTTTTTCAAGGGCTGAACTTGGACAATGATGATCTTCAAAGGTCTTCAATGTGTCTTAATCTTCTTGAGGGACCATATTTGACAATTTGAATTTGTTGAAGGACTATTCTTGCCATTTTTTCAAAGTTGAAGGACCTTTTTGCAATTTTGACAAACTTAAGGGACCAAACTTGTAATTATCAATATACAAGGGTTTTAAGTGTCATTTCTTCATAGAATGAGGATCAATCTTGTTTGTCTTCAAGTCTTCAAGGGTATTTGATGAAAATTCCATGATTAGGGCCCGGTTCTTTGTACGGCTTCGTTTCTCGTGTTCGTTTTTCCTTGTATCTTGTGATATTTTGTCTTTTTCACGATATCCATACCTAAAATACACAAGTAAACAAACACAAGCATATATATGGTATTTTATGACATTTTTATGCATTTAAAGCCCGAAAAGAACGATGAGATCATGTATAAATGCCATCTCATCACTCCCCCATACTAAGCCATTGCCGTGCCCTCACGCAATGCTAGAATAAAGTATCTAAGCATCACCAAAGTTCAATTTTATTAACCTTTATTGAAGAGTAAAAGACTTGCAACATACTACGAGATTGTGTAAAGACATAATGTATGATTTTCATCACCAAAATGTGACTTTTAGGGTCAAAGAATAGAAACAAGTCAATGTCCCTTAGAGTAAACTTCGTCATCCTTGATTGTCATACATTCCATGCTAAGTGCAAAAACAAGATCATTGTTGGTACAAGTCACAATGCTAACACTACTCATACGTCCAAATTATGTAATACTTTTTCTCCCCGCAATCCTAGTTATTATAAAAGGAAATGGGTGACTAGCATTTTTTATCTATTTGTCATGGATCACAAGTGATTCATATTGACTTATTTGAGTAGTTATTAGTTCGAAAGCAAAGTAGCACGATTTGATCAATAGTTAGCCGAAGGACAAAATCTTTTAAAACGGCTTCTCGTGTATCTCCTTAAGTTCATATCTTGGCATAACTCGTTTCACGATTTGAGACCTTTCTCGGACCGATATTTGGCATGTACTTCATACTTCAAATCTTGGGAAGACGTTCTTGAAATTATGGTCTTCTCTTCATATATTTGGAATTTCTTCACTTGACGTTTTTGAGAGATTCTTCATATAGGACCACGACTTCATCATTTTTCTTCAATCTTTACTTTGGATTTTGATATACAACGATCCGCCTCCTTTTCGGACTTGGATATATTTATCCTCATACCTTGTTAGGGTCTTTTTGGATAGACTTTCTCCATTCTTTAGGGAGTAATAGCTTCTCGTCGTGTGTCTCGATCCTTCATATTGATTTTGGAATAATGATACTTCACATCATCTTTGGATCTTTAGCAAAAATAGAGCTCCTCATGCCTTGTTAGGGCCTTTTTGGATGATCGCCAATCTTCGCGTCCCGCTTCAATAAGTTATGCCTTGGCTATGAACTCTATTCAACCCCGAGCAACTTTTAAACGATCTTGCGCTAGAGGCTAAGTAACCTTTTCAAATCGTACGACCTTACTTATTGCAATTATGTTTTATTCCTAATGCATTGATCTTATGGGAAGAAAAAGCCACAATTAAAAACATATGAGTTTTTGAAAGAACACTTTCATGTTCTACGTTTAGCATGATCACTTGTCTAACTCTATCATTTCTCGTTCTTCACTATATAAAGACCTCTAATTAAAGAGACTCGTGAATACTTAGCCATGCAAGTCAAAATTAAGCCAAATTTGGATTAGCTTTCATTAAGACTATATCAAATCAAAGTTTTGGGTTTTCAAGCCACCTATAGGATCTTGCACTTTCTTGGACTTTTTCAAGTTTAGAGAATGCGTTTTAAAGTTCCCTTGATAAGTGACTTTCTAGAATCAATTATAGGAACTTGCGAAAAGTTCTTGTTCTTAACCCGAATGAATTAAGACTTTCGCGTTTTAAAGCTCCCTTTATAAAAGTCTAGCAAAACTTGAATTGAGCGGGTTAAGGAATGTAAATGGCTCCAAATGCCCACCAAGTCAAAAATTAACTCTTATTCTACCCATCGGAAAATATACATTCGTGTCTTAAAAACACTTATGAAAACTAAGAAAAATTTTAAAATTTGGCCATTTTTAGCCTTATTAGCAAAGCAAAACATTGAAAGTTGGAATCCGTGAGGGCGTAGCAAAGCAAGTACCTATTCACCCCCCCATACTAAAAGTAAACATTGTCCTCAATGTTTCGAGTCTAAAGGTGGAGCACCCCCATACTAGAGACGAAGAATCGAATGCTTAGGATCTAGCATGGAAAGGGTGATCAACAATATATCTAAAGCCGTTTATTAATTATGCTAAAAGATAATTGTTAGAACAATAAAGGATATGTCATGGAATCGTGAAAAACTTCTTCAAACGAACGATGGAGGCTCACGTAAACGAACACGAGAGTCTTCAATCGTAGATGATGATGATGATCTAGATAACACAATCACAAACAACCACGAGACAACGAGGTGGAAGGGTACAAGTCCCCTTATTAGTGAACATAAAGCATAAAGATAAGCATGGGATCTCCCCCACGAGGCACCTCGTTTTTGATTACCGAGTCATGAGCTCGACTCGATCCCCTCAAAATGTGAACATTTAGGGAAATTCATGGTGTGGTCAAATTTTTGATGGGGCTTACATGATAACAAGGCCCAAAAAGCAACCGGTATAAAGGACTAAGTCCTTAGATGATGCAAAATACCGGGGTCGAAAATGGCGTTCTCGTTTCCATTGGAAAAACAAATTAACACCACTCCAACATGTGCCATAAACTCAAAGAGTTTGAAGAAAATAGATGAGAAGTAGAAGGGTGGGACAATTGGTAAGACAAACGTTTGAGCTACTCGAGGTAGACTCGCACCAAGCAAATAGATATAGTTTCCATTTATTGCATCGGTGGAAGACCGAGATTTCCCTTTACATGAAATTCCGGGATCGAAGATCTCGTCCTCGGTGGACAAGGATGAGGGAACATAAGGGGCTTCCCCCATACTAGAACCACACAAAACATCGTCAAAAGGAGTAGACGAGTTTGTAGTACTCAAAACACGGTGTGATGACGGAGTTAGATTTGTAGAAAAATCAATTAAATCATATTTAAGATCTTTTTCTTTATTATCTTTTAAACTCTCCTTATGAAAACCCTTTTTGATTATGTCGAAAATATTCGGTGTTTCTAAGACGATGTTAGTCACACTAAAAATTCTCACATTTTGAAACCGTTTTGGTTTTGGTGGTGGCAAGTTCTCAAAACGTTTATCGACGAAGAAAACCTCCCCATCGGGGCCAACATATTCATCATCCGAAAGATCTTCCGTAGAAACCGGCAACTTATCAACACTTTTCAAGAATGAAGGTGAAGGATTTTTCGATTCAAGTATTGATGGTTTCTTCTTTGTAGGTGTTGCACTCATAACCTCCACCGGCGGAGGAAATGGTAAATTGTTTTTGGAGACATTCCCTAAAACTCTTGGTGAAAATTCTTTGCAAATGACATTGGTCGAGTCACCATGGTTTAAAGTTGCAATAGAATATACATGAGAAAGATTGGAGTTTTGTGTTGCATTGATGACAAGTTCTTCTTCATTGAAACGAAGGGTGATTTTTCGAGCATGAACATCGATAAGTGCTCGTGATGTATCCAAAAATGAACGACCCAAAATGAGAGGAACTTTTCGATCGATGGGAATGTCTACAACGATAAAGTCAACGGGATAGTAAAACTTTCCGATTTTAACGAAAACGTCCTCGGCTACTCCACATGCCATGATCGTAGAATGATCGGCCATCTCGATGGACATGTTCGAAGGAGTAAGAGCCGGAAGCGAAAGCGATTTGAAAATCTCGAGAGGCATTAAATTAATACTAGCGCCAAGATTGGCCAAGGCGTAGCATTCCTCCATATCTTGAATAGCACACGGAATCAAAAATTTACCGGGATCACCGACTTTTTGTGGTATGCGGCTTAGAAAAACCGATGAACAACTAGACGATTGTTGTAACTTTTCTTTGTTGTTTAGCATACTTTTGAAGTTTGCGGCGAATCGAGGCATCATGATTAAAGCATCGGCAAAACTTATGTTAAAATGCAAATCACGAAACATTTTCATAAATAGCTCAAATTGATAATTGTTCCTTTCTTGTGCTTTCTCTTTGTTACGTCTTGAAGGGTAAGGTAAAGGTGGTGTGGGTTGGTCATTAGGCAACGGCCTTGGAAACTCGGGTTCCATAATTGGTATTGGTGTAACCGTAGGTGTGGTTTGAGCGGTACTTCGTGGGATTGTAATGTGCTCCTTTTCGACCACCACCTCGGGTTCTTTCTCGATTTCCTTCTCCGTAGAAGTACTTGGACGAGAGATTGGTTCCTTGAAAGTTTTACCACTTCGTGTAGCAACAACCTTCAATTCTCCCCTCGGGTTGTTAATGGTATCACTAGGAAGACCACCCGAAGAAGAGGGCTTACACATGATTGCTTCAAACATCTTAGCCATTCGGTCCTCAAATTTTGATTGCCTAGCATCCGCTTTCAATAACTCTTGCTTAATCTCATGTTGTCCTAATTCCATCTTTTGTTGGTTTTGTTGAAGACGTTGGACATTTCCTTCCATTTTATTTGCATGAGTTTTAAGTTCATTAGCAAGTTCATTTTTAAGCTCGTTTTTCAACTCGGATCTTAAGCTAATCATCTCACGTTGCATATTATCAAATTTAGCATCATTTGCTTTAGCATAATCTAAAAATTCTCCTTGCAAATTTTTCGTGTGAGCATTTTGAAAACCTTGTGTAGTGTTTTGAAAATCACGGTTTTGGTTTTGATTAGAGATTTGTCCATTCCCACTTTGATAATTCCCTTTGTTGTAATTGCGTGTGTTGCCTTGGTAATTACCTTGGTTGTTGTTTCGATAATTGTTAGCATTTTGATTTGGTGGAGCTTGATTTTGGCGGGAACCTTGGCCATTTTGGTTATAAGTTCCCGTTGCTACATAAGCACTCGAAGTGTTACCATCCGCGGTAATACACTCGGAAAGATCATGAGCTCCTCCACACGATAAACAACTCTTAGCAATCGCTTTAACCGAAGCGGAATTGGAAGCTTCTTGAGCCTTCCAATGGGACATAAGATTAGCAAATCTATCAAAAAACCGATTTTCCTCATTAGCTTCATCATGTAAGGCGTTAATGCTACGAGACGATTGTGACGAAGATGACGAACCCATATTGGCAACACTCGGTGTGTTACGAGGGCTATAAACCTTAGATCGATTTTCAATGATTTGTAAAGCCTCATTTGTCGTCTTGCACAAAAAATTACCACCCGCGGCGGCATTCAAATAATCTCGTTCATGATCATTAAGCCCATTATAAAAAGTATCAATTTGATGTAATTCCGAAAAATCATGGTGAGGACATTCATGTAACATCTCTTTAAATCGTTCCCATGCCATTGAAAAACTTTCATTGTTACGTTGCACAAATCGTGAAATCTCATTTTTTAAGTGTGTTGTTTTCGATGGTGGAAAAAACTTGTTCACAAATTTAGAAACGAGATCGGCCCATGTCAAAATCGAATTTGGCGGTTCTTTCTCGAGCCAAATTTTTGCGGGTCCATCCAATGAATATGGAAACAACATCATCTTAATGGCGTCATGCGGAACATCTTTGAATTTGCTAGTGGCGGTGAGACGGTTGAAATTCCTAATGTGGTAATGCGGGTTGTCTTTCTCGTGACCTCGAAACTTGTTTGCTTGTAGCATCGACATTAAACCCGTCTTAATCTCGAAATTCTCCGCAAGGATGGCGGGAATAACAATGGCCTCTCCAAAACCCTCGGTGGGTGCTTGTAGCAACTCCATCATAGTACGATTAGCCATTACGACTTCTTGTTCTATAATAGGTTCAACAATTGGAGGTTCTTCAACAATCAACGATCCTTGATTTGCTTGCTTTTGAAGACGTTTACGAGCTCGTTTTGCTTGATTACGAGTGATCATAAACTTCACGAAGAATGGGAGGTGAGCAAAGAAGATTCTTTTTGGTTGTTTTGTGGATTTTCAATTTTTTTGTGTTTTTGATGATATTTAATTTTTTTGGATTTTGGTGTATCTTCGTAGACAACAATCTACAAAATCTCTCCTCGAATCAAACTCTTGATTAAAGAAGCCTCAAAGGAATGAAAACGATCACGTGGAGTGAACGCCTTCGAATGACTTTAGAACTTTGGTGAAAACCAAATTGTTCACGAGGGTTTAATCACAAAGAAAACCAAGCAAAATATAGTATACGTATTAATACTTTGGGCGGCAAAACCCTCGATTAGCCTTCAATCTCAAAATACTCACAAGCAAGCGGGGAAACGAGGCGGCGCGAAGCACTTAAGAGCCTTTTTCCTTAGGGTATATTTTATAATACCCGCCTTATACCCACCTTATAGTTTGTATTTTTCAAAATCGAGCTTCACGAAAGTATTTATCTATTTTTGCCTTTCCTTTTTGTTTGAGATTCGAATACAATAATTAGGAGATCAAATCCCAATTAAGGTTGTGTTTTCACACTTTTGGAGATATTGTATTTTGATTGTGATACTTAATACAATATATTAATAATATTCACAAAGAAAAACCAAGAAAACCGATAATACGTGTTAAGGGAGTTCCACTTAACACAAATACTATTATGGATAATATCAAAAACAAAATTTCCAAATTAAAGCACAACACACCTCCCCGGCAGCGGCGCCAAAATTGATTGTGGTAAATTTAGATAACTTGCTTTAGGAAAAACAAGCAACTAAATATGAGCGGTAAGTATCGACGAGTGATTTAGGAAAACCACAAGTAATGACCCACAATCACTTAAAAGAGAGAAAAGAGTTCGTTTCCCAAGGAGGTATATGTGTGTGTTCTAATTTGTATTTATTTGAGATTAATATTAAGAGAATGGGGAATGAGAAGATGGAAGACGGTTACGTTAAAATTAAACTACGACGAAAAAGACATAAAACCGTAGAAAAACCACAAAAATTAAAAAAATTATTAAAACCAAAAACAAAATATCAAAAAGGCTAAAAACAAGTCTTAAATAATATAAACAAAGATAAAAATCCAACAAAGATATTTTAAAACCTTTAATTAATTAAATAATTAATTTTAAATGCTAATTAAAGCCCTAAAATTAAATTTAACTAATTCAAATGTCTAAAATATGATTTTATTGAATAATCACTTAACTTATATTATTAGAAGACTAAAAAGTAATTTTCTAAAAATTAAAACCTATTAAAACTATTTTTAAAACCCTAAAAATGATTTAAAATAATTAAAACCTAATTAAACTTAAAATAATTATAAAAATAAATCTAAAAGCTTAAAAATTATTCTAAAAATGGAAAAGGTCCTAATTATTGCTAAAGAATATAAGAAAAATGAAAAAGAAAGAAAAATAAAATTTTGAAAAATTAATAATAAAATATTATTAAAATAATACTAAAAAATAAAAGTTTCTAAAATTTGAAATAAAAAATTTCTAAAAATCCTAAATAATATAATTAAGAGAAAAACACAAATTAGAGCTCCTAAACCTTTTTTAATAATTTTATAAAAATCTTTAAAGTTTATAAAAAACCTTAAAATATTATAAAATTAAAAATAAAAGTTTATAAAACCAAAATTAGATGTAAACCTCAAAAATATATTTTAAAAACTAAAAACTATTTTTCCTAAAAATAGAAACTATTTTTGGTAATTTTTATTGATTTAATAAAAAACGTCTATTAAATAAATTCTAATAAATAAACTAATAAAAGGAAAATTAATAAAATAGCCTAGAAAAATCTGTAAACTTAATTAGATTCTAGGAAAAATGAAATAAGCAAAAATGAGAAGAAATAAGCTGGAAATTTGATAAATAAGCCACGGCTTATTTATTTAAGCTAAAAGGAAAAACGGGTTAAGTAAATATGGAAACCACAACTCTCAATCAAAGTCCCCAGGGCGCATTGGTAAAGTATGAGTGTGTTGAGTGTGGAGACCAGGGTTCGAGCCTTACAACCCCCCTTTTATTCCTTTTTTATTTTTTTATTTTTTTAAACTTTTAAAACCAATCAGTTAACACTTGACAAGCTTCAAAACCAATTCCAATATCCTTTTATGCCAATGATTTGCATAAGATTATAACAAAAACGTGGCCAGGTTGATTTCTTGTGGACTGATGAACACACAAGTGTGAGTGCACACTTTTTTACCCAAGAGGACTTGAGCTATGCTTATTTGGAGATTATATTGGACAGTAGGGCACTCTTGTGCTCCTTTGAGCACAAGAAGTCAAGACAAATCAAGAATAAAACACTAGCACACCAAGCAAATCAAATCCAATGCACACACAGGCCTAAGCTAGTTTCTGTGATGATTCAGCAGGTCTGGTGGACTTATATGGCTAATTTCTAGCAACCTAGTGAACCTTAAGCTACCAAATCATGCACACAAACTCACAAGATGGCATTCAATCCAGAACAAACCTTAAAACAACCTAATCTTCAACAGTAATCCAAGATTAAGCACCCAAATATCACAAAATTCTAGCAGATTAGAGCAATAGCAGATTTAGACTTCACTTTTTCTTTTTAAATCACTCCAAGTTGCTTGCAACCCTTCCCAAACCAAATTACTAATTAACTAACACCTAATTCAACTTTTATTAATAGCTCTAACACCTTTTAATCTTATTAATTAAAAACTTTACCCTGCTAATCCACTTTGCCAAACACCCTTTAAACTTTTTGAAACCAAAATTTATCAAACCAAAACAATACAAAACTTGATCAAACTGATTCCAATCCTTCTAGCATGCATATTACATCCAAAGAACACAAAATCAACAACTAAAACACACTTAAACAACCAATCACACAAGATCATGTAACAAGCACTTTTTTCTGAAATTTAAACAAGGTAAAGGGTTTTACCTTAGGACCCTTACATCCAAGGGTCCTAGTGGTTGCTTAACCACCTCCCTACCAGCTGGGGCTGGTGCAGAACCTTGGATCAACACCTTCTTCACCTGCTTGAACACAAAACAAAGAAAAACACACCAATAATAATATATTAAACTGATTTCTTTCTTCCTTCTTAAATCCTTCCCAAAACTTTTTAAACTTTCTTAAAACGTCTTATTATCACTGAAATCACCAATATCATTAACTATTAACTCCAAACCTAGAACAGATTTCTCCAAAATTCTTCAAAATTTCAGAAAACTTAAACACTTTTTTGAAACACAAATTCACTAAACCAAATTTAGCATGGAACTCAGAATCAAGCATAAACCCAACACTCAACTTTTTATAAACATTAAAAGGAATTACAATGACTTAAACAAACACCAAACTTTAATTTCATAAAAAAGGGATTACAAGGATTTTATGCTTAAAACTGGAACAAAGGGTCACCCACAGGTTGGGGCCTCTTTTATAGAGCCTACAGAACAATCTAGAATAGAAAATACTAAACCCTAATCATGAGAAAATCCCACAATTGCCCTTGGACGATTTTTGAGTGCTTTTGTCCAAATTTGATCTTGGCTGTACAAATTTGCTTTGGGAGGAAGCATAACATCTTGATCGTTCATTTGGGACACGTCAGAGAACTTGGAGCCCAAGGTGTTCTCTGATTGGGTGAGAGGGAATTGGGGGTTTGGACCACAAACGTGGGATGAAGGTTTTTAGGAGTGGGAAGGGTTTTGGTACGTGGGAATTAAGCGTATGCCAAGTTAATTGGGAATTTACCCAGGATAAGTGGTGGTAAGTTCTGGGTTGGGTAAAGATAAACAGTAAACCTGTTTGATCCTAAAAAGGGGGAAAGATTATGTTAACCGCCAGTTTTGGGTTTGAATGTTTGGGGTTGGCATATTTGGCCCTTGGGTTTTGAAGTTTTTGGCATTCAAAGTTTTCCAGCCCTAAAATCTTCTTTCCTTTGTTAATAAGTTTCACCTTTTTACACTTTTGGCACCAAACTTCACAAAAAGGTTTTCAAGGAGTATTTTTGCCATTTTGAGTTTTTTCAAGGGCTGAACTTGGACAATGATGATCTTCAAAGGTCTTCAATGTGTCTTAATCTTCTTGAGGGACCATATTTGACAATTTGAATTTGTTGAAGGACTATTCTTGCCATTTTTTCAAAGTTGAAGGACCTTTTTGCCATTTTGACAAACTTAAGGGACCAAACTTGTAATTATCAATATACAAGGGTTTTAAGTGTCATTTCTTCATAGAATGAGGATCAATCTTGTTTGTCTTCAAGTCTTCAAGGGTATTTGATGAAAATTCCATGATTAGGGCCCGGTTCTTTGTACGGCTTCGTTTCTCGTGTTCGTTTTTCCTTGTATCTTGTGATCTTTTGTCTTTTTCACGATATCCATACCTAAAATACACAAGTAAACAAACACAAGCATATATATGGTATTTTATGACATTTTTATGCATTTAAAGCCCGAAAAGAACGATGAGATCATGTATAAATGCCATCTCATCAGTTACCACCTAGAAAGATGTCATCTGATTCGTTGTCATCCAACTCTTAAATTGAAATCGAAAGGGTGAATGTTGCACTTGAGGCTGTCATTGGAACCATTACCCAAAAGCCTCATGCCACTAGTACCTTTCCGAGAAGTCTAGTTGAATGATCAAGTCATTTCATACTAGTGACTCATTTGATAATTGTTTTTGTAAGAGCTATAGGATTGGATATTAAGTGTTGATCATATCGAGCTTTTATTGCCCTTTTAAGGTCTAAGAATGAAGATTGAAAGTATTGGAGAATGAGGTAGAATATCGCATTGAGTATAAGTTGGTTGAAACTTGAATAAAGTAAAATTTAACCCGTATGGAATATGAGATTGTTAAAAGGAAGTCATTAAGTCCTGTGATTGAATTATAAGGTTTTAATTGATTGTTAGTTTGTGTTAAGGGATGTTCCTAGGCCATTGTCCACTGACGAGGATGCCCAGTGTCCAAGAAATAAATTGAAGAAATCTTCTTCTAAATTGAGACCGATGGATCTTCTGAGACATTTGGAACACCTAATGACTCTTGTAGATTGGTATTCATTGTGGTATCTTTTAAGAATCCCTAACTTAACTGAGACATCAGTTGGTAGGATGAGTTCTGAGAATTGTATGACATAGTGACACATAATGTGTTACGGTACAATTCGACTTGTTTGTGATTAATGAAAAGACTACCTTTGATTGCTAAATTCTACATGTATCAATGTTATCTATCTTTTATTGCTTCATCCTAATGTTTGCATTAGTGATGAAACCATTGAACGAGTACTCATCTTGATTTGAGTTACGTTGTGGATTATTCTTTTTGAGCGCCATCGAGGTCATGAACCTCATGATTATTTGGCAAAAGCTCATTTCCTATCATATTGTAGTTAGTTCTTGGTGAACAACTTTCCATCACTCTTTTGCAGATCACTCATTGTTTTTCTAAGATAAAACAGTATCCCTTGAGAAAAATTGAATTCTCATCACTATAATGATTATTCAAAGTAAGATTTATAAGTGATTGTTATCGAAATGAGATTGTTTATAAAGTACCTTGGAAAACCTAACTGTTTTCATAACAAAGAAAATCTTTGTAAATTCGTTTTTGATTCTTATTTAAGAATCAAGCATGAAAATATTTTTATTATAAACATGGATGATAAAATTTTGACGAACTGAGTATTGCATCGTTAATCTTGAAATTGTATATAGTTGCGCGCCTACATACAATTTGGAATGGACTATGCAAGACTGATTAGTAGTCACCATAAAACTAATGAATAAACACTACATTTTCTTTGAGGATTGTGAAAGATTAAATTTTAATGAGATCTGCAAGAAGTGAAAAATAAGGACATAATGTTAGGGTCACCTACATATGTGCCTGTAGCATCTATTCTTCTGAGTCGAATTTACTCATCTGTGGAAATTGTCTTATTTGACAATTGACAATTCTTTCTTGTCCAATTCTCCCGTAGTGAGATTCTTAGGAAAAGTATCTGATTACCGAGTGTGGATACCCGACTGGATGTATCGACGTTCTTATCATTTCTTTTGATTTGATTTCATTTGAATGACCTGGGTAACGATCCGAGGAGCTTTCGAATGCGTACTCAATTTATGAAAACATGGTATATGTTCATATTCGTTAAATGTTTTCGTCTGTATCTGATTTGAAATTCTCTCGCATAGATTATGCGTTGACCTTACTCTTTTTATGGTAGTTATGTCTCTTGATATCCTTGAAATTGTGAAGCATTATGAGTTATTATCAGTCTTTTGAGAAGTTCACATCTTATCGACGGCAATGAAACTGGAAAGTTTATAGTGCCAGTAGAATGGATTGATTGATTATGACATGACGACATTGTCTTAATTGATGGGAACTCGAGTAGAATTCCCCTAAATGATAAAATGTTGATTATCAAAAGTGATCTAAATAATTCTTGATGGATGACCATATCCCGCATTTTGACTTGAAATTATACCCTAAATGGTTGTGAATTAGTCATAGATATTATAATCTAGAAGGAACCTAATATGTATTTATTAAAAGATGTTTATCTTATCTGAAACTTTAGGAGGTATTTATTGGTGAATTACCTAGACTTTCGCCATTAAGGCAAGTTGAAATTGGTATTGATTATATTCCCGGTGCTGCACCTGTGGCTTGTTCACTGTACGTCAGCACCATCTGAATTAAAGGAATTACCGTACAACTGAGAGAGTTGTCGGAGAAAGATTTTATTTTACCAAGCCTGTCATCCTGAAGAGCTATGGTGTTATCATTCCTTATATTTATAGATTACTGTGAACTGAGTAAATTGACAATCGAAAACGATATCCATAACTCGAAATGGAAGATTTGTTCGATCATTTACAAGGTTTTGGCGTATGTTTTAAAGATTTGATTCACGGTATGGTTATCATCCACTTCGTATCCACGAAAGAGATTATCTATTCCAATCTCTACATCCAGAACTTGTGATGAACATTATGAGTTTAACGTGATGTCGTTTGGATTGACCAATGCACATACATCATTCATAAAATTTGGTGAATCATGTGTGAAGGCTGTAATTTAATAAATTCATGTTCGTGATCATTAAGGATCATTTGTTTGTTTATAAGAATAAGAATGAGTTAATAATTATTTATAGATTGCCCTGAATTGGCCGAACAATGAAAACATGTACCTTAAATATTTAACATAAGACTTAAGACTTAATTCTTTGCATGATTTAACCGTGTGATTAATAGATAATGGAAGCTATATTGACTTTTCAAAGATTAGAACCATTAACGCTTAGGGATTAAAAACTTAATCCTTTACATAAAATGACCGTTGGATTAATAATGGTAAGATGTATGCATATAGACTCTTCAAAAATTAAGAGCCCTTTTAAGACTTTGGATTTTACCAAAAAGAAATGGAAATATGTTTTGACAAATGTTTTAACAAAGGATTTTTAAAGGGATTATTCCCTTATACACAAACCATTTAACTAAACTTCTGTTTAGGGGTAAATGTTTGTGTATACCTCAAGATAACTTAAGAAAGATTGAGTAAAACCATTTATACCATAACCTGAAAACTTAAAACGACAATTTTTGCTTTTCAACTAAGAAAACTTTGACCAAAGTATAAACAAAGGTTTTTCGAACATTTACGAATCTTATTAATTATTTTCGATAAATCAACGAAAATCTTGATTAAACTCAAATTTATTTTGAACATTTTATATAATTGGTCGAACTAAGAAATTTTACGTTTCATAAAAATTAAATAATTATTGTTAATTTACATGTAAAAATTATCGACGCTTTAGACGTCAGAGTGAGTAAAACAGATAAAGATAATAGTAAAGACGAAATTGAAACATAGAAAATATGAAGAAAGGTGAACGTAATTACTGACGCATAATATAGAAATAATATCTGAGTGAATTGTGGACATGATAATTACATCATCATGAGAAGTGAATATAGATACCGACGCATTATGTAGAAAAGATAAAGAACCAGTTAGGACATGTTCCTTAATAATGAAGGTGCAAAATAAATTGCCGAACAATTTAAAATATAGCTGATGTTTGTAAAAAGAGATAATATAGATAATAAAAAGGGGTTCGCGTCTAATGTGAACCATTAGAATTGAGAAGACAATAGCGTTGAATGTTTTAAAGACCACATGTGATTGTCTAAATATGGAGGATTGTGAAATATAGTTATGTTGGAATTTGTAAGTATAAGTATTATATGTATGTCATTTTTGACTAAAAGTATCTTTGTCTGAAGAAGTTGTACTAATGGCAATTATGAAGGCAGACATCGCCTCATACATTAGTAAACATCTAACTATTGCAAAGGTTATCATCTGAATTTGATTCGATTTGGGTCATCGTCGACACACTGACCAAATCTGCTAATATCATTCTCGTTAATGATAGAATCTTGATGAAGAAATAGACTCTTTTATTTAAAGGAAGTTATGTAAACATAGTGTGCCTGTATCGAACATCTTTATCAAGATCCTCGCTTCGCATCGAATTTCTATAGATTTGCTCAGAAATCATTGAGAACGAACCTTGATGAGAGTACTATGTACCACCCCAATCGAAGGGACGAGGTAAAGTAACGATACAAAGTAATATAAGTGCTGTTTTATGATTGAATGATTGACCTTTTGTGATAGAGTGTAAAATCGCTTTCCTTTGGAAGGATTACCATTGATAATTATCGTATTAGGATCGAGACCTAATCTTGTTAGGATCTAAATATTAGAGCATCTGTAAGCAAGAGTTGAGATGAAGACACCCGACATACACCCACTGTGAGTTGGACATGTCTTTTAGGTTTAAGGTTTCCTATGATGGCGAACCTAACCTTGCAAAATACCTGACCCGCGAGATCTGAAATGATTGTTGAAATTAGGATTTGATTATTGACTGCCGATAGTGGGCAAGAGGTTATGTGAATATGAAATGTAGATCTTGAAGTGCCAAATGGGTAGCGAAGTTATGCCACAATTTAAAACTTGGAAAAATGAATTCATGATCTGACAAATCATGGGATATAAGTCCCCGTTGTATGGGACCATTGAGATGATGTAAAAGATTTGGTTGGAAAGGCATATAAGCTGGATCTACCCTAGGACTTCACGGATTGCGTGAATTATGTTTCGTAAATCGAACTTGATAAATATCTATCAAGTGAAAATATGATTGTTCTTAGTAGAGCTTAGATCGGCGAAAAGTTGCATTCATCAGAAACCCGTGAACATCATGGATAGAGAAAGTAAGTCAACATTAAGCCTGATCTTATTCCCGTAGTTATGTTTGATAGAACTCGCGTATTGTAATGAATTGCACTTGTGAGAAAAGACCGAATGTGGAGGAAATACCCACATAGCTTTAACTCTATAAGAAGCGAGTAGTAAGATGATCTTTGAGGACAAAGATCCTGTTTAGGGGTAAATGCTGTGACAATCCGTCAATTTATGGTTGATATTTTATTCTCAATATTTATTTGAAAACATTATTTTAATGTTACAATATGAACTCACTTATTTTTGGGAAGAAATTTGGATTTACGTCTTGAGGTAGCATCGACTACGTCTAAACCGGAGGATTCTACGTTACGTGCTTACGTTTGCATGCACCGTTTTTGGTGACAGTCTGACATTTCAGAAAATAAATTTATCCGTGAATATTATTTTGGAGTTTAAATTTGTGTTGGTTCATAAACTCACAAATTTACGAGAAGAGATTAGGACTTACGATTTTATTTTAACGTCCTTTACGACTAAACCGGAAACCTTAGGATTACGTATTTACGTTTTCCAACTCCGTTTTTGATGAGACAATTTTTATTAGATTCGTTTTGTGCCGTTGATTCATAATTTATAAAAACGTTTTTCGTAAAACGACCCGAGGGCACGCAAATCGAGGAAACTAGAATCGAAGAGTACCCGTAAATTAATAGGGATGGGACAAGTTTACACTTGCCCACCCCTATACAAATGGTGGCAAGTTTAAGCTAGTAAAACACCCTTGATGGACACTTGTCCATTTAGCTTAGTTTGTAAGCATAACCAAACCAAAACCACCTCAAAACCATCCAACACAAACCACTAGTATCATTTTCTTCCATGCAAAACACACACACTCTCTCTCTAAGAAATTTTAGACGTCCCAAATACACCTACAAACCACCTTCACTTGATCAATTTTAACCACAAACATATGTTATAACTTACATATGTTAATCCCCATTCAAAAAGAGGAAGATTGGTGCAAGTTTTAACATCCATGGAGGAGTTTTCATGGTGTCTTGGGGCTGATTTTCCACAAGGAGTTCATGAAGCATGGTGGTCTTGAAGATGGTCATGGTTATCCACAAGTTTCTCCATCAAAATCTATGTTTTCATCACAACCTACATCAACATGGTGGTATAAAGATTGTCCTCCTCATCTTCTTGTTATTTTGATTATGTAAACATGTATTTTATTTCCTATTGTATATGTATATGATGATTATATGATGATAAAAATGTTATGTGGGGATTTGGTGTTGATAAACATGATTAAAAAGGTGAAAAACTATAAAGAACAAGGCTAAAATCTTGCTTAAAAGTGATGGCGGTATAAACAGTAAAGAAACAGGTCATGGACTGATAAAATGATGAAGTAGAATCCATTTACAGTAAGCTATATGTCTTGTACACATGTGAGAGTTGGCCATGCAATGGAATCATTGTAATGAGTGAGATATGATCAAAACAAGTTTAAGGTACAAATCTGAGTTTACTGTTTTGGACGATTTTTAGAAAATACTTAGAAGATGATTCAACAGTAGCTATAGAAGAGTTAAATGGAGCACATATCATGTAGTTTATGTGATAAAAATTTTAGCTTCTATCTCCATATAGAACTCAAGATATGGCAGTTTTGGTAAAAGTGAAGATAAAAATCAGATTTTTGGAAATTAAAGTATATTACTATTATATAAGCACTCAAAATTTAATAGTATAAAATGTAAAATAAAAACCCACTAACTTATGGATTTTATTTATACAAGTATGTAAAAGGTTAAATAAGTGTACATTTTATAAAAATGGTAACTTGTTAAGTTTTATAAGTTATAAAATTATAAACATGATTTTTACGACTTTTTCGGCTATTACTGTAAAATTAACGTTTTTATTAAATAAAACTTAGATGGTTGGACCCTTCTAATGTAAACTTTATAAAACTTATATACTGATATATAAACATGTATAACAAGTAAAAACCGATAAGACCCGAACTATAGGACATACGGACGTTAACGGACTAAATTAACGTTATTGGACTAATAATACAACAAAAATAGACTAAAACACTTGTAAACTTATTATTGGTCTTAACCAATTTGGGCCCAACTTGTAAAGTTTAAATACTGATAATGTAAGTACAAAATGGATTAAAACAAGTTAAAGAACTTGTAATAAGTTTATTGAACTTAAAACACGTAAATAGGTAAAACGAGAAAACTAGTATAAAAGTTATCGACATATAACACTAAAATGAGTAAACGAGAATATGTAAACCCACTTGATCATCATATATATATAATCATCATATGTATACATACTTGTTATTTTGGACATGAGTCTAAAACGAGTATTATTTGTCTAGGTTTTCGTGATTGAAGCACGTACCGTACGACCGAATTGCCGATAACCCGCCTTCCCATATCAACGTGAGTTCATAGCCTCGCACTCTTTTAAATGTTTTTATGAAATGTTTTATAAACCCGCGAGGGAGATAACATGTTAGTTTTTATAAAATAGGACACCATTTGTCCCGATTGTTTGTTTATTGATTTTGGACCCGAATGATTGAATGACCCGATTGTATGACCCGATAAATGATTAATGGACCCGATAGATGAAATAAAATGGATTATTAAAGTTAGGTTATGTCACTAAAAGTCCCATTAGCATGAATTGTGAACTACCGGGAGTTGGTAGACGCTTATGCATTATAGTACTATTTGGGGACGATCACCCCAGTTCGCGCCTTGACGGTTGATCCCCGTCGTGCCACATTGATTGGTAAGCGAATTTATGTATGAGAAGATTTCCATAGCGTGACCTTTGTGACGACACGCTACTTTAGATGGGCAAATTGAGTATCGGGTTAGCTACCCGTTGTTTGTTTAGTAAGGTAACAATGTCATGCGGCTTATAATAATCCAAAACTAACGAAATACTACTAGACGCTCCGAATTACGATGTATTGCCTGACTAGCAATACAGGGTCATACTATTGATATTATGTTCGTGTTTTAATTTTCATAACCATATTCATATAACGGTTTTTATTTAATCTATACAACGTTGTAAAACGTATTGTATGATGTTTTTACGACATTGGCTCGTATAATGATTTTTAAGGCAAATTCCTATATTATGATTTTGATAAAGATTTGTATAAAATGATTTTGGCTATTCTATGGCCTTTTACAATGATTCGTACGAAATGGTTTTTGGTAATAATTTTATACTAAAGTTATATTGATGGAATTTATTAAACTCTATGAATTCACTCGGCGTTATCGGTGACCTTTTCTTTTAACATGTTTTATCTCAGGTACTTGAAGGTAATTCTCGGGAAGACGACAAGAATTCATGGCCCGCACTTAAACTATATTTTCCATTCATATACTTTGTAAAACTTTTTATGAAATAATATGACTTGGGACCGATGTAACTTTGATATTTATGAATGGAAATGATTTATTATTAAACGACGCGATTTTTATACATTGTCTATGATGTGAGTAATGTGCTATCCCGTAACACCAACGAGTCTTCCGCTGTATTGAGTTGTATAAATTTGGGGGTGTTACAGTGATGGTCGAAAAGGAGCATATCACAAGCCCATGAATTACCACTCGTACCACACCTACGGTTGAATCAATACCTATTATGTAACCCGAGATTCCAAGGCCGTTGCCTAATGTCCAACCCACACCACCCTTACCTTACCCTTCGAGACGTAACAAGGAAAAAGCACAAGAACGGAATAATTATCAATTTGAGCTATTTATGAAAATGTTTCGTGATATACATTTTAATATAAGTTTTGCCGATGCTCTTATCATGATGCCTCGATTTGCCGCAAACTTCAAAAATATGTTGAGTAACAAAAAGAAGTTACAACAATCGTCTAGTTTTTCATCGTTTTACTTAGCCGCATACCTCAAAAAGTCGGTGATCCCGGTAAATTTTTGATTCCGTGTGCAATTCAAGATATGGAGGAATACTACGCCTTGGTCGATCTTGGTGCTAGTATAATTTAATGCCTCTTGAGATTTTCAAATCGCTTTCTCTTCCGGCTATTACTCCTTCGAACATGTCTATCGAGATGGTCGATCATTCTACGATTTTAGCATGTGGAGTAGCCGAGGACGTCTACGTCAAAGTTGGAAATTTTTACTATCTTGTGGACTTTATCGTTGTAGAATTCCTATCGATCGAAAAGTTCCTCTAATTTTGGGTCGTTCATTTTTGGATACATCGAGAGCACTTATTGATGTTCATGCTCGAAAAATCACCCTTCGTTTCAATGAGGAAGAACTTGTCATCAATGCAACACAAAACTCCAAGCTTTCTCACGTCTATTCTATTGCAACTTTAAACCATGTTGACTCAACCAATGTCGTTTGTAAGGAATTTTCACCAAGAGTTTTAGGAAATGTCAACAAGAACGATTTACCATTTCCTCTGCCGGTGGAGGTTATGATGTGAAACCTACAAAGAAGAAACCGTCAATACTTGAAATGAAAAATCCTTTGCCTCACCTCGAACATTCATTCTTGAAAAGTGTTGATAAGTTGCCGGTTTCTACGGAAGATATTTCGGATGACGAATATGTTGACCCCGATGGTGAGGTTTTCTCTATAGATAAACGTTTTGAGAACTTACCATCACCAAAACGGTTTTCAAATGTGAGAATTTTTAGTGTGCCTAATATTGTCTTAGAAACACCAAATGTTTTCGACATAATCAAAACGGGTTTTCATAGGGAGAGTTTAAAAGATAAAAAAGCAAAAGATTTTGAATGTGATTTAAAAGATTTTTCTACAAATCTAAATCCGTCATCACCATGTTTTTTGAGTACTACAAGCTCTTCTACTCCTTTTGACGATGCTTTGTGTGGTTTTAGTATGGGGGAAGCCCCTTATGTTCCGTCATCCTTGTCCACCGAGGACGAGATATTCGATCCCGGAATTTCATGTAAAGGGAAATCTCGGTCTTCCACCGATGCAATAAATGGAAACTATATCTATTTGCTTGGTGCGAGTCTACCTCGAGTAGCTCAAAAGTTTGTCTTACCAATTGTCCCACCTTTATACTTCTCATCTCCTTTCTTTAAACTGTTTGAGTTTTTGGCACGTTTTGAAGCGACATTGATTTGTTTATCAAATGAAAACGAGAAAGCCATCTTCGACACCGGTATTTTGAATCATCAAAGGACTTAGTCCTTAAATACCGGTTGCTTTTTTGGCCTTGTTTATCATGTAAGCCCCACCATAAATTGACCATACCATGATTTTCCCTAAATGATCACATTTTGAGGGGATCGAGTCAAGCTCATGACTCGGTAATCAAAAACGAGGTGCCTCGTGGGGGAGATCCCATGCTTATCCATTATATATATTATCGCTTTCTAATAGATTAATGAGAGGGGATTTGTGCCCTTTCAAGTTGTTGTCTCGTGGTTGTTTGTGAATGTGTTATCAACATCATCATCATCACTACGATTGAAGACTCTCGTGTTCGTTTACGTGAGCCTCGATCATTTGCTTGAAGAAGTTTTTCATGAAACAATTATCTTTTAGCATAATTAATAAACAGCTTTAGATATATTGTTGATCACCCTTTCCATGCTAGATCCTAAGCATTCAACTCTTCGTCTCTAGTATGGGGGTGCTCCACCTTTAGACTCGAAACATTGAGGACAGTGTTTAATTTTTGTATGGGGGGTTAATAGATACTTGCTTTACATCACCCTCACGTTTTCCAACTTTCAAAGTTTTGTTTTGTTTTGTTGTTAAGGCTAAAAATGGCCACATTTAAATTTTTTCTTAGTTTTTATAAGTGTTTTTAAGACACGAATGAATATTTTTGATGGGTAGAATAAGAGTTAATTTTTGACTTGATGGGCATTTGGAGCCCTTTACATTTCTTAACCCGCTCGAATCAAGTTTTGCTAGACTTTTATGTAGGGAAATTTAAAACGCGAAAGTCTTAACTCATTCGGGTTAAGAACAAGAACTTTTCGCAAGTTCTTATAATTGATCCTAGAAAGTCACTTATCAAGGGAACTATAAAATGCATTCTCTAAACTTGAAAAAGTCCAAGAAAGTGCAAGATCCTATAGGTGACTTAAAAAACTAAAACTTCGATTTGATATAGTCTTAATGAAAGATAATCCAAATTTGGCTTAATTTTGATTTGCATGGCTAAGTATTCTCGAGTCTCTTTAATTAGAGGTCTTTAAATAGTGAAGAACGAGAAGTTATAGAGTTAGACAAGTGATCCACACGAACACCTTCACTATCAATCACGTGCCCTAGAAATTGCACTGATTTCAACCAAAATTCACACTTATAGAACTTCACATACAACTTCTCTTTCTTCAACAATTCCAAATTTATCCTCAAGCTCATGAACACGACTTCTAAGTAAATGTCAACTTAGGACTCGTTCTTCTATTAAAAGGAAAGCTATCGCCGATGAAAAACTTATTCTCACAACGTGAATTTTACAACTTCTCGGACTTGAGCTCGTTTTGTAAGATATTCAACATCTTAAGCTCAAGTAATTGGTTTTCAAAACAGTAAACACAATTTTTCGAGAATTTCTCAAAAGGTTTTTCTAAATCTTTCAAAATTGTGTGTTCAAAAACGTTTTGATAAAAAGAGCATGTCTTCTGGAATTGATAATATTTACGATACTAGAAATGTCATTCAATAATAACACGCGGTTGTAAATAAAGTTCGAGCAGAAGTTTAAACGTTTTAAAACATGCTAAAAATGGTTTGCTATTATTTCAGATAGTAACCCGTTTTTAATACTCAAGTCAAGCATTTCACCGGAAAGCTTTGACTCAACAATGGGAATTAATTTTCTCGGGCATGGTTTATTTTATACCCATGTAAGGGATTGTGTTTACGGAATAACACAATCTAACACGAATATATGTACGTGTAAGTGCATTTATTTGTTAAAACAAGAGATTGTTGGGAATAAATTAAGGCCATATCACTTGAGCGCTGACAAGAACAACTCAAGCGTTGACAAGAACAAAGTGAGCGCTGACAGCCCAAGCGTTGACAAGTTAAAGTCAAGCGTTGATAGGTTAAAGACAAGCACTGATGGAAGATATAAGCTACGCGTTTATTATATTCTAGATTACTTCTAGTAAGGATAGAAACGACAATGTATTTTCTATGTTTATCTTTACCTAGAATAGTTGATACGTAGCTTATTGTACAAGGCTTCTTAGTCTATAAAAGAAGGCCTTTAGGTTAATGTTTAGTATCAAGTTTTATATAAGTTTTCATTCGTAAACATCTTTCATTGTAAGCAAGTTCGACATTCATAATCAAAGTGAAAGTTTTGTTTACATCTTGTGTTCTTGTTTAAGTTTTAAATTCCGCATAACACTTAGATTCACAAAGCATATAACAAAGGTTTCTCTACGTGTTATACTTGACCTAATCTCGTATACACAAAGCTAATCGATCTAAGTTTGGGATCAACAAGTGGTATCAGAGCTTGTTGAGGAACTTTTGATCTTTGAAGAACACAAGAACGATATACGAACACCAAAACCCTAATTTTCTCAAAACCCTAAAAACATCATGTCTGAAGCAATAACCTCCTCCTCTTCACCCTTACCAAACATCAAGATTCCCATGCTTGATGCAACCAACTTTGACTTATGGAAGTTCAACTTTGAATAATATATGGGGATCTTTGATTACACACTCTGGGAGATTATTGAATATGGAAACTCATTCAATAAGGCTCAAAAGATTCAGGATGCCATTACGGCAAGATCAGCTGTTGAAGGATGTCCTGATGAAGATAAGAAAGAAAAACCTGGAGAAGGTAGAGTTGTAGGTGCTGAAGATATTGCAAAGAAAAGGGTTGACATGAAAGCCCTAAATATTCTGAAAGTCTCTTTAGGACAAGAAAATCAGCACAAATATAGATGCTATGAATCTGCTAAGGATCTTTGGGAAGCAATTGAAGTTGCATATGGTGGTAATGCAGACACTAAGGAAGAAAAGAAAAAGCAACTTCTGCATGATTATGTTGTCTTCAAAGCTCAGCCCAATGAGAAACTGAGTAGTGTGAGAAGCAGATTGCTTGACATCACAAGCAAGTTGTCCTTCATGGGGACACAAGTTGGTGATGTTGACACCAATGCTACCTTTCTGAAAAGTCTTGGTGAGGCATGGAAGATTGAGGCAAGATCTATTCTTGCCAATAATACTTACAAGAGCTCCTCGTTTGATGACATCTACAACAAACTAAGACTGTTGGAAGATGAAACTCTTTCAGCACATGGAAGCAAAGCTAGCACTAGCAACATGGCCTTCTTTTCTCATAGTGAAGGTCAATTCAATCAGAAGGACTCTTTTATGCATCCAGTTACTGGATCATCATTTGTCAGCGCTGGAACAAGTCCTGTCAACGTCTCCTTCTCAGACACTGACACATTCATGAATGACTCCCCAAGAGTTAAACCTGCTGGTTTGGATTTGGATACTGTGTGTGCTTACATTGCTTCTTTGCCCAATGGTTCAGTGATTACATATGAGGACCTTGAGCAGATAAGTGATGAACACTTGGAAGAGATGGACATCAAGTGGAACATGGCTCTTGCTAGTATAAGAGCAAATAGGTGGAATAGAAGGTTCAAGAAGAAGATGACCTTCAATGCTAAAGACACTGCTGGATTTGATAAATCCAAAGTTGAATGCTACAACTGTCATCGTATGGGGCACTTCATGAGGGAATGCAGATCTCCTAGAAGATCTGATGCTGGTAAACCCTCAAGTCAGGTTGTTAAAGCTCAAGATTCCAAAGCCATGGTTGCAGTTCAAGGAATTGCTGGTACTGGATGGGATTGGAGCTATCTGGCTAAGGATGCTGAAGAGGACAAAGCCTTGATTGCTGATATTGAAGAAGAAGAGCATATTGAATATGCTCTCATGGCACACTCCTCCTCTTCATATGATAATGAGGTATATGATGATGCTTTTTGTAGCAAAGGTTGTAGGTTAAACACTGATAGACTTAACAAAGAGGTGTTAAAACTAAAAGATGATATGAGCACTGAAAGGTGTAAATTGTCCAATTACCAACTAGCTCTTACTGAAACTGAGAAAACCGTTTCTGAATATAAGAAAATGGAAATTGATTCAAAAGATAAGATAAATATCTTAAAACATGAGCTAGAGGGTAGTATGGATATTAGAAATATCATGACAAAGGTCAATAGAGACCTACAGGCTAAGTTAGATGAGGCCATTAAGAATAAAGATAATGTTGACCTCAAGATTCAAAGATTTGATAGAGCCACCCAAACCCTAGGAGACTGTGTAGCTAAACAAAGGATTACTCTCTGGTTCCACCACGAGCTGGTGACTTCTATGGTGTCCTTAGAAAGGATTTATCTTGGACTGGTATACCAGAATGCCAAGAAGAGGAATTCATTCATCCACCAAGAGTTGTCACTCCTGTGTAAGAGTATCACCAAAAACTGACTGACCTAAATGAGTGGAAGAAAGCTAACCCTACTTTATTTGTTAAGGGAGGTTTGCTATGTGAAAGTCCCAATGAATCACCACCCATTAAGGTTACTCACCCAGTTACTGGTAAAGCTGTTGACCTAGGCTCCAACACTGTTAGAAGACCTACCATTAAATATGCAGAGATGTATAGAAATAATAGGTCACCCAAGAGCCAAGTTAACAATCATGGAACAGGTTTCTTCGCTTCTAGACCTAAGAGTGTGTCTAAGAAAGCCTGTTATACTTGTGGTAGCTTTTCACATTTGGCATACAAGTGTGTCAACGCTCCCAAAGCCAGCGCTGATAGAAACAATTTCAGCGCTGATAAGAAGAAAGGCAACGTTGTTAGAAAGTCAAACGTTGTCAGACCTAGACCTTGTGTGCAGCAAAGTCCACAAGTGATTAGACCTGCCCCATTCTTTTCTAGAAGGTCTAACACTCATGGACAAAGACCTTTTCAAAAGACAAACACCTGGTCAAATAGGCAATGGGTTCCTGTAGCAAACCCTAGGTTCAACGCTGACAAGGGTAATTTCAGCGTTGAGAGGACAAAATCCAACGCTGACAGAAACGTGACCAGACCTAAATATTTGCAACCACAAGGTAAGGGGTCTAAAGCTTCTTCAAGCTTAACATGGAGACCCAAGAAAGATCAAAACCCTAATAATAATGGAATTTCAATGAATTGCAATAGGTTTAATTACATTTCAAAGGTCATTACAAAACCAATTGGGGTTAACTGGGTTTTTCATCCTAAAAGGGATGTGAATGGGGTTGTTGTGAGAACTAAGTCTGTTCTTATTGAACAACCAGATGAATCCAAGTCTTCTGAGACTTGTGTTCCCAAAGAAAACTAATTTGTTTTCTTTATGTGCAGGGCATTCAGAGACAGATCAATGATTATGGATATTGGGATAGTGGATGCTCAAGGCACATGACAGGAAAGGAAGACTATCTGACAAACTTCACTCCTATTCAAGATGGTGATAAGGTATACTTTGGAGGGGGCTACGGCACCATTACAGGCAAAGGCACCCTTCTCACCAATAATCTACGTTTTGAGAATGTCTTCCTGGTAAAAGAACTGGATTATAATCTGTTTAGCGTATCACAAGTATGTGATAACAAAAATAAGGTTCTTTTCACTGATACTGAGTGTTTGGTGTTAAGCAAGGATTTTAAGATCCCTTATGAGAAGTACATTGAGTATAGAACACCTAGGCATAAGGACATATATAATGTGAATTTAAATGGGATTAAAGTGAATGCAAATATGTCTTGTTTTTATGCTAAGGCCTCAGTAGATGAAAGTAATTTGTGGCACAGGAGACTAGGGCACATAAATTTTAAAAATATAAATAGACTTGTGAGGCTTGGTTTAGTTGATGGTTTGCCTGAGAAGGCCTTCCATAATGACCACTCTTGTGTTGCATGTCTTAAAGGCAAGCAGCACAAGGTCTCATTCAAGTCCAAGCAGGTGCATACTAGTTCCAGACCTCTTCATATGCTTCACATGGACCTCTTTGGTCCAACAAATATAGAAAGTTTTAATGGCAAGTCATATTGTTTTGTTGTCACTGATGACTTTTCTAGGTTTACTTGGACATTCTTTCTAGCTATGAAGAGTGACACAGCTGATGTTCTTATTGAATTTATCACTCAAATTGAGAAAAGGTCTGGCAATGAGGTTAAGATGCTTAGGAGTGATAATGGTGGAGAATTTAGGAACAAGAAGCTAGATGATTTTTGTGTCAGGAAGGGAATTACTAGGCAATTTAGTATTGCTAGAACCCCACAACAAAATGGGGTTGCTGAAAGGAAAAATAGAACCCTAATTGAAGCAGCCAGAACAATGTTGGCTGATGCTCACTTTCCTATAGCCTTTTGGGCTGAGGCTGTTAATACAGCATGCTATGTGCAAAATAGAGCATTGGTTAACAAAATTCAGAAGAAAACACCTTATGAGCTACTTTGGGGAAGAAAACCTAATATTGGTTTTCTCAGACCTTTTGGATGTCATGTAGTAGTCTTAGACACTAGTGATGCCTTAGGGAAATTTAGTGCAAAAGGTGATGAAGGTTACTTCATGGGTTATTCAGTGCAGAGCAAGGGTTATAGGGTTTATCTTAAAGAGGACAAACGTATTGTTGAAAGAGTACATGTTAGGTTCTTAGAGAATAAACCTAGTTATCCTGAGAGTGGTCCTAATTGGTTGTTTGATTTGGAACCCTTATCTAGAACTTTAAACTATATGCCTGTCACTAATCCAGACATTGTGAAGGTAACTTCAAATGTTATGGAGGAACAAGTTGTTAATGTTTCAGGTACACAGGTTCATGAGAAGGTTGGATCACAAGCAGAAAAGGCATCTCCTACATTTGAATATGTCACTATTCCCATTTGGACAGATGCTTTTGTTGCTGCTGGTGCTGCTGGACAAGATAATGGTGGTCTCCAAATACCACCAGATACAAACATGCATGGTTCTTCAGGCGCTGACAAAGGTAAATCTAGCGCTGACAAGACCAATTCAGACGTTGATGGCTCAGACGTTGACAACAACAGTTCAAGCGTTGTTAGCCCAAGCGCTGACAAACAAGGTTCAGACGTTGACAACACCTTTGCACATCTTTTCTCTTCCACTTTTGAACAAGGAGGACCTTCCAGGATTTATGAAGAGATTCCTGTTGATCAAAGAGAGTCTGATGAAGAAGACATTGGCAACATGGAGCATGAGGTTGAGGACACCAGACTTTTTGAAGGAGGGGTTCTCAACTCCACAATGAAGAATCATCCCCCATCTCAGATCATTGGTGATGTTATGACTCCAGTTCAGACAAGAAGATCCCATCAAGGTCTTGGTGGATTTATTGCCAATATACACAAGAAGGTTGATACCCCTCTTGTGCAAGCATGTTTGTTTGCATGTTTTCTGTCACAAGAAGAACCCAAGAAGATATTTGATGCTCTCAAAGAACCAAGTTGGGTGGAAGCAATGCAGGATGAGCTTCACCAATTTGCAATTCAGGATGTTTGGGAGCTGGTTGATTGTCCTAGATATGTCAGACCTATAGGGACAAGATGGGTTCTCAGGAACAAAAGAGATGAAAGAGGTATTGTGGTCAGAAACAAGGCAAGGTTAGTGGCTCAAGGTTATACACAAGAGGAGGGGATAGACTATGAGGAAGTCTTTGCACCAGTTGCAAGGATTGAAGCTATTAGGATTTTTCTAGCTTATGCATCTTGCATGGGCTTCACAGTCTATCAAATGGATGTGAAGAGTGCATTCTTGTATGGCACCATTGTTGAGGAAGTTTATGTCATGCAACCTCCTGGTTTTGAGGATCCAGAGCATCCAGATAAAGTGTATAGAGTCAAAAAGGCTATGTATGGCCTTCATCAAGCCCCTAGAGCATGGTATGGTACTTTGTCTACATATTTGGTGGAAAATGGATTCAAGAGGGGCACCATAGATCAGACACTATTTACAAAGAAGAAAGGCAAAGATGTGTTGCTTGTGCAGGTCTATGTTGATGATATCATTTTTGGGTCTACTGATCCAAAGATGAGTGAGGATTTCTCCAAGCTTATGACAGACAAATTCAAGATGAGTGCTATGGGGGAGATGAACTTCTTTCTTGGTTTACAAGTTCAGCAGAAAGAAGATGGTATCTTCATCTCCCAGGACAAATATGTTGCTGAAATCTTGAAGAAGTTTGGCTTTTCTCCACATGAAAAGAGGGCTTCTACTCCTATGGATAGAGAACACCCTTGGGGAAAGATTGGAGATGGGAAAGATGTTGATGTTAGGCATTATAGATCCATGATTGGATCCTTGATGTATCTTACTACTTCCAGACCTGATATCATGTTTGCTGTATGTGCTTGTGCACGTCATCAAGTGACTCCCAAAGAATGTCACCTTTATGCTGTGAAGAGGATCTTTAGGTACCTAAGATGTTTCCCTAATCTTGGTTTGTGGTACCCAAAGGATTCACCATTGGAGCTGATTGCATATTCAGATAGTGATTATGGAGGTGACAAGTTTGATAGGAAATCCACAACTGGTGGATGTCAGTTTCTTGGGAGCAGATTAATATCTTGGCAATGCAAGAAACAAACAGTGGTGGCTAACTCTACAACTGAAGCAGAGTATGTGGCTGCAGCAGCATGTTGTGGTCAAGTGTTGTGGATTCAGAACCAGCTGTTGGATTATGGGTATAATTTCATGCATACTAAGATATTTGTTGACAATAATAGTACTTTATGCATCATTAAGAATCCTGTGCATCATTCTAAAACTAAACACATAGAAATTAGACACCATTTTATAAGAGATTGCTTTGAGAAAGGTTTAATACAACCAGATAGGGTTGACACTGAGGAAAATGTGTCAGATTTATTAACTAAACCTTTTGATACTGGAAGATTTCAATACTTGGTAACAAGTATTGGAATGGTTAATCTCACTTAAATATGTGTTTTGGATTCTTTTTGTAAAAGTATGTACAGGATGATGCATTATTATTATTGGTCTTCTTGATGATTTAGATTTTCCACTATATTTTTCTAACACTGACAAAGGTTGTTTGAACACTGATAAGTGTTTTTGCAACGTTGTCAGCAATATAATTGTCTAACGCTGACAAAGCTTCCTTCAACGCTGTTGTGTGTTATCGGGGCGTTGTCAACAACAATGTTAGTTTTGTGGTTTTTAATCTAAATGTGCAGATGGTGTTAGCAGTATACCATTGGATACAGAGTTGCTTATGGATCAATGGAGAAGCATTTGGACAAGTTTTTATTTATGGATGATGGTTGGAATGTTTCATTCCTATCTTGACATAAATTTTTTTTATGTTCATGCATGATTTTAGCAAACTTTTTGTATCATAGTTTAAGGGGAGGTTTTAGGAACCTTTAGGATTTTTGGGTATCCATATGATACTCTTATCACAATTCTAGATTGTGTCCACAGGTGAGTATGGGTTAGTTTTACTAAACTATGAGGCACTGTAGCATGCATAGTATATCAACTTTGCATGCTGCCAAGACATTTTTGGCCTAGAATTGGTTGTGGTCTGTTGGGAGACTTGGGAATGATTTTGATATGGGGTTTACCTGGGAGTAACAAGGATTTTATAAGGTAACTTGGTTGTTAAGACTTTTGGTTAGCAAGGGACACTAGAGGACTGTTATGTCTATCTTGCTTATGCAAGTGTGCATAACTGGACAGTGCTTGCCGCCCTATAATAATTATCAGCTTTTGGTTATCTTCTCTAGGATAAATTACTTGTTAAGGTCATTTTTCACTGTTTAAAACAATTTTATTTTTGGACGCTGACAAGAAATTTCCAAGTGTTGTTGTGACCAAATTGGACGCTGACATGGCTTTAGGCGAACGTTGACAAGATTATAGCCGTTGGGCGTTGATAGGTTATATTTGACCGTTGACACTCAATGGGACCTACCCAGTTGTTACTTTTTGACATTTTTTCAAGCCGTAATTTTAGGAGTTGTTACTTTCATTAAATAGATGAGATAACTTATAACTTTTTCAATATTTTCATGATTAGTTTTTGAAAAGCTTTGCCTATTTTTGGGCCAATCACATGCATTCTTTATCTCCTATAAATTTGGCTCCTATTTTAAAACAGGGTATCTATAATTCTTGTCTAACACTTTTGTCTTATCAACCTTCATCTTCTACACTTCAAATTAACAGCTTTCATCAATGGCACCAAGATTTAACTCAGTAGAATTGGATTTGGGGTTCAAGTCTCAACACAACATGATTGCTTATCTTGTTGCTGATAATGATTTGTTCCCTCAATACACACAAATGGTGGCGTATTTGAACGCATCCCCCTTAAGGTATGCTCTTTCTCATGCACCACTCATTCCAGTCACACACATTAAACAGTTTTGGAACACTGTCAGTTCCTCAACAGTTAATGGAGTGACCACATTAACTTCTATTGTTCATGGGAGCTCTTGGGTGGTTACTAAGGCCTTGGTACGCCAGGCCTTGCATCTTGATGATGCTGATGGTGTAACCATTCTTCCCATAACTGAAATAGAACAAGGGCTTAGGGCTTTGGGATATCCAATTCCTGATGAAGGTACTCGTAATAAGTATCATAAGCAGGAATTTCCCCCAGCCTGTAAGTACCTCATTCACATTCTCCTTCAATGTTTGAGTCCCAAATGTACTGCACACAATGAGATCAATAGATCCATTGCAACTGCTATTGTGTGCATTGCAACAGGGCAAAAATATAACTATTCTAAAATGATTTTTGAAGGGATGTGTAAAAACAAGGGGACAAAAATGACTTTAGCTTATCCCCGTTTTCTGCAAATGATTTTTGATGATCAAAGATATTGTTCAAGGGATCACAATGATTTTTATAAAATCCCTGAATAAAAGAAAGCTATTTTTACAAAGATGAATTCACCACCTCATAGAGACTTACCTTTAACCCCAGCCATGCTTGCTGTTATTGCAGCAACACAACCCCAACCAGACCCCCAACCTCAAATTGACCCTCACCCACAACTTGAACCTATTCCTGAACCTTTACCCTCACCTGAACAAATGCAAATAGACCAAGAACCCTTTGACGCTGACACATCAAATGTTGGCGTTGATGTGCCTATTTCCAACGCTGACACCCAACCATCACAATCCCAAACACCCCTTAACCAACCCACATCTACCCATTCTTCCACACCATCTTCCACACCACCTGAATATAGGTTGATCAAACGCCCAAGGACTACTGGAGTGTTCTCCTCTGGTGGTCCTAGCCATGAAGCAGAGAGAACCACCACCACAAGTGTGGCTGGTGACCTGGATGAGGCTGGGACTATTGGTTCTGGCTTAGAAGTTGGCCAAGGCAGTCCCACCATACTTAAGTCCTCATCCATGCCCAATGAACCTGACTTGGGAGGTCAAATCCCCATTTCAGAAGAGGGCAGCCTGGAACCAATGACTATTTTGGAATTGACGGCAGTCTGCATTAGCTTGCAAAAGCAAAATGCAGACTTAGTACAAATTGTCAGCTCAGAAGGCCTTGAACTCAAGGAATTGAGGGAGAGGATTGTTGTTTTGGAGAGTGATCATGCTAGGAGGGGTATGGAGGAGTCTTCCAAAGGGGAGGAAGATCAAAGAAATATGAGTGATAAAAGCAGTCAAGATGGTCAATCAATGGATGTTGCTGAAGCTCTTACTACTTTGAAGGAACAAACAGGTTTTGATACGTCCTTAATCTCTCCAACCAATCTAAATTTATCATTTACAGCTATGTTGAGAGAGGTTACACAAGGCGCTGAGGGAAAATATTTGAGCGTTGACAAGACAAATTTGGACGCTGATAGAAGTATTTTGGGCGCTGTTAGAGGAAATTTGGGCGTTGACAGATCTGCAAATGAAGGTGATGTATTCCAGTCATCATCTATCATCAAGGAAGTTCCTACTCAGGTATTACCATCTACCTTACCAACCATTGCACCATTAGATAATGGTAAGGGTAAATTGGTAGAAGAAATTGTTCCAAAGAATGCAGCCCAAGTTGAATTTGATAGAAGATTGGCTGAACAATTGATGGAACAAGGTGAAAAGAAAAGTCACCATTTGTTGTGACTTCTGAAGAAGAAAGTGATGAAGCTGGCTCATACTCAAGTGTGATGATCATAGAACCAGAAAGGCTTGAGTATGGTGATGAGCTTGCTAGGGAAAAGTTGAGAGATTTAAAGTTGCAGGTTGACTTTGACATGCCAGAGGTGGTTCAGATGTACAATTCTTGGGAAGAAAGCTGTATGGATAATCCAGACTTGACCATTTCAGATCAAATATGGGGTTTGGAGCTTCTTCTTAGAGTTCAGAAGGATTGTAAGGTGATTTTGAAGCACAATGCAAGTAATATTCTCTCTGAGTTGAAAAGGGATAGAAGGGAGCTCTACTTTATGTTGCTCAGATGTCATGGAGTTGGATGGACACACCAGAAGTTAAAGGCTTTGACATTTGATGAGTTGGAACATAGGGCTTATCCTATTTGGGTGAAAGTGCAGGAAGAGAACACTTACAGACTTCTTTCAGATGAAAGAAAGGAGCAACTTGCAGAAGAGATGGAAATCAAGAAAGCTATGATAATTCCCAGGCCAGTGAAGAAGGGATTTACACTTGAATTTCCAAAAGATATGAATCCACTATATCTAAGTGAAGCAGTTATTAGAAAGAGTCTCAAGCTCTCCCCATTAGAAGCTTCAGATATGGTGCAAGTGTTACCATTAGATTCCAGGAATCCAATTGTGAGTTATGATGAGGATGAATGTGGATTCTGGAAGATTGGCAGATTTGGCAAGGAGGTACACACTTTTACCACTCTCATATCTTTATTTGCAAGTTGTGATAGAGAAGACTTGGTGGACCTTTGGAGGTTGCTGGAGACCAAGTATGAGGCTGAAGCACCAACTTCAGCTAATGGAATAAAACTTTGGACCACATTCAAAAGAATGTGTGGGACAAATGAGGAAGATCCTGAAATATGGAAGGATCTTGAAGATGACCTCAGTGGTCTTCAATGGAGGTTATATTCAGCTGCTGGTGTATACCATTTGAGTTCTACAAAGTTTGTTGAGTATCTACTAGTGGATGCTCAGTATTTCATATCCAAGGCTGTTTTGGAAAACATGAAGGACACCCAGTTGGAGATAGATTATACAAGTGACGTGGCAAAGAATTTGATCAGATTTATTTATTACCAATATGATAAGGCTTGTCAGACTCCTCCAAGTTCTTAATGCTTATTCAGAAACTTGATCATAAGTGTGGATATCAAGTTTAGGGGAGGATTGTTGGGAATAAATTAAGGCCATATCACTTGAGCGCTGACAAGAACAACTCAAGCGTTGACAAGAACAAAGTGAGCGCTGACAGCCCAAGCGTTGACAAGTTAAAGTCAAGCGTTGATAGGTTGAAGACAAGCACTGATGGAAGATATAAGCTACACGTTTACTATATTCTAGAATACTTCTAGTAAGGATAGAAACGACAATGTATTTTCTATGTTTATCTTTACCTAGAATAGTTGATACGTAGCTTATTGTACAAGGCTTCTTAGTCTATAAAAGAAGGCCTTTAGGTTAATGTTTAGTATCAAATTTTATATAAGTTTTCATTCGTAAACATCTTTCATTATAAGCAAGTTCGACATTCATAATCAAAGTGAAAGTTTTGTTTACATCTTGTGTTCTTGTTTAAGTGTTAAATTCCGCATAACACTTAGATTCACAAAGCATATAACAAAGGTTTCTCTACGTGTTATACTTGACCTAATCTCGTATACACAAAGCTAATCGATCTAAGTTTGGGATCAACAGAGAAATCTTGTTTTTATGAAGTTATCATCTCCACCAACCGTAGCTATTTACAATTGATATCTACATACTCGACTATGTGACTACTCAAACGGAGACTACAACTCTTTCAATAGAACACGGTTCAATAATTGAGCGGGAGAAATTGTCCAGCATTCAGAATCTTTGACGCCGAAATTGCCAAGTTCACATGTTGGTGTCAAGGCAACGATATCAATCGTACACATGGAGTCAAGAGATAACTTCAGACGTGATGAGGCGACCAACATTCGTGAACAAGAACCATGTGCTTCTTTCATATGATGTTCTCCAACATTCAGGTCCAACCTCATAAATCGCTAATCTTGTGAATACATTATTATATATGATATTTGCACGTGATAAATACCTTACACTTGTGTTTAAAAGGTATTTAATTTACGTTTCAAGAAAATTAATCACTTATCGTTAATTTGACGGGGAGCTTGTGTACTTCATGAAGATAATTGGATTTGCATCTTTCTTCCCAATTTTCTTAAAATGCTATTAAGTCAATTGATATTAAAAACATCGATTGGATTAATATTTTTATTATGGTGGAGAAAATGTGATTTAATATGGGAAATGATTAATCACAAATGGTTTGACTTAACGTGATAGCTCATCCTGACATGTGCGAAGTGTTTTCGAATATCGTGGCATATGTTAAGGGGGAGCAAAATGGATTTGTACTTCAAAATGGATTTCATGGTGATTTATATTTACCCTCAACCCATTTATTTCATGACGATTAAGATTGTAGTGACATAAGGATGGTAGGATAGGTTAAAGTCCAATGATTCCTCTAGAACCGGAGGAATCTTCCCAATGACATTCCATAGCTAGAAATAGTAGTCCTTAGGAAAGATGGAGAAAGACTGTGAACGTAGCTGAATGCCGACCAAGTACTTAAGTTATCACTGGAACAATCACAACAAGGTGCTAGTTATGACGTATTGGTAAGCATTAAAGGGGTTGAAGAATGAAAATGAATTGTATAGATAAAGGGTCTAAAGAAAGAAGCCCTCCTTACAACCTTAGGCAGAAACTGGGTCAATACATATGCTATTGAGATCATTTTTAATGATGGTCGATATTGAAGATAGAAATCATGGACCCAATGATGAAATGCACAACCCATCCCAGCTAACTCAGGTATCTCTTAAAAGATATTTTTTTTAATCACACGGAGACAACGCATTATATATTGATTTATTCACTCCGAATAAATTGGTATTGAAATAGTGGCACTCCTCTCCAGCCTCCGATCACTAAAATCCAAAATGCACGATTGAGTCTAGAGCCATTTGAGATCATCAAATATTTCATTAGGACACACTTTCAGAATTCCTTGCTTCTTCACACATTCTGAAAAGTAAGAAAGATTTTAAGAGTCCTACGCAAAATCTTCATGATCTTGCCTGAACATCCGAGTAATACGAAAGTATTTACAATGAAGATGGAAATCCTTCTTGAGCGAATATCAAAAAGCTCATGGTAGGTGACTTGTGCGATTCTTTATGAATCAAACTTGTGATAACTAGAAAGCAACAATGGTTTAATTCTTAAATGAATTTAAAAACGTTCTAGGCCTCTATGCAATATCTTAGTAATCTTTCCAGAACACTCAGAGTGATACCTTAGTGTTCACAGTGATGAGTGGAAATCCTTCTAGTGTTAACCTCAAACAGCACTTGGTGGGTAACTTGCAAGATTCTATACGAATCAAGCTCGTGACAGCTGGAAAGCAACGATGGTGCGGTTCTTAATTGAATTTCACTTGTTCTAGGAACATGAATTGACGGCTTCAAATCATACGGATATCATTATCCAAATGATTCACTCGTTATGTTCGCAATCAGCTTTGGACGGTCGAATAAAGAGAACGGGTTTACCCGCGAAATCTTGTAAAGGAGGTTCTTAATTGAAACTACCTATCACAAGTACGATATTTTATATCGTCCAACGGTCTTCACCGAACGGAGGTAAAATGCTACAGAATTAGAATGAAATTTTCAAGGCCATTTCATCCGTGTATATGTTTTGTTGTTAACTGTCTTATGCAGCGTAACAAGAAGGTGGCATTACGGTGTACAATCCAGAAGAAGTCGTCACCACATGCTTATACTATATGCACTTAATACTTCATCAAATTCAAGAAAGTCTAAAAGTCAAGTCTTCCGCTTTATCAAACTCTGAAGCTTTCAAGAATTTATAAAAGTATAATTATATGGAACATGAAGTCACGAGGAAGCAAATTTCACAAGTGACGAATGCACAAGGTCAAGGCAAGGAAACATGCTCAAGACTAAAGTCAAAGATTTCATTTGTATATTCACAAGAACAAGATCGAAGACTCAAGCATAGTATGCTAGGTTTAAGATTTTGTAAAATTGTGTGACCTCCCTTAGGGGGAGATTGTTGGAAATATGTTTTTCCAAAGAAAGTCTTGGTCACATCATTGTTAGCATAGAGCACGAGCTATAGACTATTTTGGACATTGTAACTTGGAGTGACCTCCCTTAGGGGGAGATTGTTGGAGTTTTTACGGATTTAGAAAGGATAGGTCACTCCAACGATATATTCAAGTATTGGGCTCGTGATCCTATATGTAAACATATAGCCCATATAGCCCACATGTAGGGTGGGATATATATACACCCTCCTAGCATGTTAGGAGGGGTTGGTCATTCTCATTTTCATACACTTAATCAAATATTTCTATTTCCTCTCCAACCTCTCTCTACTTTCTCTCTCTAGTTCTTCTTCTATCTCTATCTCTCTTTAGATCATTCCAACACAAGGATAATCCAAGGATAACAAGGACCTACATGTCCAACTACAGTAGGAGCAATTCCATTATCTAAATACTCATAAGGCTCCTCATCGTCACTAGCACCAAAGTTATCTACTTCCTGACCGTCCAATACATCAGTCATATCAATCCAACCATCCTCACGAGGTAAACAAGCCATTTTCTACAATTATAAGGGTTCAAGGATATTTAAGGTCATTTTTAACAAAACAAAAATTAGTATGCAATACTTATGCAAATGTTATACGTAATCCATGCTATGCAACACAATGCAAATGATGCTTATGCAATGCTCGCAAAAAAATAAATATGATACTGACAAGCACTCAGCGTACTTTAAATAATTCCAATACAATATCATAGTATTTACTTAATAAATACTCGGGAAATTCATTTCGGTTATGAGGGATACATCTATAATACAAAACAAAACTAAAAGTGATCTTACCGGAGCGTTGCAGAGGAGTTGTGTGCCTTTGAAGAATAAATACTTTCGACACCAATGTTATAGTTTTGGACAATTTTTAAAATCGACCCAATTCTCTATAACTTGTAGCTCTGATTACCAATCTCTAACACCCCCAATTTACATTGCGCAGCGGAAATACACAATTGGGTGCTAGACGCAAGCATCATCACATAAGGTATATTGAACGACTCAAAAGAGAGACGTTTACACATAAATATAAACAAGATTTTCATAATAGGTCTAAAACATAATTTCATCCCATATTGTACTAAAACGACACCAGAGTAAAGCTTTTAGTCCCCATGGATCTCGACCAACAAACAAACAAGTTTAGTACAGTACACAAACATTTAACAAATTGTTCAACAGTAAAAGGATAGGAATAGTTTTTAGACCAACATTCTTCCAAAAGTCAAACCACAACCTCCACAGCAAAGCTCCGCCTTCCATCACTTCCTATTACCTGAAACACATGCTAAAACGAGTCAACAATAATGTTGAGCGAGTGAATAGGTTTATCAAATCACATTTGAACACAAGAAGAAAATCAATCATAATCATTTATAGAATTGTCGTACACACAATCTATATTCAAGGCAAAACATTGTATTTAAGCTCATGACACCGACCCTTTAACCAATAGTCACCCACGCCAAATGCCAGCATGACTAGAATAAAACCATTGCCCCTCTAGGGTATTAGTTGCTAGAATACCACATTCTCATTCCCGTAAATTATCCTTCCCAGAGGTTACTCAGCGTAATGCCCTGGTCTCAGATAGGGTGGTCAACCCAATAGTACTATCATTAGAATAAGAGGCTATTCCCGACTCACAACATCAAGCCAGAATATAGTTAACGGCTCATGAATTTAGGGTCTTTAGCAACAAGGTACTCAATACAATGTAAACAACTTAGGCAACATTCGCTTCCAAAAATTACTCATGACTTGTGTTTATTTATTTTCAAATAGCATGTATCCCCCTCATGGGTAATAAAACATTTAGTAGCTAGCATGAAAAGCGAGGCTACAAACTCACCTTAGTATAAGAGATCTAGTGAGATGATCGTCAATGATAAAGGATGCCTTTCAAACACGAGAACCGCTACCTATCAAATAAGGCGCGTTCATTAATAATGACTCGAGAAATAAATCATACATAACAATATCAAACTCAAGCTCATAAAATCACGATAAACTCGAGAGAAAACAATACAAATAACTCTATTACACTCTTCTATACATTTACTTAACCATTCTACACTTTCGACAAAATCCGCCGGCACATACTATATGTACTAGCTTATTTACCACTTTTAGACTCGTCAAACGTTTATGAAACGACTCGAGAAACTAACTTACTATATATAGAAAGTCCTCCAACAAGTTTATCAAATGAAATTGCTTTCAAAGTCCTTTACCCGACTCATCTTCAAACTACAAAATCCGGACAGATTTAGGTTAATATTTCATGCAACCATTTTAACTTCTTTAAACGACTCCATTTACAAAACCGACACTTGGGTTTGAAAATAAACTCACCCTCTAGGGTTTACACTTCATTATCAGTATGTGACTAATTTCAAAACTTCAATTTATAGTCCCCGAGATTCGATCCAGATATCGACAACAACTATATGTAGCGTCGATACTCGTCTCCCGGTACACGAATAATCAAAACATCATAACTTCGCGCTCGTTTGGAGCTAGAAGCTCTACTTTATATCAAATCGAAGCTAATCGAATGCTATACAACCCTAGGCAATTAGTTAAACCATTGTCACAACATAAAATTCTCAAAAATACAGTTTACCTACTGTTGTAAAATACCTTTCAAAAACTTTTATAAAATCATATTTTTAGCCAAAACCAATCATAGTTATGATCATCCCATAACCCTAACACTAACATATATCAACTATAACACTAGAATCATCATCAAAATCAATTAAGAGTCAAACCATCGTTTGGATTTTGCGTAGAGGCCCTGGAACAAATTTGATCTGAATTAAGAGTCAAACCATCGTTTCTTTCCAGTTATCACAAGATTAGTTCTTAAATAACCACATGTGTCACCTACCATGAGCTTGTTTGATGTTAGCTCAACCAGGATTTCCATCTTCATTGTAATACTTTCGTATCACTCAGATGTTCTGGTAATATTACAGGAATATTGCGTAGGACTCATAAAAATCTTTCTTGTTTTTGAAATGAATCCTAATGAGACTTTTGATGATCTCGTGGCTGTAGACTCAATAGTGCATTTTGATTTGGTGAGTGGAGGCTGGAGAGGATTGCCACATTTTCAATATCAATTTATTCAGAGTGAATAAACTGATTGATAACATGTTAAACTTGGTGACATTAAAACAAGTATCTTTTGAGAGATATATGAGTTAGCTAGGAGGGGTTGTGCATCGCATCACTGGGTCCATGATACTTTTTCGTCTTCAAGATGTGTTGACCCAGTTTCTGCCTAAGTTTGTATGGAGGGCTTCTTTCTTTACACCCTTTATCCTTACATTTATTTTTCCTTCTTCAACCCCTTCAATGCTTACCAATAGATCATCACTAGCACCTTGTTGTGATTGTTCCAGTGCTAGCATCAGTACTTGGTCGGCATTCAGCTACGTTCACAATCCATTCCCCATCTTTCCTAAGGACTAATACTTTCTAACTATGGAATTGTCCTTGGGAAGATTCCTCTGATTCTGGAAGAATCATTTGACTAGTACCTAATCCTACCACCCTTTTTGTCACCACAACCATCGTGAGTTAGTTGTGTTTTGGGTAAGTATTTGTCACCATGAAAATTCCTTAAAATCACTGAGGTACTTGTGATATGAATATCAAGAGTTTTTACCTTCAGTGTTTTTGACAACAAAATGCTCCCCCTTAACATACGCAAAGCACATATTAAGTTGGATTATCCATTAAGACTCTTTCATTTTTTAGCCACGTATATTTACAAGTCTCCTTAATCTCATTTTCTCCCCTTATCCAAAATGTTAACCATCAATATTTTGGATATTAATGGATTAACCGGTCTTTGGGTAACAAAATGAAATCAGTTGTTGGCCATAGAACATATTAATTCTACACCTCAAATTAATGAGGGTTAGTTGTAGTGCTTGAGTACGATGTATTTTGAAAGATTTAGAATCTCGTGAGAAATTCTTGAAAAATATCATGCTTTCACACTACAACAAGCCACAAAAATCCTAATGTACACATTATATATACATATTCACAAGTGAGTGTATTGAGTTGACCTGATGTAGTACGATCACCACGTTTAAATGGATGGTTCCATTAGCCTATGGTAAGCTCCATACGGTCTTCCACCCACAAATCGTTCTAGACTGAGGATCAACCGTCGTTCCCTTAATTTTTCTTCAATCTTCTGGATAGTATATATGGCACTCTTAATGAACCTACCTGTCCACTCATACTTCACTTCTGGAAGGCCTTGTTTGGAATTGAGAATCAACATCTTGTCACGAACATGCTAGAGAGTTCCATCGCTGAATTTGTGCAGTTCTAATAGTCTCATATATTGCTTGACCTATGCTTCATGCAGGTAGAAAATTCCCATTTCTGATTCAAGAGTACCTTGGTATGGCTTCTTCTACCTGTGATAATGACTCAAAGGCGTTGTGTGAGGACGTTGCAGATTTAACTTGATTTGGTAACTTTCCACACCAAGTTGTAAGTCTTTAACCTGATACTTAATCACAACTTAATCACAACTCCGTGAAACCATGGTGTGGACATTGTCTTAACAAATCTGTAAACCTTTCCCAAGCATCTCCAAACGATTCATGCACTTTTTGTCCAAATCTAGTGATCTCGTTTTTAAAATTTGAGTTGTTTTAGATGGTAGAAAGAATTAATTCATAAACTTCGATACTAAATCATCCCATGTCAAAATCGAACCCGGTGGTTCTTTTTCATACCAACGTTTAGCATTCCCCTCGAGCGAGTACGGAAAAATCATGAGCTTAATCGCGTCATTCGGCACATATCTAAACTTGAGAGTAGAGGTGATACGAAGAAAATTCCGGATGTGAGAGTGCGGGTTATCGGTCTCATTGCCACGAAATTGGTTGGCACGAATGAGTGATAAAAGACCCGTCTTAATCTCATAATGATCCGCCAAAATAGCCAGCACAACGATTGCTTCCCCGTACCCTTCGGTGGGTGCACGGAGCAATTCCTCCATTGTTCGGTTATCGTCCATCTCTACAACAATAGGTGGAAGCTCGGGTTCCACTATTCGTTGTTGATGATTTCTATTTCTACGAGGAATGTTTTCAAGCCTATCGTGATAAATCAAAAGTCGAGTAGAACGTAACTGCATAAACCAAAGTGACGAGAATTTATAGGGTTGAAGAAAAGAAATTAGATTAGAAGAAGATTATTTTTGGTATTTTTATTTGGTATTGCTCAATCAAAAGATTGATAAAAACAAGGAATATGGATAATTATTATGGAAATAAAGTACCCTCGGTCGACTTTGAAACATAGGTGAAAACATAAACGTCTCGAGGTTCAATAAGTAAACAACAAAAATAAGATTTATTACTACTTGTGTCAGCAAACCAATAATCGGTTGTCCCTCTTAATATACGCACAAGCAAGCAGGGAAACGAGGTGGCACAAAGCACTTAAAAAACTTTTTCCTTAGACGGCCTTTTATAGCTCGTCGCCTTATACCCAACTTATAGTTTGTATGAATCGAGTTCAAACTTTTTATTAGTATTTATCTATTTTGCCTTTTATTTTTGTTTTAGATTCGAATACAATAGCTAGGTGATGAAATCCCAACTAAGGTCTTATTTGGAAGTAGGTAAATTTATTGTTCTACGTAATACAATATAGTAATAACAAAAAACACGAAAACGATATATACTATAATAATAGAAAAATAACAAAACTTTCTGAGGACGGAAAGGGTCTTTGTCACACCCCACCATGGTGGAATATGGGGCGCGACGTATGGATATCATCACAACAATAGCGTGTCTATAGATATAACTAAATGAAATGGAAATATCATAAATGGTGACACAATGTCATGAAGATATCACAAATAATGCAGGCGTCTAGGTACATAGGTAACAGGTCTACCTCTTACCAAAGACATACAATTTACAAATACAAACATATAGGTGTATACAAAGTATCACTTATTCAAACATAAGTAAAGACTAAGAGGAAAGGGGGTTCCTCCAATGCAATCCTAAGCCTCCCAGCTAGCCACTCCTATTCTCACGCTTAACCACATTCTCACCTGAAAGGGACACTAAAACACGTCAACATAAAGTTGGTGAGAGTCATAAGTTTAGACTCCAACTCAGAATCAATTATAAGATGTGAATAATAACCACTAACAAATGAACATATGGACAATGTGCTACAATTATGTATTAGCAACTAGTATTCAAGATTAACCAATCACCACAAATCCAAGGCTCTAAGCCTTACCAATAACCACAATTCCAAGGCTCCAAGCCATACCAATAACCATGGTCCCATAGGCGCCCATACACCTATGAAACAATCCCAAGGCCCCGCTTTGTCAACATACCCTTGGTACCAAGTCAAACCATAGTAACTGAGATGGTACGTGTCCCCTAATCTAAATCATAAACACAATCAAGAATCACATATAGTTAATCACATAAGTGCACACACAAGTCCATCACAAACCATAAAAACATTCACATCATTAGTTACAAAACCATAGAGTGTCTCTTCCATCCCATCTAGAAGTCAAATCATAAAAAGACATGGGACTATGAAACTCACCTGAACAAGCTTCTCCAAATATCCGCGCTCTAGCAAAAATCTAAACACACAAATGTATACAATCAAGACATAAACCACATACCAAAATGGCTCACCAATCTATGATGGATATATAACCTTGTCCTACCACTTAACCCAATTTATATGCCATATTCATCTCATTACATCCCTCTATAAAGCCCTTAACTTAGTTTAGTTCATAACTCACCCCGTTAACATTTAACCCAAAACAGTCCTGTTTTTCATACTTCAAACTATGGGTCGAACACCCCCTTAACCAAAATAACATTCCCTGTAAAAGAAACCCTATGCCCTTACATGTGTTAGCTAACTCTCACATTTGGCCTCAATCTTAAAGCTACTGTTAAGGCCTCCATATATATATATATATATATATATATATATATATATATATATATATATATATATATATATATATATATATATATATATATATATATATATATATATATATATATATATATATATATATATATATATATATATATACTTTTACCTATCAAGAATTTACTAATTTTGAACATATGAAAAGTTTGTTATAATCAGAGGGTCTTACCATAACCTATTTGTTTAGCCCTCCTCCAGATATTTTATTTAAGATATAATATAAGTATCATGTTCATTTTAAGGTCCAATTATACTCCTAAGTACCCTAAAGATCTTAAAACATTAATTTAAACCAGACTGATTTCAAAACTGTTTTGTCCTCCGACTGTTGTAACCTTTTTTTGACCCACTTCCTGGCCTCCAATTTATTCCTCGTTTCTTACATTCAGAATCCAACTCAAATACCTTTTCACGGATACTTGGTTCGATTAATGAATGTTCCTAGGACTCTAGATATGATCAAAACAAAAAGCCTAAAATTCTGCCCAGTTTTTAAAAACGATTTTAAACATGATTAAACCCTAATTAATCATACATAACCCTAATTAATACCTTAAAACGATTTCGAATGATAAAAAACCATTAATTACCTCACTAATTACAGGTCCTTAATAAACCCTGATAAAAATTTATTAATCTCAACCCTAATCCATCATATTAGGTTACATATACGAAAATTAAACGTTAATTGACATAGTTTTAGTGTGTACCTTAAACCCTAATTGAGTTATTTGGTTTTCTTGCTCCTCCATTGATACAAACGACTGAGATTTGGTTTTAGGAAGGCTAAATTCATTTTTTCATCATATGGAGTCTTATTTATAGTTAAAATTAAAAAGGCTTCCTATTATGACTCAAATCCAAGCCCAAACATCATATGACCGACTTTTTTAATTATATTACTTTAAATTAACTATTAATTATTATTACCTTAAATTCCCTTAGTCTAACACCCCCACAAATGCTATGCGCAGCGGAACTACAACATTTGGGTGCTAGGCAGTTATCATCACACACAAGATATATCAAACGACTCAAAGAGACATAAAAGTTTTAACATAAATTAAGCATTGTTAAAAACATAATTGTCTACAGTTTTCCAAAACCCAAGATGATACAACACAGAGTTAGCGTTTTGGTCCCCACGAATCTCAACCCCAAAAGATACATTTTCGTTAACATGACAGAAAAATTAAAAGTGTTCAAGTTAAATATGGGTGGAAAACAAGTAGACGCCAAGTCATACACAACTCCCATCCATTGCATGCTCCATGCTATACTTCATCGATTACCTGAAACACATGCTAAATTGGGTCAACAAATAATGTTGAGTGGAATTCATAGGTTTTATAATCTCATTTTGAACATATGTGTTATAAAAATCATTCACGATCATTCATAGAATTGTTGTTCAAACAATCTATTTTCAAGGTTATGACAATTGTGTTTAAGCTCATGACACTAATCCGTTAACTCAATCACCCGCGTAATAATTACCGGCGTGATTAAGATGAAACCATTGCCCCTTCTAAAGGCATCAACTGCAATTATACCTTATCTCTTATCACAAGTTATCCGTCCGCAGGGGGTACTCAACGTACTAGCCCTCGTCTCGGATAGGGTCGTCAACCCCATAGTACTATCAATTGTATAAGCAGCTATTTTCAATCCACACAAGGATTAAACAATAGTTAATAGTTCATGAATATAGGGTCTTTTGCAACTAGGTACTCAACACAATTTAAGGCAACATTCGGGTCCAACAATCATTCATGACATATGTTCATTTTAGAAAACTAGCATGCATCTCCCTCGCGGGTAAAAACAATTTAAAAACAGTAGTAAGCGAGGCTACAAATTCACACCTTATGTATATAGAGTAGTCGACGATTTCGAATGACGATCACTGACGATGATGAGGATGCCCGGGGAATTCAACACCTAACAAACAATAACGCGTAATGAGTAAATCTCATTTATAAACTTCAAGTACTGTATAATATGTACATATTAGTCAATTGTGATAATTACAAACTCACGCCAAAACCAAACGGATAATTGTTACTAGTTTTATACTATACATCTACGTTATTAACGTTATTACCCTTTTTACGTTTTTTGCCGATACTCACCAAAAGTATGGTCTGTTTTCCTAGACTCAAACCCTTTTATAAAATTTAGGAAAATTATCAAAAAACCTTAAGACATGTAGAAAACCCATTTTTAATCCCATTAAAAGTTCTCACTTTTATGACCCGTTACTCAACACATTACTAAACATACGTTTTTTGGACTGATTTTGCACATTGACCATGTTGGACTTGTTTGACCCATTTAAAATATACCATTGACCCGTTCAACACCTAAGCCTAATAATATAATCACAAATGCAGGTTTGAGACCAAAAATCAACCTTTAATCAATTACCAAACTGTATCTACGGTCCCCGGGATTTGACCCAAAACCAAACATAATTTCGGATTATGTAGGTTCTCATCTCCCGGTACACGTAATTTCAAAACATCATACCCCTTTTGACTCGTTAGGAGTCGTAAGCTCTTTCATATACCAAATCGAATCTAAGACGACGCTCTACAACTATATCCTAGTCTCATGACCTGTTTACAAAATCAAACTTATGAAAACAAGCCTAAATAATCTGCCTAAATTTACCCTTCTCAAAATCAACCCAACACTCGTTTCCAAAACATTTTATCGACACCTAGCCTCAACTTAATCACTCCTAACCATTACTAATCATCCTAATCAGTCCTTAGCACCAAAAATACCAAATCCATCCTAAAACCTATTCACTAAATCAAACATGCAATGAGCTTTACCCACTCAAAAACATCAAAACCATGAATTAAACATAAACCCACAAGCAAAACATCAATCACCAAGATCCACCAAACACCCCATATTGTCGTGGGGTGTGGGTGATCAAAACACCCCAACAAAATTGATTTTTTTTGGTTTGTTGGGTGATTATCCATCTCCTACACTCCAATTAAACATGCATAAACTCTATTAACATCAAAACAAATTTTTGAAAAACCCATTTGATTCTTGAAAATTTTTTATGAATGCATGTTGGATTAAAGCACATCAAAACACTTGAAATGATTAATCTAAATGTGGTCTAACCTTGGTTTTAATCAAAACAAAGTAGAAAAAAAATTGTGGTGGTGGTGTGGTGGTTTGGCCGTCGGCCTAAAGAGAGAAAAGAGAGAGAGTGGAAAAATTTTTAGTGTGTGTTTGTGTTGTGTGTGTGTTGTTTATCCCTTTTGTAAAATTGGGAGGTCCTTGTGTGCAATATTGGCATTATTTTGGCCTTGTATGAAAACGACCTCAAATGTTTGCGGGAATGACTCACTAGTCGACTTGGAAAATTTTGCGGGAGTCGGGGGTCATCCCGAACACTCCAAAATACTTTTAGGACAATTTAAATGAACCCGGAAAGCAATAAAACGCACCCGACTCGACTTAACACGAACCGAAAGTAAAATCCTCGAAAATTATAATATCGATAAAACGACAATAAACATAGAAATTTGGGCATCCATCGGGATCGTAGTCGTCATCGTTCTTCTTAAATCGTCAATCGTCAAGATTTCGACCTCAAACATTGGTTTCAACCAAAACGATAAAATATATAGTAAATAAAATTTCTTAAAAATATCAAAAATAGGCGTACTTTAGGGTAAGGTGAGTGACCTTGGTTTCTGGGTATCACATCCACCCCTCCTTAAAGAGAGCGACGTCCCGGCGCTCGCCTCTTCTTATACTCACATTTTGTGCCGCTGGAACAGATGAGGATATCTCTCCTTGAAAAGGTCCTCACATTCCCAAGTGTATTCCGGTCCACGCCTAGAATTCCATCGAACCTTCACATTGGGAATTCTACTATGCTTCAGCTTCTTAACCTGTCGGTCCATAATTTTCACTGGTTCCTCCACGAAATGCATTTTATCGTCCAGCTGAATATCGTCCAAAGGAATCACCAATTCCTTATCCGCCAAACTCTTCTTCAAATTTGATACGTGAAACGTGTCGTGAATAGCACTAAGCTCATTCGGCAATTCTAACTTGTATGCTACCGGTCTAATTCTTTTAACAATCTTGAATGGTCCAATATACCTCGGACTCAACTTTCCTTTCTTCCCAAAATGAATCACACCCTTCCACGGCGAAACCTTAAGCATTACCATGTCTCCGACCTTAAATTTCAATGGTTTTCTTCTATTATCGGCATAACTCTTCTGTCAGCTTCTTGCAGCAAGTAACCGGTACTTAATTTGGACAATCTTCTCTGTCGTCTCTAAAACCATTTTGGGTCGAGTCAACTGACTCTCTCCTACTTCGCTCCAACACACAGGAGATCTACACTTCCTTCCATACAACGCTTCGAATGGTGCAGCCTTGATGCTCGCATGATAACTGTTATTATACGAAAACTCCACTAAAGGTAAGTGGGGTTCCCAACTTCCTCCAAAATCAATCACGCATGCTCGGAGCATGTCCTCCATCGTCTGAATAGTTCGTTCGCTTTGGCCATCAGTCTCCGGGTGATAGGCCGTGCTCAAACTCAATTCAGTGCCCATCGCACGTTGAAGAGATTTTCAAAATTCCGAAGTAAACCTACTATCACGATCCGAAATGATCAATAAAGGTACACCATGTCTGTAAACAATCTCCTTCACGTACACACTGGCAAGTTTCTCAATGCTGTCCGTCTTCTTCATAGGTAAAAAGTGAGCAGATTTCGTCAATCTATCCACTATTACCCAAATCATATCACATCCACTAGGAGTTCTAGGTAAACCCGTCACGAAATCCATAGCGATCCTCTCCCATTTCCATTCTTGGATCTCTGGTTGTACCAACAGCCCAGACGGTTTCTTATGTTCGGCTTTAACCTTCGCACAAGTCAAACACTTACTGATGTAACGAGCAATCTCCGCCTTCATATTCGGCCACCAGTAGACTTTCTTCAGATCATGATACATCTTATCCGCTCCAGGATGTATCGAGTACTTCGACTTATGAGACTCGTTCATAACTAAATCTCGTACTCCAGGCATTCCTTCCGTCTCCCCAGATTCTCAGCACCAACATTTTCTTTCATTAATCCCTTCTCTTGAGCCTTCGATATTGTTTCAGTTAAATCAACACCCTCATTCATCACTAATGCTCTGACTCTCAAAGGTTTCTCTCTATCCTTCCTACTAAGTGCATCCGCTACAACGTTCGCCTTGCCAGGATGGTAGCGAATCTCGCAGTCATAGTCACTCAGTAGTTCCACCCATCGCCTTTGTCTCATATTCAACTCCTTTTGGTCTAAAATGTGCTGCAAACTCTTGTGGTCAGTGAATAGAACACACTTCGTCCCATACAAGTAGTGTCTCCACAATTTAAGCGCAAAAACTACATCTCCCAATTCCAAATCATGTGTAGTGTAGTTTTCTTCATTCTTCCTCAATTGTCTCGACGCGTAAGCAATCACCTTCTCACGCTGCATCAACACAGCTCCATAACCCTTACGAGACGCGTCACAATTCACCATGAAGTCTTCGATTCCTTCTGGCAATGATAATATCGAAGCAGAACATAATTTGTCCTTAAGTGTTTTGAAAGCGAATTCTTCATCATCTCCCCATTCATACACCCGATTCTTCTCAGTAAGCTTTGTCAACGGCTTTGCAATCAACGAAAATCCTTCGATGAATCTCCGATAATACCCAGCTAAACCAAGAAATTTTCGAACATCAGTCGGCGTTGTTAGTGCCGACCATTCCTTGATTTCCTCGACTTTGGCAGGATCCACGCGAACTCCTTTGCTATCAATTACGTGCCCAAGGAATTGCACATATTCTAACCAAAACTCACACGTTGAGAATATCGCGTACAACTTCTCTTTCTTCAGCAGATCCAATATCTTTCTCAGGTGCTTCTCGTGTTCTTCCTTGCTTTTGGAGTAAATAAGAATATCATCGATGAATACAATGACAAACTTATCTAAATACGGCTTGCACACTCGATTCATAAGGTCCATGAATACTGCAGGCGCATTGTTAGCCCAAAAGGCATCACTCGGAATTCAAAGTGTCCATACCGCGTACGAAAGGCAGTTATAGGAATATCCTCCTCTCTAACACGCAGTTGATGATACCCTGATCTCAAGTCGATCTTTGAGTACACACAGGAACCTTGCAATTGATCAAACAAATCATCAATCCTCGGCAATGGATACCGATTCTTAACCGTCAACTTGTTGAGCTCTCTATAGTCGATACACATCCGAAACGACCCATCTTCCTTCTTCACAAACAACACTGGCGCTCCCCATGGTGATGAGCTCGGTCGAATAAATCCCTTATCCATCAACTCTTTCATTTGATCCGATAACTCCTTCAACTCTGACGGTGCTAATCGATAGGGTGCACGAGCAACTGGTGCAGCTCCCGGCATCAAATCGATTCGAAATTCGACTTCACGGGTGGGCGGTAAACCCGGCAACTCATCTGGAAAAACTTCCGGATATTCTCGAATTACAGGTACCTCTTCTAACTTTGCCTCTAAGTCACCATCACTAGAAACTTGTGCCAGAAACACATCACATCCATCTTCTACATACCTCATCATTTTCAAGCAAGATATCACTTTCAAACGAGAGGTGCATTCATCTCCCTTCACAGTTAAAATCCTATTCCTCAACGGGATTTGAACTAATCTTTCTCTACAAACGATCACGGCACTATGCGCCATTAGCCAATCCATCCCAATGATCACATCAAACGATCCTAGCTCTATGGGCATTAAGTCGATATCAAAAGCGTAATTCCCTAACTTTAAGGTACACCCTCTTAGTATAGAATTTGTACTAACGATCTTCCCATCGGCTAATTCCACGTTATAATTAGTCGTTAGCATTACCGGTTCTCTATTGATATGACGACTAAATTTTACATCTACAAAGCTCTTGTCGGAACCAGAATCAAACAATATACTAGCATAACGAGCGTCAAGTAGAAACGTACCTGTAACCACATTAGGGCCTTGCGGTTTATCAGCAGTCCCTACTCGATACACAGCAGCAGAATTATTTCCTCCTTTCCTATTTCCAGCCTTCAGGAAGTTCCCCTGCTTATGCCCCCTTTCTCCACACCCAAAGCAAACCATCATCTTCGTGGCATTTGCCCCAGTAGCCACCCCTTTAGCTCGGCAATCTGCAATTCTATGACCCGCTTTTCCGCACTTGCCACACGCAGGTGGGCAATTCCCTATATGGTACAAGTTTCATCGACCACAATGGGGATTCACCTTAGCTCCTCTAGGGGTAGTGACAGCCCTCATTCCATCATTTCTTCTCTGGTTGAACTGCTGGTTGCGGTTCTGACCTTGGTTGTTACGGTTTCCTCCACGATTTTGACCTTGCAATTGATTACCCTGAGTTGCCTTCCACTTTCTCTTATTCCCTTCGGCAATGTAGTCCTTCTTATCTTGCAACTTGACATCCATTAGCACGTGAGCCATTTGGAATGCTTCATCGAATGACCCAGGCTTCGATGAAGTTGTCTCACCCTTGATATTTCTTGACACACCCTTGATGTACTGCTTCATTTTCTTGTGATCATCAACAAAGGCATCGGGACACAAAAAGGCTCAATTCATTAAACCTCCTTGTATACGTGGTAATGTCATTGTTCCTCAAAGACAAATGCCTTAACTCATCTTCTAGTTGACCCAGCTCTACTTCGGGACAAAACTTTTTGGTCAAGAGAGCCTTGGTAGCACTCCAAGTCCTCGCATTTGCTACCGCTAATCCGACAGTGGCTACTTGATTGTTCCACCAACATAAGGCGTTATCGAGAAAAGTGGCAACTGCAAACTTGACTTTATTTGCCTCTGAACATCCGCTAATTTCAAAAGTGCTTTCGATCTTCTCCAACCACCTTCGGAGTTCTAGGGCTCCGTCAGTACCACGAAACTTCGTGGGACCGCATTTCATAAAACCAGCATAAGTACACTCCCTCGGGGCTTGCTGTCTTCCTGCATTTCTACCTTGATCTGGGTTTCAGTTTGCACGATCCGCTTCGAGTGCATTTGCAATTGCTTATTGAATCATTGTGTTCACATGGTTAGCTGTTAGCTTTGGAGGCATGGTGAATTCTCAAGTACACCTCTCTGCAAAGATAGGGAAAATAGAAAACAAAGTAAGTATACACATCAAGATTAAGATGGATTTCTCTTTCAAGACATAATATAAGTACAACAACACATCACTACAAGGTTACTAATATTCATTAATCACATCACAAAAGAGAAAATTAAAGACATATCATAGATTATGAAAGGTAAACATAGATTGCATTGATAAATCAACCAAAATATGTGACAAGTAATGCCACTACAACCATACACCATCAAACTTAAGTCATCAAGTTTTCATCACAATACCATCATACAGGAGTCTAAAATAGTTCGATTACAACGATCAAAGATAAAATAAAATACAAGCAACTAGTCACGTGGTGATCCACATGACCTCTTGGATGGTGGTTCTTCTTCATCCTCCTCGGGCTCTTCATCACTGTCTTCTTCGTCCTCTTCCATCTTCCTCTTTCCCTTATCATTCGGCCCACACTCAGTTACCTTCTTCTTCCCAGAAGTAGATCCACACTCCACTGCTACCTGATTCCCTAAAGTGATACACACACCCCTGGCGGGTGGCTGGACCATAAAATCATTAGCCTCCATCTCCGAGTCATCTACAAATCTCCAATCTTGTGGAAGGGATGCTCTAACACGATCCTCCCAACTTCGCATCCTAGACAACCTCGCCCGATCCTCCCTAACTTGCTCAAGACTAGCACTCAGGTTTGCTATCATCGATCTCAAACTATTAATATCACGCTTATTTGCCACTCCATCAAATTCAACCCTTGCAGTTCTTGCCAACAACCTCTGATGTGCCCTCTCGTTCTCGTCAAACCTTTTGATTACTCTAGTTTCCACCACGTACCGCTCATACATCGACCTATCCATTCTTCTCAAAACAAGCGGAACGTCACGATAAGCTCTTGGTCCGGGGCAGATAACTCTTGCGATTTCCTGATGAAGAGAATTAGCGCTCGCTGCAGCGTCGGAACTTCTAGGGATACCTGGCATACCAATCAGATGAGAAATACGAGTAGGCCTGGGGAAGGTAGTACTCCTTCGATCGGGGTCCTGAGCTTGCATATTGTCCGTCTCGGCTTGTCCTTCAACAGCTGTTCCCACATTTCCCCCTTCGTGTCCTACGACGTATTCGTCTCCATTTCCGTTAGGCGGTACCTCGGCCATTCCTGCAATAACAGAGAATTTTGGAGGGTACGTAAGATTACTATTCAATATTTATAAATACGTGCATGTAAATGCAATGCAAAGGTGGTACACATGCCCAAAATGCGATAATATGATGCTCATGCATATGTAATACAAGAATTACGATATCGAGTACTCCACGTACAATTTCAACGTTTACATATAGTAGTTCAATATCTACGTAATAAATACCCACATATATTACTTCAGCTCAAAGGTATACATCTATACCGTCAATACTAAAATAAACCTTACCAGAGCCATGCAGGATAGTTGTGTGCTTGGACAATTTCTTACGACACCAAAAGTTATAGTTTAGGATTTTTCAAAACGACCTAGTTCTCTATAACTCATGGCTTTGATTACCAATCTCTAACACCTCCACAAATGCTATGCGCAGCGAAACTACAACATTTGGGTGCTAGGAGTTATCATCACACACAAGATATATCAAACGACTCAAAGAGACGTAAAAGTTTTAACATAAATTAAGCATTGTCAAAAACATACTTGTCTATGGTTTTCCAAAACCCAAGATAATACAACACAGAGTTAGCGTTTTGGTTCCCACGAATCTCAACCCCAAAAGATACATTTTCGTTAACATGACAGAAAAATTAAAAGTGTTCAAGTTAAATATGGCTGGAAAACAAGTAGACGCCAAGCCATACACAACTCCCATCCATTGCATGCTCCATGCTATACTTCATCGATTACCTGAAACACATGCTAAATTGGGTCAACAAATAATGGTGAGTGAAATTCATAGGTTTTATAATCTCATTTTGAACATATGTGTTATAAAAATCATTCACTATCATTCATAGAATTGTCGATCAAACAATCTATTTTAAAGGTTATGACAATTGTGTTTAAGCTCATGACACTAATCCGTTAACTCAATCACCCGCGTAATAATTACCGGCGTGATTAAGATGAAACCATTTCCCCTTCTAAAGGCATCAGTTGCAATTATACCTTATCTCTTGTCACAAGTTATCCGTCCGTAGGGGGTACTCAACGTACTATCCCTCGTCTCGGATAGGGTCGTCAACCCCATAGTACTATCAATTGTATAAGCGGTTATTTTCAATCCACACAAGGATTAAACAATAGTTAATAGTTCATGAATATAGGGTCTTTTGCAACTAGGTACTCAACACAATTTAAGGCAACATTCGGGTCCAACAATCATTCATGACATATGTTCATTTTAGAAAACTAGCATGCATCTCCCTCGCGGGTAAAAACAATTTAAAAATAGTAATAAGCGAGGCTACAAATTCACACCTTATGTATATAGAGTAGTCGACGATTTCGAATGACGATCACTGACGATGATGAGGATGCCCGGGGAATTCAACACCTAACAAACAATAACGCGTAATGAGTAAATCTCATTTATAAACTTCAAGTACTGTATAATATGTACATGTTAGTCAATTGTGATAATTACAAACTCATGCCAAAACCAAACGGATAATTGTTACTAGTTTTATACTATTCATCTACGTTATTAACGTTATTACCCTCTTTACGTTTTTCGCCGATACTCACCAAAAGTATGGGCTGTTTTCCTAGACTTAAACCCTTTTATAAAATTTGGGAAAATTCTCAAAAATACCTTAAGACCTGTAGAAAACCCATTTTTAATCCCATTAAAAGTTCTCACTTTTACGACCCGTTACTCAACACATTACTAAACATACGTTTTTCGGACTGATTTTGCACATTGACCATGTTTGACTTGTTTGACCCATTTAAAATATACCATTGACCCGTTCAACACCTAAGCCTAATAATAGACTCACAAGTGCAGGTTTGAGACCAAAAATCAAACTTTAATCAATTACCAAACTATAACTACGGTCCCCGGGATTTGACCCAAAACCAAACATAATTTCGGATTATGTAGGTTCTCATCTCCCGGTACACGTAATTTCAAAACATCATAACTTTTGACTCGTTAGGAGTCGTAAGCTCTTTCTTATACCAAATCGAAGCTAAGACGACGCTCTACAACTATATCCTAGTCTTATGACCTGTTTACAAAATCAAACTTATTAAAACAAGCCTAAACAATCTGCCTAAATTTACCCTTCTGAAAATCAACCCAACACTCGTTTCCAAACCATTTTATCGACACCTAGCCTCAACTTAATCACTCCTAACCATTAATAATCATCCTAATCAGTCCTTAACACCAAAAATACCAAATCCATCCTAAAACCCATTCACTAAATCAAACTTGCAATGAGCTTTACCCACTCAAAAACATCTAAAACCATGAATTAAACATAAACCCACAAGCAAAACATCAATCACCAAGATCCACCAAACACCCCCATATTGCCGTGGGTTGTGGGTGATCAAAACACCCCAACGAAATTGATTTTGGTTGGTTTGTTGGGTGATTATCCATCTCCTACACTCCAATTAAACATGCATAAACTCTATTAACATCAAAACAAATTTTTGAAAAACCCATTTGATTCTTGAAAATTTTTTATGAATGCATGTTGGATTAAATCACATCAAAACACTTGAAAAGATTAATCTAAATGTGGTCTAACCTTGGTTTTAATCAAAACAAAGTAGAAAAAAATTTGTGGTGGTGGTGTGGTGGTTTGCCGTCGGCCTAAAGAGAGAAAAGAGAGAGAGTGGAAAATTTTTTAGTGTGTGTTTGTGTTGTGTGTGTTGTTTATCCCTCTTGTAAAATTGGGAGGTCCTTGTGTGCAATATTGGCATTTTTTTGGCCTTGTATGAAAACGACCTCAAATGTTTGCGGGAATGACTCACTAGTCGACTTGGAAAATTTTGCGGGAGTCAGGGGTCATCCCGAACACTCCAAAATACATTTAGGACAATTTAAATGCACCCAGAAAGCAATAAAACGCACCCGAATCGACTTAACACGAACCGAAAGTAAAATCCTCGAAAAATTATAATATCAATAAAACGACAATAAACATAGAAAATTGGGCATCCATCGGGATCGTAGTCGTCATCGTTCTTCTTAAATCGTCAATCGTCAAGATTACGACCTCAAACATTGGTTTCAACCAAAACGATAAAATATATAGTAAATAAAATTTCTTAAAAATTTCAAAAATAGGCGTAATTTAGGGTAAGGTAAGTGACCTCGGTTTCTGGGTATCACACTTAGTTTATTTCAGCTCCTAAAGCATCCAAAACCTCAAAACCGTAAAACTAGTCAAATTTACGCGTATACCGTAAAAGACGTAAAATATACACTTTAATAAAAATTCTTTAAATATGAAATAAACTAATTAACTAAGTCCAAAATGACTTAAAACCATCTCGAAAAATACTCCCGTGACTAATTACCTCATCCGAGACCTCTAAATGATAAACCTTAAATCGTAAAATACGATTTTCTATAATACATATACGTATATGTAAAACCACTAAATAATACAATCTTATTTCATAGTCACTACTAGGTGAGCTCATGAACCTAAAAACATCACACATCATTTCACTCACAAGGTACCCCGTACCCAAAAACAATGTCCAAACCACACTCTATTCACACCAAATAACACATAAACACATAAAGGCACATAATTTCACGAAATATGCCCAAAATAAAACTAAGTGACGAACCTAAAAACCATGGTTATCACATCACTCCCTCCTAATAGAAATCTCGTCCCGAGATTTACTCCTTAGGATCAAACACACCAACAACAAATCACATGAGGATTCTTGTTCTAAATGAACTCCTCTCATTACCATGTGTAATTTCAGTTCATGTCTCAATTTACCACATATACTAACCAACAATATTAGAATACATTCCCAAACTCCTGACCTCACAACCCATAAATCTCACAAATGACTCTTTGATACATAAAATACTCTTATTAACATAAATCCCAAATAACTGTACATGCAAATATGCATTCTCAAACGACATTTCCCAATCTTAATACATGAAATATATCATGTACACCATTTAATTCCCCAGGTAATACTTTACCCATAAGTTACTGGTTCGATCTTTCCAAAGATCATAAATCGACCTACAAAACTCGACATCAACTTTTCCCTTTTTACCAAAATATACCACCTGTTACTATGGGTGAAACTTCCTACATAACTTTGTCACTAAACCCTAGTGGTTTCCTCCTTTTCAACATCGCGTCTCTTGTTGCTCTCATCCTTTCCACTAACACCATTTCCACATTAGTAGTCTCTTTCACCAATTTTAGTCCAATATAAGGTCAACTCAGCCTATCCTTCCATATAGTGCCTCAATTGGCATTCATCTACTTCTAGTATGATAACTATCATTATATGAAAACTCAGACATCGTAAACGAGTTTCCCACCTCCCTCTAAATCAGTCACCCAATCTCTCTACATGACTCCTATACTTGTACCAATTATGAGACTTCGTCCATCCTTTTTAAATTAGTTAGATATACTCATATCCAACCATGTTCATCAACTCCCTTTAGTCTGTACCCCCAAACTACTTAAAAATTCCAATTTCCTTACACAAGTGACCTATGACGGTCTTTCACATATTCATTAGTTAGTTTTATCAACTGTCATCCAAACCCATGTTACAACTACTTCTATCAAATTTGGATAGCTCATTAGTAGCACCCATACACTTCTTTTCTCACTTTCCTCAATTAAAGATTTTTTATATCCTTTTTTTAATACCCAACACTTCCTTTATACCTACACAATGTCTTATCTTCAAGGTCATAGTGCTCCTCATCTTGTCTCAGTAAAACTAAACCCTTCATCTGTGATGACACATCACATCTATAACTCCTCATCCATTCGATTATCAATACTAAGCCTTCCAATCCAACAATATCGGTCAGTGCCATTCCCTTTTCCACACTACAACAATATTAGCATGCTTTGTGCTTTAGTCTACTCATTAGGCTATACCAAAGTTTTACCTTCGGTTCCAATCTCGACCTATTTCATTCATGATTCGCATCTATCCAAACTTCACGAGGTTATGCTTCACGTCTTTTAAATCATCTATACATCAAAATTTTCCACATAGCTTCACTTGTTTTCCTCACGACCAGTTCTCCTACTCCCTCCTAATAGGGACAAACTAGAGTTTCATGTGATTACATGCGGATCACACTCTCATATTATACCCATATTAGTTTCAATATGTCTAAACTACGCCATATTCTAAATTCTTACTCAAGTCTCATACTTCTATTATGACCTTGCACCTAACATGAGGTACTTTCAATCATCATCTTCTAAGAATACTTGGTTCTCTCCTTCCATGGTTCTCCCTAATTCCTACACTATCATGTCCAACCAAAATTTCTCACTCAATTCATCAACTCTATGGAAATCGTTATTTCATTGGATAATGCATAACTGACTCTTCCAAAGATCCTTCATAAACACCTTTACTAAACTGACCTATAATCACTTCTCCACGAACTTACCCGCTCAGCTTCACTACTCATCCCTCGATATTGATTGCAACGAAATTCTATCTTTGTGTAGTCACTCGACTCCCCTTGTTACTTCCACGAGCTCTTAATCTCCCATGTTATGTAGTCACTCCATCACGATCTATTGGTTCAGCTCTTTGTAGCTCCACTCCGGTACTCGATTTGTCCTTCTTTGTCACGAACCATACGAAGATTCCCATCATAGTGCTTGTCACCTTTCCAGTCCTTGCAACTTCTGTGAATCCTTCGAAATCTCTTGCATCCTTCTAGCAGCCAGCACGTAGTCCTTTCGGCTCCTTGCTTCATTATGTAGCTCTTCACGCACTCCTTCTCGTCTCCATGATGTTACCTAGGAACTTCACACTACGCAGTAGCTTCTAACTTCAACTCATCAACCACAATATTTCTAAAGGTACTTCAACCCCTCAATGGCTCACTCTTCCTTACTTGTTGTACTTCACCATTAATCAGCCTCCTACCAATCATTCTTTCACATCCATGTTTTCCTTCACGTGTCTACTACTACCTTGCCTCCATAACTATACCAATTCCCTTGCGTGTTATTTACCCCATCTTTCCATTAGTAGAAACTTTCTACTCTACCCTCACATCTGCTAGTACTTCCATCAATCTCCTAATGGTACTTCAACCAACTTCTCATAGCATGACATCTCGTTCCCACAACTAGTCAACTAACTTTACTTACTCCCTTATTCCTGTAACCAATCTAAGTTTCAAAACTCCACAAATCTTAATCATTCATTCAACACCACCTTTAAACGAAAACACATATCCGCATTCTAATATCTAACCAAAAGTAATACTACCCAACTCTATCCTCTCATCCTAACGTTTCCACAACCGCATAACTAAATCAACTATGACGTGTACCAAAAGAATTCCAAACGATCGCGTCCCATAATAAATATAGGGTAAACCGAAAGATCAACCATAATGAGCCCTAGCCAAACCAATTGAAAACAAAACAATGTAATCTGAAAGATCAATGGAGTGTGCTAGCGACCCTTAAAAGATAGACTCATCACGATTTGTATTACTAAATTTCAATATCTTAGAAAATTTTAAATTTTCATCTCAATTAGTTACTTCACATTAGGACCATATTTTAACACCAATAAATGAAATCATAGTCATATTTTACCATATTTGTTACTATCAAAGGGCATAACCCAGTTAGTGTACTAAAACTCACTTTATCTATCATCTCCTTTAACAATAAACTCTTCTTTTATCTTCATTATTTTATCAAAGGTATCTACTAGTTAGTAGAGTATAACGTTATTCTAACCATTATCTTGTTTACTCACATTAAACTCATTTCACTTGTTATTATGAAACCAATACGTGTTTATAAAATATGGTGTTTTTATTCATTTTATTCTCTATTATAATTATTTTATATAATCCATTTAGGCTTGTTATAACTAAATATTACACATTTACAAGGTGTGGTGTTATTATTATCATTATTATAATAAAAAGCTTCCTTTTTAATCTTTCCGTCTATTTAAATACTTCTAAAATCTTAACTCCACTTTTAAGAAAATTATCGTAAAATTTCTTTAACCTTTATACGTACTATCAAATGTTACCTAGAAAACAAATCCATTAATTGTCAAGATTTTTTTTTAAAAACTCATTACCAATAAACTTAAAGAAAAGATATGTAAGTCAGGAAATCATAGCATACACTTACAAAGTATTTTCAAAAGCATTTTCCTTTAATTAGCTCGACTCCTATGCAAGAAAGTTTGGTAGTTCTCATCAATTAAAATACATACCCGAATGTAGACACACTTCAAAAGATTCAAAACGTCGTTGGAACTCCATCAAACTCTAGCACTAATAAACTGTTTAAACACTAGAGAACACTTGGTACGTTCAAGTTATAATAACTATCGAATGACCGTATATCATAACATAACATCTACTAGTATATATACCTCCGCATATATATACCTATTAAATCTCCTAAAACATACTCGTTATCATACATGTCAAGTCAATAGATTGCGTCATACACTCGTTTTTCCATACGAGTAATCACCATCTCACCATTTCACCATGCCACAACAAGGCATAAAACCCATCTCCAAAATCAACCCATATCGTGTGACCCCATAATCACACAACATGACTATTACTTAAAACATAAAACACAAAAAAAAACAATAGCCATATCATAGGCAACCATTACATAAACCCTATTGTATACAAATACCCAAAATACAGATCTCATCATATACAAGCATGTACTAACCCCTTTTTTATGCAACCATACTTGGAAGTCCATCGATGTTGTGGCACATATATAATTACGTAGGCCTCCATAATTATATATGTCCCCTTTCACCCATGTACTCCCTCCTATGACGACACTTATAAGAAATTAGTACTACACGAAACACATATATACCACATAAAATACATTATATATATACCATTGATAGGTGTGAAAACGCCCATCCTTTTACCACTTAATTACAATAATAACCAAGCCAAAACGTGTATTTTATGTCGTAAATGTCAGAATTATGCGTGGTTTGTGTTTTTGTTGTGATTTAGGACCAAAACGTGAAAATGGAGGAAAACACGGGCTTTTAAGGGCTTTTATCAAAGAAAAATACAAAAGACGAAGTCAAAAGATCAAGAGTGCAAAAAGAACGGAAGTTCAAGGCCTATTCTGAAGATTTATCGAAGAACAAGTCTAAAGACGGAAGTTTAATTAAGCCGAAGAACTCAAGTCTAATAAATGAAGAAATTATAAGACGAGTTTAAATTAATCCCGAGATAAAGTCGAAAAAAGTCGAAGAACTTAAAAGACGAAAAGACGTGAAGAAAGAAAGAAAGAAAAGAGTAACACAAGCATCCCTTCCTTTCCTATAAATACCCTTCATTTCACCACATGAAAGGGTGTTAGTCATTTAGGAGTAGTTAGATTAGTTTAGGATTAGGTAATTTTAGAGAGAGAAAGTGACAGTTTCTCTCACTAGGATCTTAATATTTTATCTTTCTTTCTTGTTTTTAATCAAATCTTTACTTTTGATAGCTTAATTCTTGTTTTAAACTTTATCTTATTCTACCTTTCTTAGTTTTTATCTACTTTAATCCAAAGTTTTTACACGTCTTGATTTAAATTTATGTTTGATTTGTTAAAAAAATTTGTCTTTTCATTTCCATCTAAGCTTTTATACGAATTAAGCTACAAGTTTGACAATCTTATTGGCTTATTTTGTGTTTAGCTTATTTGTTTTTTCTAGTTTTTCTTAAAAGTTTATCTTTTTAAAGTTTATTTTATAAAGTTGTTTATTTTGTATTTTTAAAAGTCTTTAAATTCTAGCTTATTAGGTTTTCTTAAACGTGTTTTGATTAGGTTTTTAGGCGTGTGCTAATTTGATTAATAGCTTATTAGATTTAGCTTATTTTATACATTCCTTTTACATCACGGTCATCTTGATTGGAAAAGGGTTTTACATTCCTTTTATACATTCCTTTTACATTTCGATCATCTTGATTGGAAAAGGGTTTTACATTCCTTTCAGCATTCCTTTTAGCATTCCTTTCAGCATTCCTATTAGCATTCCTTTTAGCATTCCTTTCAACATTCTTTTTAGCATTCCTTTTAGCATTCCTTTTAGCATTCCTTTTAGCATTCCTTTTAGCATTCCTTTCAGCATTCCTTTTACATTCCTTTTAGCATTCCCTTCAGCATTCCTTATAGCATTCCTTTCAGCATTCCTCTTAGCATTCCTTTCAGCATTCCTTTTAGCATTCCTTTCAGCATTCCTTTTACATTCCTTTTAGCATTCCTTTCAGCATTCCTTTTAACATTCCTTTCAGCATTCCTTTTAGCATTCCTTTTAGCATTCCTTTCAGCATTCCTTTTACATTCCTTTCAGCATTCCTTTTAGCATTCCTTTCAGCATTCCTTTTACATTCCTTTTAACATTCCTTTCAGCATTCCTTTTAGCATTCCTTTTAGCATTCCTTTCAGCATTCCTTTTACATTCCTTTCGGCATTCCTTTTACATTCCTTTCAGCATTCCTTTCAGCATTCCTTTTACATTCCTTTTGCATTCCTTTTACATTCCTTTTACATTCCTTTTGCATTCCTTTGACTTACCGCAATTTACATTTTCATTTTACTTAGTAATAAATAACCAAAACATTTTCATTTCCACCAAGAAGAATTGAGTCGCACTTTCTACCAATAATCATTTTGAAAAGATCGGACGATAACTTTTTATACATGGAGAAACCCAGTTATTAAATGGCGCCGCTGCCGGGGAACGAAATTATTTTGATACTTGGTTTAAACCTAGGTATTAAATGGCGACGCTGTCAGCTCTTTTCGTGAATATTAACGGTTTATTGTGAGAGACGCGTTGGATTTTGGGATCCGTTCACTTTTGAAAGTTATTTTTCTTGTCAAATTTTAAAAAAAAAAATAAAAAAAAATATAATTAAGAATTTCAAAAATACCAAAAACATTTAAAAAAACCATAAAATGCATTTCTTTTCTAAGTTTTGCAACCAAAAATGTTCCTCTTAACCCTTTATTGTGTTTAATTCTTTTTCTCAACCCCTCTAATTTTAATTCTTCATGGATTCGTCTTGCGTACGGTGTGGGAGACCATGGCATGGTTATCAAACATGTCAATGGTGTACTTGTGAGCGGTGTAGCTCTGATATTAACGATACACAATTTGGATTTTATCCATTTTGCAATTCAACAAATTCATACTTCTTATCTTACAATACTTTCTCACCCTCTCCCGTATATGACAATCCTTATCCTAACAATGCACCGGGTTTTTCTCCATACCCGTGGTGCAATATTTGTGGGGGCCCTCATGATGCTTCTTCTTGTCAACCGATGAATATCTTTGAGCCAATTTCGTGCTATGATTCCGGTTTTTATAACTTTGAGTCCCCACATCACACCCTTAATCATCAATCCTCTCAGGGAATTAGTCTTGACCAACAACTCACTACATTGAATGACATTCTTGAAAGTTTAGCTCAAGTCTGGGCTGACTTGCATCAGGAAAGGAAACCTTTGCTTGATGGTTACCAAATCTTGAAATCCACCTACACCTTTTTGAGCCAATTTGGTCGTTTTCCCTTCTTTTCTACACCAAAATGTTTACTTACAGCGTGGGATAGAATGGGTTTAATTGAACATACTCGGGGAGATGATCAACAAAAATTGCTTCATGAGCTTCTTAAAGATGTGGAGGTTATCAAGGAGGAGTTAGTCGACTATATCAATCCTAACTGGAATGGTCCAGTCTATTATGATGATGATGATGAGGATGATATCTACAATCTCAACCCATCTTCTAAGATTACTACTCCTACTCTTGATATCCCTAATGCGTCTAAGGATTGTGATAAATTAAGTGAGATTAGTGATTTTTGTCTTGATAAATTCTTTGATGAGGTTTGTGATGCATCGAATTTTGTGGAGCTTACGGAAGAGGTCGCTCTTAATGATGATGATTCTTCTCCCTGCTATGAGAATTTCACTTTTGAAATTTCTCCTTCTCCTCCGGACGATGAAGGCGATGTTGATTTATTCTCTCCGACTTATGAGAAGTTCACCCCTGAACTTGGTCTTGTAGATGAGGTAGAAGACGTTATTCTTCGCGACAAATTACTGAAAGTTCATCTACGGATTGCTAAAATTGAAGCGTTGAATTCTCCTCCTATTAAAGAATCTTTACCTCAGTCTATTACACCCGTTGAGTATGATGACCCATTGCTGGAAGAAATCGACATTCACTCAATACCTCCAGGTATTGATGATGATGACACGGAAGGAGATATTATTTTTGATAATTTGCTGCAGGAAGGTATTGTCCCAAGTCCCCCTCCCGAGCACCTTTCATCCACTCCTTTAGAGACCATTATGAGGATGAGTGCTTTGACCTGGGTGGTGCCATTGATTATTTTATGATTGATAACCTTACGGCTTTGCCGCTTTCTGAGCATCAATTGTCTTTGGGGGATGACAATTTTCTTACTTTACCCACCCCACCTCCCATGGATCATGATTTCACATACTTCTCGTATGTTGAAAGGAATTTTCTCCCATTCAAGACTTATCCTCCTGCCTCTCCTTTATTAATGTCATCCGGGAACGAGGACAAGGTCTTTGATCCCGGTATTACATTTGAGGCTTCCCCATGGACCATTTACTTCGGGGACGAGTCAGGCACGCGACTCGGTTAACAAAAACAAGCGCTTCTCGGGAGGCAACCCGAGTATCTATCTATCTTTATCTGTTTTTATAATAAGTGTAGGGGAGACCCTTGTATGTGTTTGTTGTCTTCTTTCTTATCATGTGCAGGGATTAGAGCTTTCAAAGATCCATTCTTGATGAATTTTGACGACCCGTGATTCCATGTTTCCGTCTTCCTGGTTCTATCCTAAACTCTTTTCGATTCGCTATTTTATATTTTCCAATATTAAAATAGGAATATCGTTAGTTGTCTTTTCCTTAGCAAGATTTAAATCACTTGCACAATGTCCTAAGTGTAGGGGAGTTTACTCCCACATTCTTAAACATTGAGGACAATGTTTATATCAAGTGTATGGGGGGACTTCTATCGAAGTAAGTGGTCTTTTCCATGAATTTGCCCTCATTTTAACCGGAAAACTTGATTTTTCAATATTTTTCAAAATTTTTAATCTATTTTGGCCTAGTAGCTTTTCCTATTGTTAGCAATATTTACTTTCTTTGCTAATATAAAGTTTAATAAAGTAGTTTTAAATTTTTCAAAGTCGTGAATATTTTGAATCAACCCGAGTTTACTTATCTAAGTTTATTCTAGCTAGTATCCTTAACGTGTTTAACTCAAGTTTTGCTAGGCCTTTATATAGGGAGCTTTAAAACGCGAAAGTCTTAACTCTCACGGGTTAAGAACAAGAACTTTTCGCAAGTTCCTATAATTGATCCTAGAGAGTTGTTTATCAAGGGAACTTTAAAATGCGAATTCTAAACTTGAAAAAGTCTAAGAGTTTGCAAGATCCTATAGATGACTCGAAAACCCAAAACTTGGATTTAATTGGCTAAGCATCCACGAGTCTCATTCTTTAAGATTTTAAACTGTGGAGAACGAGAGATGATAGAGTCAATTATAAGTTTGGTACTCTTTCATGAATTTATGTGAATTGATTATGAGCTTTTTCTCCCATCGCTTGTTAATAAATTTAATTGCAATAAATAAGGTTGTACGATTCGAAAAGTTACTTAGCTTCTAGCCCAATATTGTTTAAAAGTTGCTCGGTATTAGTTAGAGTTCACAGCCAAGGCATAACTTATTGAAGCGGGTTGCGAAGATTGGCGAGTCTGAAAAGGACCTAACAAGGCATGAGGGCTACATTTTGTTGCTAAAGATCTAAAGTGATGTGAAGAATCATTTATCAAAATTCAATATGATGGATCGAGACACACGACGAAAAGAAAAAACTCCCCAAAAGATCATGGAGAAGTCTATCCAAAAAGGCCCTATCAAGGTATGAGGATAAATAGATCCAACTCCTAAAAGGAGGCGGATCGTTGGAGAAAAATGAAGAAGTCGTGGTCTAAGTATGAAGAATCTCTAAAAAACTTCAAGTGAAGAAATTCCTATTATGAAGAGAAGACCATAATTTAAAGAACGTCTCTCAAGATTTGAAGTATGAAGTCGTTGCCAAATATCGGTCCGAGAAAGGTCTCAAATCGTGAAGCCAGTTATGCCAAGATATGAACTTTAAGAGGTCCCGAGAAGCAGTTTTAAAAGATTTTGTCCTTTAGCTAACTATTGATTAAATCGTCCCACTTTATTTTCAGCCTAAATAACTATCAAAATAAGTCAACAATGCATCCTCGTGATCATTCAAGACAAAAATAAAATATAAGAGATACACCTAGGAATGAGGGAGTCTAAGTAAATAATTGACCCACATGAGTTCGTGTTAGTTTGTTAACTTATAATAACAATGATCTCGTTTTTAAGCTTGGTTTGGGGAACGTGAAACTTGAGGGTGATAATCATTCATGACATTTCCAAAACCCTAAGGTAAGTTTTTTATCTCTTTACTTGTTTTCATATTGTTGAAATTTTCTATCATTTTAATAAAGGCCAATGTGGATTGATTATGATGGAAAATGTAAAACTTGCTTTGTAACTAATGCATTGCATGAGGACATTGCAATGTTCAAATGTAGGGGATTTGATAGGTGTGAAAACACCCATCCTTTTACCACTTAATTAAAAAAATAACCAAGCCAAAACGTGTATTTTATGTCGTAAATGTCAGAATTATGCGTGGTTTGTGTTTTTGTTGTGATTTAGGACCAAAACGTGAAAAAAGAGGAAAACACGGGCTTTCAAGGGCTTTTATCGAAGAAAAAGACAAAAGAAGAAGTCAAAAGATCAAGAGTGCAAAAAGAACGGAAGTCCAAGGCCTATTCTGAAGATTTATCGAAGAACAAGTCTAAAGACGGAAGTTTAATTAAGCCGAAGAACTCAAGTTAATAAATGAAGAAATTATAAGACGAGTTTAAATTAATCCCGAGACAAACTCGAAAAAAGTCGAAGAACTTAAAAGACGAAAATACGTGAAGAAAGAAAGAAAGAAAAGAGCAACACAAGCATCCCCTCCTTTCCTATAAATACCCTTCATTTCACCACATGAAAGGGTGTTAGTCATTTAGGAGTAGTTAGATTAGTTTAGGAGTTGGTAATTTTAGAGAGAGAAAGTGACAGTTTCTCTCACTAGGATCTTAATCTTTTATCTTCCTTTCTTGTTTTTAATCAAATCTTTACTTTTGATAGATTAATTCTTGTTTTAATCTTTATCTTATTCTACCTTTCTTAGTTTTTATCTACTTTAATCCAAAGTTTTTACACGTCTTGATTTAATTTTATGTTTGATTCGTTAAAAAGTTTGTCTTTTTAATTCCATCTAAGCTTTTATACGAATTAAGCTACAAGTTTGACAATCTTATTGGCTTATTTTGTGTTTAGCTTATTTGTTTTTTCTAGTTTTTCTTAAAAGTTTATATTTTTAAAGTTTATTTTATAAAGTTGTTTATTTGTGTTTTTAAAAGTCTTTAAATCTAGCTTATTAGCTTTTCTTAAACGTGTTTTGATTAGGTTTTTAGGCGTGTGCTTATTTGATTAATAGCTTATTAGATTTAGCTTATTTTAAACATTCCTTTACATCCCGGTCATCTTGATTGGAAAAGGGTTTTACATTCCTTTTATACATTCCTTTTACATTCCGATCATCTTGATTGGAAAAAGGTTTTACATTCCTTTCAGCATTCCTTTTAGCATTCCTTTCAGCATTCCTTTCAGCATTCCTTTTAGCATTCCTTTCAGCATTCCTTTTAGCATTCCTTTTAGCATTCCTTTCAGCATTCCTTTTACATTCCTTTTAGCATTTCCTTCAACATTCCTTTTAGCATTCCTTTCAGCATTCCTTTTAGCATTCCTTTCAGTATTCCTTTTAGCATTCCTTTCAGCATTCCTTTTACATTCCTTTTAGCATTCCTTTCATCATTCCTTTTAACATTCCTTTCAGTATTCCTTTTAGCATTCCTTTTAGCATTCCTTTCAGCATTCCTTTTACATTCCTTTCAGCATTCCTTTTAGCATTCCTTTCAGCATTCCTTTTACATTCCTTTTAACATTCCTTTCAGCATTCCTTTTAGCATTCCTTTCAGCATTCCTTTTACATTCCTTTCAGCATTCCTTTTACATTCCTTTCAGCATTCCTTTCAGCATTCCTTTTACATTCCTTTTGCATTCCTTTTACATTCCTTTTACATTCCTTTTGCATTCCTTTTACTTATCGCAATTTACATTTTCATTTTACTTAGTAATAGAAAGCCAAACCATTTTCATTTCCACCAAGAACAATTGAGTCGCACTTTCTACCAATAATCAATTCGAAAAGATCGGACGATAACTTTTTATACTTGGAAAAACCGAGTTATTAACCATATAGTTCAAATAAGAACATCTCATACGTCAACCCTAACTTCATTCATAACTCGAGGCTCAAACGCCAAAACAAATCAATAACAACAAAATATCCAACATTAAAGAAAATTATCATAACAATTCAGGCGGAAATTCGAATCTACTACTAGTCGCAGACTCAATGATATGAGTGTATTTACTCATATCATTAGTAGCTTAAAACAATGAAATATTGCACAAAATATATCAAGTATGCCTTGGATATGTTGTTTTCTTGTTTGAATGTGTGTAGGTACCAAGTTCGCGAAAACTGGCGAAAACGACACGAGATTGAGGAAAAATCGAGGAAGCCGAAAAACAAGTTCGATTTTGTTCGAAGAATTAAGTTTTTGAAGGATTTTTGTCATGTGGGTCCCACACTTGTTAAATGGGCTCAAAAGCCCATTTAAAGAATATGTATCATTGGATTAATGGGTTATAAGTCCATTAAAGGTCCAACTTTGAAAATGTTGATTGAGGTATAAATGGGCTACAAGCCCATCTTGGATATTATGGACGGATGAAAACAAGACGGGTCCACTAAAGCCCAAGTTGCGAAGATTAGCAAACGGATGGGATTTATAGACTTTTCATTTGGGGTCAAAGTCAAAAAGACGCAACAAAAAGGAAAGAGAAAAAAACAGACGAGAGAAAAAAAAAACAAGAGGAGAGAAGGAAGAGTAAGAACGCAGCCACCAACAAACACCTCCAGTCAAGAAACCCTAGAAAATTGGGGGTTTCCCCAATTAACAAGTGAGTTACAATCACGCACCATTTTCAGAATATTCAGGGCAAGAAGAACGCGTGGGAATCACGAAGATTCGAGTACCAAGCTCCACGTGGAGTTTGGATTCGTCACCAAAGGGCTTTGATTGGTTGATACCGCTGCAATCCTGACAAGAACCAATTATAACCCTCCACCTCCTCAACAAAGAAGCACACTTATTGCCAAGCTGGCGATCCGTGTGAGGGTTAAGGAAGATCCACCGTTTGATCATAACAAACACAAGAGAGAGAAAAAGTGAAGATAATCGGAGGGCTATGATTTGTTCATCTCCAACAAACTCTCTCACCCCAGCACCTCTCGTCCCCTATAAAAACTCCACTCCAAAATCAGTATGAGGCATCCCTTTTTCTTTTTGTCAAATTATAATGGTAGTTTAAGATTAGGACTTGTAATTTTAGTTTTAGCAAAATTTGTATTGTTATCTTGGTTTAATAAAATTCATCCTTTAAGTTCTACTTAATTTTCTCTCGTGTCTCATTTTAATTTACTGGAATTTTTACAAGTTTTACTTTTGAGCTATATATTATAATTGCTGTGATGTTTAAGTAAGCTGAATATGATAGCTTATTTAGATATTCAAAGAAGGATTAGGGATTTAAAAACATTTACCCTACTGGTAGATGTCAAATAGAAATTACTGTTAGTTCACTTTATTGAGAATCATTGGTGGTTTGAGGCGGTATTTTGGCGTCGATTCGGTCTAAAATCCGCTCAGCGCGTGATTTTTGCCCAACGGTATCTTCAATAGATGGTTAAGCGCTATTTTATTTCTGAAGTTTTCTTTAGTATAATCTATCTGATTGAATGCGTACTTTGCTGTTTAATCTGTTTTTGGTAAAGATTTGGTTATGAATTCGCTTTTAGAAGAGTCACTTTCTGATGCGTTTATGTTAACCGTTATGTTATTCTTAGTTACTGTAACTTAGTTCATTTTTATCTGATTTTACTGCTGACCGAGATCATTCTGTCAGGTTCTCTTTAACTATCTATAATAAGTATTCATATCCGAGATTTTCTGAGTCGTCTATTTGTGCTGATGAATCGGTTTGGAGTGTTTAGTTTATAGCTGAAGTTTTGATCTGCTCTAATTGAAGTTAGTTTAATCTGCTGAGTTACTTGTTGTTTGTTGATTATTGTTGCTCTTAATTGTCGTTTGGATTTGATCTTTGTTATGTTGTAAGAAAAATGATGCTCACTGTTGGTTTTGTAGAACTTAATTTCTAAACTGTTAAATTTCATAGAGGCGTTTGGTATTTAATCCGATTCTCGGTTACCTGAGTCTAAGACATTTAATCGATTTACTCTAACTGCATTTCCAATTGATTTAGTCAGTTTGAAAGTTAGTTAAGATTACTGGTTGTTTAAGTTGAGTTTGCTCTTGTTCATAATTGTTGTTGGATTGTCGATGTACTGCTGCGTTTAAACTTTTGCCTGCTGCCATGAAAAGTTTTTACTGATTTATGTCTCTAATTGATCTGGAAAGTGTATTTATTACTTTAGTTTAATATGTTCAAGAGTGCTAACGTTTGTCCTAGACATAAACAGAGAAAATGGAGTGGTATTGTTATAGTTTATTTTCGAATTTGTTATCTGTTTAAGTGTTTATTTAATGTTTATGTTTATTTGATTTAAGTGCTTCGAATTTGTTTAGTTTATTATCTGTTTATTTTCATAGCTTTCATGATGTTACTGTTCAGAGTTAGTTGATTGTCTGATGTTACGATTGCCATAAAATCTGATTTTGCTTAAGCTCATTTCTGATTTTTCTGAATGTTCATGCTTGATGTGTTTCGATATTCATGAGATCTGCTGAATATTTGTAAGGACTGATTAGCTTAGCCTGCTGTTAAGTTGTTTAATCTTAGATACCCTTTTGGTTGTTGTTTATTTTCATGATTGATATTATTGCATTATTTGATATTTATTCCTTTACTACATTTCTTTTAAGTGATTCTTTAAACTTTATAAATTTGGTGTTAGGAGTTTAGCAGACTGTTTCAATTTATTTTTATTATATGGAATTTAAATGTTTGCCTGAGTATTTGGAAGTCTATAATTGTTGTGTAACTGTGCGAATTGGGGGTGTTTGGTTTGTAGCTTTAATCAAAATCTAATTCCAAAATAATAATACCAAAAATTTGTCACTTGCAGGTCTCGAACTCGAGACCTGCCATTCACACACACAATGCCTTAACCAATGGAGCTAACTGCTCTTTTATTTTTAATTTCAGTCAAGTTAATTAATATCGTCTGGTTATAATTGGCAGTTTAATTTTATTTAATAACTTTGAATTTTCTTGCATTACGTTTTTTTGTATATAATAAACCTTTGATTAATTTTGTTAAAGAAAATTTTAGCTTAAATAAATAATAAAGTATCATTTTATAAAATTTAAAAATAATATAAAAAATAAAAATAAAAATTAGAATAAAAAAATGTGTTTTAATTAAATTAGTTTATTTTTAATTAAATAGATTTTTATAATTTTAGATTTATATAAAATTAGTTTTTAAATAAATTTGTTTTAGGTAAATTTTAAAAGGTAAAATAGATTAAAAATCATTTTTATTAAATAGATTAATTTCTTATAGATTATTAAATTAGTTTAATTTTTAAATTGTTTTAAATTTAAGTAATTGTATTTAGATTAATAATTTAGGATTTTACTTTGTAGAATTAATATTAGTTTAAAAACCACAAACCAATTCAAATCAAAACGTCTCAAATTCATAAGATCTTCGTGTACAACGAACTCGACTCACCCACGTGTTTAATTGAATTCGTCATTGGTATTATTATACTATTACTTTTTCCTAAATGTAATTTTCTAATTTACCCTATAACGTATCTAATTATCACATATACTATCCATGATACATCAAAAATTTTGGCGCAGCTGCCGGGGATCTTGTGTACGATTCGCTTTTGTGGAGATTTGTTGATCGTTGATTTGAAGACCCTTTCCGTCCTCGGAAAGTTTTGTTATTTTCTTATTATATAGTATGTATCGTTTTTATGAAAAATACCAAAAATAATCTTCTTAATCCTCTATCATGTTTAATTCTTTTTCTCCTCACCCTCTAAATTTTAATTCTTCCTTCGTCAATTGTGAAGGGTGTGGAGAACCGTTATATGGTTTTTTACCATGTCGGTGGTGCACGTGTGAGCGTTGTGGAAATGACATACGTCATGATATACGTGTTGGATTTTGTCCTTATTGTAATGAAATTACTTCATGTGGAAATCCGAATTTTTCGAATAATTCTCTCGATTTCAATCCACCTCCACACCCTACATATGAGACACCCTCGAGTGAGTTTTATGGAAACGATTCTCATTTTGGTAATGATTGTTCGCATCGATTCTCGCTTAACTACGAGCAAGAACCGAGCTACAATCAAAACTTTAATGATAATTGTTATCCACAAGATTTACCGAGTTTATCACAACAACATCTTTCTTGTGAGTATTGTGGAGGTCCTCACGAGAGCTTTAATTGTCAACTGAGGGATAATAATTTTTATGAGCCCTTTTCTCGCGTGAATGAAAATTTTAAACGACTTGAAACAATGTTCCAACAAACAAAGAATCAAAGAAATGTTGAAGTTGTTGAAAAAAGTATTGAAGACTTGTTGCTTGAAAAGAGACAAATTAATCAAGAGATTAATGACCTTACAAATGAATTAGGAAGTCGACGATTTCATGGAGAAATAATTGATGAGGGATTTAAAAGAGATTGTGAACTTAAGATTCGACAACTTTCGCAAGATTATAATGGTTTAAGCATTGAAATTCGTGAGAAAGAACGAGCTCAAGCGGAAGCAAAATCTCTTGTTAATCGTGAACTCGAGCGTTCTCTTCTTTTGGATGATGACGAGGATAGTTATATTTCTTTGAGAGATCTTATTGCTCTTCATCCTTCGTCTAGTGCTATTGTATTTCCTATTCGTATCTTGCCGGCTATTGAGCCCGAGGATTCTCCCATCCTAGATGATGAAGAAATTTCTCATGACATCACCACTCCTATTCATGATTCTTCCATCGTGGAACCCGAAAACTCTCTAAGCAAGGGGGACGAGCATATTAGCACTATTCTTGTCCAAAACCCGAGAGAGTTTGACGATATTTCTAATGAGATGTGTGATTTGCCACATTGTGATGACTCGACTTCTTCCATTCACTTTGATATTTTCACTAATCCTAATGATGAAAATTGTGATGGAAATGAAGATTTTGAGGATGATTCTACTTCTAGTGAATTTTCTAATGAGGAGTTCTCCGATGAACTTTCTTATAAAGATGATATTCACGACTCGGTTTTTGAGGGGTTTACCGATGAACCTACTCTTCTTCACCCATTTCCACCGGGAAATGAGGATGATAGTGATCCGTTTTATGAGAGGTTCACTTTTGAACTTGCTCCTTTAGACCCATTTCCACCGGGAAATGAGGTTGATTTGACTATTCCGATCCTCGAGAAGTTCTCCGATGAACTTACTCATTTAGATGTGGAGGACGTGATTCTTCGTGAGAAATTATCCAACGTGTATCTTCTCATTTCTAGGATCGAGGCTTTGAATTCCAAGCCTATTAGAAAGTCTTTTTCTCCATCTCCTATTCCCGTTGAGGATAGTGATCCGCTTATGGAGGAGATTGACACTTTTCTTGCTTCTCATGATTCGATACCACCGGGTGTTGATGATATCGACCCGGAGGGGGACGCTCTCATTTTAGAGAATTTACTTGATGATGATTTCGTCCCAAGTCCTCCTCCCACCCACTTTGACCTTAATGTGCGGGTTTTTCATGTGTCTCATATTGAGTACCATGACCCTATTGATCACATTCCTAAGGGTGAAATGGTCGTTAAAGCAAAGATTGTTGATTCTACTATGGATGAGATTTTTATCCCACCATTACCATGTGCTTCATATGACTTAGGATTAGCATGGGGGGATGACACCTAGTTGTCTATTCCTTTCTCCACCGAGGACGAGGTATTCGATCCCGGAATCGTTGATTTAGGGAACTCTCGGCCTTTCACCGATGCAATAATTGAAAGATTTTTCTATCATCTTGGTGCGAGTTTACCTCGTGGAGCATGCTACATCCATACTATTGATTGTGACTACCATCTCTTTTTAGAGATTTGTGTTGGAGTTTTATCCTTTCGTTTGTCATCCGACAACGAGGATAAAATCTTTGACCCCGGCATCGCGCTTTATGATGGATTTTATCCTATTATGCCGGTTTTCACCATTTTTCCCTAAGGACCAATGAATTCGGGGATCGAGTCGAGCTCATGACTCGGTGAACAAAAACGAGTATTTTCTATCTTCTTTCTATTTTCTAACAACTAATAAGGCTTGATCTTTCAAGCTCGTGCTCGTGTTTTGTTGTGTTGTGATCTTCGGTACGACCCTAATATTTGAAGATTCTCGTGTTCGGATTTTTCCGGTCCACTTGATCTTCCATTCTTTGAATGTCAAAAAGGGGCATACTTCTTACCCTTGCTTTTTATCGACTAACGCTTTATCTTGAGGCATAATTAATAAACGGCTTATAGATTTGTGTACTCTTTCCATGCTAGGAATTTGCATTAGACTCTTCGTATTTTAGCAAGGGGGTGTTACTCTTGAGCTAAGAAACATTGAGGACAATGTTTGGTTTTAGCATGGGGGAGTCAATCGATATAATCGCTTGCAATTGCTTTTGTCGTGTCCAAACGTAGTGTTTTCGCATTTTTCAATAAAATTTTAAATTTTTTGTGTTATTTTTAAGTTTTAATAAAGGAAATAAGTGTTTTTGACACGTATGTAAGCTTTCAATAAAAATAGTTTTTGACTCGACTCGGTTTTTAACCTTAGCTTTTCCTTAACGTATTTGAATTAAGTTTTGCTAGGCTATTATATAGGGAGCTTTAAAACGCGAAAGTCTTAATTCATACGATTTAAGAACAAGAACTTTTCGCAAGCTCCTATATTTGATCCTATAAAGTCGTCTATCAAGGGAACTTTAAAACGCAAATTCTATAACTTGCAAAAGTATAAGAAGTTGCAAGATCCTATAGATGACTTGAAAACCCAAAACTTTGATTTAATAGGCTAAGTATCCATTGATTTCATTCTTGGAATTTTACAATATGGAGAACAGGAGATGATAGAGCCAATTATAAGTGTGGTATTCTTTCGGGAATTTATGTGAGTTAATTATTAGCCTATTCTCCCATCGCTTGTTAATAAATTTTATTTGCAATAAATAATGTTGAACGATTTGAAAAGTTACTTAGCTTCTAGCCCAAGATCGTTTAAAAGTTGCTCGGTATGGATTAGAGTTCATAGCCAAGGCATAACTTATTGAAGCGTGATGCGAAGATTGGCGAGTCCAAAAAGGTCCTAACAAGACATGAGGGCTATGTTTTATTGCTAAAGATCTCAAGTGATGTGAAGATTCATTTATCAAAAATCAATATGAAGGATCGAGACACACGACGAAAAGCAAAATACTCCCAAAAAGTCATGGAGAAGTCTATCCAAAAATACCATAATAAGGTATGAGGATAAATGAAGCCAAGTCCAAAAAGGAGGCGGATCGTTGTTAATCAAAATCCCAAGTAAAGATTGGAGAAAAATGAAGAAGTCGTGGTCCAAGTATGAATCTCTCAAAAATTCAAGTGAAGAAATATTATGAAGAGAAGACCATTATTTCGTGAACGTCTCTCAAGGTTGGAGGTATAAAGTCATTGCCAAATATCGGTCCGAGAAAGGTCTCAAATCGCGAAACGAGTTATGCCAAGATATGAACTTTATGAAGTCCCGAGAAGCAGTTTTAAAAGATTTTGTCCTTTAGCTAACTATTGATTAAATCGTTCACTTTATTTTCGGCCTAATAAATTATCGAAATAAGTCAACAATGCATCCTCGTGATCATTCAAGACAACAATAAAATATAAGAGATACACTTACGAATAAGGGAGTCTAAGTGAATAATTGGCCCACATGAGTTCGTGTTAGTCTACCAACTTATAATAACAATGATCTTGTTTTTGCACTTGGCATGGAAAAGTGAAAAGTCGAGGACGATGAATCTATTTGAGTTTTTATGATCTTTAAAGTTATTTTATTTCTTTACAAAATAAAAGTTGAATAATGGTATAATTCATAGTTTTATTTTATCATTGCGTGAGGACACGGCAATTGCTTAGCATGGGGGAATTTGATATGAGTGTATTTACTCATATCATTAGTAGCTTAAAACAATGAAATATTGCACAAAATGTATCAAGTATGCCTTGGATATGTTTTTTTCTTGTTTGAATGTGTGTAGGTACCAAGTTCGCGAAAACCGGCGAAAACGACACGAGATTGAGGAAAAATCGAGGAAGCCGAAAAACAAGTTCGATTTTGTTCGAAGAATTAAGTTTTTGAAGGATTTTTGTCATGTGGGTCCCACACTTGTTAAATGGGCTCAAAAGCCCATTTAAAGAATATGTATCATTGGATTAATGGGTTATAAGTCCATTAAAGGTCCAACTTTGAAAATGTTGATTGAGGTATAAATGGGCTACAAGCCCATCTTGGATATTATGGACGGATGAAAACAAGACCGGTCCATTAAAGCCCAAGTTGCGAAGATTAGCAAACGGATGGGATTTATAGACTTTTCATTTGGGGTCAAAGTCAAAAAGACGCAACAAAAAGGAAAGAGAAAAAAAAAGAAAAAAAACAGACGAGAGAAAAAAAAACAAGTGGAGAGAAGGAAGAGTATGAACGCAGCCACCAACAAACACCTCCAGTCAAGAAACCCTAGAAAATTGGGGGTTTCCCCAATTAACAAGCGAGTGACAATCACACACCATTTTCAGAATATTCAGGGCAAGAAGAACGCGTGGGAATCACAAAGATTCGAGTACCAAGCTCCACGTGGAGTTTGGATTCGTCACCAAAGGGCTTTGATTGGTTGATACCGCTGCAATCCTGACAAGAACCAATTATAACCCTCCACCTCCTCAACAAAGAAGCACACTTATTGCCAAGCTGGCGATCCGTGTGAGGGTTAAGGAAGATCCACCGTTTGATCATAACAAACACAAGAGAGAGAAAAAGTGAAGATAATCGGAGGGCTATGATTTGTTCATCTCCAACAAACTCTCTCACCCCAGCACCTCTCGTCCCCTATAAAAACTCCACTCCAAAATCAGTATGAGGCATCCCTTTTTCTTTTTGTCAAATTATAATGGTAGTTTAAGATTAGGACTTGTAATTTTAGTTTTAGCAAAATTTGTATTGTTATCTTGGTTTAATAAAATTCATCCTTTAAGTTCTACTTAATTTTCTCTCGTGTCTCATTTTAATTTACTGGAATTTTTACAAGTTTTACTTTTGAGCTATATATTATAATTGTTGTGATGTTTAAGTAAGCTGAATATGATAGCTTATTTAGATATTCAAAGAAGGATTAGGGATTTAAAAACATTTACCCTACTGGTAGATGTCAAATAGAAATTACTGTTAGTTCACTTTATTGAGAATCATTGGTGGTTTGAGGCGGTATTTTGGCGTCGATTCGGTCTAAAATCCGCTCAGCGCGTGATTTCTGCCCAACGGTATCTTCAATAGATGGTTAAGCGCTATTTTATTTCTTAAGTTTTCTTTAGTATAATCTATCTTATTGAATGCGTACTTTGCTGTTTAATCTGTTTTTGGTAAAGATTTGGTTATGAATTTGCTTTTAGAAGAGTCACTTTCTGATGCGTTTATGTTAACTGTTATGTTATTCTTAGTTACTGTAACTTAGTTAATTTTTATCTGATTTTACTGCTGACCGAGATCATTCTGTCAGGTTCTCTTTAACTATCTATAATAAGTATTCATATCCGAGATTTGCTGAGTCGTCTATTTGTGTTGATGAATCGATTTGGAGTGTTTAGTTTATAGCTGAAGTTTTGATCTGCTCTAATTAAAGTTAGTTTAATCTGCTGAGTTACTTGTTGTTTGTTGATTATTGTTGCTCTTAATTGTCGTTTGGATTTGATCTTTGTTATGTTGTAAGGATAAATGATGCTCACTGTTGGTTTTGTAGAACTTAATTTCTAAACTGTTAAATTTCATAGAGGCGTTTGGTATTTAATCCGATTCTCGGTTACCTGAGTCTAAGACATTTAATCGATTTACTCTAACTGCATTTCCAATTGATTTAGTCAGTTTGAAAGTTAGTTAAGATTACTGGTTGTTTAAGTTGAGTTTGCTCTTGTTCATAATTGTTGCTGGATTCTCGATGTACTGCTGCGTTTAAACTTTTGCCTGCTGCCATGAAAAGTTTTTACTGATTTATGTCTCTAATTGATCTGGAAAGTGTATTTATTACTTCATTTTAATATGTTCAAGAGTTCTAACGTTTGTCCTAGACATAAACAGAGAAAATGGAGTGGTATTGTTATAGTTTATTTTCGAATTTGTTATCTGTTTAAGTGTTTATTTAATGTTTATGTTTATTTGATTTAAGTGCTTCGAATTTTTTTAGTTTATTATCTGTTTATTTTCATAGCTTTCATGATGTTACTGTTCAGAGTTAGTTGATTGTCTGATGTTACGATTGCCATAAAATCTGATTTTGCTTAAGCTCATTTCTGATTTTTCTGAATGTTCATGCTTGATGTGTTTCGATATTCATGAGATCTGCTGAATATTTGTAAGGACTGATTAGCTTAGCCTGCTGTTAAGTTGTTTAATCTTAGATACCCTTTTGGTTGTTGTTTATTTTCATGATTGATATTATTGCATTATTTGATATTTATTCCTTTACTACATTTCTTTTAAGTGATTCTTTAAACTTTATAAATTTGGTGTTAGGAGTTTAGCAGACTGTTTCAATTTATTTTTATTATATGGAATTTAAATGTTTGCCTTAGTATTTGGAAGTCTATAATTGCTGTGTAACTGTGCGAATTGGGGGTGTTTGGTTTGTAGCTTTAATCAAAATCTAATTCCAAAATAATAATACCAAAAATTTGTCACTTGCAGGTCTCGAACTCGAGACCTGCCATTCACACACACAATGCCTTAACCAATGGAGCTAACTGCTCTTTTATTTTTAATTTCAGTCAAGTTAATTAATATAGTCTGGTTATAATTGGCAGTTTAATTTTATTTAATAACTTTGAATTTTCTTGCATTACGTTTTTTTGTATATAATAAACCTTTGATTAATTTTGTTAAAGAAAATTTTAGCTTAAATAAATAATAAAGTATCATTTTACAAAATTTAAAAATAATATAAAAGTTAAAAATAAAAATTAGAATAAAAAATGTGTTTTAATTAAATTAGTTTATTTTTAATTAAATAGATTTTTATAATTTTAGATTTATATAAAATTAGTTTTTAAATAAATTTGTTTTAGGTAAATTTTAAAAAGTAAAATAGATTAAAAATCATTTTTATTAAATAGATTAATTTCTTATAGATTATTAAATTAGTTTAATTTTTAAATTCTTTTAAATTTAAGTAATTGTATTTAGATTAATAATTTAGGATTTTACTTTGTAGAATTAATATTAGTTTAAAAACCACAAACCAATTCAAATCGATTGTCCAAATCAAAGCAAAACGTCTCAAATTCATAAGATCTTCGTGTACAACGAACTCGACTCACCCACGTGTTTAATTGAATTCGTCATTGGTATTATTAGACTATTACTTTTTCCTAAATGTAATTTTCTAATTTACCCTATAACGTATCTAATTATCACATATACTATCCACGACACATCACTCAACATCGATACTATCCTATTATTACCTAGCGTACCTCTTCTTCTACGCGACATGGGTAACACTAAATAGGTTCCTACACTTCCGGTTCATACGTCGCATCAATAGAAAAAAAATAAATGTACTTGCATATACTATGTCTTAATAAGTAAGTATGAATGTAAATAAATATCTAAAACGAAATTAACACTTAAGCACTCTATATACTATAATGCACACATACCCCTATGACACCTACATGCATGGACCCTTAAGCAATAGACTAGTCTACTAAACTAAGCAAGCTAATTCTCTCTAACCATTGTCTCTGATACCATTCTGTCACACCCTACCATGGCGGAATATGGGGCGCGACTTATGGATATCATCACAACAATAGCGTGTCTATAGAGATAACTAAATGAAATGGAAATATCAAAAATGATGACACAATGTCATGAAGATATCACAAATAATGCAGGAGTCTAGGTAAATAGGTAACAAGTCTACCTCTTACCAAAGACATACAATTTACAAATACAAACATATAGGTGTCTACAAAGTATCACTTATTCAAACATAAGTAAATACTAAGAGGAAAGGGGGTTCCTCCAATGCAATCATAAGCCTCCCAGCTAGTCACTCCTATTCTCACGCTTAACAACATTCTCACCTAAAAGAGACACTAAAACACGTCAACATAAAGTTGGTGAGAGTCATAGGTTTAGACTCCAACTCCAAATCAATTATAAGCTGTGAATAATAACCACTAACAAATGAACATATGGACAATGTGCTACAATTATGTATTAACAACTAGCATTCAAGATTAACCAATCACCACAAATCCAAGTCTCCAAGCCTTACCAATTACCACAATTCCAAGGCTCTAAGCCTTACCAATAACCATGGTCCCATAGGCGCCCATACACCGATGAACCAATCCCAAGGCCCCGCCTTGTCAACATCCCCTTGGTACCAAGTCAAACCACAATAACTGAGACGGTACATGTCCCCGATCTAAATCATAAACACAATCAAGAATCACATACAGTTAATCACATAAGTGCACATACAAGTCCATCACAAACCATAAAAACATTCACATCATTAGTTACAAAACCATAGAGTGTCTCTTCCATCCCATCTAGAAGTCAAATCATAAAAAGACATAGGACTATGAAACTCACCTTAACAAGCTTCTCCAAATATTCGCGCTCTTGCAAAAATCTAAACACATAAACGTATACAATCAAGACATAAACCACATACCAAAATGGCTCAACAATCAATGATGGATATATAACCTTATCCTACCACTTAACCACATTTATATGCCATATGCATCTCATTACATCCCCCTATAAAGCCCATAACTTAGTTTAGTTCATAACTCGCCATGTTAACATGTAACCCAAAACAGTCCCGTTTTTCATACTTCACACTATGGGTCGAACACCCCCTTAACCAAAATAACATGCCCTGTAAAAGAAACCCTATGCCCTTGCATGTGTTAGCTAACTCTTACATTTGGCCTCAATCTTAAAGCTACTGTTAAGGCCTCCATATATATATATATATATACATACTTTTACTTATCCAGAATTTACTGATTTTGAACATATGAAAAGTTTGTTATGATCAGAGGGTCTTACCTTAACCCATTTGTTTAGCCCTCCTCCAGATCTTTTATGTAACATATGATATAAGTATCATGTTCGTTTGAAGGTCCAATTATACTCCTAAGTAACCTAAACATCTTAAAACATTAATTTAGACCAGACTCATTTCAAAACTGTTTTGACATCCGACTGTTGTAACCTGTTTTTGACCCACTTCCCGACCTCAAATTTATTTCTTGTTTCTTACATTCAAAAGCCAACTCAAATACCTTTTCAGGGATACTTGGTTCGATTAATGAATGTTCCTATAACTCTAGATATGATAAAAATAATAAGCCTAAAATTCTGCCCAGTTTTTAAAAACGATTTTAAACATGATTAAACCCTAATTAATCATACATAACCCTAATTAATACCTAAAAACAATTTCGAATGATAAAACCCATTAATTACCTCACTAATTACAGGTCCTTAACAAACCCAAATAAAAATTTATGAATCTCAACCCTAATCCATCATATTAGGTTACATATACGTAAATTAAACGTTAATTGACATAGTTTTAGTGTGTACCTTAAACCCTAATTGAGTTATTTGGTTTTATTGCTCCTCCATTGATACAAACGACTGAGATTTGATTTGAGGAAGGCTAAATTCGTTTTTTTTCGTCATATGGAGTCTTATTTATAGTTTAAATTAAAAAGGCTTCCTATTAGGACTCTAATTGGACCCCCTTTCCCTTCCTTAAGTTTAAGTGAGCCCAAATCCAAGCCCAAACACCATATGGCCGACTTTTTTAATTATATTACTTTAAATTAACTATTAATTATTATTACCTTAAATTCCTTTAATTTATTTCAGCTCCTAAAGCCTCCAAAACCTCAAAACCGTAAACCTAGTCAAATTTACGCGTATACCGTAAAAGACGTGAAATACACAGTTTTATAAAAACTCTTGAAATATGAAATAAACTAATTAACTAAGTCCAAAATGACTTAAAACCATCTTGAAAAATACTCCCGTGACTAATTACCTCATCCGAGACCTCTAAATGATAAACCTTAAATCGTAAAAATACGATTTTCTATAATACATACACGTATACGTAAAACCACTAAATAACACCATCTTATTTCATAGTCACTACTAGGTGAGCTCATGAACATAAAAACATCACACATCATTTCACTCACAAGGTACCCCGTACCCGAAAACGATGTCTAAACCACACTCTATTCACACCAAATAACACATAAACACATAAAGACACATAATTTCACGAAATATGCCCAAAATAAAACTAACTGACGAACCTCAAGACCATGGTTGTCACAGTCTTCAAATCAACGATCAACAAATCACAATCGAACGAATCGTACACAAGATCCCCGACAGCGGCGCCAAAATTTTTGATGTGTCGAGAAAGTGTCGGTGTATTTTAATTAAATACGTTATAGACCAAATTTAGGAAATTAACTTTAGGAAAAGGTAATAATCAAGCTAAAGACGAATCAATTGAACACGAGAGTGATCCCGGTTCGTTGTACACAAGGAACTTGTGAATTTGAGACTTTTGATTTGATTTGGACAATTGATTTGACTTCGGTTTCGGTTTTTATCTAATTTAATTCTACCAATTTTAAACCTAAAGTGCATGAATCGTATCCCGAAATTTAATCTAAAAGACAAATATTTAAATCTGTATTATTTAAAACTTTACTTTAACTATTTATTTTTTAAATGAAACAAATTATTTTAGCAAATTTACATTTAATCCAAAACTAATTCTATTTAAAACAAAATTTATTTAAAATTAATTTAATTAAAACAATTTTAAAACTATTTAAAATTTTAAAAGTAATAAAATATATTTATTTTTTTATTTTTTTAATATTATTTTATATTAAAACTAAATCAATCTTTATAACAAATTAAATTTTGGTAAATTGTTTAATAAAACTAATTACTCATTTTAATTAAACTAAAAAAAATGTATATCAAACAAAACATGTCAGTTTACTAACGTATATTAAATTCGAATTATAGACTTATAACAAAAAGAGCCTATAGCTCAGTTGGGTGACGCCTTGGCAGTGGACCTAGAGGTCCTTTGTTCGAGTTCTAGGAAGGACTTTTTTTTGGATAATAATATTTACAAATGAAAAATAGTGACATATTATGAGCTCAGATATAAATAATACAGCTAACCAATAATTTCGTTTGGATAAGCTGATATATCAATAGAATTAAGACAAAATTAGACACAAAATAACTGGCAAATATAGACTAATCAAATAGCTATAACAAACTTATTATCAAACATCTATAAAATCCATATTTATCAAAGTACAACTTATCAATAACAAACAACTACAAAATAAGCAGTTAAGTCATATCATATAGACTCAAATCAGCATACAAATTCATTATCAGTTCAAGAATGATCAACAAAATTCTAACAGTTAAACAAATGTACAAAACAGGCAGGAAAAATATTATGTCAAAATGACCCAACTACAAGCAGACTAGAATCTTAAACAACCAAATCGACTTAACTAAATTTAACTTAACCAAATGATAAAACAGTTAAAAACATTCAACAAAAAGAAAACAAATCCATGCTACCTATGAAACATCTATCAAGCTAATCAAAGCAGAAACAACAGATCTACAATAACATGTAAGTAAATATAAATCAGCAAAATAACTCAAAACTCAGCAGTTCAAATCAATCAGTCAATGAATCTAATCACTTTAGCAATAAAAATGAATTAAAAGAGACCTCATGAAAACTTAGATCACCAAATCATAATTCCAAGTTTAACTATCATTAATATCTAAAATCTTAACAGCATACACTAACTAGCAGATTAAGTAATCCTTCTCAAACATTCATCAATTAAGCTGATAAATAAAAGTAAATTAAGAAAAATGAACTTAAACCTTTATTTGGTGAACCTTTGATGAAGAAGGATAGGCGTTGAGGCTCCTTAATAACTATTCGACACTAAACATCACACCACCATCACTAAACGAGTACACCTCGAACCCCAATCCATTCGAACCACCATCATATGAGTCTCGAATCATGAATCCACATTACATTTCATCTAAACAGTGGGTTTAGATTTTATCCCTTTCTCCCTTTAAATTATTCATTTAAGCTATTAAATAAGCTTAAACAAATAATTTTTTTCATATAATATCAAAGTAGACAGTAAAATTAACAGTAAAATACTCAAAATTAAAAGATGATGCTCAATAAATCTTTTATTAATCCAGAAAATTATTACAATACTATTAGAATAAAAGTACAATTTATCTTACATCTAATTTGACATTATAACAGTAAAATAAAAATGGGATGAAATTTACACTATTTTTGGGGGGTTTTATAGGCAAACCCAAGGCCTTCTTGAGGTGGTTTATTGATGCCGATTAATCTACAACCGATGATTACATCTTCAATATTTCTCTTTCTTTGTTTTTTTGATCCAAGTGTGGATAGGAGGCTTCTTGCACACAGATCGCCAGCATGGCAATAATCTGTGCTTGTTGTGCTAGTTCTTCGCTGAGGTGGCAGGTCTTGATTGGTGCCATGACTTGGATGAAATGATTTCAGTCAATCACAATCAAGGAGTGACAAGATTGGCTGCCACGTGTGATTGATAACACCATCCTCTTCCTCCCGAAATTGTAGGTAATTAATTTGGGCACGTGTATGTCATAGCCTTGTAAATAAGAAAGCCCCAATTTGATTTTTAGGTTTTGTGAAGAAGTTTCTTTTTCACTGCGTTTTTTTTCTTTGCTTAGTTTGTAACGAAGGAAGTGTTGACCAAAAGTGAAAATGGAAAGTATATAAATTTACTTCGTCTCATAGTAAATTAACCTAATGGGCTTTGAGACCCATTACACTCCACCGTTCATAATTGTTGTAAAAAATGGGCTTTGGTGTGGCTTTAAACACTTCCATCCGTCCCATTGTTATAAATGGACTTGATTTGGGCCTATTTTTTGGTTTTGAACAAACAGTGAACAAACTATATCCACTATTGGGCTTTCTGGCCCAATAAGCAAATGTGGGTCCCAAAAATCCCATTAACCTTATTAATATTAAATCCTCGAAAAACGAACTTGATTCTTGGCTTCTTGATATTTCTTCAAACTCTGTGTCGATTTTGAAGGTTTTCATGATCTTTGGTACCTACACACATGAAACAAGAAACAAGCATATACAAGGCCATTTTCATAGATTATATGCAATTTATGTTTGTTTAGTGATACAAATGATATGAGTAATTACACTAATATCAAACTCCCCCTTGCTAAGCAATTACCGTGTCCTCACGCAATGATAAAATAAAACTACTAACTACATTTTTATTCAACTTGTGACACTTTATTTTACAAAGACATAATTTAATGCTATTATATAACTTTTAGGATCATAAAACCTAAATAGATTCATCATCCTCGACTTTTCACTCTTTCCATGCCAAGTTTAAAAACAAGATCATTGTCAATCATAAGTCCCAATGTTCAGACCACTCATACAAGTAGTTTGTGTTAAACTCAATCTCCTTTTATTCCTAATTGTATCTCTAGATTTTAAATATTGTCATTCACCCAAAGTCTCATTTGACTTATTAAATATTTATTAGTCCAAAAATGAAGGCAAAAATGGTGTAAACCCAACACTCAATACCTAAACTCGACTTCAAAAACCAATGTCAATAAAGAAAGCCCACATCAAGGATAACTTAACACGATTTGAGGGATAAATCCCCGGATCCGAAATTTGGTTAATAGGACTACTTAAAGCATCAATAAATCCTCCAAAGTCAATTTTGACCTTATTAATGGAGTTAGCAACATTTACATCATACACCTTGTGTCACACCCCACCATGACGGACTATGGGGCGCGACGTATGGATATCATCACAACAATAGCGTGTCTATAGAGATAACTAAATGAAATGGAAATATCATAAATGATGACACAATGTCATGAAGATATCACAAACAATGCATGCGTCTAGGTAAGTAGGTAACATGTGTACCTCTTACCAAAGACATACAATTAACAAATAACAAACATATATGTGTCTACAAAGTATCACTTATTCAAACATAAGTAAAGACTAAGAGGAAAGGGGGTTCCTCCAATGCAATCCTAAACCTCCCAGCTAGCCACTCATATTCTCACGCTTAACCACATTATCACTTGAAAGAGACAGTAAAACACGTCAACATAAAGTTGGTGAGAGTCATAGGTTTAGACTCCAAACCCAAAATAGTTATAAGCTGTGAATAACAACCATCAATAAAAGAACATATGAACAATGTGTTACAATTATGCATTAACAACTACCATTCAAGATTAACCATACAATCACAATTCCAAGGCACCAAGCCTTACGAATAACCACAATTTCCAAGGTTCCCAGCCTTACCAATAACCATGGTCCCATAGGCTCCCATACACCTATGAACCAATTCCAAGGCCCCGCTTTGTCAATATCCCCTTGGTACCAAGTCAAACCACAATAACAATCAAGAATCGCATAGCAGTTAGTCACATAAGTGTACACACAAGTCCATCACACACCATAAAAATATTCAGAGAATTATTTACAAAACCATACAGTGTCTCTTCCATCCCATCTGGAAGTCAAATAATTTATACCTCATAAAAACATGGGACTATGAAACTCACCTGAACAAGCTTCTCCAAGTACCCGCACTCTAGCAAAATCTAAACACACAAATGTATACAATCAAGACATGAGCCACATACCAAAATGGCTCGTCAATCTATGATGGATATCTAACCTTGTAGTACAACTTAGACCCATTTATATGTCATATGCATCTCATGACACCCCTCTATAAATCCCTTAACTTAGTTTAGTTCATAACTCGCCCCGTTAACATTTAACCCAAAACAGTCCCGTTTTTCATACCTTAAACTATGGGTCGAACACCCCCTTAACCAAATCAAATTACTCTGTAAAAGAAATCCTATGCCCTTACATGTGTTAGCTAACTCTTTCCTTTGGCCGCAACCTTGAAGACACTGTTAAGGTCTCCATATATATATATATATATATATATATATATATATATATATATATATATATATATATATATATATATATATATATATATATATATATATATATATATATATATATATATATACTTTTACCTATCCAGAATTTACTGATTTTGAACATATGAAAAGTTTGTTATGATCAGAGGGTCTTACCCTAACCCATTTGTTTAGACCTCCTCTAGATCTTTTATATAATATATAATCTAAGTCTCATGTTCGTTTGAAGGTTTCAATATAACCCTAAGTACCCCAAACAATTCAAAACATAAAAAGAAAACATGCTGATCCAAAAACTGTTTTGACACCCGACTGATGTAACCTGTTTTTGACCCTCTTCTGGACCTCCAATTTAGTTCTAGTTTCTTTCATTTGATAGCCAATTCAATTACCTTTCCAGGGACCTAAGATTCGAAAATTAAAAGTTTGTAAAACTCTAGATATGATCAAACCAATGACCTAAACATTTTGCCCAGTTTTTAAAAACGAATTTAACATAATTAACCAAATTAATTACCCTCATCATGTTTAATCATTAACCCTAATTATTTTAATCAAGTCTATATAATTGTAATAACATTAAATTACAGATTTTCTAATAAACACTAACCTAGATCCATCATATAATGATTAAGAAAGAATTAAAAACAATTTAATTAAAAGGGTTTGAAGAGTATACCTTAGATTTTTGGAAAACAAGATTTTTGATGAAGAACCCTAATTTTTTCCATGGATTTCGAATCACTCAGGATCTCCAGGGATTTTATGATGTGTTTTTATTAATAAAAAGTTTTTGGATATTTTCCTAACATGTCCTTGGTCCAATACAAAAGCCCGGTTCCCCTTTTTCCCTTTTTTCCCTTTTATTTTTCTTTCTTGCATCCCAAAACCGACTATCCCCCTTTAATTTCGTTTTTTTCTTTTTATTATTAATAAATTTATTAATAATATTACATTAATTTTCCTTAATTTTATTTCATCTCTTAAAGCCTCTAAAACCTCAAAACCGTAAATCTAGTCAAATTTACGCGTGTATCGTAAAAGACGTAAAAATATACAGTTTTATAAAAACTCTTGAAATATGAAATAAACTAATTAACTAAGTCCAAAATGACCTAAAACCATCCCAAAAAATACTCTCGTGACTAAATACCTCTTCCGAGACCCCTAAATGCAAAACTCTAAACCGTAAAAATACGATTTTCTATAATACATATATGTATACGTAAAACCACTAAATAACACTATCTCATTTCATAGTCACTACCATGTGGGCTCATGAACATGAAATAACCGTTCCTCGATTTACTTATGAGTACCATATACCCATAAACGATATCCAAACCTCACCCCAAACACACAAAATAGACACATAAGCACATAAAAGCACATATTTGCACAAAACACCTTAAACTATAGTCCAAGTGACGAACCCCAAAAACCATGGTTGTCACATCACTCCCTCCTAATATAAATCTCGTCCCGAGATTTACTCCTTAGGATCAAACACACAAACAACAAATCACATGAGGATAGTTGTTCTAAATTAACTCCTCTCATTTCCATGTGTACTTTAGTTCAAGTCTCAAAATACCACATATACAAACCAAAAATATTTAAATTCATTCCTAAACTCTTGACCTCACAGCCAATAAATCTCACAAATGACCCTTTGATAAAACAAAGACTCTTATTAACACAAATCCCGAATAACCAAACATGCAAATATGCATTCTCAAACAACATTTACCAATCTTAATACATGAATTATATCATGTATACCACTCAATTCTCCCAGGTAATTCTATACTCATAAGCTACTGGTCCGATCTTTCTAAAGATTATAAATGGACCTACAAAACTCTACATCAACTTTTCCATTTTACCAAAACATACCACCCATTACTATGGGTGAAACTTCCTACATAACTTTGTCACTAAACATTAGTGGTTTCATCATTTTCAACATAGCATATCTTGTTGCTCTCATCCTTTCCCACAAACACCATTTCCACATTAGTAGTCTCTTTCACGGATTTTATTCCACCATAAGGAAAACTCACCCTATCCTTCCATATAGTGCCTCAAATGGCATTCATCGACTTCTAGTATGATAACTATCATTATATGAAAACTCAGACATCGCTAACGAGTTTCCCACATCCCTCTAAATCAGTCACCCAAGCTCTCAACACGACTCCTATACTTGTAGCAATTTCTCACTTCGTCCATCCTTTTCCAAGTAGCTGGATATATTCATATCCAATCATGTTCATCAACTCCCTTTAGTCCATGCCACCAAACTACTTAAAAATTCCAATTTCCTTACACAAGTGACCTGTGACAGTGTTTCACATCTTCATTAGTTCATCATAACAAGGCTCTTCCAATCCAAATCAGCTTATGATTTATACATATCACCAAAAGGACAATTATCTCAGTTACTCTATCAATTGCCATCCAAATCCATGCTACAACTACTTCCATTAAATTTGGATAGCTCATTAGTAGCACCTATACACTTCCTTCTCACTTTTCTCCATGAAAGATTTTTTTAATACTCAACACTTTCTTTATACTTACACAATGTCTTACCACCAAGGTCATAGTGCTCCTCATCTTGTCTCAGTTACTACAAGCCCTTCGTCCCTCATGACACATCACATCTATAACTCCTCATCCATTCGATTATCAATACTAAGCCTTCCAATCAAACAATATAGGTCAGTGCCATTTCCTTTCCACATTACAGCAATATTAGCAGGCTTAGTACCTTAGTCTACTCATTATGCTATACCAAAATTTTACCTTCGGTTCCTATCTCGACCTATTTCATATATGATCCGTATCTATCCAGACTTCCTTCTTTTTCCTCAGCTCATGGCATACATCACGATGCTATGTTTCCCGTCTTCCAAGTTATCTATACTTAAAATTATCCAAGTAGCTTCACTTGTTTTCCTCGCGACCAGTTCTCCTACTCCATCCTAGTAGGGACAGACTAGAGTTTTATGTGATCCCATGCGGATCACACTCTTATCTTATACCCATATTAGTTTCCATTTGTCTAAACTAAGCCATATTTAAAATTCTTATTCAAATCTCATACTTCTATTTTGATTGCACCCAACATGAGGTACTTTCAATCATCATCTTCTAGGAATACTTGGTACTCTCCTTCCATGGTTCTACCTTATTCCTACACTATCCCATCCACCCGAAATTCCATACTTCATTCATCAAATCTATAGAAATAGTTAGTGCATTGGATAATGCATAATTGTATCTTCCAAAGATCTTTCATAACACCTTCACAAAACCGACTCTCTAATCACTTCTCCACGAACTTATTCAGTTCAGCTTCACTACTCATCCCTCAATATTGATTGCCACAAAGTTCTATCTACATAGTCACTCGACTCCTATTGTTATTTCCACGAATTCTTAATCCTCCATGTTATGTATTATACTTCATCACGATCCACTATTTCAGCTCTTTGTAGCTCCACTCCGGTACTCGATCTGTCCTTCTTCGTCACGAACCATACAAAGATTCCCATCATAGTGCTTGTCACCTTTCCAGTCCTTGCAACTTCTGTGACTCCTTCGAAATCTCTTGCAGCCTTCTAGCAGCCGACACGTATTCCTTTCAACTCCTTGCTTCACGATGTAGCTCTACACGCACTCCTTCTCGTCTCTATGATGTTACCTAGGAACTTCACACTACCCAGTAGCTTCTAACTTCAACTCATCTACCACAATATTTCTAAAGGAACTTCAACCCCTCAATGGATCACTCCTCCTTACTTGTACTTCACCATTAATCAGCCTCCTACCAATCATTCTTTCACATCCATGTTTTCCTTCACGTGTCTACTACTACCTTGCCTCCATAACTATACCAATTCCCTTGCGTGTTATTTACCCCCATATTTCCATTAGTAGAAACTTTCTACTCTACCCTCACATCCGCTAGTACTTTCATCAATCTCCTAATGGTACTTCAACCAACTTCTCATAGCATGACATTTCGTTCCCACGACTAGTCAACTAACTTTATTTACTCCCTTATTCCCGTAACTAATCTATGTTTCAAAACAACACAAATCTTAATCATTCCTTCAACACATCCATTAAACCAAAATACATCTCTCCATTCTAATATCTATCCATAAGTAATACTACCTCTCATCCTAACGTTTCCACAACCGCATAACTAAATCAACCATGACGTGTACCAAGAGAATTCCAAACGGTCGCGTCCTATAATAAATATAGGGTAAACCGAAATATCAACCATAACAAACCCTAGCCAAAACAACTGAAAACGAAAGAATGTAATCTGAAAGATTCAACGTAGTGTGCCAACAACGAAAAATTAGACTCGTCACGATTAGTATTACCAAATTACAATATCTTAGAAAATTTTAAATTTTCATCTCAATTAGTTACTTCACATTAGGACCATATTTTAACACCAATAAATGAAATCATAGTCATATCTTACCATCTTCGTTACTATCAAAGGGCCTAACTCAGTTAGTGTACTAGAACTCACATTATATATCATCTCCTTTAACAATAAACTCATCTTTTATCTTAATAATTTTATCAAAGGTATCCACTAGTTAGCATAGTATAACGTTATTCTAACCATTATCTTGTTTACTCACATTAAACTCATTTCACTTGTTATTATGAAACCAATACGTGTTTATAAAATATGGTGTTTTTATTAACTTTATTCTATATTATAAATATTTTATATAATCCATTGAGGCTTGTTATAATGAACTATCACGTTTACAAGGTGTGGTGTTATTATTATCATTATTATAATAAAATCTTCCTTTTTACTATTTCCGTCTATTTAAATACTTCTAAAATTTTAACTCCACTTTTAAGAAAATTATTGTAAAATTTCTTTACCCTTTATATGTACTATCACATGTTACCTAGAAAACTAATCCATTCACTGTCAATATATTTTTTTAACTTATTACCTATTAACTTAAAGAAAAGATATGTAAGTCAGGATATCATACCTTACACTTACAAAGTATTTTCAAAAGCATTTTCCTTTAATTAGGTAGACTCCTTTGCAAGAAAATTTGGTAGTTCTCATCAATTAAAATACATACCCGAATGTAGACACACTTCAAAACATTCAAAACGTCGTTGGAACTCCATCAAACTCCAGCACTAATAAACTATTTAAACACGAGAGAACACTAGGTACGTTTAAGTTTTAATAACTATTGAACGACCGTATATCATAACATAACATCTACTAGTATATATACCTCCGCATATATATATATACCTATTAAATATCCAAAAACATACTCGTTATCATACATGTCAAGTCAATCGATCGCGTCATACACTCGTTTTTTCCATATGAGTAATCACCATCTCACCATGCCATAACAAGCCATAAAACCCATCACCAAAACCAACCCATATCGTGTGACCCCATAATCACACAACACGACTATAACCCAAAACATATAACACAAAAACCATAGCCATATCATAGGCAACCATTACATAAACCCCTATTGTACAAATAGCCAAAATACAGATCTCATCATATACAAGCATGTACTAACCCCTTTTTCATGCAACCATACTTGGAAGTCCTTCGGTTTTGTGGCACGTATATAATTACGTATGCCTCCATAATTATATATGTCCCCTTTCACCCATGTACTCCCTCCTATAACGACACTTATAAGAAATTAGTACTACACGGAACACATATATCTACCACATATATACCACATAAAATACAATCTATATATATACCGTATAGGTAAAATAAGAACATGTCACACGTCAACCCTAACTTCATTCATAACTCGAGGCTCAATCGCCAAATCAAATCAATAACAATAAAATATCCAACATTAAAAAAAATGACCATAACCGTTCAGGCGGAAATTCGAATCTACTACTAGTCGCAGACTCAACATCGGTACTATCCTAATATTACCTAGCTCACCTCTTCTTCTACGCGACATGGGTAACACTAAAAGCTTCCTACACTTCCGGTTCATACGTCGCATCAATAGAAAATAAATGAATGTACTTACATATATTATATCTCAATAAGTAAGTATGAAAGTAAATAAACTAGGCTACTAGACTAGGCAACCTAATTCTCTATAACCATTGTCTCTGATACCATTCTGTCACACCCCACCATCACGGAATATGGGGCGCGACGTATGGATATCATCACAACAATAGCGTGTTTACAGAGATAACTAAATGAATTGGAAATATCATAAATGATGACACAATGTCATGAAGATATCACAAACAATGCAGGCGTATAGGTAAGTAGGTAACATTTCTACCTCTTACCAAAGACATACAATTAACAAATAACAAACATATAGGTGTCTACAAAGTATCAATTATTCGAACATAAGTAAAGACTAAGAGGAAAGGGGGTTCCTCCAACGCAATCCTAAGCCTCCCAGCTAGCCACTCCTATTCTCACGCTTAACCACATTATCACCTGAAAGAGACACTAAAACACGTCAACATAAAGTTGGTGAGAGTCATAGGTTTAGACTTCACCCCCAAAATAGTTATAAGCTGTGAATAACAACCATCAATAAAAGAACATATGGACAATGTGTTACAATTATGCATTAACAACTACCATTCAAGATTAACCATACAATCATAATTCCAAGGCACCAAGCCTTACAAATAACCACAATTTCCAAGGCACTCAGCCTTACCAATAACTATGGTCCCATAGGCGCCCATGCACCTATGAACCAATCCCAAGGCCCCGCCTTGTCAACATACCCTTGGTACCAAGTCAAACCACAATAACAATCAAGAATTGCATAGCAGTTAGTCACATAAATGTACACATAAGTGTACACATAAGTGTACACACAAGTCCATCACAAACCATAAAAACATTCAAAATAATATTTACAAAACCATACAGTGTCTCTTCCATCCCATCTGTAAGTCAAGTCATTTATAGCTCATAAAAACATGGGACTATGAAACTCACCTGAATAAGCTTCTCCAAGTACCCGTACTCTAGCAAAATCTAAACACACAAACGTATACAATCAAGACATGAGCCACATACCAAAATGGCTCATGTATACCACAATATTTCTAAAGGTACTTCAACCCCTCAATGGCTCACTCTTCCTTATTTGTTGTACTTCACCATTAATCAGCCTCCTACCAATCATTCGTTCACATCCATGTTTTCCTTCACGTGTCTACTACTACCTTGCCTCCATAACTATACCAATTCCCTTGCGTGTTATTTGCCCCATATTTCCATTAGTAGAAACTTTCTACTCTACCCTCACATCCGCTAGTACTTTCATCAATCTCCTAATGGTACATCAACCAACTTCTCATAGCATGACATCTCGTTCCCACGACTAGTCAACTAACTTTACTTACTCCCTTATTCCCGTAACAAATCTAAGTTTCAAAACTACACAAATCTTAATCATTCCTTCAACACAACCTTTAAACCAAAATACATCTCTCCATTTGAATATCTATCCATAAGTAATACTACCTCTCATCCTAACGTTTCCACAACCGCATAACTCAATCAACTATGACGAGTACCAAAATAATTCCAAAAGGTCGTGTCCCATAATAAATATACGGTAAACCAAAATATCAACCATAACGAACCCTAGCCAAAACAACTGAAAAGGAAAGAATGTAATCTGAAAGATTCAATGGAGTGTGCCAACATCGAAAAATTAGACTCGTCAAGATTAGTATTACCAAATTTCAATATCTTAGAAAATTTTAAATTTTCATCTCAATTAGTTACTTCACATTAGAACCATATTTTAACACCAATAAATGAAATCATAGTCATATCTTATGTAAAACCCGCATGCTTTTACCATGCATAGTACCTTAAGTTCGTACATACTAGTTAAAAACTTTCCTAATATAGCATGATTACGATTACGTATTAGGAGTTTATGTATTACGTACGTGTTAGAACACGATAAGTATTCTATATGAACGATCACGTAATAATTATTTAGCAATAATTAATCACGAACATACGATCACGGAATCACGAGCGTAATTAAAACATGAGTTATTATTAATTACGTATATATATTTAATACGAGCGTAATTAAATATATAAGTGTATGGTATTTACGTAACGAGAACATTTAAAACACGAACATAATTAAACATAAACGTGTACGAAATTACAAGACACGAAACGAGGTACGGGAACCCCACAAGGGAGTCCCTACCCGCGGCCAAAATAAGGAGAATGGGCCAAGCCCATTGTCAATTTTACTAAAAGGAAGGGTTAAGTAATTTTACTACTCAAAATTACTTTTATAGAAGAATTTCAAGAAAACCAAAAATCCCTTTTCCTCCTTCTTTGTGTGCTGCCACCATCAAATCACCATCAAGGTGATTTCTTTGATCTTGGATCTTGTTAAATTAGTGTTTGTTCGTGTTTTGTTCTTCACCCTCTTGATCCATGAATACGGTAAAACCTTTGTAACCTTTTTCTTTTTAATTAATCTTTTATTAATTAAGAACACGTGATGTTTTTATAAAAACACATTAATTAAACCTAGATCTAACATGTTTTGATCATTAATTAATCAAAAGGGTCGATCTAAGGGGTGTTTATTTTGGGCCGCAAGGTACAACCGACCCCAAGGGGGTTCGGTTTGTTCTTAGCCGACCACCACCAAGACCTTTTTGGTCTTGGTTGGTGCGTGTGGGTCCCACGGCAGCAAGGGGGTACCCCGATTTGGTTCGGGGTACGGTGTTGTTTCATATTCGGTGCATGTTTTTATGCTTAGATCCGGATCATGATTATGTTAGTTTTTTATGTTATAAACTTATGTTAAGAATTAAATTAATAAGATGTAATTAATTTAATAACATGACTTAGGTTAACTAATTATTAATAAACATGAATTATTTTAACCTAAGTATTTATATTATTAAAACTTATAATTAATTAATTATTTAAAAACCATGGATATAATTAATTAATTAAACATGACTTAGGTTATATTATTAGTATTTAGTAATACATATTTTAACCTAAGTATTTAATATATTTAATTAAAAACATGACATACTTTAATTAAATATTATAACCTATAGTTTAATTAAATTACATGAAATAATTATTAAACTATATAATATATCATATGACTTAGGAAATAATCATGAAAACACTTAGGCTTATTTACTTAGCTTATTTAACCAGCTTATTTCTAATTATGGAAACTTTCTATTTTTAGAAACTTAATTAAATAAGGCAGCTATTTTATTTATGGAAACCAGCTATTTTTAGAAACTTTATTATTTAAGGCAGCTAATCTATTTATGGAAACTTATTTAATTAAGGCAGCTAATCTATTTATGGAAACTTTCTATTTTTAGAAACTTATCTATTTTAAGTAGTAAATCTATTTTTGGAAACTTTCTATTTTTGGAAACTTTCTATTTTTGGAAACTTTCTATTTTTGGAAACTTTCTATTTTTTGTAACTTTCTATTTTTGGAACTTTCTATTTTAGGAAACCTGCTATTTTTGGAAAGTTACTTATTATTACACAGTAAGTATAATAACACATGAAATATCAGAAATACTTAATCAGATTGAACAGAATATAGGATTTAACACAGTTTAAGGCTTTAAACAGTGTAAAATAGTAAGAACACATAAAATAAGCTAAGACATGATATAAAACCAGCTATGTATGTAGTAAACAGATACTTATTTCATGTACGTATTTATGTAGCACTAGTGTTTCGGAAGTAGGATTCTCGCAGTTCATCATTCTCGTTCACTGGACATAAGGTACGGATTCCCGTCCTTTCAGTATGGACATTCTTTCCTTATTTAGGATTCCCCGTATGCAGCCAACTGTTTTCCCGTAGTATAAGTATGAGTTTGATTGCTTATGTTTAAATATGATTACCTATAGCCATATACATGCATGACCAGTTTCACCTAGTTATGGAGGTACCATAACCATAACATTAGAGGCACTGATGTTATGACTCCACCACGGCGGAGTGATTGCTCGTGGCGTCCCTTCAGCTTTTGGCCATTTATTTATATTTATCATGTGGGTCGTATGGGTGCATCCTAGTTACACGTTTTATTCAAGATTACATGGTGAATGTGGTGTGTGCCTTGCATCCTTCACAAGGAGCTGATCCCTCTTACCCATAAAACCAGTATATTAAATTAGAGGCAGCCCCTCTAATTTGCATAATGAGGTCACCCCTCCAATTGTTCATGCACGGTGGATATTCATGACCTATATTCGCTAAATGGTAAAATATGACAAACAGTTTTTATAAGATAAACATAAGACTTTCAAACTATAAAACCAATTTTATTAAGACTTAACCAGGTTACTCGGGACTTAGTTTCTTCCGCTGTTATTATGTTATATGCTTATCTTATTCATGCTTTATTGTACATCCGTGCACTGAGCGTATTGCTCAGCCGTTTTCCTTTTCTATGTTCCCAAAACGGCAGGTACTCAGGGACGCTCGTAGACATTAAGAGTACGTGCATATGGACTGGAAGCTGTCTAGCCTTCTTTACATTATGCATTTCTTTTCTTTATGATACTTATGCTTTGGAAATTGTTTCGTCCTTTTCCTTTACTATACTATGTTTGTGTGTGATGAGCTTTACTTTTGGACTACCGATGTTTGATTCCGGTATTTTCCTTTATATGGTCAAGTAATGTTTAGACATTTTACCTTGTATGCTTTGATGACACACCATAATTACTGTGATATTTCCATTTCCAAAATGGGGTGTTACAATTATGGTATCAGAGCCAAGGCTTCGACCTATAGGCTCTCAAGTATGACATGTGATTAGTGGGTATTCACTACGGTCTTCCTGGAACTGACAGTTTTTTTCATGCATTCATCATTTTTTAAGCATACATATATATGTCATTGTTACAGGGTTTTTGACTAAGTAATGGTTGGTACAGGACTGGCCCTATTTAGTCGCATGTGTTTTATCGAAACTTTTAGATTTGGGACCGACCCATAGGCGTCCCCTCGATTATGTCTTTTGTTTTGAGTGAACTGACCAGATGCGTTCACTCTCGAGCATCCAATGTTTTCATAAAACTGCATCATGCATTCATACAAAAATTTTCTTGCATAAATTTTTTCTCGTGAAATTTTGAGTATAAATTTTTTTTCATGTATATAGTTTATATTTTATGTTTTGAACTGTTTAATCATATGTTTTATGTCATACTGTCAGATGGCAAACGCAAACGATATCTGGGCAATATTTGCAGCTGCTGATGCAGAAATGCAAGACGCTCTTCTTCATAACGACGGTTATCCTCCCCCGCCTAACATCTTTCCCATGGAAGGAAGGAATCGACTCATGAGGGAATACTATACCCTTAGACAGCGACCGGACGAAGACAGCACCGACTTTATGCAGCGTTTCCTTGGCTACACTGGTGTCTTGAGGGCAGCTGCGGGCACCACTGAGGAACAAGCAATACATTTTCGTTGGGCTCTTAATCCAAGGATTACGAATAACTTATCAGGTGCTCCGTTGGATACGGTAGCACAAGTAGCTGATGCAACACGTAGACTGGAGATGCTGCAGGACAGGGATGAGTTCGGGGAAGCTGAAAGACCCGACAAGAGGTAAAACCTTCATATTCAAGCAGTGATCAATCCGTATATCTTCCATATGTCAATTATTCATCTCTTTAAAATGTATCTTCCAAGCAGAAAACTGGGGACCGGTCTCAGCCGGCTACTCAGCAGCAGCCTCATCAGCCCAAGGGAAATGGTCAGACTAATGACCGATCTGCTATGGATAGGCGTGGCGGTAATGACAATTACCGTAACAACGCCGGGAAATCCAGCAACAGCAGGTCTTAATACTTACGAAATTTCTTATGTTTTATGTTATAACTCATATTCTGACACTCTAGCAAAATTCTACCAGGAACCATGGAAACGGTAGGGACCAGAACCAGAGAGGTTCGCAGCCTAGCCGTCCAGCTATCACTGGTATTCAATCTTACGATTATCTGCTTCGTCCTTTGTACCCAACTATTATGTCTCATGTAAAATGTTTTATCAGGTCCTCAGCCAGCCAGAGCACCTGCTGGAGGATACACTCATCCTCTTTTCTCTACTTGCCACCGTAGGCACCCAGGACCATGTCGCCGTAATACTGATGCGTGCTTCAAGTGTGGTCTTCCTGGCCATATTATGAAGGATTGCCGTAAGGGCGAGATGGAGGGTACATCAGGACATGCTGATACCAAGCCGCCTCCTACTGCCGGGCGTGTCTACACGACATCTCGAGACCAGGCCAACAAGTCTACAGGTACCATCACTAGAATCTTGTATATGTATGGTCGCGCTGCATGTGTTCTTTTCGATACGGGTGCTACTCACTCGGTTATTTCTACTGCTTATGCTAAGAACATTAGGATGCCTCCCTTGCCACTAGAAAATAGGCTTACTATTTCCACGCCTTTGAGGGACTCTGTATTAATCACCCATGTATGCAAGAGTCTTCCCCTAGAATTTGATGATAAGGTTCGACCTGTCGACGCACTTCCGCTGGACATGAATGACTTCGACATGATTTTGGGCATAGATTGGCTATCCAAATATCATGCTACTATAGACTGCCATTCATATCGAGTTATCTTCGGTGATGTCAATGCACCAGAGTACATTCATAATGGGTTCATACCCGGACGGTCTGTACAAATCATATCCACCCAGCAAGCGCGTGCACTACTGTCACATGGCTGCGAGGGTTATCTAGCTACGGTTCACGACATGGATGCTTAATCTTCATCGATTCAGGATCAACCAATAGTGTCGGAATTCCAAGACGTGTTTCCAGTAGAACTTCCGGGCATACCACCTGCACGAGAAGTGGAATTCAGTATCGAACTGGTTCCAGGAGATGAACCAATCTCCAAGGCTCCTTATCGCATGGCTCCCATAGAGTTGAAGGAGCTGAAGGATCAACTGCAAGAACTTCTCGAACGAGGTTTTATTCAACCGAGCGCATCTCCATGGGGCGCATCGGTTTTGTTTGTTAAGAAGAAGGACGACAGTATGCGTCTTTGCATAGACTATCGTGAGCTCAACAAGATTACCATTCGGAATAGGTATCCACTGCCACGCATTGACGATCTGTTTGACCAACTCCAAGGGGCCAAACACTTCTCCAAGATCGATCTTAGGTCAGGCTATCATCAGTTACGAGTCAAGGAGCAAGATATTGCTAAGACTGCCTTTCTTACTCGTTATGGCCACTACGAGTTTGTAGTTATACCATTTGGCCTGACAAATGCTCCAGCAGTGTTCATGGATCTGATGAACAGAATCTTCCATGAATTTCTGGACAAATTCGTCATTGTTTTCATCGATGACATCCTGATTTCTCTAAGTCCAAGGAGGAACACGAAGACCATCTTCGTACAGTACTACAAATTCTTTGCCAGAAGCAGTTGTATGCTAAATTCTCCAAGTGTGAGTTCTGGTTAGACAAGGTGGCATTCTTAGGTCACATTGTATCAACAGAAGGAATCACTATGGATCCAGAGAAGGTTGAGGCCATCACTAAGTGGCCAAGGCCGACATCAGCGACGGAAGTCCGCAGTTTCTTAGGCTTAGCTGGCTATTACCGTAGGTTCGTGGAGAACTTTTCCCGCCTAGCACTACCATTGACCAAACTGATGCGGAAAGGGGAGAAATTCGTCTAGATGGAAGATCGAGAGAAGAGCTTTGAAGACCTGAAGCAGAAGCTAGTATCTGCACCTATTCTTACTCTACCATCTTGTACGGGTGGATTTCAAATCTACAGCGATGCATCGGGGAAGGGACTTGGATGTGTTCTCATGCAACATGGGAAAGTGATCGCGTACGCTTCACGGCAGCTTAAGCCTTATGAAGAGAATTACCCCACGCACGATCTGGAACTTGCTGTAGTCGTGTTTGCATTGAAGATATGGAGACACTACTTATATGGAGAATCATGTGACATTTTCACGGACCACAAGAGCTTGAAGTACATCTTCACTCAGCGTGAATTGAACATGAGGCAGAGAAGATGGTTAGAGCTGTTGAAAGATTATGACATTAATCTACAGTATCATCCCGGAAAGGCAAATGTAGTAGCAGATGCCCTTAGTAGGAAGTCCAGAATGATCAACATCATTAGAATCAAAGAGGAAATCATAAGAGACTTGGAGCGACTAAACATCGAGATCATGGTACGTGGACAGCACGGTTACTGGGCTAATCTTAGAGTAGAACCCGAGTTACTATCTAAGATCAAGGAAGCTCAGAAGGATGACGGAGAAATATGGGCGATAATACAGAATTTGGAGAAGCAGACAGAATTCAGAGTAGATGCAGATGGTATTGTATGGCAGGGCACTAGACTTTGTGTTCTTGATGACCAAGAACTCCGGGAAGCTTTGCTAGCAGAAGCTCATAGCTCCCCATTCTCGATACATCCTAGTTCAACTAAAATATACCATGACATCAAGCAGTACTTTTGGTGGAGTGGTATGAAGCAGGATGTGGCCACTTACGTCTCCAAATGTCTTACCTGCCAGCAGGTTAAGATCGAGCATCAGCGATCTGGCGGTCTCCTTCAACCGTTAGACATTCTAGAGTGGAAGTGGGATAAAATCAACATGGATTTTGTTACCGGTCTTCCGCCTACCAAAAGGAAGCACGATGCAATTTGGGTTATCGTTGATCCACTTACCAAATCAGCTCATTTCTTACCGATCCACAAGGAAGATCCGGTAAGTAAACTCGCAGATACGTACAGACGAGAGATCATGAGACTACACGGTGCACCATCCAGCATCGTCTCAGACAGAGATCCTCGATTCACTTCGCTCTTTTAGAAAAATCTGCAGAAAGCTTGGGGTACACAACTTAAGCTTAGCACGGCCTTTCATCCTCAAACGGACGGACAGTCGGAGCGAACCATTCAGACATTGGAAGATATGTTGAGGTCATGTGCGTTGGAATGGACGGGTGATTGGGACGAATACATCTGTTTGGTGGAGTTTGCGTACAACAACAGCTGGCACGCGAGCATCAAGTGTGCTCCATTTGAGATGTTGTATGGCAGAAAGTGTCGCGCCCCAATCTGCTGGGATCAGGTTGGCGAGCGAACACTCGAAGGACCAGAAATCATAGAGATGACAAACGAGAAGATCGCAGTAGCTAGACAGAAGATTCAGGAGGCACGGTCACGTCAAAAGAGTTACGCCGACAAGCATCGTATGGATTTACACTTTAACGTAGGAGATCACGTTTTCCTTAAGGTTTCGCCGGCACGTGGTGTTAGACGCTTCGGGATTAAAGGGAAGCTCAGTCCTCGTTTAATCGGACCGTTTGATATCATTGAACGAGTCGGTGAAGTATCTTACCGATTGGCGTTACCTCCGCAGCTTTCGCATGTGCACAATGTGTTTCATGTGTCCTTACTCAGAGGGTATCAATATCATCCCCTTCACATGGTTCAGTATCCACTGGAACAGATTCGTGAAGATCTCACTTTTATAGAAGAACCCGAACGAGTTCTTGACAGGCAAGAACGAGTCATGAGAAAGAAGACGTTTCCATTCGTCAAAATTCTATGGAGGGATCATACCGAGCGGGAAGCCACTTGGGAAACAGAGGAGTCTATCCGGACTTCTTACCCTCATTTCATATTTTGAATTCGGGTATGTTCTTCTTTTTTCCAGTTTACTTTATCTATAATTCGGGGACGAATTATTCTTTTTAGGGGGGAAGAGTTGTAAAACCCGCATGCTTTTACCATGCATAGTACCTTAAGTTCGTACGTACTAGTTAAAAACTTTCCTAATATAGCATGATTACGATTACGTATTGAGAGTTTATGTATTACGTACGTGTTAGAACACGATAAGTATTCTATATGAACGATCACGTAATAATTATTTAGCAATAATTAATCACGAACATACGATCACGGAATCACGAGCGTAAATAAAACATGAGTTATTATTAATTACGTATATATATTTAATACGAGCGTAATTAAATATATAAGTGTATGGTATTTACGTAACGAGAACATTTAAAACACGAACATAATTAAACATAAACGTGTACGAAATTACAAGACATGAAACGAGGTACGGGAACCCCACAAGGGAGTCCCTACCCGCGGCCAAAATAAGGACAATGGGCCAAGCCCATTGTCAATTTTACTAAAAGGAAGGGTTAAGTAATTTTACTACTCAAAATTACTATTTACAGAAGAATTTCAAGAAAACCAAAAATCCCTTTTCCTCCTCCTTTGTGTGCCGCCACCATCAAATCACCATCAAGGTGATTTCTTTGATCTTGGATCTTGTTAAATTAGTGTTTGTTCATGTTTGTTCTTCACCCTCTTGATCCACGAATACGGTAAAACCTTTTTAACCTTTTTCTTTTTAATTAATCTTTGATTAATTAAGAACACGTGATGTTTTTATAAAAAAAATTAATTAAACCTAGATCTAGCATGTTTTGATCATTAATTAATCAAAAGGGTCGATCTAAGGGGTGTTTGTTTTGGGCCGCAAGGTACAACCGACCCAAAGGGGGTTCGGTTTGTTCTTAGCCGACCACCACCAAGACCTTTTTGGTCTTGGTTGGTGCGTGTGGGTCCTACGGCAGCAAGGGGGTACCCCGATTTGGTTCGGGGTACGGTGTTGTTTCATATTCGGTGCATGTTTTTAGGCTTAGATCCGGATCATGATTATGTTAGTTGTTTATGTTATAAACTTATGTTAAGAATTAAATTAATAAGATGTAATTAATTTAATAACATGACTTAGGTTAACTAATTATTAATAAACATGAATTATTTTAACCTAATTATTTATATTATTAAGACTTATAATTAATTAATTATTTCAAAACCATGGATATAATTAATTAATTAAACATGACTTAGGTTATATTATTAGTATTTAGTAATACATATTTTAACCTAAGTATTTAATATATTTAAGTAAAAACATGACATACTTTAATTAAATATTATAACCTATAGTTTAATTAAATTACATGAAATAATTATTAAACTATATAATATATCATATGACTTAGGAAATAATCATGAAAACACTTAGGCTTATTTACTTAGCTTATTTAACCAGCTTATTTCTAATTATGGAAACTTTCTATTTTTAGAAACTTAATTAAATAAGGCAGCTATTTTATTTATGGAAACCAGCTATTTTTAGAAACTTATTTATTTAAGGCAGCTAATCTATTTATGGAAACTTATTTAATTAAGGCAGCTAATCTATTTCTGGAAACTTTCTATTTTTAGAAACTTATCTATTTTAAGCAGTAAATCTATTTTTGGAAACTTTCTATTTTTGGAAACTTTCTATTTTTGGAAACTTTCTATTTTCAGAAACTTTCTATTTTTGGAAATTTTCTATTTTTGGAAACTTTCTATTTTTGGTAACTTTCTATTTTTGGAAACTTTCTATTTTAGGAAACCTGCTATTTTTGGAAAGTTACTTATTATTACACAGTAAGTATAATAACACATGAAATATCAGAAATACTTAATCAGATTGAACAGAATATAGGATTTAACACAGTTTAAGGATTTAAACAGTGTAAAATAGTAAGAACACATAAAATAAGCTAAGACATGATATAAAACCAGCTATGTATGTAGTAAGCAGATACTTATTTCATGTACGTATTTATGTAGCACTAGTGTTTCGGAAGTAGGATTCTTGCAGTTCATCGTTCTCATTCACTGGACATAAGGTACGGATTCCCGTCCTTTCAGTATGGACATTCTTTCCTTATTTAGGATTCCCCGTATGCAGCCAACTGTTTTCCCGTAGTATAAGTATGAGTTTGATTGCTTATGTTTAAATATGATTACCTATAGCCATATACATGCATGACCAGTTTCACCTAGTTATGGAGGTACCATAACCATAACATTAGAGGCACTGATGTTATGACTTCACCACGGCGGAGTGATTGCTCATGGCGTCCCTTCAGCTTTTGGCCATTTATTTATATTTATCATGTGGGGCGTATTGGTGCATCCTAGTTACACGTTTTATTCAGGATTACATGGTGAATGTGGTGTGTGCCTTGCATCCTTCACAAGGAGCTGATCCCTCCTACCCATAAAACCAGTATATTAAATTAGAGGCAGCCCCTCTAATTTACATGATGAGGTCACCCCTCCAATTATTCATGCACGGTAGATATTCATGACCTATATTGGCTAAATGGTAAAATATGGGAAACAGTTTTTATAAGATAAACATAAGACTTTCAAACTATAAAACCAGTTTTATTAAGACTTAACCAGGTTACTCGGGACTTAGTTTCTTCGGCTGTTATTATGTTATATGCTTATCCTATTCATGCTTTATTTTACATCCGTGCACTGAGCATATTGCTCAGCCGTTTTCCTTTTCTATGTTCCCAAAACGGCAGGTACTCAGGGACGCTCGTAGACATTAAGAGTACGTGCATATGGACTGGAAGCTGTCTAGCCTTCTTTACATTATGCATTTCTTTTCTTTATGATACTTATGCTTTGGACATTGTTTCGTCCTTTTCCTTTACTATACTATGTTTGTGTGTGATGAGCTTTACTTTTGGACTACCGATGTTTGATTCCGGTATTTTCCTTTATATGGTCCAGTAATGTTTAGACATTTTACCTTGTATGCTTTGCTGACACGCCATAATTACTGTGATATTTCCATTTCCAAAATGGGGTGTTACATCTTACCATCTTCGTTACTATCAAAGGGCATAACTCAGTTAGTGTACTAAAACTCACTTTATATATCATCTCCTTTATCTTTATTATTTTATCAAAGGTATCCACTAGTCAGTATAGTATAACGTTATTCTAACCATTATCTTGTTTACTCACATTAAACTCATTTCACTTGTTATTATCAAACCAATACGTGTTTATAAAATATGGTGTTTTTATTAACTTTATTCTATATTATAAATATTTTATATAATCCATCTAGGCTTGTTATAACGAACTATTACATGTTTACAAGGTGTGGTGTTATTATTATCATTATTATAATAAAATCTTCCTTTTTACTATTTCCGTCTATTTAAATACTTCTAAGATTTTAACTCCACTTTTAAGAAAATTATCGTAAAATTTCTTTACCCTTTATATGTACTATCACATGTTACCTAGAAAACTAATTCATTCATTGTCAATATATTGTTTTAACTTATTACTAATAAACATAAAGAAAAGATATGTAAGTCAGGATATCATACCGTACACTTACAAAGTATTTTCAAAAGCATTTTCCTTTAATTAGCTAGACTCCTTTGCTAGAAAATTTAGTAGTTCTCATCAATTCAAATGCATACCCGAATTTAGACACACTTCAAAACATTCAAAACGTCGTTGGAACTCCATCAAACTCCAGCACTAATAAACTATTTAAACACGAGAGAACACTAGGTACGTTCAAGTTTTTATAACTATTGAACGACCGTATATCATAACATAACATCTACTAGTATATATACCTGCGCATATATATATATATATATATATATATATATATATATATATATATATATATATATATATATATATATATATATATATATATATATATATATATATATATATATATATATATATATATATATATATATATATATATATATATATATATATATATATATATATATATATATATATATATATATATATATATATATATATATATATATATATATATATATATATATATATATATATATATACCTATTAAATCTCCCAAAACATACTCGTTATCATACATGTCAAGTCAATCGATCGCGTCATACACTCGTTTTTTCTATACGAGTAATCACCATGTCACCATCTCACCATGCCATAACAAGGCATAAAACCCATCACCAAAACCAACCCATATCGTGTGACCCCATAATCACAAAACACGACTATAACCCCAAAAATATAACACAAAAACCATAGCCATGTCACAGGCAACCATTACATAAACCCCTATTGTACAAATAACCACAATTTCCAAGGCTCCCAACCGTACCACTATTTCCAAGCCTTACCAATAACCACAATTTCTAAGGCTCCCAGCCTTACCAATAACCATGGTCCCATAGGCGCCCATACACCTATGAACCAATCCCAAGGCCCCGCCTTGTCAACATCCCCTTGGTACCAAGTCAAACCACAATAACAATCAAGAATCGCATAGCAGTTAGTCACATAAGTGTACACTCAAGTCCATTACAAACCATAAAAACATTCACATCATTATTTACAAAACCATATAATGTCTCTTCCATCCCATCTGGAGGTCAAATCATTTATAGCTCATAAAAACATGGGACTATGAAACTCACCTGAACAAGCTTCTTCAAGTACCCGCACTCTAGCAAAATCTAAACACATAAACGTATACAATCAAGACATGAGCCACATACCAAAATGGCTCATCAATCTATGATGGATATCTAACCTTGTCCTACAAATTAACCCCATTTATATGTCATATGCATCTCATGACACCCCTCTATAAATCCCTTAACTTAGGTTAGTTCATAACTCGCCCCGTTAACATTTAACCCAAAACAGTCCCGTTTTTCATACCTTAAACTATGGGTCGAACACCCCCTTAACCAAATCAAATTCCTTTGTAAAAGAAACCCTATTCCCTTACATGTGTTATCTAACTCTCCCCTTTGGACGCAACCTTGAAGACACTGTTAAGGCCTACATATATATATATATATATATATATATATATATATATACTTTTACCTATCCAGAATTTACTAATTTTGAACATATGAAAAGTTTGTTATGATCATAGGGTCTTACCCGAACCCATTTGTTTATAACTCCTCCAAATATTTTATTTAATATATAATCTAAGTCTCATGTTCGTTTGAAGGTTCCAATATAACCCTAAGTACCCCAAACAATTTAAAACATAAAAACAAAACAGGCTGATCCAAAAACTGTTTTGACACCCGACTGATGTAACCTGTTTTTGACCCACTTCCAAACCTCCAATTTAGTTCTCGTTTCTTTCATTTGAAAGCCAACTCAATTACCTTTCCAGGGACATAAGATTCGAAATTTAAAAGTTTGTAAAACTCTAGATATGATCAAAAGAATGACCCAAACATTCTGCCCAGTTTTTAAAAACGAATTTAACATAATTAACCAAATAATTACCCTCATCATGTTTAATCATTAACCCTAATTATTATAAACAAGTCTATATCATTGCGATAACATTAAATTACATATTTTATAATAAACACTAACCTAGATCCATCATATAATGATTAAGAAAGAATTAAAAACAATTTAATTAAAAAGGTTTGAAGAGTTTACCTTAGATTTTTGGAAAACAAGATTTTTGATGAAGAACCCTAATTTTTTCCATGGATTTCGAATCACTCATGAACTCCAGGGATTTTATGATGTGTTTTTATTTTATTAATAAAATTTTTTGTATATTTTCCTAACAAGTCCTTGACCCAATACAAAAGCCCGGTTCCCCTTTTTCCCTTTTCTTTTTCTTTCTTGCATCCCAAAACCGACTATACCCCTTTAATTTCGTTTTTTTTTCTTTTTATTATTAATAATTGTATTAATAATATAACCTTAATTTTCCTTAATTTATTTCAGCTCTTAAAGCTTCCAAAACCTCAAAACCGTAAAACTAGTCAAATTTACGCGTATACCGTAAAAGACGTAGAAATATACAGTTTTATAAAAACTCTTGAAATATAAAATAAACTAATTAACTCAGTTCTAAATGACATAAAACCATCCCAAAAAAAACTCCCGTGACTAAATACCTCTTCCGAGATCCCTAAATGCAAAACCCTAAACCGTAAAAATACGATTTTCTATAATACATATACGTATACGTAAAACCACTAAATAACACTATCTCATTTCATAGTCACTACCATGTTGGCTCATGAACATGAAATAACCGTTCCTCGATTTACTTATGAGTACCATATACCCATAAACGATATCCAAACCTCACTCCAAACACACAAAATAAAAACATAAGCACATAAAAGCACATATTTGCACAAAACACCTTAAACTATAGTCTAAGTGACGAATCCCAAAAACCATGGTTGTCGCACATTGATGGTCTTTATGATGTAAAAGTGCTCCTTATCTATAATCCACACCCGAAGGCTCCTTGGATATAAACAAGGGAATTGACATTCACCATCCCACCTTAAGGCTCATGATGATGAAGCAATTTTTATTAATACGTCACTATGCCATACACCCTAAGGCTCTAATGACAAGGTTAGTGCTACATGACTCCCACCCGAAGGTTCATAAACATGTTTTTATTTATTCTTCTTTATTATTATGATATATATAGTAAGCTAAATTTCCGCAATCCTATGATCAAAAGTCCGTGACGCTGACACCCTCAATGTGATCTCACTTTAATTACAAGGGAAGAAAAAGAAGGATTTACGAGTTAAGATATTAAGCCTAAACCGCTAAAAACTTTATTTATTAAGAAATTAATTATTCAAGCGTAAAAAATAAATACGAGGAGATAGAATCAAACACAAAAATAGTTATACAAGGAAGACTTAACCTTAAAGACTTATGATTAAACTTTATCATCTCTTGTTCTCCATACTATAAAATCTCAAATATGTGAGACTAATGGATACTTAGACAATTAAATCAAAGTTTTGGGTTTTTAAGTCATCTATAGGATCTTGCATCTTCTTAGACTTTTTCAAGTAAGAATTTGTGTTTTAAAGTTCCCTTGATAAGCGACTTTCTAGGATCAATTATAGGAACTTGCGAAAAGTTCTCGTTCTTAAACCCGTATGAGTTAAGACTTTTGCATTTTAAAGTTCCCTATATAAAAGTCTAGCAAAACTTGATTTAAACACGTTAAGGAATGAGCTAAGGTAAAAACCGAGTCGAGTCAAAAACTATTTTATTTTCACCAACGGAAAGCCTACATTTGTGTCAAAAACACTTATTTTCTTTATTATAAAACACAAAATAACACTAAAAATTTAAATTTTTTATGAAAAACGAGAAAAACGATTACGTTTGAACACGACAAAAGCAATTGCAAGCGATTATATCGATTTACTCCCCATGCTAAAACCAAACATTGTCCTCAATGTTTCCTAGCGCAAGAGTAACACCCCCTTGCTAAAACACAAAGAGTCGAATGCAAAAGTCCTAACATGGCAAGAGCACGCAAATATATAAGTTGTTTATTAATTATGCCTCAAGATAAAACGTTTGTCGATAAAAATCAAAGGATAGTGAGTGCCCCTTTTGACAATCAAAGTAAGGAAGCTTGAGTGAACAGGCAAAAACCGAACATGATAGTCTTTAATGATTAGGGTCATACCTAAGATTCACAACACAACAAAACACGAGCACCAGCTCAAAAAGATCAAGCCTTATTAGTGTTAGAAAATAGAAAGAAAATAGAATGTATGGGACTCTACCCACAAGGCACCTCGTTTTTGTTAACCGAGTCATGAGCTCGACTCGATCCCCGCATTCATTGGTCCTTAGGGAAAGTGGTAAAAACCGTCATATTGGAATAAAATCCATAATAAAGCATGATGCCGGGTTCAATGATCACATCCTCGTTGTCGGATGACAAACAAAAGGATGAAACTCCAACATAAATCTCCAAAAAGAGATGGTGGTCACAAATCATGAAATGGATATAGTATGTTACCCGAGATAAACTCGCACCAAGTTGATCGAAAATTCTTTCAATTATTGCATCGGTGAAAGGCTAATATTTCCCTAAATCAATGATTCCGGGGTCGAATACCTCATCCTCGAGAGAGAAAGGAATAGACAACACAGTGTCTTCCCCCCAAGCTAATCCATAATCATATAAAGCACATGGTAATGGTGGGGTAAAAAGAATTACATCCGAGATGTTCTCAACATTCTTATCTTTATCGACCATTTCACCCTTAGGAATGTGATCAATTGGGTCATGGTACTCAATATGAGACACATAAAAAACCCGCACATTAAGATCAAAGCGAGTGGGAATGAGATTTGGAGTAAATAAAATTTCTCCCTTCGGGTCAACATTATCATCATCATAAATCGGGTGATCAAACGAAGGGTTTTCAACATCGTCATTAGGGAAATTCTCAAGATAGAGAGTGTCTTCCTTTGGTTCATTAGACTTTTCCTCAAATTCCAAAGGAATGTCTATGGAAAGAAACTCATCAACCTCCTTAAAGAAGAGTTCATCATTACAAAGGGTGTGAGATGAAGGAGGGATGATGCTCTCAAAATCCTCTTTAAACAATGGATTATTGTTCATTGAAATTTCAAAAAGAGGATTCGAGTAAGTCACAATAATGTCATCAATCTTTTCATCACAAGAAATATCCGACAAAGTATCAAGTGTATCACACTCGGATACAAGATCATCATTCTCATTAGAGGAAAGTTCATCGGAGAACTCCTCGAGAATAGAAGGTTGTAACACCCCCACAAATGCTATGCGCAGCGGAACTACAACATTGGGTGCTACACAGTATTCATTGCACACAAGATATATCAAACGACGCTAAAAAGACGTCAACTTAAAACTTGAAATTTAAAAATTGTTAGATGATACATGTCCACGGTTTTTCCAACCCCACTTGGTACAACAGAGTTTAGCGTTTTCGGTCCCCATGAATCTCAACCCAAGAATTTCAGTTTCACAACAACATTACATTAAAACTTAAAATTGTTTAAGTAGAAAAGGGAGGAAAAACAAGCGGACTCCAAGCCATACACACAACATCCATCCCATGCATGCTCCATTCTACACTTCAGCGGTTACCTGAAACACATGCCAAAATTTTGGTCAACGAAAACGTTGAGTGGAATTCATAGGTTTTACAATCAATTTGAACGTATATAAAATAAAAACCATTCGTGATCATTTATAGACTTGTCGATCAAACAATCTATATTCAGGATACTGACAATTGTGTTTAAGCTCATGACACTAATCCGTTAACTCAATCACCCGCGTAATAATTACCGGCGTGATTCAGATGAAACCAGTGCCCCTTCTAAAGGCATCAATTGCAATTATACCTTATCTCTCATACAAGATAATCTACCGCAGAACTTACTCAACGTACAGCTTCTCGGCTAGCATTGGGTCGTTAGCCCCGTAGTACTACAAATTGTATAAGCGGCTATTTCCCCCTACTCGAGGGCAGGACAATAGTTAATAGTTCATGAATTTAGGGTCTTTTGCAACTTGGTACTCAACACAATTTCTAAGGCAACATTCGGGTCTAACAATCATTCATGATATACGTTCCTTTTAAAAACTAGCATGCATTTCCCTCGCGGGTAAAACAATTTGAAATAAATATAAGCGAGGCTATAAATTCACACCTTATATATTAAGTAGTCGGTAGTTCGAGAGATGATCACTGACGATGTTACGGATGCCCGGGTAAATCAACACCTATCACAAATAACGCGTAATGAGTAATCTCATTTTAAATACCTTACGGTACTGTATAAAATACATATATATACTAGTCACTTAGGAAAATTATAACTCACGCCAAAAACAAAACAACAAGCATTACTCATTTTATACCATTCGTTCTTATTACTTACGTTATCCATTTTTATCCATTTTCGCCGGTACTTACCGAAAGTACGGGCTGTTTTGCCATATTTAACCATACTTATAAAATTTGACAAAATTCTCAAAAATCCTATAAGACCTTTAGATAACATGTTTTTAATCCAAATAAATGTTTTTACTTCTACGACTCGTTACTCGACGCTTTTCCAAAAACTACATTTTAAGGGCTGAAATTGTACTTCGACCAACTTTGACCTCTTTGACCTATATGAAATGCACCTTTGACTTCTTTGACTCCTAAGTCAACTCATAGACTCATTTACACAGGTTTGTGACCAAATTTTGACCCTTGACCATTCACCAATTCATACTTGTGGTCCTCGGGATTTGACTAAAACTATACATAAATTCGGATTATGAAAGTCCTCGTCTCCCGGTACTCGATCTTTAAAACCTCATAACTTTTAGCTCGTTTTGAGTCACGGGCTCTACCTTATACCAAACTAAAGATAAAAAGACCCTCTACAACTACATTTAGATTTCAAGACCTGTAGGAAAAATAATTTTTATGAAATGACCTTAAAGTTTCTGCCTAAATTTGACCATACCAAAAACATGCTTAAACTCGATTCCAAGCCTACTAATCACCACTAGGCATCATCCTAAGCTTCCTTAATCACAACCAAACACAAATTTTCAGTCCTACCCCTATTGATCAACCAACCTCATAATTTAAAATCAAAGAAAACAAACATGCAACCACTTAAACCTATTTAAAACATCACTAAACACTAAACCAAACACAAGATAATGCTCAAAATTCATCAACCACCATGGCTCCCCAAACACCCCTTGTGCCGTGGGGTTTGGGTGACCAAATCACCACAACCAAATGAATTTTGGTGGGTTTTATTGGTGATTATACTCACACTAGGCATGAATTTAACATGCATCCACACAATTAGCCTCAAAAACGGATTTGATGATTCTTGAAAATTTTTGGAAAATTTATTTGAATGCATGTGGGATTTAAGTACATAGAAAGGTGGGGAATGACAAGATTAGATGTGGTCTAACCTTAATTTCAATGAAAATCAAGTAGAAAAAATTTTTGATGGTGTTCTTGGTGGTTTGGGGGTGACCGTCGGCTTTAAGGGCAAGAGAGGGAGAGAGTTTGATTTGTTTTGTCTAAATGTTACTATGTGTTTGTGTTTGTGCATTTTTGTGTGATTGGGAGGGACCAAATTGCAAATAAAGGTTTCTTTTGGCCTTAAGTTAAAAACGTCCTCAAAACTTTGCGGGTTCGACTCACTAGTCAAGTTTGAAAATTTTACGGGAGTCGGAAATCATCCCGAACACTCCAAAATATTTTTGGGATACTTTAAATGTACTCGGAAGGCTATAAAACTCACCCGACTCAACTTAACACGAACCGTAAATAAAATTCTCGAAAAATTTCATTATCGATAAATCGTCAATAATTATGAAAATTGGGCATCCCTCGGGATCGTAATCGTCATCGTCCTTATTGAATCGTCAATCGTAAAAATTATAACCTCGAACATCGGCTTTAACCAAAATACTTATATATATATAGAAATTAAAATTTATTAAAAATTTCAAAAATTAGCGTAATTTAGGGTAACGTTAATGACCTTGGTTCTAGGGTGTCACATCCACCCCTCCTTAAAGAGAGCGACGTCCCGACGCTCGCCTCTTCTTGTACTCACATTTCGTTCTACTGGAACAGATGAGGATACCTTTCCTTGAAAAATTCCTCACGTTCCCAAGTGTATTCCGGTCCACGCTTAGAATTCCATCGGACCTTCACAATAGGAATTCTACTACGCTTCAGCCTCTTGACCTCCCGGTCCATAATTTCCACAGGTTCTTCCACAAAGTGCATTTTGTCGTCTAGTCGAATCTCGTCCAAAGGAATCACCAATTCCTTATCCGCCAAACTCTTCTTCAGGTTCGATACGTGAAACGTGTCGTGAATAGCACTAAGCTCGCTCGGCAATTCTAATTTATACGCTACTGGTCCAATTCGTTCAACGATCTTGAACGATCCAATATACCTTGGACTCAACTTTTCTTTCTTCCCAAAACGAATTACACCCTTCCACGGCGATACCTTGAGCATAACCATATCTCCAACTTCAAACTCCAACGGTTTCCTTCTGTTATCGGCATAACTCTTCTGTCGGCTTCTCGCAGCAAGTAGTCGGTTCTTGATTTGCACAATCTTCTCTGTCGTTTCTAAAACCATTTCGGGTCCAGTCAATTGACTTTCCCCTACTTCACTCCAACACACAGGCGATCTACACTTCCTTCCGTACAATGCTTCGAACGGTGCTGCCTTGATACTCGCATGATAACTATTATTATACGAAAACTCCACTAGAGGCAAGTGGCGTTCCCAACTTCCTCCAAAATCAATCACGCATGCTCGGAGCATGTCCTCCATCGTCTGAATAGTTCGTTCGCTCTGGCCGTCAGTTTCCGGGTGATAAGCCGTGCTTAAACTCAATTCAGTGCCCATCGCACGTTGAAGCGATTTCCAAAATTCCGAAGTAAATCTACTATCGCGATCCGAAATGATCGATAACGGCACTCCATGTCTACAGACGATCTCTTTCACGTACACACTGGCTAGCTTTTCCATGCTGTCCGTCTTCTTCATAGGTAAGAAATGAGCAGATTTCGTTAACCTATCCACAATTACCCATATCATATCACATCCACTAGGAGTTCTAGGTAAACCCGTCACAAAATCCATAGCGATTTTCTCCCATTTCCATTCTGGGATCTCTGGTTGTACCAACAATCCAGATGGTTTCTTATGTTCTGCTTGAACCTTCGCGCAAGTCAAACACTTACTAACGTAACGAGCAATATCCGCCTTCATATTCGGCCACCAATAAACTTTCTTCAGGTCGTGATACATTTTATCCGATCCAGGATGTATCGAATACTTCGACTTATGCGACTCGTTCATAACCAATTCTCGAACTCCAGGCTTTCCTTCCTCAGATGAACACAATGGTAACCAAATCCGATTCTCAAAATATCTCAGTCCGTCTGACCTAATCACGAAAAGAGGTTTCAACATTCGTCCCAAATTCTCAGCTTCAACATTCCCTTTCATTAGTCCTTTCTCCTGAGCCTTCAGTATAGTTTCGGTTAAGTCAACGCTCTCAGTCATTACTAAAGATCTAACCCTCAAAGGTTTCTCCCGTTCCTTCCTACTCAGTGCATCCGCTACAACATTCGCCTTGCCAGGGTGGTAGCGAATTTCGCAGTCATAATCACTCAGTAGTTCAACCCATCGTCTCTGTCGCATATTCAACTCCTTTTGATCTAGAATGTGCTGCAAACTCTTGTGGTCAGTGAATACAACACACTTCGTCCCATACAAATAGTGTCTCCACAACTTCAACGCAAAAACTACAGCTCCTAATTCCAAATCGTGCGTCGTGTAGTTCTCCTCATTCTTCCTCAGTTGCCTCGACGCGTAAGCTATCACCTTTTCACGTTGCATCAATACCGCTCCATAACCCTTACGAGATGCATCACAATACACTACGAAGTCTTCGGTTCCTTCAGGCAATGACAATATCGGTGCGGAACATAACTTATCCTTGAGCGTTTTGAAAGCAAGTTCTTCCTCAATTCCCCATTCATACACCCTATTCTTTTCGGTAAGCCTTGTCAATGGTTTTGCAATCAACGAAAATCCTTCAATAAACCTTCGATAATACCCAGCTAAACCAAGGAATTGTCGAACTTCGGTCGGCGTTGTCGGTGCTGACCATTCCCTGATCGCTTCGACCTTGGCAGGATCCACACGAACTCCCTTACTATCAATCACGTGACCTAAGAACTGCACTGATTCCAACCAAAATTCACACTTTGAGAACTTCGCATACAGCTTCTCCTTCTTTAACAACTCCAAAATCTTTCTCAGGTGCTTCTCGTGCTCCTCCTTACTCTTAGAGTAAATAAGTATATCATCGATGAAAACAATAACAAACTTATCTAGATACGGCTTGCACACGCGATTCATAAGGTCCATGAATACAGCAGGCGCGTTCGTCAACCCAAACGGCATCACTCGAAATTCAAAGTGTCCATACCGCGTACGAAAGGCAGTTACAGGAGTATCCTCCTCTCTTACACGCAGTTGATGATACCCTGATCTTAAATCGATCTTTGAGTATACACTGGAACCTTGTAATTGATCAAATAAATCGTCAATCCTCGGCAATGGGTACCGATTCTTAACCGTCAGCTTATTGAGTTCCCTATAGTCAATACACATCCGGAACGAACCATCTTTCTTTTTCACGAACAACACTGGCGCTCCCCAAGGTGATGAGCTCGGCCCAATAAATCCTTTGTCCATCAATTCCTTCAGTTGATCCGATAACTCCTTTAACTCGGATGGTGCTAAGCGATAAGGTGCACGCGCAACCGGCGCAGCTCCTGGCACCAAATCAATTCGAAACTCGACCTCACGGGTAGGCGGTAAACCTGGCAACTCGTCTGGAAAAACTTCCGGATACTCGCAAATAACTGGTACCTCTTCAATCCTCGCCTCTAAATCACCATCACTCGAAACTTGCGCCAAAAACACATCGCATCCGCTCTCTACATACTTCATCATTTTCAAACAGGAAATCACTTTCAAACGAGAAGTGCATTCGTCTCCCTTTATCGTCAAAACTTTATTCCTTAACGGAATCTGAACTAATCTCTCGCCGCAGACGATCATAGCACTGTGCGCCATTAGCCAATCCATTCCCACAATCACGTCAAACGATCCTAGCTCTATAGGCATCAAGTCGATTTTAAAAGCGTAATTTCCTAACTTCAAGGTACACCCTTTCAGTATAGAATTCGTACTAACAATTTTTCCATCGGCTAACTCAACGTTATAACTAGTCGCTAATAACACCGGTTTCCTATCGATATGACGACTAAATTTAACATCTACAAAACTCTTGTCGGAGCCAGAATCAAACAAAATACTAGCATAACAAGCGTCTAGCAAAAACGTACCGGTAACCACATTAGGACCCTGTGGTTTATCAGCCGTTCCCACTTGATACACAGCAGCCGCATTATTACCTCCCCGCTTGTTTCCTGCCTTCGGGCAATTCATTTGCACATGACCTCTCTCTCCACAACCATAACATCCCCTCATTCTGATAGCATTCGCCCCAGTGGCTACTCCTCCCATTCGGCAACCGGACGTCCTATGACCTGCCTTTCCACACTTGCCGCATGCGGGCGGGCAATTTCCAACATGGTACAAATTGCACCTACCACAATGGGGATTCACTTTTACTCCTCTAGGGTTCGTCACTGCCCTCATCCCTTTATTCCTTCTTTGGTTAAACTGCTGATTTCGGTTCGGACCATGGTTGTTTCGATTCCCACCTCGGTTCTGGCCTTGGGATTGATTGCCTTGTGCCGCTTCCCATTTCCTCTTGTTGCCTTCAGCAATGGAGTTCTGCTTGTCCTGGAGCTTGACGTCCATCAATGCGTGAGCCATCTGGACCGCTTCATCAAACGACCCAGGTTTTGACGAAGTTGTTTCACCTTTGATATTGCTGGATAAACCCTTAATGTACTGTTTCATCTTCTTGGCATCATTGGCAAAAAGATCCGGACACAAAAGGCTTAATTCGTTAAACCTCCTGGTGTAAGCAGCGATATCGTTGTTCTTCAAGGTCAAGTGCCTCAACTCGTCCTCCAATTGTCCCAATTCCTCTTCCGGGCAAAACTTCTTAGTCAACAGAGCTTTTGTCGCATTCCACGTCCTTGCATTCGCTACAACCAATCCAACCGTGGCTACCTGAGTATTCCACCAACTTAACGCATCATCAAGAAACGTAGCAGCCGCAAACTTCACTTTGTCCGCTTCTGCACAACCGCTGATTTCAAAAGTACTTTCAACCTTTTCCAACCATCGTCTAAGTTCTAAAGCTCCACCCGTTCCACGAAACTGCGTGGGACCGCATTTCATAAAACTAGAATAGGTACACACTCTCGGGGCTTGCTGTCTCCCCGCGTTCCTTCCCTGATCCTGATTTCTCCCGGCTCGGTCCGCTTCCAACGCATTTGCTATAGCTTCCTGAATCATTGTGTTAACACGATCGGCGGTCAACTTTGGAGGCATGGTGTTATCGAATATCTCTTTCTGCAAGACAGGGAAAATAGAAAAACAATGTAAGTATACATATCAAGTTTCCCAGACATAATATACCTACAACGACACATCACTATAGAGTTACTAATATTCATCAATTCACATCACAAAAGATCAAATTTAAGACATATCACAGATCATGAAAGGTAACATGGATTGTATTGATAATTAACCAAAATTGTGACAAGTATTGCCACTACAATCGTTCACCACAAAACTTAAATCCTCAAGTTTCTCGTCATAATGCCATCATACAAAAGTCTAAAACAGTTCTATTACAATGATCAAAGAAAAATACAAAACAACCAACTAGGCATGTGGTGATCCACACGGCCTCTTGGATGGCGGCTCGTCGTCGTCTTCCTCGGGTTCCTCATCACTATCGTCCTCATCCACATCATCCATTTTTCTCTTTCCTTTATCATCCGACCCACATTCCGTCTCCTTTTTCGTCCCTGATGTAGACCCACACTCAATCGCTACCTGACATCCCACCGTAATACAAGCACCTCTAGTAGGCGGCTGAATCATGAAGTCATTTGCCTCCATCTCCAAATCGTCCACGAATCTCCAATCCGGGGGCAATGATGCTCTCGCACGATGCTCCCAACTCTGCATCCTTGACAACCTCACTTGATCTTCCCTAACACGGTCAAGACTAGCGCTTAAATTTGCAACCATTGATCTTAGACTGTTGATGTCACTTTTGTTCACATTCTCATCATACTCAATTCTTGCAGTCCTTTCCAACAGTCTTTGGTGTTCCCTTTCATTCTTATCAAACCTTTTAATTACCCTGGTCTCAACTACAAACCGCTCATACATCAACCTCTCCATCCTCCTCAAACGACCTGCGGGATCCCAGTAGTGTCTTGGTCTCGGAAAGTAGACCCTTGCAATATTCTCATGAATCGATGGCGACTTGGATGATTTGCTGGACTCTCCACTGCTCCCATTACTTACTCGAACAAATCCTGGCACTGTTCTCAAATAGTCCTTACAATTGTCCATCGGGCGATTAAAGGGTTGCTGCTCATATCGACCGGTTGGTGGTACTTCATAACCCTTCGGCGAATTCGGAGATTGAAACAAATCTGGTTCGGTCTGGCCTACAGCATTCTCGGGAATGCCATCATCCATTAGCTCCTCGGGCTCTTCTTCAGAATCCTCACTCTCGTCACTACTGATGCTAAAATTGTCCACCTCACTTTCGTCATTGTCATTTTCCGGTCCTATTTCCTCTTCTGGAGCGATCCATCCATTATCATTGTCCGGCGGTTTCGGAGGAAACGGTCCCCCTTCGTGACCTACGACGTAATCATTTCCATTATCATTAGGCGGTACCTCGGCCATTCCTGCAATAACAGCGAATTTCGGAGGGTACATAAGTAATTATACAATATTTATAAATACATGCATGCAAATGCAATGCAAAGGTGGTACATATGCCCAAAATGTAATAATATGATGCTCATGCATGATTAATACAAAAATTACGATGTCGGATATTCCACGTATAATTCAACGTCTACATATAGTAATTCCATACTTACGTAATAATTACCCACATATATACTTCACTCAAAAGTATACGTCAAATGCCATGAATACAAAAATAAATCTTACCGGAGCCATGCAGGATAGTTGTGTGTGCTTGGACCACTTCTTACGACACCAAAAGTTATAGTTTAGGATTTTCAAAAACGACCTAGTTCTCTATAACTCAGGGCTCTGATACCAATCTGTAACACCCCCACAAATGCTATGCGCAGCGGAACTACAACATTGGGTGCTACACAGTATTCATTGCACACAAGATATATTAAACGACGCTAAAAAGACGTCAACTTAAAACTTGAAATTTAAAAATTGTTAGATGATACATGTCCACGGTTTTTCCAACCCCACTTGGTACAACAGAGTTTAGCGTTTTCGGTCCCCATGAATCTCAACCCAAGAATTTCAGTTTCACAACAACATTACATTAAAACTTAAAATTGTTTAAGTAGAAAAGGGAGGAAAAACAAGCGGACTCCAAGCCATACACACAACATCCATCCCATGCATGCTCCATTCTACACTTCAGCGGTTACTTGAAACACATGCCAAAATTTTGGTCAACGAAAACGTTGAGTGGAATTCATAGGTTTTACAATCAATTTGAACGTATATAAAATAAAAACCATTCGTGATCATTTATAGACTTGTCGATCAAACAATCTATATTCAGGATACTGACAATTGTGTTTAAGCTCATGACACTAATCCGTTAACTCAATCACCCGCGTAATAATTACCGGCGTGATTCAGATGAAACCAGTGCCCCTTCTAAAGGCATCAGTTGCAATTATACCTTATCTCTCATACAAGATAATCTACCACAGAACTTACTCAACGTACAGCTTCTCGGCTAGCATTGGGTCGTTAGCCCCGTAGTACTACAAATTGTATAAGCGGCTATTTCCCCCTACTCGAGGGCAGGACAATAGTTAATAGTTCATGAATTTAGGGTCTTTTGCAACTTGGTACTCAACACAATTTCTAAGGCAACATTCGGGTCTAACAATCATTCATGATATACGTTCCTTTTAAAAACTAGCATGCATTTCCCTCGCGGGTAAAACAATTTGAAATAAATATAAGCGAGGCTATAAATTCACACCTTATATATTAAGTAGTCGGTAGTTCGAGAGATCATCACTGACGATGTTACGGATGCCCGGGTAAATCAACACCTATCACAAATAACGCGTAATGAGTAATCTCATTTTAAATACCTTACGGTACTGTATAAAATACATATATATACTAGTCACTTAGGACAATTATAACTCACGCCAAAAACAAAACAACAAGCATTACTCATTTTATACCATTCGTTCTTCTTACTTACGTTATCCATTTTTATCCATTTTCGCCGGTACTTACCGAAAGTACGGGCTGTTTTGCCATATTTAACCATACTTATAAAATTTGACAAAATTCTCAAAAATCCTATAAGACCTGTAGATAACATGTTTTTAATCCCAATAAATGTTTTTACTTCTACGACTCGTTACTCGACGCTTTTCCAAAAACTACATTTTAAGGGCTGAAATTGTACTTCGACCAACTTTGACCTCTTTGACCTATATGAAATGCACCTTTGACTTCTTTGACTCCTAAGTCAACTCATAGACTCATTTACACAGGTTTGTGACCAAATTTTGACCCTTTACCATTCACCAATTCATACTTGTGGTCCTCGGGATTTGACTAAAACTATACATAAATTCGGATTATGAAAGTCCTCGTCTCCCGGTACTCGATCTTTAAAACCTCATAACTTTTAGCTCGTTTTGTGTCACGGGCTCTACCTTATACCAAATTAAAGATAAAAAGACCCTCTACAACTACATTTAGTTTTCAAGACCTGTAGGAAAAATAATTTTTATGAAATGACCTTAAAGTTTCTGCCTAAATTTTACCATACCAAAAACATGCTTAAACTCGATTCCAAGCCTACTAATCACCACTAGGCATCATCCTAAGCTTCCTTAATCACAACCAAACACAAATTTTCAGTCCTACCCCTATTGATCAACCAACCTCATAATCTAAAATCAAAGAAAACAAACATGCAACCACTTAAACCTATTTAAAACATCACTAAACACTAAACCAAACACAAGATAATGCTCAAAATTCATCAACCACCATGGCTCCCCAAACACCCCTTGTGTCGTGGGGTTTGGGTGACCAAATCACCACAACCAAATGAATTTTGGTGGGTTTTATTGGTGATTATACTCACACTAGGCATGAATTTAACATGCATCCACACAATTAGCCTCAAAAACGGATTTGATGATTCTTGAAAATTTTTGGAAAATTTATTTGAATGCATGTGGGATTTAAGTACATAGAAAGATGGGGAATGACAAGATTAGATGTGGTCTAACCTTAATTTCAATGAAAATCAAGTAGAAAAATTTTTGATGGTGTTCTTGGTGGTTTAGGGGTGACCGTCGGCTTTAAGGGCAAGAGAGGGAGAGAGTTTGATTTGTTTTGTCTAAATGTTACTATGTGTTTGTGTTTGTGCATTTTTGTGTGATTGGGAGGGACCAAATTGCAAATAAAGGTTTCTTTTGGCCTTAAGTTAAAAACGTCCTCAAAACTTTGCGGGTTCGACTCACTAGTCAAGTTTGAAAATTTTACGGGAGTCGGAAATCATCCCGAACACTCCAAAATATTTTTGGGATACTTTAAATGTACTCGGAAGGCTATAAAACTCACCCGACTCAACTTAACACGAACCGTAAATAAAATTCTCGAAAAATTTCATTATCGATAAATCGTCAATAATTATGAAAATTGGGCATCCCTCAGGATCGTAATCGTCATCGTCCTTATTGAATCGTCAATCGTAAAAATTATAACCTCGAACATCGGCTTTAACCAAAATATTTATATATATATAGAAATTAAAATTTATTAAAAATTTCAAAAATTAGCGTAATTTAGGGTAACGTTAATGACCTTGGTTCTAGGGTGTCACAAAGGTGAATCATGAAGATCATGATCAACACTTCCCGGTGGAAGTGGATCAATAAGAGCAACAAGTTCATCGACGAACTTATATAACGAATAGTCACTAATCTCACTCGGTGTGAAGTTAGGAATCAAAGAATCCATTTTCAATGATTGTTCAATTAAATCAATATCTCCCTCGGATCGAAATTCTCACAATCAAACTCACTAGCATCGAATGGTACACTAAGGTAATCATCAATTTCCTTATCGATCTTAGAACTAACATCATTTTCGAGAATTAACTTTTCATCTTCCTTAAATGATGGATCTATAATTGCCCTTAGACCCTTGTAAATGAGAAAATCCTTTTTTGTGTTACTTTCAAAAGTTTCAACGAGTTTTACACTTTCCACATTTTTAGAAACATATTTTGGAAGTTTTTCCGCCTTGAAAACAACATTTTTATCCCCATAAAATAATTTTATTTCATCTTTCCTCATATCAACTTGAACTTGATCCGTGGACAAAAATGGACGTCCCAAAGTTAAAGGTACACGAGGGTTGGTCTCATAATCAACGATTGCAAAATCGGCTAGGTACAAAAACTTCCCCACTTTAACAATGACATCTTCCGCTATACCAACCGGGTGGGCAGTGGTTCCATTAGCAAGCTCCATGATCATTCGAGTGGGAGCAAGTGGGAAATAGTCAAGAGTTTTCCAAATGGATAAGGGCATTAAGTTGATGCTAGCTCCTAGATCGGCTAGAGCTTTGCATTCCTCAATCCCTTTGAAAACACAAGCTATCAAGAGTTGACCCGGATTTCCATATTTCTCGGGATAGAAATCACAGAAAATCGCGAAACAATTAGCATGTAAAGTAGCCTTGGTAACATCAAGAAAGGTCTCTTTAGGTGGAGGATCAAACTCAAGCACATATGGTAAATTATCATAATCATTGTAAACGGTGATGGACTTAATCTCTCCCTTCAGGTTTGTTATGGTGTTGCTAGGTAAGCCACCCGAAGAAGAGGAGGGTTTGCACAAAAATGCCTCAACCATCGATAGTATCTTATTCTCAAACTTAGCTTGATTCCCTTCCATACGGTTTTGGTTTTGCTCTAACCTTTGTTGGTTAAGCTCAATATTGTTATTTTGCCCTTTGATTGTATTTTAAATTTCATTTTTCAATGTTGCCATTTTTCCTTGAAGATTGTTTTGAAAATCTTTCAAATTTGCCTCATTCGTTTTGATGTAGCTTGAAAAATCATTTTGGTTATTGTTATGAAAACCTTGATAATTTTGATTAGCATGAAATCCATTTCCTTTATTAAAATTCCCTTGGTTACCACGGTTAGAATTGTTCCCATTGTTTCCATTGTTGTATCTTTTTTGAACCGGTGGAAAACCTGGTAGAGCAACATGATTTTGACGAGGAGCTTGACCGTTAGGTCCATAAGTTCCCGTCGCGGAAAAAGCACTAGCTTGATCAAACCCTGTGCTTGAACAAGCATAATGCGGATGTGCTCCACCACATGATACACAAAAATTCTCAACCACATTAATCGATCCATGAGGATTCTTCCTAATCTCATTCAAAATCGTGTCAATCTTAGAGTCCAATCTAGCAATCTCGGTATTAGATGAATTCACATTGGAAACAACCGGTGTGTTTCGTGAATATTGCACTCTAGACTTATTCTCAATGATAGCACACACGTCTCTCGGAGTTTTTCTTAAAAGATTACCACCCGCGGCGGCATTTAAAGAATCTTTTTCAACCATTATAAAAAGTATTGATTTGATGTAACTCCGTGAAATCGTGGTGTGGACATTGTCTTAACAAATCTTTAAACATTTCCCAAGCATCTCCAAACGATTCATGCACTTTTTGTTCAAATCTAGTGATCTCATTTTTAAAGTGAGTTGTTTTGGATGGTGGAAAGAAATAATTCATAAACTTAGATACTAAATCATCCCATGTCAAAATCGAACCCGGTGGTTCTTTTTCATACGAACATTTAGCATTCCCCTCGAGCGAGTACGGAAAAAGCATGAGCTTAATCGCGTCATTCGGCACATCTCTAAACTTGAGAGTCGAGGTGATACAAAGAAAATTCCGAATGTGAGAGTGCGGGTTAACGGTCTCATTGCCACGAAATTGGTCGCCACGAATGAGTGATAAAAGACCGATCATAATCTCATAATGATCCGCCAAAATAGTCGGCACAACGATTGCTTCCTCGTACCCTTCGGTGGGTGCACGAAGCAATTCCTCCATTGTTCGGTTATCGGCTATCTCTACAACAATAGGTGGAAGCTCGGGTTCCACTATTCGTTGTTGACGATTTCTATTTCTACGAGGAATGTTTTCAAGCCTATCGTGATTAATCAAAAGTCGAGTAGAACGTAATTGCATAAACCAAAGTGACAAGAATTTAGAGGGTTGAAGAAAATAAATTAGATTAGAAGAAGATTATTTTTGGTATTTTATTTGGTATTTCTAAATCAAAAGATTGATAAAAACAAGGAATAAGGATAATTATTATGGAAATAAACTACTCTCGGTCGACTTTGAAACGTAGGGAAAACCTAAGCATCTCGAGGTTCAATATGTAAACAAAAAAAATAAGATTTATTACTACTTGAGTCACAAACCAATAATCGGTTGTCCCTCTCAATATACGCACAAGCAAGCGGGGAAACGAGGTGGCACAAAGCACTTAAAAACCTTTTTCCTTAGACGGCCTTTTATAGCTCTTCGCCTTATACCCACCTTATAGTTTGTATGAATCGAGTTCAAACTTTTTGTAGTATTTATCTATTTGCCTTTTACTTTTGTTTTGGATTCGAATACAATAGCTAGGTGATGAAATCCCAACTAAGGTCTTATTTGGAAGTAGATAAATTTATTGTTCTACGTAATACAATATAGTAATAACAAAAAAACACGAAAAATGATATATACTATAATAATAGAAAAATAACAAAACTTTCCGAGGACGGAAAGGGTCTTCAAATCAACGATCAACAAATCATAATCGAACGAATCATACACAAGATCCCCGGCAGCGGCACCAAAATTTTTGATGTGATGTGAAATGTCGGTGTATTTTAATTAAATACGTTATAGAGAAAATTTAGAAAATTACCTTTAGGAAAAGGTAATAATCCATAAATAAGCTAAAGACGAATCAATTAAACACGAGAGTTATCCCGGTTCGTTGTACACAAGGAACTTGTGAATTTGAGACTTTCGATTTAATTTGGACAACTGATTTGAATTTGCTTTCGGTTTTTATCGAATTTAGTTCTACCAATTTTAAACCTAAAGTGCATGAATTGTATCTCGAAATTTAATCTAAAAGAAAAGATTTAAATATGTATTATTTAAAACATTACTTTAACTATTTATGTTTTAAATGAAACAAATTATTTTAGCAAATGTATATTTAATCCAAAACTAATTCTATTTAAAACAAAATTTATTTAAAACTAATTTAATTAAAAACAATTTTAAAACTATTTAAAATTTTAAAAGTAATAAAATATATATTTTTTTAATATTATTTTATATTAAAACTAAATCAATCTTTGTAACAAATTAAATTTTGGTAAATTGTTTAATAAAATTAATTACTCATTTTAATTAAACTTAAAAACGTATATCAAACAAAACATGTCAGTTTACTAACGTATATTAAATTCGAATTATAAACTTATAATAAAAAGAGCCCATAACTCAGTTAGGTGACGCGTTGACAGTGGACCTAGAGGTCCTGTGTTCGAGTCCTAGGAAGGACTTTTTTTGGATAATAATATTTGCAAATGAAAAATAGTGACAGATTATGAGCTCAATTATAAATAATACAACCAACCAATAATTTCGTTTGGATAAGTTGATATATCAGTAGAATTAAGACAAAGTTAGACACAAAATAACTGGCAAATATAAAGACTAATCAATCAGCTATAGCAAACTTATTATCAAACATCTATAAAACCCATATTTATCAAAGTACAACTTATCAATAACAAACAACTACAAAATAAGCAGTTAAGTCATATCACGTAGACTCAAATCAGCATACAAATTCATTATCAGTTCAAGTATGATCAACAAAATTTTAACAGTCAAACAAATGTACAAAACAGGCAGGCAAAATATTATGTCAAAATGACCCAACTACAAGCAGACTATAATCTTAAACAACCAAATCGACTTAACTAACTTCAACTTAACAAATTGATAAAACATTCAGCAAAAAGAAAACAAATCCATGCTACCTGATGAGATGGCATTTATACATGATCTCATCGTTCTTTTCGGGCTTTAAATGCATAAAATATCATTATATATACCATATATATGCGTGTATTTGTTTACTTGTGTGTTTTAGGTATGGATATCCTGAAAAAGACAAAAGATCACAAGAAACAAAGAAAAACGGACACGAGAAACGAAGCCGTAAAAAGAACTGGGCCCTAGTTCATGATTTATCCAAGAAAAACCGTTGAATACTTGAAGATGCACAAGATTTATCCTCACTTTATGAAGAAATGACACTTAAAACCCTTGTATATTCATAATTACAAGTTTGGTCCCTTAAGTTTGTCAAAATTACAAAAAAGTCCTTCAACTTTGAAGAATTGGCAAGTTTAGTCCCTCATCAAATCTAAATTGTCAATAATGGTCCCTTATGAAGTCAAAGTTACATTGAAGACCTTTGAAGATCAAGAATGTCCAAGATCAGTCCTCAAACTATGCAAAAATGGCAAAAACAACCCTTGAAAACCTTTTACCAAAGTTTTGTGGCCAAAGTATAAAGTTTATAACTTTATTAACAAAGGAAAACGGGTTATCAAGCTTTTAAACATTTTTTACACATTCTGCCAAAACACAAGGACTACTAATGTCATTATCCAAAGTTCAAACACAACAAACACGTGCCAAACACTTTCACTCCTACAAAAACGGATCAAATTTTTTACTGTTTACCATGATGAACCCAGTTACCACTCCACTTAAAACAAAGGGTTAATCCCAATTAACCTGGCATACGTTTGATTCACACACCCTAAAAACCATCCCACACTCAAAACCCCAATCCCCACTCAGCAAAGGACCCCACCCATTCACACGTCCACCAATCACAATCCAACTTAACCTCCAAGGAATGACACGTGGCCAAATCAACAGCCCACACTCCTTGCTTGGATACTGATAGGTGTGAAAACACCCATCCTTTTACCACTTAACTATTATAATAACCAAGCCAAAACGTGTATTTTATGTCGTAAATGTTGGAATTATGCGTGGTTTGTGTTTTTATTGTGTTTTTGGACCAAAAGATAAAAAAGGAGGAAAATACGGGCTTTCACGGGCTTTTATCGATGAAAACGAGAAAAGACGAAGTCAAAAGATCAAGCGTGAAAAAAGAACGGATGTCCAAGGCCTATTCTGAAGATTTATCGAAGAAAAGTCTAAAGAGGGAAGTTTAATGAAGTCGAAAAACTCAAGTCTAATAAATGAAGACATTATATGACGAGTTTAATTAATCCCGAGACAAAGTCGAAAAAGTCGAAGAGAAGACGAAAAGACGAGAGAAGAAAGAGAGAAGCAACACATGCTAACTTCCACTCCTCCTATAAATACCCCCCTAATATGTCATTAGGGGGGGGGGGGGTTAGATAGTTAGATAATTTTTAGTTATATTTTTATGTATTAGGAGTAGGTAAGTACTTTCTCTCTCTAGTTTTATTTCATGTTCTAAAGCTTTAATCTTTAATCTTGTTTTGAATCTTTAATCTTTAATCTTTTAAATTCAAGCTTTTTAATAATCTCATTCTACTTTTCTTATTAGTTTTATCTTAATCATAATCTTTTTCATCAAATTTTTACATAATGTTTAAATCTTTTTAATTTTCGTACTTGTTTTTGATGTTTTTATAAGTTTTATCAATAATCTAGGCTTTTTAGTTAGCTTATTGGTATTTTATTTTGCTTATTGTCCTTAAAAAGTTAAGATTTTAGTGCTTATTTTCGTCCTTTTTAGTGTCCCTAGTTTTTAGGAATATTTGATTCGATTTCGTAACTTTTTCATAACTGCGAAATCTTGGCTTCAAGCATTGCGGAATTGTATCCTTCCCATTATTGCGGAATTGAAACAAATTGTGTATTGCGAAATCTTTGATTTCGCATTATTGCGAAATCATTGTTCTTTCTGTATTGTGAATTCTTGTTGTTCTCAACATTGTGGAATCTTCAGTTTACACCATTGCGAAATCTTAGTTGTTTTGCTATTGCGGAATTAATGTTTAGTATTGCGAAATTTTCACCATGGATTGCGTAATTGTGTTTAACTTAGATTGCGGAATTGTTCCACTTTCTGCATTGCGAATTTAATTCAGTTTTTTAATTTAATTGCGAATTTAATTGTTTTAATTTTAAATTTAATTTTTAAACTTATTTTTCCCGCCATTTTTACTTAGCTTTATTTTAATTGTTTTGTCTTAAATTTACTTAGTTTTATTTTTACTTGTTCGTCTTAGTTTAATTTTGAACGTGTTTTTATTTTCAAGTTTTCATTTCTTTACGTTTTAATTTCCCGTCCTTTATTTTTAAAGCGTTTATATTTTCGTCATTTACTTATTTTCTTTCAAAGTCTTTTATTTAAGTTTTAATTAATTTATCGCTTCTGTTTTTACTTTATTTTTACCATTTACGCAACGAAATTTTCATTCATTTTAGTTTAAAAATAGATAACCTTTTTCCTTGATATTCCACCAAGAACGACTGAGTCGCACTGTTAACCAATAGTCAATTCGAAAAGATCGGACGATAACTTTTCATACTTGGTGAAAACCTTGTATTAAATGGCGCCGCTGCCGGCTCTTTTCATGAAGATTAACGGTTTTCTGTGAGAGACGCGTTGGATTTTGGGATCCGTTCATTCGTGAACGTTATTTTTTCTTGCATTTTTCAAAAATATTTTCAAAATCCTAAAAAAAATATAAAATTTTCAAAAATCCAAAATAAATAGAAAAACATAAAAAACCAAAAATATTTCTTGTCTATCTTTCTCTTTCTTTTGTAGGTGTGTATGCATACCCGTGCTCGTAAGAAAAAAGAAACTTAATCCGAAGTCGAAACTCAACCTATTGTCACCATGGACAATCGACCAATGATCGAGCTTTTGCTATCGCACTTAGAGGGCAACGCCGATGCTATTGTCATACCCGAGATTGGAGCCAACAACTTTGTCAAATCCGGTTTCATTCAAATGGTCTCTGCTCAACCATTCTTGGGGCGTACACTTGATGATCCTCATGACCATATCAAAAGGTTTCTTTAACTCACTAATACGGTCAAGTTTAATGGGGTTTCACAAGAGGTAATTCGCTTGCAACTTTTTCCTTTCTCCTTAGAGGGACAAGCCCGACATTGGCTTGATAAGGAACCGCCACAAAGTATTCTTACGTGGTCGGATTTAGAGACCAAATTCATTAACTACTTTTTCCCACCTTCACGTACTATCGCTTTGCGGAATGAAATCAATAACTTTGAACAAAAGTACGGTGAGACATTTAGTGAATCTTGGGACCGTTTTAAGGAACTTTTAAGAAAGTGTCCACAAAATGGTTTTACAAAAGTGCATCAAATTAACACTTTTTACAATGGTTTAAGCATGAATGACCAAGATTCACTAAATAGTGCCTCGGGGGTAATATTTTGGTTAAGTCTTCTAATGCCGCATGGGATATTATTGAGAATAAATCTAAAGTGCAAACCAAAAGTGTTCGGGCTAATGTGGCTAGTGCTAGCACTAATGACACCGAAAGAAGACTTGATAAGCATACTACGGTTGTTGAAGCACTTGCTTTACAAGCCGTTAACAATGCCAAAAACAACAATGCTATTAATATAACTTGTGAAACTTGTGGTGGGCCACACTCTTATGCTAATTGTGATAAAGCTTATGATCAATCTCACGGGGAAGTGTATGCTTACAACAACACCGAGAGAGTTCATTTCAAGCCTAATGTCGATGTTAATCACTTGTCTTACAACTTGACAAATTACTTGGCCCCACCCGGTTTTCAGCAAAGACCACCACCACCTACCTATAACAACTAAGGGCCACCAAGAGCAAATGTTCCACAAAATGCCAATGTGAGGGGCTTAAATGCAAATCAGGGAAATTACCAAATGCACAATCAAGCCTTTCCAAACCAAGGTTTCAATTCTCAAGGATTTCCCCCTTATAACCAATACCCAAACCAAGGTTTTCAACAACAAGGGTTTAATTTACCTCATCCACCAATGGACTTGGTTTTGCTAAAATTGAATGAACATGAGAAAATCATGCAAGCAATGAAAGAATCTACTAGACAAATTCAAGAGTCCACGGATAGGAAATTCATTCAAATGTTACAAACCCTTTGTCCCCAAGGTGCTCTTCTTTCTACAACCGAAACAAAACCTAGAGCGAATGTGAGTGCTATTACTACTCGAAGTGGAGCAACTTTAGTAAGACCTTCTACCCCTCCTCCCGTTACTCCATCTACACCTCCTCCACCCCCATTTATCCCTCCTACTACCACACCTAGTACTAGTTCTCCATTACCGTCTCCACCTATTAATGAAGAAGTACCCAAGAAAAACCCTCCACCAACCCCACCTAACACCTCTAAACCTTCTATTTCCAACCCTCAACATCTCAACCTTTACCTGCTACACCTACACCACCTAAACCCAATATCCCTTATCCTTCTCGCTTAGACAAGTGCCAATTTCTCACCAAGGATGATATTCAAGTGTCCAACTTTTTGAAGAAGATTTCGGGACTGACCATCACCTTTAACCTTGTTGAAGCTCTAGCTCAAATGCCTAAATTTGTTAAGATGTTTAAGGACTTGCTTAATAAGAAGGAGAAGATGGCCGAGTTTGTTAATACTCGATTGAATGAAAATTGTTCTTCCGTCCTTCTTAAAGAACTTCTAGAGAAACTTGGAGATCCCGATCGTTTTGTGTTGCCTTGCATTTTTAACAAAACCGAAGAATTTGCTGCCTTAGCTGATCTCGGGGCAAGTATAAATCTGATGCCATTAAGTGTGTGGAAAAAGCTATCATTACCCCACCTTACACCGACAAAGACGACTCTTGAGCTAGCAAATCACACTCTCACTTACCCCGTTGGTATTGCCGAAGATGTGTTTATTAAAGTTGGTACCTTCACTTTTCCGGTCGATTTTGTTGTGGTTGATTATGAAATGGACCCTCGTATTCCGTTAATACTTGGACGGCCATTTTTGAGAACCGAAAAAGCTCTTGTCGATGTTGCCGAAGGTGAGCTAATCTTAAGAGTCGGGAATGATGCTCAAGTTTTTAAGATGGGGAAGATTACAAGTAAGATAAATGGAAAAGAATCCGCGAAAATGATTAATGTGCTTCAAGAAGACCTTTCTCCTACTTTTGAAAGTTTTAAGCTTGATGACTTTGTTGTATATGATAATCCTCTTTTCGAGTCTTCCCATTATAATCCACTTTTCCAAGATGATGTGGATGATGTTGATGATTCTTTCTCCAAACTGGATCCCCCACCAATCTATGATTCTCCATCGATCTATGATGATTCTAGTTCCGATGGGGATGATTCTGCTGCTTTTGTTTCAGAGTATCCAGACATGCCAACTTATGATGATTTTAAAGATGTTGATACTCTTTCGAGTGATTCTTCACATGATGACCTTGCACCTACATTTGATGAAGATCCTCCGCCAACAATGCTTGATCCTACTTTGGATGACTACTCATTTGAGGAAGACTTTGCTACTTTCTCAACACTTACTTCCCAAATGAGAGTGATGCTCCTCCTTTGGAATTTGATGATTTTAGTCTTTATCCTCATTTGGATATGAAGAAAATCGCTTCAAAGGAGAAGAAGCCAGCCGACACTGATATCCGTAGCACCTATGTCTTGACACCTCTCTATCCACCTTCTGAGGATGAGATTGTGCGATTTATGAGCGGATGTTCTTCAAGGTCTACTGAGCCTGAGTGTTATTTTCCCCTAAAGGAAAAGGTGTTCGATCCCGGTATTGCAATTTTGAAGCCATCTCAGTATCCATCTGATGAAATAAAAGGAAATATTTTTGGAACTTATGGAGATAGGTTTGCACCTCTTCACCCTTGCTACCACCGTGCTCCATCTTTGCTTAAGGGAACCATGCCTACTCTTCTTTGGCTTGCCTTGTTCGCCTTAAGCTTGTGCTACTTGATGGATGAAAACCATGTCTTTGATCCCGGTGGATGTGTTTCAAGCTTCTTTCCATGCTAATCAAGGTCGAGTCAAACTCACGACTCGGTTAACAAAAACAAGTGTTTCTCGGGAGGCAACCCGTAGTATCTATCCTTTTATTCCGTTTTTAAAATAAGTGTAGGGGGAGACCCTAGTATGTGTTTGTTTTTTTCTTTCTTATCATGTGTAGGGATTCGAGCTTTCAAAGATCTATTCTTGATAACTTTTGACGACCCGTGATTCCGTGTTCCCGTCTTCCCGGTTCTATCCTAAACTCTTTTGATTCACTATTTTATATTATTTAATATTAAAATAGGAATCACTTTAGTTGTCTCTTCTTTAGCAAGACTTAAACAACGTACACAATGTCCTAAGTGTAGGGGAGTTTACTCCCACATGCTTAAACATTAGGGTCAATGTTTATATAAAGTGTAGAGGATTGGACTTCTATCAAAGTTAAGTGGGGTTTTACTTGTATATGTCCTCATTTTAACCAGAAAATTGATTTTTAGACATTTTTCAAAATTTTTGATCTATTTTAGCCTTTTAGTTTTTATTTTTGTATATAGTTATTTACTTTCTTTGCTAGAATAAATTTTAATAAAGTGGTTTTAATTTTTCAACGTTGTGAATCTTTTGACTCAACCCGAGTTTACTTATCTAAGTTTACTCTAGGTAGTATCCTTAACGTGTTTAAGTCAAGTTTTGCTAGGCTTTTATATAGGGGACTTTAAAACGTGAAAGTCTTAACTCTTACGGGTTAAGAACAAGAACTTTTCACAAGTTCCTATAGTTGATCCTAGAGAGTCGTTTATCAAGGAACTTTAAAATGCGAATTCTAAACTTGAAAAAGTCTAAGAGTTTGCAAGATCCTATAGATGACTTGAAAACCCAAAACTTTGATTCAATAGGCTAAGCATCCACGAGTCTCATTCCTTGAGATTTTAAATTGTGGAGAACGAGAGATGATAGAATCAATTATAAGTTTGGTATTCTTTCATGAATTTATGTGAGTTAATTATGAGCTTTTCCTCCCATCGCTTGTTAATAAATTTAATTGCAATAAGTAAGGTTGTACGATTTGAAAAGTTACTTAGCTTCTAGCCCAAGATCGTTTAAAAGTTGCTCGGTATTAATTAGAGTTCATAGCCAAGGCATAACTTATTGAAGTGGGATGCGAAGATTAGCGAGTCCGAAAAGGCCCTAACAAGGCATGAGGGATACATTTTGTTGCTAAAGATCCCAAGTGATGTGAAGAATCATTTATCAAAAATCAATATGAAGGATCAAGACATACGACCAAAAGCAAATACTCCCCGAAAGATCATGGAGAAGTCTATCCAAAAAGGCCCTAACAAGTTATGAGGATAAATAGATCCAAGTCCTAAAAGGAGGCGGATCGTTGTATATCAAAATCCCAAATAAAGATTGGAGAAAAATGAAGAAGTCGTGGTCCAAATATGAAGAATCTCTCAAAAAGTTCAAGTGAAGAAATTCCTATTATGAACAGAAGACCATTATTTCATGAACGTCTCTCAAGATTTGAAGTATGAAGTCAATGCCAAATATCGGTCCGAGAAAGGTCTCAAATTGTGAAGCAAGTTATGCCAAGATATGAACTTTATGAGGTCCCGAGAAGCAGTTTTAAATTTTTTTTTCCTTTAGCTAACTATTGATTAAATCGTCCTACTTTATTTTCAGCCTAATAACCTATCAAAATAAGTCAAACAATGCATCCTCGTGATCATTCAAGACAACAATAAAATATAAGAGATACACCTAGGAATAAGGGAGTCTAAGTGAATAATTGACCCACATGAGTTTGTGATAGTTTGCTAACTTATAATAACAATGATCTCGTTTTTAAGCTTGGTATGGGGAACGTGAAACTTGAGGATGATAATCATTCATGACATTCCAAAACCCCAAGGTAAGTTTTTGATCTTTTTACTTGTTTCTTCCTTTAAATATTTTGTCTCTTTAATAAAGGCCAATGTAGGTTAATTATGATAAAAAATATAAAACGTGCTTTTTAATTAATGCATTGCATGAGGACATTGCAATGGTCAAGTGTAAGGGATTTGATAGGTGTGAAAACACCCATCCTTTTACCACTTAACTATAATAATAACCAAGCCAAAACGTGTATTTTATGTCGTAAATGTCGGAATTATACGTGGTTTGTGTTTTCATTGTGTTTTAGGACCAAAAGATAAAAAAGGAGGAAAACACGGGCTTTATCGATGAAAACGTGAAAAGACGAAGTCAAAAGATCAAGAGTGCAAAAAGAACGGAAGTCCAAGGCCTATTCTGAAGATTTATCGAAGAAAAGTCTAAAGACGGAATTTTAATGAAATCGAAGAACTCAAGTCTAATAAATGAAGACATTATATGACGAGTTTAATTAATCCCGAGACAAAGTCGAAAAAGTCGAAGAGAAGACGAAAAGACGAGAGAAGAAAGAGAGAAGCAACACATGCTAACTTCCACTCCTCCTATAAATACCCCCCTAATATGTCATTAGGAGGGGTTAGATAGTTAGATAATTTTTATATTTTTATGTATTAGGAGTAGGTGAGTACTTTCTCTCTCTAGTTTTATTTCATGTTCTAAAGCTTTAATCTTTAATCTTGTTTTGAATCTTTAATCTTTAATCTTTTAAATTCTAGCTTTTTAATAATCTCATTATACTTTTCTTATTAGTTTTATCTTAATCATAATCTTTTTCATCAAATTTTTACATAAAGTTTATATCTTTTTAATTTTCTTACTTGTTTTTGATGTTTTTATAAGTTTTATCATTAATCTAGGATTTTTAGTTAGCTTATTGGTATTTTATTTTGCTTATTGTCCTTAAAAAGTTAAGATTTTAGTGCTTATTTTCGTCCTTTTTAGTGTCCCTAGTTTTTAGGAATATCTGATTCGATTTCGAAACTTTTTCATAATTGCGAAATCTTGGCTTCAAGCATTGCGGAATTGTGTCCTTCCCATTATTACAGAATTGAAAGAAGTTGTGTATTACAAAATCTTTGATTTCGCATTATTGCGAAATCATTGTTCTTTCTGTATTGCGAATTCTTGTTGTTCTCAACATTGCGGAATCTCCAGTTTACACCATTGCGAAATCTTGGTTGTTTTGCTACTCCGGAATTAATGTTTAGTATTGCGAAATTTTCACCATGGATTGCGGAATTGTGTTTAACTTAGATTGCGGAATTGTTCCCCTTTCTGCACTGCGAATTTAATTCAGTTTTCTAATTTAAATGCGAATTTAATTGTTTTCATTTTAAATTTAATTTTTAAACTTATTTTTCCCGCCATTTTTACTTAGCTTTATTTTTATTGTTTTGTCTTAAATTACTTAGTTTTATTTTTACTTGTTCGTCTTAGTTTAATTTTGAACGTGTTTTAATTTTCAAGTTTTCATTTCTTTACGTTTTAATTTCTCGTCCTTTGTTTTTAAAGCTTTTATATTTTCGTCATTTACTTATTTTCTTTCTAAGTCTTTTATTTAAGTTTTAATTAGTTTGTCGATTTTGTTTTTGCTTTATTTTTACCATTTACGCAACGACATTTTCATTCATTTTAGTTTAATAAAAAAGATATCCCTTTTCCTTGATATTCCACCAAGAACGACTGAGTAGCACTGTTAACCAATAGTCAATTCGAAACGATCGGACGATAACTTTTCATACTTGGTGAAGACCTTGTATTAGATACAAAGCTAAAATGAACGATTTGGATGCATTTGGATAGCTCAACAACACAATTCGTCTAGAAGATTTCAAGGGTAATTTTGGGACTTTATAGCTTAGGGTTTTGCTTATTCCTGCTTTGTATTTGCCTATGTAAGGACAACTCAACATGTGAGAGAGCCTTGTTCCAGTTTTAATCTTTAAACATTGTAATTCCTTTTTAAAATTTGTAAAAGTTTGTATTTTAAGAAAATTGTAATTCCTTTTTATGTTTTTTAAAGATGGTGTTGTTTAAGGGTAATTTTGAGTTCCATTTGATGTTATAAAGGTGTTTAGATCTTGTGGTTTAAACACATTTATGTTTGGTAAGGATTTCAAAGTTGCAAAAACCTTGAAATCAGTCATCTGTTTTGCTTATTTTACTTGTACTAACCCTTATCCAAAAGCTATAAGCCCTTGCAAGCTTGTTGACACCAAGCTAGTGAAGGTTTATCAACCTTTGGATAGGTTGTTTGCTGTTTGTGTTGAAGACATAAAGCCCTTGAGGTTCTTCTTTAAACCATCAACCAAGGCACATCTCATCACCTTTGTTCAAGTACCATGTTCTTGTTCTAGCTGTTGAACAACGTCCAAGGAGCATAGCGGATCCCTCTAGGAAGTTGTAGGGGATAGGTATAACCTCTTGTTAAGTTTCCTCTAAAAAGTTTCATGTTATTGTCTGATTTGTATTTTGCCATGTGATTTGTTGCTCTGGTGTTTGTGCTTTTTGTTTTATAGTTGTATTCTGTTAGTTGTCACCTAGTTGAAGTTTTTGAACCATAAAATCAGTAGGTTATGTGATTGAATAAAAAGTTTGTTTGGAAAAGGACTAAAACAAGGCTGTTTGGGATTTTGGGATCATAAGGCCTTGTACCCTTTGTTCTTAGGGTTTAGAAAGTCTAAACAAGTCATATGAAATAGGTTTTGGTCACTGGTTAAGTATCAAGAGGTTTGGAAAAGGGATTTCAAGTTTTGGAAAAATCTGATAAAATTGGTTTGAATTTGGTCTAACACATCAGATCCAATAAAATCTTTGTTTGTTAGATCTAAGGTCTAAAATCTGGTTTGGGAAGAGTTTAGGTGATAAGCTATCTGTGTAGTATCTGTTTGCTGATTTTGGTGGCTTATTGTGGGTGCTAGAGCTTATCAAAGTTGGTTGAAGTGGTCATTTACATCAGCAAAGTGACCACCTCAATTTTTCCTTGCATTTTGTTATCTAGTGTATGCTCTACTTGTTTATTTCTTGGAACTTGTTTTTGTGCTGCTTGTGAGTAAATTTGGCTATTTGGTTTGCTTTGTTGCTGGCTTATAAGCTAACTGGCTTATTAAGCCTTATTTGCCAAAATCTGTCAGCATTTGGTCAACTGACCTCTTGATTCACAAGGACTCCACCTTGAGTTCTTCACAAAAGTTGGTTAAAACAAGCCTATAAACAATCCCTGAGCATTTGGTGAATTTTGGAGAACTTTGACTTTTGGTCAAATAAGCACATTTTGGCTTATTTTTTAGAACTGCTTATTGGTACATGCAACAACTTGGATTTTGTAATAGGTGTCATTTTTTCAGCTTAATAACAAGTCTGGAAGGTTACAAGTCAATTGGTTAAGCTTTTGCTAGAAAACTAGCTTATTTGGCTTTTTCAGCCAGCTTATTTGCTCATACAGCTTATTCTACTTAGCTTTTTGTGAATTTTATGATTGATTATTCTTAGTTAAGATATTTGTGAGCTTTTTCAAAAAGAACCAGCTTCTGAAACAGCCTACAACTCTAACCCACGTATTTTGTCGCTTAATTTTCAAAACCTTACCAAAAAACCTTTATTTAGGGCTTTAATTAGCATTTAAAAATTAATATTTAATTATTAAAAGGTTTGAAAAAGTTTTGATCATTTGTAAACTCTTAGTTTATTTAATTTGATTTTTGGTAATTTTTTGGGAGTTTTTAGAATTAATTTTTATTTTAGCTCTTTTTACGGTTTTAATTTTAGTCGTCGTAGTAATAATTTTCACGTCTTCGTTATTCTATTTTCTCATCCCCTTCTTTCAAATATTAATCTCAAATATCATTGCATTTTAGTCACACACATATACCTCCTTGGGAAACGAAATTAATTGGGTCATTAACACTTGATTTTCCTAAGTCATTTGTTTAATACTTTTCGCTTTTACGCCTATTTCCTAAAAGGTCATATTTTACCACAATCATTTTGGCGCCGCTGTCGGGGAGGTGTGTCATGATTAATTTGTCATTTTGTTTTTAATATTAACCATAAATAGTATTTTTATTAGTAGAACTCTACTAATACGTATTATCGGTTTTTTCGTTTTTCTTGTGAAATTATTATTACTATATTGTATTAAGTATCACAACAAATACAAAATATCTCCTGTAACACCCTATTTTGATAATGGAATGTCACGCGTAATTATGGCATGTCATCAAAGCATACAAGGAAAAATGTCTAAACATTATATGACCATAAAAGGAAAATACCGGAATCAAACATCGGTAGTCCAAAAGTAAAGCTCATCACACACAAACATAAGTAGTGTAAAGGAAAGGACTAAACGATGTCCATAGCAAGTGTATCAAAGTAAAGATAATGCATAAAGTAAAGAAAGGTTAGAAAGCTTCCAGTCCATATGCACGTACGCTTAAAGTCTACGAGCGTCCCTAAGTACCTGCCGTTTTGGGAACATAGAAAAGGAAAACGGCTGAGCAATACGCTCAGTGTACGGATGTACAATAAAGCATGAATAGGATAAGCATATAACAAATAACAGCGGATGAAACTAAGTCTCGAATAACCTGGTTAAGTCTTAGTAAAACTGGTTTTATAGTTTGAAAAGCCTTATGTTTATCTTATAAAACTGTTTAACATATTCTACCATTAGCCAATATAGGTCATGAAAATCCACCATGCATGAATACTTGGAGGGGTGACCTCATCATGCAATTTAGAGGGGCTGACTCTAATTTAATATACTGGTTTGGGTAGGAGGGATCAGCTCCTTGTGAAGGATGCAAGGCACACACCACATTCACACTGAGTAATCTGCTGAAAAACATGTAACTAGGATGCACCCATACGCCCCACATGATAAATATAATAATATGGCCAAAAGCTGATGGGACGCCACGAGCAATCACTCCGCCTTGGTGAAGTCATAACATCAGTGCCTCTATTGTTATGGTTATGGTACCTCCATAACTAGGTGAAACTGGCCATGCATGTATATGGCTATAGGTATTCTAAATTAAACATAAGCAAATCAAACATATAAACTTATACTACGGGAAAACATTTGGCTGCATACGGGGAATCCTAATAAGGAAAGAATGTCCATACTGAAAGGACGGGAATCCGTACCTTATGTCCAGTGAACGAAGAAGACGAACTGAGGAGAATCCTACTTCGGTATCACTAATGCTACATAAATACATACGTGAATAAGTATCTGATTACTAAATACGTAATTGGTTTTATATCATGTCTTAGCTTATTTTATATGCTCATATCATGTTTTACTGTTTTAAGCCTTAAACTGTGTTTATCTTATATTCTTTCTATTCTGATTAAGTATTTCTGGTATTTCATGTATTATTATACTTACTGTGTAATAATAAGTAACTTTCTAAAAATAGCAGGTTTCCTAAAATAGAAAGTTTACAAAAATAGAAAGTTACCAAAAATAGAAAGTTTCCAAAAATAGAATTACTGCTTAAAATAGATAAGTTTCTAAAAATACAAAGTTTCCATAAATAGATTAGTTGCCTTAATTAAATAAGTTTCTAAAAATAGAAAGTTTCCATAAATAGATTAGCTGCCTTAATTAAATAAGTTTCTAAAAATAGAAAGTTTCCATAATTAGATATAAGATTGTTAAATAAGCTAAGTATATAAGCTTAAGTGTTCTCTCATTATTTTCCTAAGTCATAATGATATAAGGTATAGTTTATTAATTATTACATGTAATTTAAATAAACTGTAGGTTAAAAGTATTTAATTAAATATATCATGTTTTTAATTAAATAAGGTTAAATACTTAGGTTAAAACATGTATTATTAATTATTAATAATATAACCTAAGTCATGTTAATTAATTAATTATAACCATAGTTTTTAAATAATTAATTAATTATAAGTCTAAAAATATAAATACTTAGGTTAATAATTCCATGATCTAATAATTAAATTATAACCTAAGTCATGTTTTATTAAATTAATCATGTCATATAATTATTAATTTAATTTTAACATATGATCATTAAAATATAACCATAACATAAAACATAAACCGGATCGTGACTAGAAACCATGAACCGGAATCGAAATCAACACTATACCCCAAACCACTTCGGGGTTCTTCCCTTTTTGCTGCTGTCGTGGGACCGACACCACCAAACCGGGACCATATGGTCTCGGTGGTGGTCTATTATCCAAACCGAGACCCCCTTGGGGTTCGGTTTAGGCGCCGGCCAAACAAACACCCCTAAAAACCTCCTTTTTGATTTACCCAATAACCATTTACATGTTTGATTTATGTTTTTAATTATGTTTTTAAAAACATCATGTTCTTATTTAATTTTATTAGATCAAATCAAAAGAAAAAGGATTAAAAAGGTATACCGAATGCGTGGATCTAACGAGGATGAACACATACGAACACACGTACAAGATTCAAGATCAAAATCAAATGAACACCCCCTTTTCTTGTGTTGTATGCGGCGGCCAAAGAGGACAAGAAGGAAGAAGCCAAAAATATTTTTAGGGTTTTTAATGTTTTTACTGTAAAGTGAAAAATGAAAATAAGATTTCACATTAACCCTTGTTAGTTAAAAATTTAGCTGGGCTTGACCCATCTTTTGGTGTAGCCGCGGTTAAGGGGGCCCCACATGGGGTACCCGTACCGTTTTCCGTGTCTCGATATTTAAGTGTTCGTTCGTGTTTATTTGTGTTCATGTTTTATGTGTTCTCGTTAAATATTAACCGTGACTTAATATATTTATTCGTGCTCGTAATAAATATATATACGTAATTAATATTAGTTCGTGATTTAATTACGTTCATGATTTAATGATCACATGCTCGTGATTAATTACTGTTAAATAATTATTGTGTGTTCATACGTAATAAATACTTATCGTGTTCTAACACGTACGTAATACGTAAAATCCTAACACGTAAACGTAATCATGCTATAATAGGAAAGTTTTAATCTAGTAAGTACGATCTTAAGGGTACTATTCATGGTAAAAGCATGGGGGTTTTACAACTCTCCCCCCCCCTAAAAAGAATAATTTGTCCCCGAATTATAGATAAAGTAAACTAAAAAAGAAGAACATACCCGAATTCAAAATATGAAATGAGGGTAAGAAGCCAGTATAGACTCCTCTGTTTCCCATGAGGCTTCCCACTCGGTATGATCCCTCCAAAGGATTTTGACGAATGGAATCGTCTTCCTTCTCATGACTCGTTCTTGTCTGTCAAGAACTCGTTCGGTTCTTCTATAAAAGTGAGATCTTCACATATCTGTTCCAGTGGATACTGAACCATGTGAAAGGGATGATACTGGTACCCTCTGAGTAAGGACACATGAAACACATTGTGTACATGTGAAAGCTGCGGAGGTAACGCTAAACGGTAAGATACTTCACCGACTCGTTCAATGATATCAAATGGTCCGATGAAACGAGGACTGAGCTTCCCTTTAATCCCGAAGCGTCTAACACCACGTGCCGGAGAAACCTTAAGGAAGACGTGATCTCCTACGTTAAAATGTATGTCCCTACGATACTTATCAGCGTAACTCTTCTGACGTGACCGTACCTCCTGAAGTTTCTGCTTAGCTACTGCGATCCTTTCATTGGTCATCTCTATGATTTCTGGTCCTTCAAGTGTTCGCTCGCCAACCTGATCCTGGCAGATTGGGGCGCGACACTTTCTGCCATACAACATCTCGAAAGGAGCACACTTGATACTTGCGTGCTAACTGTTGTTGTATGCAAACTCCACCAAACAAATATAATCGTCCCAATCACCCGTCCATTCCAACGCACATGACCTCAACATGTCTTCCATTGTCTGAATCGTTCGCTCCGACTGTCCGTCCGTTTGAGGATGAAAAGCCGTACTGAGCTTAAGTTGTGTACCCCAAGCTTTTTCCAGACTCTTCCAAAATCGCGAAGTGAAACGAGGATCTCTGTCTGAAACGATGTTGGATGGAGCACCGTGGAGTCTCATGATCTATATATATATATATATATATATATATATATATATATATATATATATATATATATATATATATATATATATATATATATATATATATATATATATATATATATATATATATATATATATATATATATATATATATATATATATATATATATATATATATATATATATATATATATATATTCCACAAAAAGGTGAAGATCGGCGGGAACACCTTAACACCGGGTGCCTTTTGGCACCAGCCATTGTCCACCCCACAAGGAATAGCTCCGGCAACTCTCCTGGCCCAGAAGAGCAACACTTGGAGTGAGACGAGCCGAGACTCGACCCTCGATCTCTTATTCCACAAAGTCTCTCCAGTGTGCCCATAGGTTTTGCGGAGGCGGGTACCTATTTGAAACAAATGCCAAGGATGGGAATTGAACTTGGGTCATTTGACTCAAGCACAAGAGCTCCACCCATTGGACTGATATATATATATATATATATATATATATATATATATATATATATATATATATATATATATATATATATATATATATATATATATATATATATATCTTCTATACGTATCGGCGAGTTTACTTACCGGATCTTCCTTGCGGATCGGTAAGAAATGAGCTGATTTGGTAAGTCGATCTTCGATAACCCAAATTGGATCGTGCTTCCTCTTGGTAGGCGGAAGACCAGTAACAAAATCCATGGTGATTTTGTCCCACTTCCACTCTGGAATATCTAACGGTTGAAGGAGACCGCCAGATCGCTGATGCTCGATCTTAACCTGCTGGCAGGTAAGACATTTGGAGACGTAAGTGGCCACATCCTGTTTCATACCACTCCACCAAAAGTATTGCTTGATGTCATGTTACATCTTAGTCGAACCAGGATGTATAGAGAATGAGGAGCTATGAGCTTCAAATAACAAGGCTTCCCGGAGTTCTTGGTCATCAGGAACACAAAGTCTCGTGCCCTGCCATACGATACCATCTGCATCTACTATGAATTCCGCCTGTTTCTCCAAATTCTGTACTATCGCCCAGATTTCACCATCATCTTTTTGAGCTTCCTTGATCTTAGAGAGTAACTCGTGTTCTACTCTAAGATTAGCCCAGTAACCGTACCGTCCACGTACCATGATCTTGATGTCTAGTCGCTCCAAGTCTCTTATGATTTCCTCCTCAATCTTAATGCCGTTGATCATTCCGGACTTCCTGCTAAGAGCATCTGCTACTACGTTTGCCTTTTCGGGATGATACTGTAGATTAATGTCATAATCCTTCAACAGCTCTAACCATCTCCTCTGCCTCATGTTCAATTCACGTTGAGTGAAGATATACTTCAAGCTCTTGTGGTCCGTGAAAATATCACATGATTCTCCATATAAGTAGTGCCTCCATATCTTCAATGCAAACACGACTGCAACAAGTTCCAAGTCATGCATGGAGTAATTTTCTTCATAAGGCTTAAGCTGCCGTGAAGCGTACCCAATCACTTTCCCATGTTGCATGAGAACACAGCCAAGACCCTTCCCCGATGCATCACTATAGATTTGAAATCCACCCGTACCAGATGGGAGAGTAAGAATAGGTGCAGATACTAGCTTCTGCTTCAGGTCTTCAAAGCTCTTCTCTCGTTCTTCAGTCCAAACGAATTTCTCCCCTTTTCGCATCAGTTTGGTCAATGGTAGTGCTAAGCGGGAAAAGTTCTCCACGAACCTATGGTAATAGCCAGCTAAGCCTAAGAAACTGCGGACTTCTGTCGCTGATGTCGGCCTCGGCCACTTAGTAATGGCCTCAACCTTCGCTGGATCCATAGTGATTCCTTCTGCTGATACAATGTGACCTAAGAATGCCACCTTGTCTAACCAGAACTCACACTTGGAGAATTTAGCATACAGCTGCTTCGGGCGAAGAATCTGTAGTATTGTACGAAGATGGTCTTCGTGTTCTTCCTTGGACTTTGAGAAAATCAGGATGTCATCGATGAAGACAATGACGAACTTGTCCAGAAATTCATGGAAGATTCTGTTCATCAAGTCTATGAACACTACTGGAGCATTTTTCAGGCCGAATGGCATAACTACAAACTCGTAGTGGCCATAGCGGGTACGAAAAGCAGTCTTGGCGATTTCCTGCTCCTTAACCCGTGGCTGATGGTAGCCTGACCTAAGATCAATCTTGGAGAAGTGTTTGGCCCCTTGGAGTTGGTCAAACTGATCGTCTATACGCGGCAGTGGATACCTATTTCGGATGGTAATCTTGTTGAGCTCGCGATAGTCTATGCAAAGACGCATACTGCCGTCCTTCTTCTTAACAAATAAGACCGGTGCGCCCCATGCAGATGCGCTCGGTCGAATGAAACCTAGTTCTAGAAGTTCTTGTAGTTGATCCTTCAGCTCCTTCAGCTCTATGGGAGCCGTGCGATAAGGAGCTTTGGAGATTGGTTCAGCTCTTGGAATAAGCTCGATATTGAATTCCACTTCTCGTGCAGGTGGTATGCCCGGAAGTTCTGCTAGAAATACATCTTGAAATTCTGACACTATTGGTTGATCCTGAATTGATGGAGATTCAGCATCCATGTCGTGAACTGTAGCTAGATAACCCTCGCAGCCATGTGACAGTAGTGCACGCGCTTGCAGGGTAGATATGATTTGTACAGACCGTCCCGGTACGAACCCATAATGAATGTACTCTGGTGCATTAACATCACCGAAAATAACTCGATATGAATGGCAGACTATGGTAGCATGATGCTTGGATAGCCAATCCATGCCCAAAATCATGTCGAAGTCATTCATGTCCAGTAGAAGTGCGTCAACAGGTCGAACCTTATCGTCAAATTCTAGGGTAAGACTCTTGTATACATGGGTGATTAATACAGAGTCCCTCAAAGGCGTGGAAATAGTAAGCCTATTCTCTAGTGGCATGGGGAGCATCCTAATGTTCTTAGCATAAGCAGTAGAATGACCGAGTGAGTAGCACCCGTATCGAAAAGAACACACGCAACTTGACCATACATATACAAGATTCTAGTGATGGTACCTATAGACTTGTTGGCCTGGTCTCAAGATGTCGTGTAGACACGCCCGGTGGTAGGAGGCGGCTTGGTATCAGCATGTCCCGATGTGCCCTCCATCTCGCCCTTACGGTAATCCTTCATGATATGGCCAGCAAGACCACACTTGAAGCATGCTTCTGTGTTACGACAACACGGCCCTGGGTTCCTACGGTGGCAAGTAGATCAAAGAGGATGAGTTTACCCTCTATCAGGTGCTCTGGCTGGCTAAGAACCTGATAAAACATTTTACATAAGATATGATAATAGGGTACAAAGGAAAATGCGGATAATCGTAAGATTGAATACCAGTGATAGCTGGACGGCTGGGCTGTGAACCTCTCTGGTTCTGGTCCCTACCGTTTCCATGGTTCCTGGTAGAAGTTTTGCTAAAGTGTCAGAATATGAGTTATAACATGAAATCATAAGAAAATGCGTAAGTATTAGGACCTGCTGCTGTTGGAGTGTCCATAGTTGTTACGGTAATTATCATTACTGCCACGCCTTTCTGTAGCAGAACGGTCGTTAGTCTGACCGTTTCCCTTGGGCTGATGAGGCTGCTGCTGAGTAGCCGGCTGAGACCGGTCCCCAGTTTTCTTCCTGGACGATAAATTTTAAAGAGATGAATAATTGACATATATGGAAAGAATATCGATTGATCACCGCTTGAATACGAATGTTTACCTCTTGTCGGGTCTCTCAGCTTCCCCGAACTCATCTCTCTACTGCAGCATCTCCAGCTTACGTGCTGCATCGGCCACTTGTGCTACAGTGTTGAACGTAGCAGACACCAGATTGTTTGCGACTGATGTGCGAAGAGCCCACCTAAAGTGGTGTGCCTGCTCTTCAGGAGTACCTGCTGCCGTACCAAGGAAACCAGCTAAGCGAAGAAAGCGCTGCATTAACTCGTTGCTATTCTCCCCAGCTATCTGTCGGGTCCCATGGTACTCCCTCTTGAGCTTGTCTTGCTCAGCCTTAGGAAAGAACTGCTCCATCACCCTGTCCTTGAACTAAGCCTAAGTCAAACCAGCAACCCACTCGTCACCTCCCTCAGACTACATCAACGCTAACCACCACTGTAGCACATCGCCTTCGAACCGATAACATGCCAACCTCGCCTTGTACGCGTGGTCACAACCCATAGCATTGAAAATCTTCTTGATGTGAGCCAACCAGCTTTCAGCATCACTGGGGCTATCTGTCTTCTCAAAAGCTTGAGGACGGAGCTTGTTGAATCTCTCCAACCATACTGCTAATGTCACTAGAGGAGGAGGAGGAGGTGCCTGGTTATGCTGCTGATTGTTGGCAGCTTGAACCTCAGCCCTGATGTCGTTCCTCAGTTGAGGAAGCAAAGCTTGCATTGCAGCTTGGATTGCAGCATTGAGTTGTTCCTGTTCGCGTGTGAGAACCATCTGACAGTATAACATAAAACATATGATTAAACAGATCATAACATAAAATATATATACATGGAAAAAAAAAATTATACCCAAATTCAAGAGAAAAATTTTTTGTAAGAAAATTTTTGTGTATGAATGCATGATTCAGTTTTATGAAAACTTTTGTATGCTCGAGAGTGAACGCCTATGGTCAATTCACCCAATATAAAAGACATGACGAGGGGACGCCTATGGGTCGGTCCCAAATTAAAAGTTTCGATAAAACACATGTGACTAATTAGGGTCAGTCCTGTACCAACCATTACTTAGTCATAAACCTGCGACAATGACATATATATGTATGCATAAAAATGATGAATGCATGAAAACGACTGTCAGTTCTAGGAAGACCATAGTGACTACCCACTAATCACAGGTCATATTTTGAGAGCCTACAGGTCGAAGCCTTGTCTCTGATACCATAGTTGTAACACCCCATTTTGATAATGGAATGTCACGCGTAATTATGGCGTGTCATCAAAGCATACAAGGAAAAATGTATAAACATTACATGACCATAAAAGGAAAATACCGGAATCAAACATCGGTAGTCCAAAAGTAAAGCTCATCACACACAAACATAAGTAATGTAAAGGATAGGACTAAACGATGTCCATAGCAAGTGTATCAAAGTAAAGATAATGCATAAAGTAAAGAAAGGCTAGAAAGTTTTCAGTCCATATGCACGTACGCTTAAAGTATACGAGCGTCCCTGAGTACCTGCCGTTTTGGGATCATAGAAAAGGAAAACGGCTGAGCAATACGCTCAGTGCACGGATGTACAATAAAGCATGAATAGGATAAGCATATAACATATAACAGCGGAAGAAACTAAGTCCCGAATAACCTGGTTAAGTCTTGGTAAAACTGGTTTTATAGTTGAAAAGCCTTATGTTTATCTTATAAAACTGTGTTAGCCGTATATTTTATATAGTCGAACAAGAATGTAATAGGTCATCTTAGTCGTTAAAGGTCTTGTGTTGTAATAGGTTAGTCAGGAATACCGGGCTTGGACTTTAAGCTAATGTTGTATAAGTTAGGGGCGTAAACCCAAGGCGAAGCCAAGCCCGACCCAAGTCACTTATACCCAAGGCCCAAAAGCCAAGGGTATATATACCCTCTTCCATGTATGGAAGAGGGTGTTGGTTAATTTTTACTTTCTCTCTCTAGTAAAAAAAAACCTTCCACCATCTCTCTTGTTTCTCTCTCTACTTTTCTACTCTTTCTCTCTCTAGAATCTTGTGTTATGGATTAAGTGGGATTAATATTTGGTATCAAGAGCCTATAGTAGATAGGTGATTGAAGTTCGTGTGATTAGTTCTTAAATTCGTATGTTCTTTGATCTTCACTATTCACGTCCAAAATTTTCTGTGCGTTTTTTGTGGTTTGATCTTCTCCAATATCATCTACATAGCCGTGGTAGTGATTTGGGTTACTTGGTTCGCTCAAAAACGCAAAAATTTTGGGTGTTTGGCTTCATTTTTGGCTTGAAATCTCGAAAATTTTCAAGTTCATCCGAGATCCACCTTTTTAGGACAATTTCGCAATATTGCATAATCTCGCAATAGTGTGCATAATTTCGCAATCATTGCGGAATTGTGTCCGCATAAGATTGCGGAATTGAATTTTTTTATTAAAAGGTTGCGGATTTGAACTTTTTGAAGAATTGCGAAATTAGTGTTTTATTGCGAATCTTACATAAAGTTGCGGATTTGAACTTTTGGCAATTGCGAAATCTTCCAAAAAGTTGCGGATTTAGTGCAACATTGCAAAATCATTGCATAATTTCGCAATCATTGCGGATTTGAACATTTTTGGTAAATGCGGAATTATTGCAAAGTTGCGGAATTTTACTAAGTTGTGGAATTATAGCCAAGTTGCGGAATTGTACTAAATTGCGAAATTATTGCCAAGTTGCGGAATTGTACACAATTGCGGAATTATGTAACTTTTTGACTAAAGCATCTTTAGACTTAGCCACTATCTAGACTAGTTTCGGAACATCGTTTCCAAAAAAAATAATAAAATAAAATTTATGTCAACTAAAATCAAATTTTTTTCCCTACTAGTTTTTGGCTATTTCTAACTCAATTTAAAAATTTGGCGATACAAAATTTTTTGCCTTACCGTTTTGCCGTACTGAAGAATTTATTGTCGGACCGAAGATTCTCGGAACACTACGAAATTTTTATCACACCTCATCACAACAAATCTACTAAGATCTGTAATTCATTCACAAGTATTCACCATGTCTTACAACAACATCAACATTGCAACTACTAATCAAATACGTTTGGAACAAGGTTGCAACGATAATCCACCTGTTCTCACTGTCGGTTTCTACGTTCAATGGAGATCTCGTTTTCTCAGATTTCTCGACGGAAAAGAGAACCGAACTGCTCTTCGTCACTGCCTTGAGAATCCACCTCCAGTTTTTGAATTCAGACCAATTACCACACAAGTAGAGGATGGTACCTCATCAACTATACGAGCTATGGAGGATTTCGACACATGTTCTGCTGAGAAAAAGAAACTCCTCCAAGCTGAAGTTGATGCTGTAAACTTTATACTCACTGGAATTGATAACGATATCTATTCCACAGTTGATGCATGTCCTAATGCTATGGAAATGTGGAATGCAATTCATCGATTGAAGCAAGGTGAGTCGATCAATGTTCAAGATCTCGAGACTAATCTACTTTGGGAGTTTGGAAAATTCACATCTGAAGATGGTGAATCCATTGACTCATATTACTCGAGATTCTACAAAATGATGAATGATCTTGTTAGAAATCAGTGCACCATCTCCAATCATCATGCAAATGTTCAGTTTCTACTTCAACTCAAACCGGAATGGCAAAGGTTTGTGACTTTGGTTAAACAAAGGGAAGATATCAAGACCATCTCCTATCACAAACTTTATGATATCTTGAAACAACATCAGAATGAAGTGAATGAACTAAGGGCTGAAAAGGCAGAACGGTCTGCTAATTCTATTGCTTTTGTGGCTGCTACTTCAACAAAACCCGTTCCCCGGCAACAACCACCTACTCATTCCTCAAAGTCATCAAGCTCATCCACTAAACCTCTAGCTACTGCTAAACACAAAGCAAAAGCAGTTTTCCCCACTCCACCTCTAAAGTATGACACCGAGTCAGATGGAGACAGTGACGATGAACAAACTTCAAGGGACAAGAAGATTGAGGAACTCATGTCTTTACTCACCACAACTTATAAGAAGATCTACAAACCTACCAACAACAACCTCAGATCATCATCCAATGCTCGATATAAGGAAGTTTATCATGCACCTAGGTATGATCGTGAGGCTAGGTATGATAATCAGAGGATGCCGAATCAAGTTTGGGCTAGAGATAATGTAGGCACTCTGGTTGTGCAGAAGACTGGGATTCAATGCTTCAATTACAAGGGATTTGGGCACATGGCTAGGGAATGCAAGAAGCCAAAACGGGTTAAGGATTCGGGATATCACAAGGAAAAGATGCTGCTGTGTAAGAAAGAAGAAGCATGAATTCCACTCACAGCAGATGAAGTTGACTGGCGTGATGACACTGATGATGAAGCCAATGATCAAGAGTTGGAGGCACATTATGTGTACATGGCAAAGATTCAAGAAGTGATCCCAAAGACTGATGATACTTCTGGACCCATCTTTGATTCTTAGCCACTTGAAAAGGTACCATCACATGATAACTATAATGTGTTTGCTAATGAACGACGTCATCCTGAGCAACCCGAAAGCATAAATGAATAATGGACACGAAGGATAGCTATATCTCTACGGATTCACAGCATATGTGTAATGATGACGGAAAATATGTTCAGGATATTGAATCAGATGAGGACCGTGATTTGCTTGCGTCTATTATTGATTCTTTAAAACATGAAATTGAGGAATACAAAGAGGCTAATAAACGTTTGAAGCAAGCAAACACATCCTTAGCCGAGGAGATAGACAGGCTTAAAGAGTGTGATTATGTAAAAGAAGCTGATCGACGGGTTGCGATAGCTAATGGTTTGGTATATGAACATAAGGTGCTCAATGAACAATATTGTTATGAAGTAACACACGAAATTCATATGTCAAAACAAAAGATATTGGACCTTGAAGAACAACTGCTGCTACATGAACTCCAAATTACTGAATCAGAGTCGCTTAACAAAGAACAAACTGAGCTTTATAAAACTCGTGAAGAAAAGGATATTGAAAAAATTCTTGCTTTGGAAAAGAGAGTCGACACGTTAAACAACATTGTTTACAAAACGGGTCAGTCTATTCAAACTATGAATATGCTCAATAGAAACATGAAAACGAGTTTTGTCAAGCCTGAATATCTCAAGAAAGGTCAAAGTACCAAGCCTGATCTTTATGATATCGGTTGTTATGTTGATAATCTTGCTCTTATGCTTTCCCCTGACTGCGACGAAATCATTCGTCAACAAGAAGAAAGTCGATCAAACTTAAGTGATTTAGTAAACCTTTCTGATTCTGATAATTATATTAAGTTTGTTCCTCAAAAAGAACTTTCCAAAGAACAAAAGATGTACAATAGTGTTCCACCACCAAGTGATGAACCCCAAAAGAAAGTTTCTTTAGAAAGGAGTTTCTAAAAGCAATCCATTTTGTTAGAAAAAGAAATTTCGGATGAAAAACGTAAGTGGGATGAGAAAAGCAAAAGTGTTCAGCAATTTGAGTTTATAAAACAAGGGGTTTTAAATTTGTACAAAGGTGTCTTCGACTATGAAAAAGTTTCTAGGGATACCATTTGGAATATTAAACCTAACCCACAAGTAGAAGTCGTCATTCAACAATGCATTGTTCCAACAATTGATGATCTTTCAAAATGTGGAAATGTCTTATAATGCTCTCACTGAGGAAATGTTAACTGATTTAAGTTATGTTAAATCTCTTGAAGATGAAGTAGATTTTCTTCAAACTAAATTAAAAACACAAGAACACCAACTTTCTAACGAAATTGATCGACTTTCTAAGGAATACTTTTATGCTGACCATATGAATGCTATACTTGGTGTGTATACCGATCTTGATCAATATTGTCATGTAGCATGTCTAGTGTCAGAATCGGACGTGAAATGTCGCAATCTTAAAGTAGAGCTTTCGAAACAAATTCAGTCATATAACAAACTTTCGAAAAGTTTTTCCCAACTTGAGAAACACTCCATTTCTCTTGAACTTGCTTTACAAAAAGGTGATAAATCTTGATACATGGCTTTTGGCCAGGTAAAAAGATTCGTTTAAGTATGTCTAATCGAATCGATCTAGGTTCTATGTGTGACTCAGTCGTTCTTTGGTGGAACAAAAGTTGTGTCGTTGTAGTATTTAAAAGTGCAAAACAATTAAAGTAAAGGGCGTTAAAATAAAAGACGTTAAAATAAATCTAAGTCTAATTAAGAATAAAGGGAGCAATATTAAAACGTTGAAAAGTAAATTAATTAAATGACTTAAAATTAAAGCGTGACGAGAATTAAAATTTGACAAAGTATTAAAATGAGATCTTAAAATTAAACAAGATAAACTATAAAACAATACCTAATCGGAATATATTCCGATCAGAATCCCAATCGGAATGTACCTTACCTTTCTGATCAGAATGTGGCCCCGTCGAAATATAACTCGCCAATCGGAATGAAGTTAACAACACCCCTATCGGAATGTGTATCGGAACCCACTATCGGAATGTAACCTAAGGAGATCTCATCGGAATGTGGTACTAGGTCCCGTCGGAATATCACTCAAAAACACCCATGTCGGAATGCAAATCGGAATTCTTGTTGAATCTTGAAACCCTTTTCCGATGGTAGATCGGAATCCCCGTCGGAATACAAAACCCTTTTCCGACGGGTAGTAATCGGAATATAGTAAAGATAACACGAAATAAGCACAACTAATAAGATATTAATCAAATAAGCACACAACGAAAAACTTAATGAAAACCGTATAAGAAAAAGCTAATAAGCTAAAATCTAAACACTTTTAAATACACGAAAAGAAAAAGGTTTACGAAAACAAACTTTTATATAAAAATAACTTTTATAAAAACTTGAGAAACTTGAAGATAAACACAAATAAGCTATAAAAATCAATGATCCAAAACAACTCAAAAACATAAAAACATAACCTTTAATCAAATAAGCAACACAAAAAGCATGTAAACAATAAGATTAAAGCATGAAAGAAAGGTAGATAAGAGATTAAAACAAGAAAATTGAAGAACACTTACTTGGAATTTAAAGGTATTAAAAGTGCAAGACAATGTATTTAAATTGACATGAAAAGTAAATGTGCAAAAATTAAAGGTGGAAGAACTAGTGTCACTCTAGCCAACAAAATGAAATGATTATCCTAATGATATATATATAGGGGAGGATTAGGGAATGCTTAGGAAGCTTCCTCCCCTCCTTCATTTCTTCTTAATTACACCATTAAGTCCTTCCATTCTTAATCTTTTGTTAATCTTGGACTTTTATGACTTTTGGCTCGGGATTTTTTTGAACTCGTCTTTTAATTCTTCAATAAATAAGACTTGAGTTCTTCGGCTTTTAAGTAAACTTCCGTCTTTTGACCTTTTCTTCGATAAATCTTCAGAATTGGTCTTGGACTTCCGTTCTTTATGCACTCTTGACTTCTTGACTTCGTCTTTCATCTTTTTCTTCAATAAAAGCCCGTGAATGCCCGTGTTTTCTCCACTTTTCACCTTTTCTTCCTAAATTACAACAAAAACACAAACCACGCATAATTCCGACATAAAAGACATAAAATACACGTTTTGGCCCGGTTATTATTGTGATTAAGTGGTAAAAAGGATGGGTGTTTACACACCTATCAAATCCCCTACACTTGACCATTGCAATGTCCTCATGCAATGCATTAGTTACAAAGCACGTTTACATCTTTCATCAAATTCAACCCACGTTGGCCTTTATTAAAGAGATAGAAAACTATAAACATTCAAAGGAAGAAAGAAATCAAAAACATACCTTGGGTTTTTGAAATGTCATGAATAATCATCATCCTCATGTTTTCAATTTCTCTAAACCAAGCTTAAAAACGAGATCATTGTTATTATAAGTTAGCAAACTAACACGAATTCATGTGGGCCAATTATTCACTTAGACTCCCTTATTCCTAGGTGTATCTATTATATATTATTATTGTCTTGAATGATCACGAGGATGCATTTGTTGACTTATTTCGATAGTTATTTAGGCCGAAAATAAAGTGAACGATTTAATCAATAGTTAGCTAAAGGACAAAATCTTTTAAAACTGCTTCTTGGGACCTCATAAAGTTCATATCTTGGCATAACTCGCTTCGCGATTTGAGACCTTTCTCGGACCGATATTTCGCAGCGACTTCATACTTCAAACCTTGAGAGACGTTCATGAAATAATGGCCTTCTCTTCATATAGGAATTTCTTTACTTGAAGTTTTGAGAGATTCATACTTGGACCACGACTTCTTCATTTTTCTCCATTCATTATTTTGGATTTTGATATACAACGATCCGCCTCCTTTTTGGACTTGGCTTAATTTATCCTCATACCTTGTTAGGGCCTTTTTGGATAGACTTCTCCATGACTTTTGGGGAGTTTTTTCTTTTTGTCGTGTGTCTCGATCCTTCATATTGATTTTTGATAAATGATTCTTCACATCACTTTTGGATCTTTAGCAACAAAATGTAACCCTCATGCCTTGTTAGGACCTTTTTGGACTCGCCAATATTCGCATCCCGCTTCAATAAGTTATGCCTTGGCTATGAACTCTAATCCATACCGAGCAACTTTTAAACGATCTTGGGCTAGAAGCTAAGTAACTTTTCAAATCGTACAACCTTATTTATTGTAGATAAATTTATTAGCAAGCGATGGGAGAATAGGCTTATAATTAACTCACATAAATTCACGAAAGAATACCAAACTTATAATTGACTCTATCATCTCTCGTTCTCCACAGTTTAGAATCTCAAGTAATGAGACTCGTGGATGCTTAGCCTATTAAATCAAAGTTTTGGGTTTTCGAGTCGCCTATAGGATCTTGCAAACTCTTAGACTTTTTCAAGTTAGAAATCGTGTTTTAAAGTTCCCTTGATAAACGACTCTCTAGGATCAATTATAGGAACTTGCGAAAAGTTCTTGTTCTTAACCCGTGAGAGTTAAGACTTTCGCGTTTTATAGCTCCCTATATAAAAGCCTAGCAAAACTTGACTTAAACATGTTAAGGATACTATCTAGAGTAACTTAGATAAGTAAACTCGGGTTGAGTCAAAAGATTCACAACGTTTGAAAATTAAAACCACTTTATTAAAATTTATTCTAATAAGGAAAGCAAATAACTATGCAAAGGTAAAAACTAATAGGCCAAAATAGATCAAAAATTTTGAAAAATGTCGAAAAATTGATTTTTCGGTTAAAATGAAGACAAATACAAGGAAAAGACCACTTAACTTCGATAGAAGTCCCCCTAAACTTAATATAAACATTGTCCTTAATGTTTAAGCATGTGGGAGTAAACTCCCCTACACTTAGGACATTGTGCACGTTGTTTAAATTTTGCTAAGGAAAGGAAAACTAAAGAGATTCCTATTTTAATATTGAGAAATATAAAATAGTGAATCGAAAAGAGTTTAGGATAGAACCGGGAAAATGGGAACACGGAATCGCGGGTCATCAAGAATCATCAAGAGTGGATCATTGAGCGCTCGAATCCCTGATTATAAGAAGAGAGGAAATAGCAAACACCAAGGGGTCTCCCCTACACATAGGATAAAGAAAGCTAAAAGATAGATACATGGGTTGCCTCCCAAGAAGTGCTTGATTTTTGATTACCGAGTCGTGAGCCTGACTCGACCTTGATTACCATAGGAAGAAGCATGAAACATATCCACCAGGATCAAAGACATAGTTTTCGTCCATCAAATAGCACAAGCTTAAGGCGAACAAGGCAAGCCAAAGAAGAGTAGGCAAGGTTCCCTTAAGCAAAGACGGAGCACGGTGGGAGCAAGGGTGAAGTGGTGCAAGCAGATTTTCTTAAGTTCCAAAGATAATTCCTTTTATTTCATCAGGTGGATACTGAGATGGCTGAATAATATCGATACCGGGGTCGAACACCTTTTCCTTTAGGGGAAAAAACCACTCAGGCTCAGCAGAATGTGAAGATGATCCGCGAAAAAGATGCACAACCTCGTCCTCAGAAGGTGGACAAAGAGGTGTTAAATCATATGTGCTGCGGATGTTGGTGTTGACCGGTTTCTTCTCCTTTGAAAGAATTTTCTTCAAATTCAAAGTAGGATCAAGACGATAATCTTCAAAATCTAAAGGAGGAGCATCACTCTCATGAGGGAAGTAAGTGTTGAGAAACGTAGAGAAGTCTTCCTTAAAAGAGTAATCATCCAAAGTAGGATCAAGTGATGGCGGAGGATCTTCATCATGTGATGAATCACTCGAAAGAGTATCGGCCTCATCAAAATCATCATATGTGGGCAGGTCGGGATACTCGGAAGTACAATCATCAAAATCATCCTTATCTGAGCTAGAATCATCATCATAAGCATCAAAGATCGGTGGAGAATCATATATGGGAGAAGGTTCCAAGTTGGATAGAGAATCATCCACATCATCTTGAAACAGTGGATTATCAATGCACGAATCGAATAGCGGATTGTTTTAGACGACAAAATCATCAAGCACATTAATCATATTCGTAGATTCTCGTCCATAAGATTTGCTTGTAAGCTTCCCCATTTTAAAAACTTGTGCATCATCCCCAACTCTTAAGATTAACTCACCTTCGGCAACATCAACTAAAGCTCGTCCGGTTCTCAAGAATGGCCGACCAAGTATTAAAGGAATACGAGGGTCCATTTCATAATCAACAACGACAAAATCGACCGGGAAAGTAAATGTGCCAATCCTTGTGAAACATGCGGCGGTCGTCACTCATATACCGATTGTCCTTCTACACAAGGAAATCCGGAAAATGTGTATGCAGCTTATGGTAATTATTCACCGGAAAATTACCAAGCTCGACCTCAAGGGGATAGAAATTTGTTGAGTTACCGGTCCAACAACTACCTTTCCACCGGTTTTTCTCCTCAAAACCAAAACCCCGCCAACAACTACAATAGAAACAACCAAATCCCACCAAGAGCTTCTAATCCTTATCACCCACCCACTCAACAAGCCCCACCCATTAACCCGGATGTTGAAGCCACAATGAGAACCCAAGGTGAGCAAATCAAGAATCTTCAGAGCCAAATTATCAATCTGAAAGGAGATATCACCAAGCAAGGAAATGACATTAGATCCGAGCTTCGAGATAATATTCAATCCTCCTTCAGCACTCAAACAAATGATATAAAGAATATGCTTGCTAGTTTTTGCCCGCCGCTCAACCTTCTTCTTCGAGTTCTCTACCTTCAAACACTGTCACCAATCCCCGGCAGCGGCGCCATTTGATACATGGATTTTGGCCAGGTAAAAAGATTCGTTTAAGTATTTCTAATCGAATCGATCTATGTTCTATGTGTGACTCAGTCGTTCTTTGGTGGAACAAAAGTTGTGTCGTTGTAGTATTTAAAAGTGCAAAACAATTAAAGTAAAGGGCGTTAAAATAAAAGACGTTAAAATAAATCTAAGTCTAATTAAGAATAAAGGGAGCAATATTAAAACGTTGAAAAGTAAATTAATTAAATGACTTAAAATTAAAGCGTGACGAGAATTTAAATTTGACAAAGTATTAAAATGAGAACTTAAAAATTAAACAAGATAAACTATAAAACAATACCTAATCGGAATATATTCCGATCAGAATCCCAATCGGAATGTACCTTACCTTTCTGATCGGAATGTGGCCCCGTCGGAATACAACTCGCCAATTGGAATGAAGTTAAAAACACCCTTATCGGAATGTGTATCGGAATCCACTATCGGAATGTAACCTAAGGAGATCTCATCGGAATGTGGTACTAGGTACCGTCGGAATATCACTCAAAAACACCCCTGTCGGAATGCAAATCGGAATTCTTGTTGAATCTTGAAACTCTTTTCCGATGGTAGATCGGAATCCCCGTCGGAATACAAAACCCTTTTCCGACGGGTAGGAATCGGAATATAGTAAAGATAACACGAAATAAGCACAACTAATAAGTTATTAATCAAATAAGCACACAACGAAAAACTTAATGAAAACCGTATAAGAAAAAGCTAATAAGCTAAAATTTAAAAACTTTTAAATACATGAAAAGAAAAAGGTTTACGAAAACAAACTTTTATATAAAAATAACTTTTATAAAAACTTAAGAAACTTGAAGATAAACACAAATAAGCTATAAAAATCAATGATCCAAAACAATCAAAAGCATAAAAACATAACCTTTAATCAAATAAGCAACACAAAAAGCATGTAAACAATAAGACTAAAGCATGGAAAGAAAGGTAGATAAGAGATTAAAACAAGAAAATTAAAGAACACTTACTTGGAATTTAAAGGTATTAAAAGTGCAAGACAATGTATTTAAATTGACATGAAAAGTAAATGTGCAAAAATTAAAGGTGGAAGAACTAGTGTCACTCTAGCCAACAAAATGAAATGATTATCCTAATGATCTATATATAGGGGAGGATTAGGGAATGCTTAGGAAGCTTCCTCCTCTCCTTCATTTCTTCTTAATTGCACCATTAAGTCCTTCCCTTCTTAATCTTTTGTTAATCTTGGACTTTAATGACTTTTGGGTCGGGATTTCTTTGAACTCGTCTTTTAATTCTTCAATAAATAAGACTTGAGTTCTTCGGCTTTTAAGTAAACTTCCGTCTTTTGACTTTTTCTTTGATAAATCTTCAGAATTGGTCTTGGACTTCCGTTCTTTATGCACTCTTGACTTCTTGACTTCGTCTTACATATTTTTCTTCAATAAAAGCCCGTGAATGCCCGTGTTTTCTCCATTTTTCACCTTTTCGTCCTAAACCACAACAAAAACACAAACCACGCATAATTCCGACATAAAAGACATAAAATACACGTTTTGGCCCGGTTATTATTGTGATTAAGTGGTAAAAAGGATGGGTGTTTACACACCTATCAAATCTCACAATCATAAAAAGTGTCAAGAAATGGGAGCATCTTCGTTTCGTATTTTAAATGAAAAAGATTTTGAAATAAAGGATTTGAAAGCTCAACTACAAGAAAGGGACATAGCCATCAGTGAGTTACAAAAACTCATTGAGAAAATGAAAGGAAAGTCTGAATTGGGTAAACCATCCGTCGTTCGTCAACTGAATGCGGTTAAATGCCCTAAATCATCTATTTTGGGCAAACCCCCACAAACTTTGCCTAAGCTAGGAACTGATAAGAGCACAAATGTGATAGCACCTGGAATGTATAAGATGAACACTAGGTCCACTCAAACTGGAACATCGCGGTTACCTCAGAATACTAGGAAAACTAATCAACGTATGTCTTCTTCTACATGAGCAAATCCCACTACTAGCGTTAGCGGACCACAGCTTAAGAGCACTAGAATTGAAGATAGAGTCATGCCTAACAATAGTTAAGGGAAGAAGAAGGAAGTAGAAGATCATCGTAGGAATTTTAAGTTTTCTAAGAATAAAACGTCTGTAACTGCTTGTAATGACAGTTTAAAAGACCTCGAATGTTGAAGTTGTTTGTGTTGAATGTGGAAAATGTGTTCGTACTTTCAATCATGATGCTTGTGCTCTTAATCATAATGGCGTGAATACTAGAACTAGGAAGCCTATTCCTGTGCCCACTAGTACTAGAGACCCCACAAGAACTTTGAACCAATCCACTGATCAACCACTTAAAAAACTAAGTACGTTAGACTCCACTACTCTGCGTAGACAAAACAAATTAAAGAAGCTATATGAGAACATGATTAGGACATGTACACGGGGGTATTCGAGATTTACACCATCCGGATACAAATGGGTACCTAAGTTAACCACATTAGTGATTGGGTCTAGGAATATCAGCTTGCCTGTAGACTTTACATCTAGGCCCACTACTATTTTGGAACCCGTTTCTATCAAGGGATCCCATTTGTCAAATGCTACATTGTCTTCTAATTCTTCTGTAGCTCGTCGAAATCACCCTATTCATAATGGACTCCGGGTGCACAAAGCACATGACGGGTAATCTCAAGCTTCTCATTAACTTCGTGGAGAAGTTTCTGGGTACGGTGCGGTTTGGAAATGATCAGTTTGCACCGATACTTGGATATGGCGATTTGGTTCAAGGAAATCTCACTATCAAACGGGTTTATTACGTCGAGGGACTGAATCACAATTTATTATTGGTTGGTCAATAATGTGATGCGGATTTGGAAGTAGCTTTTCGGAAATCTACTTGCTATGTTAGAGACTACGATGGGTATGACCTTCTTACAGGTTCTCGTGGTTCTGATCTCTACACAGTAACTCTTCAAGACACATCTTCAAAAAATCCAATTTGCTTAATGGCTAAAGCTTCATCATCTCAAGCATGGTTATGGCATCAACGATTGTCACATCTCAACTTTGACACCATCAACTTGCTTTCGAAAAATGATATTGTGACCGGTCTCCCAAAGTTAAAATTCGTCAAAGACCATCTTTGTTCTTCTTGTGAGTTGGGGAAAGCAAAACGGAAGTCTTTCAAATCAAAGACTACCCCAAGCTCAAAAGGACGATTGGAACTTCTACACATGGATTTATGTGGTCCCATACGTGTAGAGAGTATTAACGGGAAAAATTATATTCTCGTGATTGTTGATGATTACTCTAGATACACATGGACTTTCTTCTTATGGTCCAAAGATGAAACACCAGAGGTTCTCAAAAACTTTCTCAAGATGATACAACGCAATCTTCAAGCTCAAGTCTTAAACGTAATAACATACAGGGTTACTGAATTTTTGAACAAGAACTTGCAATCTTACTTTTCAAGAAGAAGGCATCGAACATCAAACGTCTATTGCTCGAACTCCTGAACAAAACGGCGTTGTCGAAAGGCGGAACCTTACTTTGGTTGAGGCAGCTTGAACAATGCTTTTTGCTTCAAAATTACCGCTATTCTTCTGGGCTGAAGCAATTGCAACTGCCTGTTATACTCAGAATCGTTCTCTCGTTATCCCTAGACATGAAAAGACACCATGCCACATCATCAATGGCAGGAAACCTACTGTCAAATTCTTTCACGTATTTAGATCTTTATGCGACATTCTTAAAGACGGTGAGAATCTCGACAAGATGAAAGAAAAAGGTGATGCATGTATTTTTGTGGGGTATGCGACATTGTCAAAAGGATATCGGGTCTATAACATGGGAACAAAGATTATTGTCGAAACAATTCATGTGAACTTTGACGAATTGCCACAAAAGGTACTTGATCACAACAGCTCAAGTCCGGCTCCTCAATGTCCAGCAATTAGCACCTACACAAAACAGTGTACGTCCCGTGCAAGAATGTCAAGAAAGTACTCCTACAGAAGACTTGACGGAGACAACACAAATGAATGAGTTGGTTGATTTATATGATCCAATGTTTGAAGAATATTACTATGGAAAAAATCAAGTTGTGTCAAAGCCTTCCGCTGTCAATACTGCTGATGAACCCGAACCAAGTTCACAAGACACAACTGCTTCTACTTCAGCAGTCGTTGCTCAAGAGACTATTCCATTAGATACTCAACAAACTCAAGAAACTGTCATACAACCAACATCACCAACCGTCAATGCTGAAGGAGTAAACAACAATCAAGCAGTAGATGCACAACCTGACGAAGAAGAATTTATCAACCCGTTCGGTACACCGGTACACGAAGTCGGAGAGTCTTCTACTAAACATGTTGATCCGTCCAACATGCATACATTCTACCAAAGATATCCATCCACTCACCATTGGACTCGTGATCATCCATTGGAGAAAGTAATTGGAAATCCTTCACAACGTGTTCGAACACGCAAACAACTCAACACCGATGGTGATGTGTGTATGTATACACTCACCATGAGTTCAACTGTACCTACAAACATCAAACAAGCCATGACTGATCATGCGTGGATTGAATCAATGCAAGACGAAATTCATCAGTTTGAATGCCTAAATGTTTGGGAACTTGTTCACAGACCTTATGGAATTTCGCTTTTAGACTTCAAATGGATATGGAAAAACAAACTGGATGAAGAACAAACCATCATCAGAAATAAATCTGGTCTTGTGGTTAAAGGGTATCATCAACAAGAAGGGATAGATTTCGATGAATCATTCGCTCCAGTTGCTCTTTTGGAAGTTGTCAGGATATTCCTTGCGTATGCTACACATAAGGGCTTCACGGTTTTTCAGATGGACGTTAAAACTGATTTTCTCAACGGTCATTTAAAGGAAGAAGTGTATGTGAATCAACCGGAAGGATTCATCGATCCTCATCACCCTAAAAAAGTATATCGTCTCAAGAAGGCTGTATATGGAATTAAACAAGCTCCAAGGGCATGGTACGAAGAACTATCCAACTTCTTGGTCTCGAAAGGATTCTCCAAAGGTTCTATTGATCCTACTCTCTTTATTGATAAATATGGAGATGACATACTGCTGGTGCAAGTTTATGTTGATGACATTAGTTTTGGTTATACGAACCCAAAACTTTCAAAATGTTTTGAAAAATTAATACACAACAGATTTGAAATTTCAATGATGGGGGAGCTAAAATTCTTTTTAGGTCTCCAAATTCATCAATCCCCACGTGGTATCTTCATAAACCAAGCTAAGTATGCTCAAGAGATACTTAAAAAGCATGGTATGACCTCATGTTCTCGTGTTGGTACACCATTGTCAACCACATCCCTAGACACTGACTTGTACTCATATCCCGTAGATCAAACGCGATATCGCAGTATGATCGGGTCACTTATGTACCTCACAGCCAGCAGGCCTGATATTCATCATGCCACATGCTATTGTGCACGATATCAAGCCAGACCTACTCAAAAGCACCTCAAAGAGGTTAAATGGATCTTTCGGTACCTTAAGAATACCATTCACATGGGTCTTTGGTATCCAAAGGGAACCGGTTTTCATCTAACAGCTTTTTCAGATTCTGATCACGCAAGTTGCCTTGATAGTCGAAAAAGCACTTCTGGTAGCGTAAAATTTCTAGGTGAAGACAAACTTGTGAGTTGGTCGTCAATGAAGCAGGACTGCACTTCGCTCTCATCAGCTGAAGCAGAATATGTGGATCTATCCGCGTTTTGTTCTCAAGTCCTCTGGATGAGAACTCAACTCACGGATTATGGCTTCCACTTTGATAAAATACCTATGTATTGTGACTCAAAGTCGGTAATAACTGCACTTTTGGTTGGTTAATAAAAAGGTTTTTGCTTGCAAGATCTCTCTTTGTGTTGCTCGTACCCAATGGATATATCGTTGTTTCGTTCTCGGTATCTTCTCGAATCGATCACGGTCAAAAGTGGAATAGTTGTAATTGGTGACTAAAAAGGGGGAGCTTTGGTCTAAATCTACTAAAATGATAAAGGCAAGTAATGATAAAACTAAACTAAAAGCTTTAAATGAAACAATAATACCTCATGAAGATTAGAACTGGAATTCTTCTATTCGGAATGTTGGCCTTACTCGGAATACTTGGGAAAATGTCCTATTCGGAATATTCTGGAAATGCCTGATTCGGAAAGTATGCTTATGCGGAACAATCTTCCTACTCGGAATAATAAGCTACTCGGAAAGATAAGGTCATTCGGAAAATAATCGCTATGCGGAACGGTAAATTCTATTCGGAAAACTTGGGCTATTCGGAAAATAGGGTTATTCGGAAAAAGTTCCGAATAGAGAAACTCAAACAATCCTATGCGGAAAGAATGGACTATTCGGAATATGGAATATTTCGAATAGAGAAATTAGAACTCGGTCTATGCGGAATATTTTTGAACAGAATACTTATTCGGAAAAATGGACATGTTCCGAATAACCAAATTATTAAAACTCTTACTCGGAATGTTGGAAAGTTCCGATTAACACAAAATTAAAATCCCTACTCGGAATAAATGAAAGTTCCGAATAGGCAAGAACAGAAAATCCCTATTCGGAATAATGGAATGTTCCGAATAATCAAAAAGGGAAAAAACTCACTCGGAATAATAGAAAGTTCCGAATAGACAAGATTTGAAACCCTTATTCGGAATCTTAGAAAATTCCGAATAGACACCACCCCAGATTCCCTATTCGGAATCTGGGCAGAATCAGAAACTTGGAACGATGAACAGTAAGATACGAAATATACCAAACCAACTCAATCAAGTAAAAAGGTTTTACCAAATCAACCACTAATCATCTACTAACTACAAGGATCAAATCCCAATCATAAAAACACCAATTCGACAACTTTTTAGAATCAAACTAGAACCAAATAGAACTTAAGAACATGAAAGAAAAAGATGAAGAAGAACAAGATGAATCAAAAGATTAAAAGAGGAATTGTATTAATGATTTAAGATTCAAAACAACAAAGATTAACTTAAAAGATTGGAAGATAAATCAAACAAAGATTAAAACCACTCCTTAAGGGAGATGGTTCCTAAAAACTAGGAAGAAGAAAAATAACTGGAAAAAGAGGAATTGTATATTTCGTGTGTGTATTGGGAGGAGTATTTATAGGCTTCTCCCTTGGTTGGTGAGTGGGCTTTCTTCCCTTCTTTTTGTCTTCTCGTCTTTTCAGAAAAGTTGACGTTTTCGATTCTGATTCGGGATTTGTTGTCGATTAAATTCAACTCGTCTTTTAATTTCTTCGTTAAATAGACTTGAGTTTCTTCGACTTATGAAAATCTTCCGTCTTTAGTCCTTTTCTTCGATAAATCTTCGAATAGGCCTAGTGACTTCAAATCTTTTGCACCTCTTGGTCAATAGACTTCGTCTTGAGTCTTTTTCCTTGATAAAACCCGTGCAATCCCATGTTTTCTCCAATATTTATCCGGTTGGCTCTGAAAACATAACAAACACACAAACCACGCATAATTCCAAACAAATGACATTAAATACGCGTTTTGGTCTCGTTTTAGCAAGAAATAAGTGGTAGAAAAGATGGGTGTTTACACACCTATCAAATCCCCTACACTTAACCATTGCTATGCCCTCATGCAATGCTTAGTGATAAAGCAACATTACACTTTTCTCATAATTAATTAACCTTGGCCTTATTCAAATACTACTAAACAAAAATTAAAGCACTAAAAGAAATTTAAAGCAAACAAAAGGTCAGAACATAATTATGTGGAAATAACTCGTAAAGAGATCGAGGACTTACATTAGGGCTTTTGGTGCTGCGAAGATTTATCACCCTCAAGTTTCACGTTCCCCAAACTAAGCTTAAAAACGAGATCATTGTTATTATAAGTTAGCAATTCAAACATTTACACACATGGCTTAATTAAATGCTTAGACTCCCTTATTCCTAGGTGTATCTCTTATATTTTATTTTTGTCTTAGAATGATCATGAAGATGCATTTTTGGACTTATTTCGATAGTTTATTTAGGCTGAAAGCAAAGTAGGACGATTTGATCAATAGTTAGCTAAAGGACAAAATCTCTTAAAACTGCTTCTCGGGATATCAGAAAGTTCATATCTTGGCATAACTTGGTTCACGATTTGAGACCTTTCTCGGGCCGATATTTGGCATGTACTTCATACTTCATATCTTCGAGAGACGTTCTTGAGATAATGGTCTTCTCATCATAATAGAGTTTCTTCACTTTGGAGACTTTTGAGGAGTACTCCACTTTGTTGACCACGACTTCATGATTATTTCTTCAATCTCTATTTGGGATTTTGAGATACAACGATCCGCCTCCTTTTCGGACTTGGATCTATTTATCCTCATACCTTGTTAGGGTCTTTTCGGATAGACTTCTCCATCATCTTTGTGGGAGTTGATTGCTTTTCGTCGTGAGTCTTGATCCTTCATATTGATTTTGGAGATAATGCTTTTCACATCACTTTTGGGATCTTCAGCAATAAAATTTGAATCCTCATGCCTTGTTAGGGCCTTTTCGGATTCGCCAATCTTCGCGCCCCGCTTCATAAGTTATGCCTTGGCTATGAACTCTCGTCATTACCGAGCAACTTTTAAACGATCTTGGGCTAGAAGCTAAGTAACCTTTCAAATCGTACGACCTTACTTATTGCAGATAAATTATTAGCAAGTGATGGGAGAATAGGCAAATAATTACACCAAGTGAGCTTGTGCAAGAATACCGACTTATAATTGACTCTATCATTTCTCGTCCTCCACAATTTAAAATCTCAAGGAATGAGACTCGTGGATGCTTAGCCTAATAAACCAATTAAGGTTTACATGGTTAAGGATACTAGCTAGAGTAAACTTGGATAAGTAAACTCGGGTTGAGTCAAAATAGACGCAACGGGCCTAATATGTTCAAGATTTCAAAACTAGCTACATCACTTTATTAATATTTTTGTCTTATTGCGGGATATATACATATGAAAGCAACGATAAAAATTTAAAATTTACGACAAAATGGCCAAAGTTGATTAAAAATTTGAAAAATGTTGAAAAGTATGATTTTCCGGTTAAATGAAGGCATTTTCATGGAAAAGTCCACTTAAAACTTCGATAGAAGTCTCCCCTACACTTAAGATAAACATTGTCCTCAATGTTTAAGCATGTGGGAAGGGCTCCCCTACACTTATGACATTGTGCACGTTGGTTAACTCAAGTTAAGGAAGAGACGACTAAAGTGATCAATTTCAAATGTGAGTATGAAGAAAATTGGATCACGATAGTTGAGAGATAGAACCAGATTTCGGATAATCATGGGATCACGGTTCTTCAAAGATTCCAAGAGTGCAATAATCCCTGTAATCACATCACCATCCAAAAACAAGCAACCTATATAGCTCCCCCTACACTTATGATGAAAACGGGAAAGGGGGATAGATACTCGGGTTGCCTCCCGAGGAGCGCTTGTTTTTGTTTACCGAGTCGCGAGCCTGACTCGGTCCCGAACTAATGCAAGGGAAACGTGGTGAGGGATGGAATCATCTCCTTAGAGATGTCCTCACCAACGTACAACTTCAAACGCTGGCCATTCACCTTGAAGTTAGGCCCATTTGGCTGAGAAAGCTCAATGGTGCCATAGGGAAAGACATTGGCGATGGTGAATGGACCAGACCAGCGGCTCTTCAACTTGCCTGAGAAGATCTTCAACCGAGAGTTAAAGAGCAAGACTTGATCACCAACGTTGAACTCTCGGTTCTTGATTTTAGCATCGTGGATAATCTTGGTCTTCTCCTTGTAAATCAATGAGTTCTCGTAAGCTTGATTCCTCAATTCTTGAAGCTCGTTGAGTTGAATCTTCCGAAAATCACCGGCTTTGTTGATGTCGAAGTTAGCCCACTTCAAGGCCCAGTATGCCTTATGTTCTAGCTCGATGGGGAGGTGGCAGGCTTTCCCGTACACAAGACGATAAGGTGTACAACCAATCGGCGTCTTATAGGCGGTACGGAAAGCCCACAGAGCATCATCAAGTTTATCGGCCCACGAGGCACGATGCTCTCCCACAGTACGTTCCAAAATTCTCTTCAATCCACGGTTGGATATCTCGGCTTGACCGTTGGTTTGAGGATGATAGGCGGTGGAAAGACGGTGATTGACACCGTACTTAGCCATGACTCTTCCAAATTGATCGTTGCAAAAATGAGTCCCGCGGTCACTGATAATAGCACGAGGAACACCGAAACGAGCAAACAATTGTTTCAAGAAATTACAAACCACCCTCGCGTCGTTAGTGGGTAAAGCTTTCGCTTCAACCCATTTAGAAACGTAGTCGACAGCGACAAGGATGTATTTGTTGCCTTTAGAAGACGGGAATGGCCCCATAAAGTCGATGCCCCAGACATCAAAGATTTCACATTCTTGTATGAAATTTTGAGGCATCTCATCTTTATGTGTGATCTTGCCTTGTTTTTGGCAAGCATCACAATGTTTAACCATCTCGTGAGCATCACGATAAATGGTGGGCCAATAGAATCCCGAGTCAAACACTTTTTTGGCGGTGAAGTTGGGACCAAAGTGACCACCGGTGGGTCCTTTGTGGCACGCTTGTAGAATATCAAAAGCTGCCGGTCCGTCAACACACCGACGAATAATCAGGTCAGCGCATTGTTTGAATAGAAAAGGGTCCTCCCAAAAGTAAGTCTTAACATCGTTCAAGAACTTCTTCTTTTGTTGGGATGTTAACCCTTGGATGAGAACACCACCCGCTAAGTAGTTTGCAATATCGGCAAACCACGGGGTGCCATCAAGATTGGGATTGATAGACATTAAGGTTTCAAGGGGAAAAGAGTCATTGATCTCTTTGTTTGGATGGTCCCCTTGATATGGATCCTCAAGTCGGCTCAGATGATCCGCGGCCAGGTTTTCAGCACCCTTCTTGTCACGAATTTCAATGTTGAATTCTTGAAGGAGTAAAACCCAGCGGAGAAGTCTTGGCTTAGAATCATTCTTAGTCATCAAGTACTTCAACGCAGAATGGTCCGTGTATACGATGGTGGTGGATAAAACAAGATAGGGGCGAAATTTCTCAAAAGCATAGACAACAGCTAAAAGCTCTTTTTCGGTTGTCGTATAATGCAATTGAGCCCCTGTCATTGTTTTGCTAGCATAGTGGATTGGTTGGAAGTGTTTATTCACTCGTTGGCCCAAAACCGCACCAATAGCAAAGTCGCTAGCGTCGCACATCAATTCAAAAGGCAGCTCCCAATTAGGGGTAACCAAGACCGGTGCCTTAGTCAGCTTATCCTTGAGAAGATTGAATGCTTCGAGACACTCTTTAGAAAAGATAAAAGGAGTATCTTTTTCCAAGAGGTGGGTCATCGGGCGAGCGATTTTAGAGAAATCTTGAATAAATCGTCGATAGAAGCCCGCATGACCCAAAAAGCTTCTCACACCCTTCACGGTTGAAGGTGGAGGTAATTTGGCTATGACATCTACTTTAGCACGGTCGACTTCAAGACCGGCTTTAGAGATTTTGTGTCCTAGCACAATGCCTTCTTTTACCATAAAATGGCATTTTTCCCAATTTAGAACAAGGCGAGTGTCTTCGCACCGCTTAAGCATGCGTTCCAAATTGGCAAGGCAAGCAGAGAAGGAATCCCCGAAGACCGAGAAATCATCCATGAAGACTTCCATGGTTTGCTCGACCATGTCATGGAATATAGCCAACATGCACCTTTGGAAAGTCCCGGGGGCATTGCATAAGCCAAAAGGCATTCTTTTATAAGCAAAGGTGCCATAGGGACAAGTGAATGTTGTCTTCTCTTGATCTTGGGGATCGATGGGTATTTGAAAATAACCCGAAAAACCATCCAGAAAGCAGTAATATTCATTACCTGCTAGACGTTCAAGCATTTGGTCCATAAAAGGTAGAGGAAAATGATCCTTTCTCGTGGCATCATTGAGTTTGCGGTAGTCTATACAAACTCTCCACCCAGTAACGAGACGGGTAGGAATTAACTCGTTGTTTGCATTGGGCACAACGGTGATTCCGCCTTTCTTAGGCACACAATGGACTGGACTAACCCATGGGGAATCCGAAATAGGGTAAATCATACCCGCATCAAGAAGTTTGATAACCTCTTTTTTGATGACGTCATGGATTTTAGGATTCACCCTTCTTTGGCTTTGAATAGTGGGCTTAAAGTCGTCCTCCATGAGAATTTTATGTGTGCAAAAGTGAGGATCAATTCCGCGGATGTCGGAGATTTTCCAAGCGATAGCGCGTTTATGCTTCTTCAATACTGCAACAAGGCGGGCTTTTTCGTCTTCTTTCAGATCCTTTGCGATGATAACCGGTAACTTCTCGTCGTCTTCTAGGAAAACGTACTCAAGATGAGGCGGTAGGTCCTTAAGCTCGAGAGTAGGAGGAGCCTCAATAGATGGTGAAACTAACGATGGATCTTCATTAGTCACCTCTTTAGGAGTAGGAGGAGACAATGGGTCCTCATTGAGAAGTCTCTCAATAGTACGAATATCTTCATCCCAATTGGTGGACGAATTATCATACTTAATATTGAGAGGACCCAGGCTAGCTTCGAACTCATCTAAGTCACTTTCTCCAAAAGGAGTAAATGCTGGAGCAATTGAGGCAACGGTCTCAACAATGGGTAGAGAAGAGAGAGTACTTTTGCAAGCATCATAAAAATGTTCTTCACAAGCCTCATCGAGAACGTCAATAGCATTAACACTCTCATAGGAATAAGGTTGTTGAGAAATCTTACCCATGTTGAAGACAATTTGATCGTCACCAACTCTCATAATTAATTCGCCTGCGGCTACATCAATGAGAGTGCGACCGGTCCTCAAGAATGGACGTCCAACGATTAATGGAACACGAGGGTCCATCTCGTAGTCAACGACGACAAAATCAGCCGGGAAGGTGAATTTATCAACGCCAACAAAGACATCTTCGGCTATCCCCACTGGATAAGCAACCGTTCGGTTGGCTAATTCCAAAGTCATTCGTGTGGGGACTAGCTCGGGGAGAGATAATTGCTTCCAAACACTTAAAGGCATTAAGTTTATACTGGCACCTAGATCGGCTAGGGCCATGCAATTCTCTACTCCCGGGAAGTTGCAAGGAATCAAGAAGCGACCCGGATCACCAAGTTTGGTGGGCAATTTCCTTAAGAGCACTGCGGAGCAGTTCTCATTAAGTTGGGTCTGAGCAATGTCAAGAAGCTTTTCTTTATCACTTAGAAGATCTTTAAACATCTTAGCATATTTGGGCATGTGAGCGAGAGCCTCGGCAAAGGAGATGTTAAAATTCAATTGTTTAAACATTTTTAGGAAGTTTGAAACTTGAATATCATCCTTGCTCTTTTGCTTCTCTTTCCTCAACCTTGTAGGATAAGGTATATTGGATGAAGAAGAAGGCTTTAAGGGGATAGGATCACTCACAACCACGGGTGGTGGGGAAATGGGGATAGAAGGTGAAGAAGGTGGAGAAAGTTGCTCTTTTTCCTTGTTCACAATCACGGGTGGAGGTGTAGGAAGCTCGGGTTCCATATAACCTTTTCCACTACGAGTGGTGATTGCTTTCATCTCCCCTCTTGGATTTGCAACGGTATTACTCGGAAGAGTACCCGAAGAAGAGGGTTGATTACCTTGGATGAGCGAACCAATCATATCACGAAGGTGCAGAGCTTGATTATTGAAAGAGTTTTGCATGTTGGTATTAATAGCATCGCTATGTTTGGCCATATCATTCCTTAGCTCGGCTCGAATATCACTTCCTTGTTTCACCATGTCATTCTTCAAGTTGACAAATTGACTCTGAAGATTCGTCACCATCTCACGATTGGTCTTCATGAATGACTCGACGTCGGGATTCACTGCCATCGGTTGATTGAGAGGTGGAGCTTGGTAAGCTTGCGAATTTCCTTGAGTTTGGTAGGTATTTCTTTGGGATGGATATTGGTTTTGAGCACGAGGTTGGGATTGGTTGTTTCGGTTATAGTTTTGTTGTTGGGTTTGGTTTGCAGGAGGGAAACCGGGAGGTGCAAGATAATTGTTGGAACGATAACTTAGCAAGCTACGGTCTCCTTGAGGGCGAGCTTGATAGCCTCCCGTGGGATATGTACCGTATGCTGCGTTAACGTTTTCAGAATAATTGCCTTGAGTGGAAGGACAATCATTATAAGAATGAGGACCACCACATGTGTCACAAGACATAGCAACGGCTTTAGCTTGTTGAAAGTGGTTTGTGGCCATGGTCATGAAATTTTTGTTCATTTCAGCAAGTTGTCGAGAAATTTCAGACATTTCCGGATTGGAGGTAGTAGAAGAAACATTGACTCTCGAGTTAGATCTTGAGGATGCGGATGAATCCCAATTCTTGTGGTGAGTAGTCATGTTTTCAATCAACTCTCGACACTCCTCTGGTCTCCTTTTCATAAAAGTACCACCGGCGGCGGCATTGATCGTGTCACGATCACGAAAGGTGAGACCATTATAGAAGGTGTCAATAAGAGTGACGGGGAGCATATTGTGATTAGGACAGCGGTCGATCAAATCATTATAACGTTCCCAAGCATCGAAAAGCGATTCATCATTCTCTTGCATAAATCCACTGATTTGGTTACGAAGGCTAGTGACCATGGATGGGGGAAAGTAGCGCGATAAAAAGCGTTGAGTCATGTCGTTCCATGTATGAATAGAATTCTTAGGAAGACGGTCAAACCATTTTTCGGCATGGTGAGAAAGCGAGTGAGGAAAGAGTTGGAGGCGAAGGTCATCCATAGAAACACCGGGAGATTTCATGCTTTGGGTAATAGTGATGAATTTGTCGAGGTGTTTGTTGGCATCATCATCCGGAATTCCGCGAAATGGATTCGTTTGTACTTGCTGGATCATGTGATGTTTCAACGAAAACTCCTGAGCCGTGACATGCATCGGTGCAATCGGGCCTCCACGTCCGTTCATTGTGGGTTGGCATAGCTCCTCCATGGTTCGTAAGTCAGGTGGATTATTCATATTTGGGTGGGGTGGGTTATTATTATTGTTGTTTTGGGGGGGTGGAATATTATTGTTGTTGTTGTGTACACCTGCCATGTCTAATTGTTCGAGAGTCTCGGGCTCTGAATAAGACGTGGATCGAGTACGCATACACTAAAAAGAAAATGCAAGAGAAAATATTTTTGGTTTTTATAGGTTTTATATTGTTTTTGTGTTTTTGGAAATTTTATATTTTTATGGATTTTTGAAAAAATTTTTTATGCTTGAAAATAACGTTCCCGAAAGAACGGATCCCAAAATCCAATTTTTCTCACAAGAAACCGTTGATCATTACGAAAAGAGCCGGCAGCGGCGCCATTTTAATAACTGCACTTTTGGTTGGTTAATAAAAAGGTTTTTGCTTGCAAGATCTCTCTTTGTGTTGCTCGTACCCAATGGATATATCGTTGTTTCGTTCTCGGTATCTTCTCGAATCGATCACGGTCAAAAGTGGAATAGTTGTAATTGGTGACTAAAAAGGGGGAGCTTTGGTCTAAATCTACTAAAATGATAAAGGCAAGTAATGATAAAACTAAACTAAAAGCTTTAAATGAAACAATAATACCTCATGAAGATTAGAACTGGAATTCTTCTATTCGGAATGTTGGCCTTACTCGGAATACTTGGGAAAATGTCCTATTCGGAATATTCTGGAAATGCCTGATTCGGAAAGTATGCTTATGCGGAACAATCTTCCTACTCGGAATAATAAGCTACTCGGAAAGATAAGGTCATTCGGAAAATAATCGCTATGCGGAACGGTAAATTCTATTCGGAAAACTTGGGCTATTCGGAAAATAGGGTTATTCGGAAAAAGTTCCGAATAGAGAAACTCAAACAATCCTATGCGGAAAGAATGGACTATTCGGAATATGGAATATTTCGAATAGAGAAATTAGAACTCGGTCTATGCGGAATATTTTTGAACAGAATACTTATTCGGAAAAATGGACATGTTCCGAATAACCAAATTATTAAAACTCTTACTCGGAATGTTGGAAAGTTCCGATTAACACAAAATTAAAATCCCTACTCGGAATAAATGAAAGTTCCGAATAGGCAAGAACAGAAAATCCCTATTCGGAATAATGGAATGTTCCGAATAATCAAAAAGGGAAAAAACTCACTCGGAATAATAGAAAGTTCCGAATAGACAAGATTTGAAACCCTTATTCGGAATCTTAGAAAATTCCGAATAGACACCACCCCAGATTCCCTATTCGGAATCTGGGCAGAATCAGAAACTTGGAACGATGAACAGTAAGATACGAAATATACCAAACCAACTCAATCAAGTAAAAAGGTTTTACCAAATCAACCACTAATCATCTACTAACTACAAGGATCAAATCCCAATCATAAAAACACCAATTCGACAACTTTTTAGAATCAAACTAGAACCAAATAGAACTTAAGAACATGAAAGAAAAAGATGAAGAAGAACAAGATGAATCAAAAGATTAAAAGAGGAATTGTATTAATGATTTAAGATTCAAAACAACAAAGATTAACTTAAAAGATTGGAAGATAAATCAAACAAAGATTAAAACCACTCCTTAAGGGAGATGGTTCCTAAAAACTAGGAAGAAGAAAAATAACTGGAAAAAGAGGAATTGTATATTTCGTGTGTGTATTGGGAGGAGTATTTATAGGCTTCTCCCTTGGTTGGTGAGTGGGCTTTCTTCCCTTCTTTTTGTCTTCTCGTCTTTTCAGAAAAGTTGACGTTTTCGATTCTGATTCGGGATTTGTTGTCGATTAAATTCAACTCGTCTTTTAATTTCTTCGTTAAATAGACTTGAGTTTCTTCGACTTATGAAAATCTTCCGTCTTTAGTCCTTTTCTTCGATAAATCTTCGAATAGGCCTAGTGACTTCAAATCTTTTGCACCTCTTGGTCAATAGACTTCGTCTTGAGTCTTTTTCCTTGATAAAACCCGTGCAATCCCATGTTTTCTCCAATATTTATCCGGTTGGCTCTGAAAACATAACAAACACACAAACCACGCATAATTCCAAACAAATGACATTAAATACGCGTTTTGGTCTCGTTTTAGCAAGAAATAAGTGGTAGAAAAGATGGGTGTTTACACACCTATCAGTCGGCCATAGCCATTTCTTGCAATCTGGTTCAACACTCCAGTACCAAGCACATCGCAGTCAGATATCACTTCATCTAGGAAGAAGTGGAACGTGTTATCGTGGAATTATACTTTGTCATAACTGAGTACCAGATAGCTGACTTGTTTACAAAAGCCCTATCTCAAAATAGGTTTCAGTATCTCGTTGGCCGTCTTGGTATGAAGTATATGACTCCCGAAGACTTGGAGGTTTTGGCAAATGAGGCTGCTTGATTTTCCTCTCATTATGACTTCTAAGCACATCACAACTTAGGACTCGGACCTCAACTAAGGAAAGTTTATCTCGGACGATAACTTATCCTTCTCAACGAGAAATTAATATTTCTCGGTCATGAGCTTCCTATAAAAACATTCAAATTTTTTAAGTTCATGAAAAACGACTTCTAAGTAAATGTCAGCTTAGAACTCGTACTTCCACTTAAGGAAAGTTTATCACGGATGATAACTTATCCTTAACAAATGGAAATTAATTTTTATCGGTCATGAGCTAGTCACAAAACATTCAATGTTTTGAGCTCATGTAAATCGGAATTTATTTTAAAACCGTTGAACGTAATTTTTCAAGAATTTCTCAAAAGATATTTCTAAATCTTTCAAAATTGCGTGTTCAACACTCCCTTCCTTATATGTGGTTTTCATATCTCAAAATTGTCATATGTTATTCTGATCAATTTTTGAGGGGGAGCGTTTTAAAATCAAGCCTTTTAATGTTGGGTACATCTCTAAAATTGTCATATTTTATGTATCCAACACATTCCGAATATGATATTAAATCTGTCTTATATATTATCGGAAAGGCATCTCATCTCCGTACCTCAACATATTTTGTGGTATCGTTTTTCTAAAATTTTGTCAAATTTTGTCTCAAGACACACATATATTGTTGAGGGAGAGCGACCCGACTGAAAATGTTCCATGATTCATGCGTGCACACATGTTTCTCTCCCGTCGATTTTTCAAAATTGTCATATTTTAATCAATTGGTATCTCTAATATTATATTTCTATATTAGAGATATGGGGAGAAAATGTGATTAAAATGTAATATATCGCAACATGCGATCTTAAAGACTCAAGTGCAACTCTTTCCTTCACATGCCAAACTATTTCGTATATCGATGCATGTGTGTAGGGGGAGCTTTTTGGAAATGTAAAACTTTCAAAGTGTTAAAAGTTTTAATTTTTGCCAAACACTTTGAATGGTTTTCAATGGTTTATGGTTACGATCTATACCCAAAATAACCTACTATCCACGACGGAACGATGGAGTCAAAAGGTGGTTTAGGATAGGAAACTAGTCCTATGATCCAACCAGAACCGGAGGGATCTACCCAAGGACATTCCATAGCTAGAAATAGTTGTCCTTAGGATAGATGGAGTTCAATGAAGCTGAATGCGAACCAATTACTTAAGTTAGCACTGGAACAATCACAACAAGGTGCTAGTGATGACGTATTGGTAAGAATTGAAGGAGTTGAATTAGGGAGAAACCGGGTTAAACAAGCTCATGGTAGGTAAATTGTGCGATTCTACACGAATCAAACTTGTGAGAACTGGAAAGTAACTATGTTTTGATTCTTAATTGATTCAAACTTGATTCCAGGTTTCTTCGCAAAATCCGTGTGATCTTGCCAGAACATTCAGAGTGACATTCATTGGTGTTCACAATGACGAGTGGAAATCCTTCCAGTGTCAACATCAAACAACACTCCGGTAGGTGACTCGCAAGATTCTCTATGAATCAAGCTTGTGACAAACTGGAAAGCAACAATGGTGTGATTCTTTTAGAATCAAACTTGTTCCAGGAAATTCGAATTGACGACTCTAATCAGACGGATAATTTATCCTTATGATTCACTATTTACGTTCGAAGTCTTCTTTGAGACGGTCGAGTAAAGAGAACTTGCTACTACCTCCGGGAAACCCTGTCAAGGAGATTCTTAATCGAATCTACCCGATCACAGGTACGGTATCTAATACCGTCTAAACGGTCTTCACCGACCGGAGGTAAAATGCTACCGAGTTAGGATGAAATGTTCAAAGCCATTTTATCTGTGTCTATATATGTTGCTGCATATCAAGAAGGTGGCATAGCTGTGTAACCGATGTCGATTCAGAAGTCACAAGAGCACAAGATGGCGATATTCAAGATACTTAAGAATGTAAGAATGTAATAGGTCATCTTGTCACAAGAGCTCAAGATGAACACTATCAAGAATAGATTGAAGATCTCAAGCACTCAAAGTCAAATGACAAAGGCTCAGATAAAGATCACAAAAGCATGAAGGAACAAAACCGTTACAAACAAGATCAAGACCAAGATACAAGACCAAAGCAGGAAGATCTCCTCTACAAGAATGTATTCACTCAATCATCTTATGCTTTTTAAGTTTTTTAAGATGACCGATACATTGGGGGAGATTGTTAGCCGTATATTTTATATAGTCGAACAAGAATGTAATAGGTCATCTTAGTCGTTAAAGGTCTTGTATTGTAATAGGTTAGTCGGGAAAACCGGGCTTGGACTTTAAGCTAATATTATATAAGTTAGGGGCGTAAGCCCAAGACAAAGCCAAGCCCGACCTAAGTCCCTTAAACCCAAGGCCTAAAAGCCAAGGGTATATATACCCTCTTCCATGTGTGGAAGAGGGTGTTGGTTCATTTTTACTTTCTCTCTCTATCAAACAAAAACCTTCCACCATCTCTCTTGTTTCTCTCTCTACTTTTCGACTCTTTCTCTCTCTATAATCTTGTGTTATGGATTAAGTGGGATTAACAAATTGTTTAACATATTCTACCACCAATATAGGTCATTAAAATCCACCGTGCATGAATACTTGGAGGGGTGACCTCATCATGGAAATTAGAGGGGCTGCCTCTAATTTAATATACTGGTTTGGGTAGGAGGGATCAGCTCCTTGTGAAGGATGCAAGGCACACACCACATTCACACTAAGTAATCTGCTGAAAAACATGTAACTAGGACGCACCCATACGCCCCACATGATAAATATAATAATATGGCCAAAAGCTGAAGGGACGCCACGAGCAATCACTCCGCCGTGGTGAAGTCATAACATCAGTGCCTCTAATGTTATGGTTATGGTACCTCCATAACTAGGTGAAACTGGTCATGCATGTGTATGGCTATAGGTATTATAAATTAAACATAAGCAAATCAAACATATAAACTTATACTACGGGAAAACATTTGGCTGCATACGGGGAATCCTAATAAGGAAAGAATGTCCATACTGAAAGGACGGGAATCCGTACTGTGACAATCCTGGTTTTGAGGTTCGTCACTTAGTTTTATTTTGTTCTAGTTACGTGTCTTTACGTGTTTATGTGCTTATTGGTGTGTATAGTTTGTGGTTTGGATATCGTTTCCGGTACGGGTACCTTGTGAGTGAAACGATGTGTGATGATTTCATGTTCATGAGTTCACATGGTAGTGACTATGAAGTGAGATGGTGTTATTTAGTGGTTTTACGTATACGTATATGTATTTATAGAAAGTCGTATTTTTACGATTTACGGTTTAGCATTTAGAGGTCTCGGATGAGGTAATTAGTCATATGGATATTTTTCGGGATGGTTTTAAGTCATTTAGGACTTAGTTATAAAGTTTATTTCAAAATTTGAGATTTTTTATAAAAGTGTATATTTTACGTTTTTTTACGGTAAACGCGTAAATTTGACTAGTTTTACGGTTTTGAGGTTTTGGAAGCTTTAGGAGCTTAAATAAATTAATACAAATTAAGGTAATGTTAGTAATGTATTATTAAACAATAAAAAGAAAAAAAATAAAAAAATTATATATAATTCGGTTTGGCCGCCTAAAAGAAAGAAAAAAGGAAAGAAAAAGGGTAAATGGGCTATGGGTTGGACTTGGGTTCACCCATACCCTATATAATGTGTTAACTAAAAAAAAAAACCATATTAATCTTCCTGGAACACCATAGTCGACGACATAAGGAGAAGTTTTAGGGTTTTCAGTATTTTTTTATCTTCCATTAAATTAAAGGTAAAACCTTCATAACCCTTTTAGTTAAATTGTTTTTATGTTTTCTTTAATCATCTTATGATGGATTTAGGTTATGGTTTAATATAAAAACAGTAAATTAATGTTGTATTAATCATAATATGATGCTTACATAAACTAGGGCTTGTATTTAATTGGGTTATGGTGAATTAATTAAGTTAATTTGATTAAACCCGTTTTTAAAAACTGGGTAGAATTTTGAGTCAATTGTTTTGATCATATTGGGAGTTCTACAAACTCTTATTTTACGATCCAAGTATCCCTGAAAAGGTAATTGAAGTGGCTTTCCAAGTCAAGAAACGGGAAATAAATTGGAGGTAGGGAAGTAGGTCCAAAACAGGTTACAACAGTCGAAGGTCAAAACAGTTTTGAATTCAGCCTGTTTTCTTTTTAAGTTTTGGGTTGTTTGGGGTACTTAGGGTTGCATTGGGATCTTATAACGAACACGAGAGATGGTTTATATATTGTAGTAAGTATCTGCACTTGGGCTAAGGTGGTGGTTTAGGGTAAGACTCCCTAATTGTAAGAAACTTTTTGTATGTTTAAAATCAGTAAATCTGGAATGACGAAAGTATATATATATATATATATATATATATATATATATATATATATATATATATATATATATATATATATATATATATATATATATATATATATATATATATATATATATATATATATATATATATATATATATATATATATATATATATATATATCGTGGCTTTAACAGTAGTTTTAAGGTTGGGGAAAATGGGAGGTCTTAGTTAACATATGTAAGGACATAAATATTCCCTTTACAGAGATCATGGGTATGTTTAAGTGGGCGTTTGGCTTATAGTTTGGAGACCTAAAACCGGGACTGTTTTGGGTAAAATGTTAACGGGACGGGTTATGAAGTATAATGAGCTAAGGGCTTTATAGAGGGGTGTAATGAGATGCTTAGAGCATTTAAATGTGGTATTTATATAGGAGGAGGTTAGATGTCCATCATAGGTTGATGAGCCATCTTAGTGATTGGTTCATATTTTGATTATGTGTTTTTGGATTGTTAGCTTTTTGCTAGTGCGAGGACTTTTGGAGAAGCTCAAACAGGTGAGTTTCATAGTCCCATATCTTTTAATGATTTTGACTTCCAGATGGGATGGAAGAGACACTTATTATGGTTTTGTAAATTGTTGTTGTGAATGTTTTATGATTGGTGATGGACTTGTGTGTACTTATGTGATTAACCGCTAATTGATTCATGATTGTTTTATGATTTGACTTGGTACCAAAGGGTTGTTGACAAGGCGGGGCCTTGGGGAGGTACACAGATGTGTGAGCATCTATGGGACCATGGTGTTTGGTATGGCTGGGAGCCTTGGATTGGGATTTGGTTCATAGGTGTTTGGATGCCTATAGGAGTATGGTGTTTGGTATGGCTGGGAGCCTGAGTTTTGGTTTGATTAGTTAAATCTTGAATGTTAGTTTGTTAATGCATATTAGTATCACATTGTCCATATGTTTTTAACTTTTGGTTGTTACTCACAGCTTATGGTATGATTTTGGCGTTTGAGTCTAAACCTATGACCCTCACCAACTTTATGTTGACGTGTTTTAGTGTCTCTTTCAGGTGAGAATGTGGTTAAGCTAGAGAATAGAAGTGGCTAGTTTTGGAGGCATTAGGAATGCATTTTAGAAGGAGATCCTCGTTCCTTCTTAGCTTATTTTTATGTGTTTTGAATAAGTGATACTGTTGGCACCTATATGTTTGTTTTGGTTATGCTATTTGTTTGTCTTGGGTAAGAGGTAGGACTGTTACCTACTTACCTAGACTCCTGCATCGTTGAGATATTGTCATGACTTTTGTGTCACCATTTTATGACATTTCTTATTTCATATAGTTATCTTTATAGACACGCCATGTTGTGATGATATCCATACGTCGCGCCCCATATTCCGCCATGATGGGGTGTGACGGAATGGTATCAGAGACAATGGTTATAGAGAATTAGGTTGCCTAGTCAGGTAGCCTAGTCTATAGATTAAGGGTCCCTGCATATAGGCGTCATAGGAGTATGTGTGCATTTTATAATAATTGATGTTTTCGGATGTTATTTATTGCGATGTTTTGACTACTATGAATTGAACCATAGTATGTTCATACTTAGCCACATGTTATTTTCTTTTCGGGTTGTGACTAATGCGGGTTGAACCATAATCGTCCACGCTAGTCATTGTTGTATTTTGCTTAAATTGTATATTATTGTACATAATTTGGTACAAGGTAGTTTCTATCTTTTGTTGTGTTATTTTATATACCTGAGGTATGTTATTTTTCTTTTGATGTTTAAGTCATGTTCCCTAAGAATCGTGTGGTGGTTCGAGTTACTAGGAGTACATGGGTAGGAAGGATTTTAAGTTGTTTCCACTCTTATGGGCGACATGACTTATAACTGATTATGTTTTCGTTTTGGATTTAGTCTATGCTGTTTTAGCTAGACTATGGATTTATGTATTCCAATAGTTTGATTATATTTTTTTATAGTTAGAGTTTTGTACTTTATTGTTATGTGGTTATAAGCTTATGTGAGTAGATGGTTATATGTGTTATGTGTTGTATTAATTCTTATAAGTGTCATCATAGGAGAGAGTGCATTGGGGAAAGGGTAATTGTATAAGTATGGTGGCCAACATAGTTATACAAGTACCACAATTTCAATGGGTTCTCAAGTATGATTGCATGAAAGGGGGTTATTACATGCTTGTATATGATGAGATGTGGATTTTAGGTATATTTATAATATATGGGTTTAAGTAATGGCTGCCTACGATATGGCTATAAATTTTTAATATGTTATATGTTTGGAGTTATAGTCGTGTTGTGTGATTATGGGGTCACACGATATTGGTTGGTCTTGGTGATGGGTTTTGTGCCTTGTTGTGGCATGGTGAGATGGTGAGAAGGTGATTACTCGTATGGAAAAACGAGCGTATAAAGCGATTGATTGACTTCACATGTATGATAACGAGTATGTTTGGGAGATTCGATAGGTATACATATGCGGATGTATATATACTAATAGATGTTATGTTATGATTTACGGTCGTTCAATGGTTATTATAACTTGAACGTACCTGGTACTCTCTTGTGTTTAAACAATTTATTAGAGCTCGAGTTTGGGGGAGTTTCAACGACGTTTTGAATCTTTTGAAGTGTGTCTTGTAGCGTATTCTTTGAGTTTCGTATTTCACGTGTACGTTTTAAAATGGTGTTCTTGGTTTTAAGTCTATTGAAGTAACTTGGGATTTCTTTTGAAATAATGAAATCTTTTGTGTTGGGTCTTACATTTCTTTTGGTCGGTATATATTGAGAAAAAGGGGGACTTGGAAATCTATTATAGGGTTAGATAGTTGGTTGTATTTGGTAAAATAAGGGTAAGGTGTTGGAGTCGTGTATGAAACAAGGTGCAACATAAGATTTCTTTTTAATCAACACTTCTTTATTTCAAATTCTAAAAGACTTTCTTTAAAATAGAGCGAAGTAAAATTTCTTTCGACTTACATAATTTATATAATTGGGTTTAACCGATTCACGTCATTTATAATTATTAATACGAGGTTAAATTGGGTTTATAAAGGTTACACATACAATTATATCTTTCATTTAAAAGGATTGCATTAATCACTAAGTTTATTCTTTAGTTTCAAAACAACTAGTATAAAATTGTTTTGGTCGTAACTTGTTCGTTTTTAAAGCTTTTTGGATGATTCAAAAGCCTAAAGTTATGTACTCGGAACGTACTTTTCAAGTATTCAGAATGTATAGTCATGGGAGGTCAGTATCTTGGCCGAAATTATTGTACAAGTGTCGGGTTAAAGGTTGAGTTTGAATAGTAGTTTATTTTTATGATTTGGGATGCACGGGATACCTAGTTTTTGAGTTGAGTTTTGAGTTCGTCAAGAGGGTTGTTTGTAGATTGTTTGAGTCACATAGATGTGGAGGTAATAATAAAAAATAAAAAAAGATATATATTCTTTTAGAAAAGTCGATCTTTTGCACGATTTAAATAATATGTCGCGGGGCATAATATGTTTGGTTGCCATTGGGTGTTTGTTGGATTATTTTTCGTTGTCATGGGTCATTTGAATTGATACACGTTTTGGGTTTGAGTTTTCTCTTGAGTCTCGTGGTTTTGACTTGTTTTAATTGGTGCACTTGAAATGTCGTTAGTTATCCGTGGGTTTGATTCGTTGATCGTATCTGATGGATTCATGATGTAGTTTTGGTTTGGTATTGTTCGGGAGCGTTGAGGTAGCCATATGAAAGAATTGGTCGGGCCTACACGCTTAAGTAGGTTACCATGAGAGAACGGTCAGAATACCCTTAGTGGGGAGGAAAGAAGTTCGTAGACGAACTAATGTGGTCATGAGGTCTCTTAGGAGTACCAAGGAGATGAATAGAGATTTGTGGGATACTAGCACAAGTAACGCGCCGTAGAGAGTGTTGGAAGGGGATACAATACCTCAAAGGTATTTATGATTGTTCGTAGGGCATGTAGGTTTTCTGAAAATTTCCTAAAATTTAGTAGGTTTGCCTATTATTGTGAGGTAGAACCATAAATAGAGCAAGTAGGGAGGTGAGAGGAGTTGTAGTTAGTGCCTTTCCAAGGCAAATTTTTGATGGAGTGATATAAAAACAAGAGCTGTTAGAAATTGCAAGGAATGCCGGATAAAAGTTGAGTTGCTTAGTAGTAGATTGGATGTGGAAAGAGGTTGAGTGGTCCGATGAGAGGAAGTACCGGTCTTTTAAGATGCGTGTAGAATTTTGCAAGTAGAACGAGGTAGGAATTTATTCGTATTGCCGCTAAGAGAGGGTGCAAGGAGGACATAGTTGAAACTGCTAAGGATGTTGTATGAACGCTTTGGGTTTATGGTTATGCATTTGGCTTCGCTAAAGCACTAGCGGTTTTCATGGTGTCAATGATCCAAGTGTGCATGAACGTGTATAAACGAGTTGTCATCGGGAGCATCGATGACATCTTGATCTACTCAAATCTTAGAAAGAGAGTGAGGTAAATTATGAGTTGGTTTGGAGTTGTTAGGAAAGGGAATTATACGTGAGATTTTCAAGTGTGAGTTTTAGGATTAAGTGTACTATGCTGAGTAGTTAGAGATGATGGCATGTCATGGAACCAGCAAGGGGAGAAGTGAAGAAGGATGAGGAAGAATTTTGGAGGCTGAAGAGGTGGATTGGATAATGAGCCGATCTGGGCATTATCGGAAGGGCTGGATGAATTCGTGAAGCATGACGATACGTGGAGCAAGGAGTTGGATGTGTACGAGAACGACAAAGAAAGGCGATTGCTTATACGTTGCAAGAACTGTAGATTTGGAAGAAATAGATATGACTTAATTAGTGGAGCTAGATTGTCATATCTACCTAGAATGCTAGAGGCATTTGGTGTACGAGACGTAGAGAATGATCTATACGGATCATGAACGTCTCCAACACATATTTAATCATCTTGATTGAACATTTGGAAAAGGTGATGGGTGGAGTTAAGTGATGAAAGAAAATTGCAAGGCCAAGTACCATCTGGGAAAGGCAAGCATGGTTGATGAGATATGGAATAAGAAGAATGAAGTGAAGCTGAGACAAACTTGAACGATATGGATGACATATTAGGGTGGTTTGGATGAAGGATGTAGGTTGCACGAGTTGAATTGTCTAAAGCAGAGAACGCGTCAACACGTATGTTGCGTGGCATGGACAATCATATAGAAAAAAGGGACGTAGACTATACTTCCTACATAGATAGGAGTAGCTTAGAAAGGGCGATGTAAGGACGAAATTGGTGAAAGTGACGAGAGTTGGGTGATGGTCGATAGACTGCCAAATTCATCTCATATTTCAAGAGGAATGAGTAGTCACGTAGTTAGGAAGTTGGAAGGAGTGCGTATGGATGTGATGGAATAGAGGGTTATGCGTAAAAGTTAGCCTAATATGTATGGAATGCCTTATGAAGGATTATGGCAAGGGAAGAAACGATGGGAAGCATCACATCGTGATGTATGGTAGGAGTTGAGGAAGAAGAAGGAAGTGTGAATAGAAGCAAAGCATGAATGAGACAGGTCGAGATAGGAACCGAAGGTAAAACTTTGGTAGAGCTTAATGAGTAGAATAAAGCACAACACAGGCTAATACTGTCGTAGTGTGGAAAAGGAAATGGCACTGACCTATACTGATTGTTTGGGAGGCTTAGAATCGATAATAGAATGGATGAGGAGTTATAGGTGTAATGTGCCATAGGGACGAAGGGCTTGGTCTAACTGAGACAAGATGAGGAGCAATATGACCTTGAAGGTAAGACATTGTGTAGGTATAAAGGAAGTGTTGTGTATAAAAAATCATGAAGAAAAATGAGAAAGAAGTGTATAGGTACTACTATGAGCTATCCAAATTTAATGGAAGTAGTTGTAGCATGGGTTTGGATGGAAGTTGATAGACTAAATGAGATAACCGTCCTTTTGATGATGTGTATAGATCATAAGTTTATTTGGATTGGAAGAACTAATGGATATGTGAAAGACCGTCATAGGTCACATTGTAAGGAAATTGGAATTTTTAAGTAGTTTGGGGTACGGACTAAAGGGAGTTGATGAACATGATTGGATATGAGTATATCCAGCTAACTGGAAAAGGATGGGAAAGTGAGATATTTATACAACCTTAGGAGTTACACTGAGGGCATGAGTGATTGATTTAGAGGGAGTTAGGAAACTCTTTAGCGATGGCTGACTTTTCATATAATGATAGTTATCATACTAGAAGTCGATAAATGCCATTTGAGGCACTATATGAAAGGATAGGGTGAGATTGTCCCCATTGTGGAGTAGAATTGGTAAAAGTGGTTACTAATGTGGTAATGGTGTTTGTGGAAAGGATGAGAGCAACAAGAGATGCTATGTAGAAAAGGAGGAAACCACTAGAGTTAGTGACAAAGTTATGTAGGGAGATTCACCCATAGTAACGGGTGGTACGTTTTGGTAAAATGGAAGAGTTGATGTAGAGTTTTTTAGGTCCATTTATGATCTTTGGAAAGATCGGACCATTAGCTTATGAGCATAGAATTACCTGGGGGAAATGAGTTGTATACATGATACATTTCATGTATTGAGATTGGTAAAGGTTGTTTGAGAATGCATTTTGCATGTACGGTTATTCGGGACTTGTATTAATAAGAGTCTTTGTTTATATCAAAGAGTCATCTGTGAGATTTATTGATAGTGAGGTCAAGAGTTTGGCAATGAGTTTAATTATTTTTGGTTTGTATATGTGGTATTTTGAAACTTGAACTGAAGTTCACGTGGAAATGAGGGGAGTTCGTTTCCTCGTGTGATTTGTCGTTTGTGTGTTTGATTCTAAGGAGTAAATATCGGGAAGAGATTTCTATTAGGAGGGAGTGATGTGACAACCCTGGTTTTGAGGTTCGTCACTTAGTTTTATTTTGTGCTAGTTACGTGTCTTTACGTGTTTATGTGCTTATTGGTGTGTATAGTTTGTGGTTTGGATATCGTTTCCGGTACGGGGTACCTTGTGAGTGAAACGATGTGTGATGATTTCATGTTCATGAGTTCACATGATAGTGACTTTGAAGTGAGATGGTGTTATTTAGTGGTTTTACGTAGACGTATATGTATTATAGAAAGTCGTATTTTTACGATTTACGGTTTAGCATTTAGAGGTCTCGGATGAGGTAATTAGTCATATGGATATTTTTCGGGATGGTTTTAAGTCATTTAGGACTTAGTTATAAAGTTTATTTCAAAATTTGAGATATTTTATAAAAGTGTATATTTTACGTTTTTTACGGTAAACGCGTAAATTTGACTAGTTTTACGGTTTTGAGGTTTTGGAAGCTTTAGGAGCTGAAATAAATTAAGTCAAATTAAGGTAATGTTAGTAATGTATTATTAAAAAATAAAAAGAAAAAAATAAAAAATATATATATTAGTCGGTTTGGCCGCCTAAAAGAAAGAAAAAAGGAAAGAAAAAGGGTAAATGGGCTATGGGTTGGACTTGGGTTCACCCATACCCTATATAATGGGTAACTAAAAACCAAAACCATATTAATCTTCCTGGAACACCATAATCGACGGCATAAGGAGAAGTTTTAGGGTTTTCAGTATTTTTTTTTTATCTTCCATTGAATTAAAGGTAAAACCTTCATAACCCTTTTAGTTAAATTGTTTTTATGTTTTCTTTAATTATCTTATGATGGATTTAGGTTAGGGTTTAATATAAAAACAGTAAATTAATGTTATATTAATAATAATATGATGATAACATAAACGAGGGCTTGTATTTAATGGGGTTATGGTGAATTAACTAAGTTAATTTGATTAAACCCGTTTTTAAAAACTGGGCAGAATTTTGAGTCAATTGTTTTGATCATATTAGGAGTTGTACAAACTCTTATTTTACGATCCAAGTATCCCTGAAAAGGTAATTGAAGTGGCTTTCCATTTCAAGAAACGGGAACTAAATTGGAGGTCGGTAAGTGGGTCAAAAGCAGGTTACAACAGTCGGAGGTCAAAACAGTTTTGAATTCAGCATGTTTTCTTTTTACGTTTTGGGTTGTTTGTGGTACTTAGGGTTGCATTGGGATCTTCTAACAAACACGAGAGATGGTTTATATATTGTAGTAAGTATCTGCACATGGGCTAAGGTTGTGGTTTAGGGTAAGACTCCCTAATTGTAACAAACTTTTTGTATGTTTAAAATCAGTAAATCTGGAATGACGAAAGTATATATATATATATATATATATATATATATATATATATATCGGGGCCTTAACCGTAGTTTTAAGGTTGGGTCAAATGGGAGGTGTTAGTTAACATATGTAAGGGCATAAATATTCCCTTTACAGAGATCATGGGTATGTTTAAGTGGGCCTTTGGCTTATAGTTTGGATACCTAAAACCGGGACTGTTTTGGGTAAAATGTTAACGGGACGGGTTATGAAGTATAATGAGCTAAGGGATTTATAGAGGGGTGTAATGAGATGCTTAGAGAATTTAAATGTGGTATTTATATAGGAAGAGGTTAGATGTCCATCATAGGTTGATGAGCCATCTTAGTGATAGGTTCATGTTTTGATTATGTGTTTTTTGTTTGTTAGCTTTTTGCTAGTGCGAGGACTTTTGGAGAAGCTCAATCAGGTGAGTTTCATAGTCCCATATCTTTTAATGATTTTGACTTCCATATGGGATGTAAGAGACACTTATTATGGTTTTGTAAATTGTTGTTGTGAATGTTTTATGATTGGTGATGGACTTGTGTGTACTTATATGTAGGATATGTAAATCTTGCTTATGTTTTTAGAGAGAGAAAGAGATAGAGAGATGGTGAGAACACACACACGTAGAGAGAGAAAGTGAAAGAAAAAAAACTTTTTCACTATGTGTAAAAATGAAGAACACACACCCTCTCCATCAAAGGAGAGGGTTTATATACCCAAGCCTTGTGATGGGCTTGGGCTTACAATGTTGGGCCGGCCTACACATGTTGTAGGCTAGGCTTGACTTTGTTTGTTTAATAAAGATATCTAGACTACGAGCTACTACTTAATATATTGTCGGAGTGACCGAATCTTCCTAAATAAGTAAAAACGTATTTCCAACAATCTCCCCCTAAGGGAGGTCACTCCAAACAAGGGCGTTACCCGAGTTACAATAATGAAATAAACCTAGCATACTATGCTTGTCTTGAGCTCGTAGTCTTTGTCTTTCTTTTCTTTTTCTTTTCTGGTGAACATGCTGATGTGATCTTTGATATCAATCTTTAGCATCAATCTCTTTCCTTGATCTCGTGCATCCATCACTTGTGATCTTCGCCTCTTTGTGACACCATGTTCCACATACTTATACCTTCGTAATTCTTGAAAGCTTCAGAGTTTGATACAGCGGAAGACTTAACTTTTAGGCTTTCTTGAATTTGATGAGGTATTAAGTGTATAAAGTATAAGTATGCGGGGACGACTTCTTCTTGGATCCCGCAACGCCACCGTCTTCAAATGCCGCAACATAAGTAGACACGAATGAAATGGCTTTGAACATTTCATTCTAATTCGGTAGCATTTTACCTCCGGTCGGTGAAGACCGTTGGACGATATTAGATATCGTACCCGTGACGGGTAGTTTCAATTAAGTAACTTCCTGACAGGATTTCGCGGGTAAACCCGTTCTCTTTATTCGACCGTCCAAAGCTGACTGCGAACATAAAGAGTGAATCATTTGGATAATAATATCCGCATGATTTGAAGCCGTCAATTCATGTTCCTGGAACAAGTGAAATTCAATTAAGAACTGCACCATCGTTGCTTTCCAGTTGTCACGAGCTTGATTCGTATAGAATCTTGCAAGTTACCTACCAAGTGCTGTTTGAGGTTAACACTAGAAGGATTTCCACTCATCACTGTGAACACTATAGAGTGTCACTCTGAGTGTTCTGGCAAGATCATTAAGATATTGCGTAGAGGCCTGGAACGTGTTTAAGTTCAGTTAAGAATTAAACAACTGTTGCTTTCCAGTTATCACAAGTTTGATTCATAAAGAATCGCACAAGTCACCTACCATGAGATTTTGATATTTGCTCAAGAAGGATTTCCATCTTCATTGTAAATACTTTCGTATTACTCGGATGTTCAGGCAAGATCATGAAGATTTTGCGTAGGACTCTTAAAATCTTTCTTACTTTTCACAGTGTGTGAAGAAGCAAGGAAATATGAAAGTGTGTCCTAATGAGATTTTTGATGATCTCAAATGGCTCTAGACTCGATTGTGCACTTTGGATTTCATTGATCGGAGGCTGGAGAGGAGTGCCACCTTTTCAATACCAATTTATTCGGAGTGAATAAATCAATAGATAATGCGTTGTCTCCGTGTGATTAAAACAAATACCTTTTGAGAGATATCTGAGTTAGCTGGGATGGGTTTTGCATTGCATCACTGGGTCCATGATGTCTGTCTTCAATATCGAGAATCATTAAAATGATCTCAATAGCATATGTGTTGACCCGGTTTCTGCCTAAAGTTGTAAGGAGGGCTTCTTTCTTTACACCTTTTATCTTTACAATTCTTTTTCATTCTTCAACCCCTTCAATGCTTACCAATACGTCATAACTAGAACCTTGTTGTGATTGTTCCAGTGCTAACTTATGTACTTGGTCGGCATTCAGATACGTTCACAATCTTTCTCCAACTTTCCTAAGGACTACTATTTCTAGCTATGGAATGTCCTTGGGAATATTCCTCCGGTGTTGGAAGAATCATAGGACTTAACCTATCCTACCATCCTTATGTCACCACAATCTTCATCGTCGTGAAATAAATGGGTTTTGGGTAAGTATATGTCACCATGAAAATCCATTTTGATATGCAAATCCGTTTTGCTCCCCCTTAACATATGCCACGATATTCGAAAACATTTCGCACATGTCGGGATGAGCCAGCACATTAAGTCAAACCATTTGTGATAATATCCCATATTAAATCACATTTTCTCCCTCATATTAAAAATATTAACCCAACCGATGTTTTTAATATCAATTGATTTAATGAAGTTTTAACAAAGGTTTTGGGAAGAAAAATGCAAGTCCGTTTTATCTTCATGATATCAAACGCATGAGATATGATACCGATTTGTAACATGATCACATATTCACCATATTAGAAAAGAATTGACAAGGTTGGACCTGATAGATGAGAACATCATATGATAAGATCAAATGGTTCTTGTCAGCATATGTTGGTCGCCTCGTCACGTCTGAAGTCATCTCTTGACACCACGTGTACGATTGGTATTCTTTTCTTAACACCAATTAGTGAGCTTGGCACGTTCGGCATCGAAGATTCTGAATGCTTGACAATTGCTCCCCCTCAATTGTTGACCCGTGTTCTATTGAAAGAGCTGTAGTCGTCGTTTGAGTAGTCGCATCGTCGAGTATGTAGATACCAATTGTAGATTGCTATGGTTGTAGAGATGATAGCTTCATAAAAACAAGACTTCTCTTGTTTTAACAAATAAATGCACTGAAGCGTACATAGATTTGTGTTAGACCAAGTTATAAAGTAAATTTCATCCCTTACAAGGTTTTAAAGTAAACCTTGTCCGAGAAAATTAATTCTCGTTGTGAGCCAAAGCTTTCATAAGAAATACTTGACTTTAATGTGAAAACCGGATTGCAGTCTGAAATAACTACAAGCCATTTAGGCATGTTTTATGAAATATTTACAACTTTTGTACGAACTTTATTTATGGCGTCGTGTCGATATTAATCAACATTTCTAAGGTCGTAAATATTATCGTACCAAAAGACATGCCTTTAAAAAATAAAGTAAAAATATTTTTGGATTTTTCTAGATTTTTTAATTTTTATGGTTTTTATATGGTTTTATATTTTTGTATTTTGCTTTTGTGGATAAAAATATAAACAATATATACAGATGATCACCAAGGATACGGAGAATAGTTTTACCAAGACTATTCTTTCGCTTCATCTACTAGTTCCTTTAGAATCTCAGGCGAGAAGGTTCTCATTCCTAGCTTGTCGGCCAAAAATTCAATTCGAGCGCGATCTAAAGCCTTCGTGAAAATATCCGCCAATTGATACTCAGATCGGACAAGTAAAGCTCTATTACTCCATTTTCCACTTGCTCCTTGATAAAATGGTAGCGAATGTCAATATGCTTCGACCGGGAGAATTGAACGTTGTTGCAACATAAGGCAATTGCACTCTTGTTGTCACAGTACATCAGAATTTTGTTGAAACCTAGACCATAGTCGGTTAATTGCGATCTCATCCAAAGAATTTGAGCACAGCAACCGGACATATCTATGTATTCTGCTTCCGTACTTGAAATTGCAGCGCTTTTTTGCCTTTTCGATGCCCAACTGATTAGTCGATCTCCTAGTAGTTGCAAAGTTCCACTCGTGCTACACCTTGTATCTTGACAACCCGCGTGATCCGCATCTGCATATGCCATTAGTGCAATAGAAGAGTCATTCGAATACCAAAGTCCCCGATTAATGGTTCCTTTAAGATATCGAAAGATCCTTTTAACAGTAGCTAAGTGTAACTCAGTAGGCCTAGTTTGATACCTGGCACACATACATATAGCAAACTGAAGATCAGGTCGACTGGCTGTGATATACAGAAGAGTACCGATCATTCCACGATAAAGTGTCGGATCAACGGCAACTTCATGTGGATCTTCATCAAGCTTAGTTCGTTCCACCATTGGAGTATCCACGGGGTCGCAAGATTCCATCTTATACTTCTTAAGCGATTCAACGGCATACTTGGATTGATTGATAAAGATGCCTCTGGGACTCTGAGATATCTGAACACCTAAGAAAAATGATACCTTGCCCATCATTGGCATCTTATACTTGGAAGACATGAGTTTCCCAAATTCATCGGATAAAGTTTGGGTCGAGGCTGTAAATATAATATCATCAACATATATTTGTACCATAATCATATCTTTACCTCATTTCTGAATGAACAGCGTGGGATCCACCTTGCCTTTAGCGAATCCTTGGGTAATGAGGAATTGTGACAAAAGATCATACCATGCGCGAGGAGCTTGCTTCAACCCATAGAGAGCCTTCTTAAGCTTGTACACATGATTAGGATAATTAGGATTCACAAAACCATCTGGTTATTGAACATAGACCTCTTCCTTGAGTTCACCATTAAGAAATGCCGTCTTCACATCCATCTGATAGACGATCATATTCATATAGGCTGCATAAGCGAGGAATAGTCTAATAGCTTCCAAACGGACAACAGGTGCAAAGGATTCCATAAAGTCGATGCCCAATAGTTGCTTGTATCCACGAGCTACTAGACGAGCTTTGTTCTTCAATATTCCGCCTAACTCATCGAGTTTCACCTTGTAAACCCATTTCAAAGTGAGTAACTGCACTTGATCCGGGCATGGGACAAGTTCCCATACTTCAAGACGTAAAAATTCGTTAAGTTCTTCTTGCATAGCTTCTATCCAACATGATTGAGTAAAAGCTTGTTGCCATGTCTTAGGTTCAACTTCAGTTAGAAAAGCATCAAAGTGACAAAACATTGCACTTTCTTGTAACTGACTTCGTGTGGATACCGGACGATTAGGGTCACCAATAATAGAATCTATAGGATGATCCTTTTTCCACTTGTTGTCATGTTCACGAATCCGTGGATTGGAGTAAACTGTAGTAGGAGCTTCCTCTGAGGTGGACGACCCGGCTTGATTAGGGTCGGGAATAGGTACACCAAAGAATGGAAGTTCACGCATTTGAGCGAATTCCAAATCGTGATCATCATCATCCTCTTCATCATCAATAGGCATGACATGGGTAGTTGAAACATGTGTTGGTTGAGAATTACTTGTTGAAGGTATATCTTGACCAATTGTAGGTGCAGATGTATCTGATTGTTCAACAGTTGTTGGAGCGACAACTTCAGTTACCGGAGCTATTACTTCAGGTTCTGGAGCAACAATACTTGGAGGAGTAAAGAATTCATCGAAGAACGGTTGAAACAACGTATCCCATTCCTTCCTAGTAGGTGGTGTAAATGATGATGAAGTAGGGTTGTTTGGGACAAGACCAGAACTAATATTACTGGGTCCCATTTCATGAAGTGTGGGTTCAGAGCTGCTTTGCTCAGAAGCCATTGTTGTCAGCTCATCAAAATCAACATTCATAGTTTCGAGGATCTTGCGAGAGTTACGGTTGTAGATTCGGTATGCCTTCTTTGCGGGTGCGTAACCAATGAAAATACCAATATCAGCCTTTGGTTGAAGTTTTCCCAAATTGTCACCATCATTACTTGGATAGCAAAGAGAACCAAATACATGAAGATATTATAAATCTGGTACTTTTCCATGAGAAGCTCATAAGGTGTTTTACCATGGCGTTTACGAATTAGTGACCGGTTTTGGGTGTACACTGCTGTAGATACTGCTTCTTCCCATAAAAACAATGGAGCCTTTGCGTAAATTAACATCGTTCGAGCAGCTTCCATAAGTGTGCGATTTCGCCTTTCAACGACACCGTTTTGTTGTGGAGTGCGTGCGACAGATGTTTCATGAGATATGCCAACTTCTTCATAATAATCACGCAAGATTTGATTCACAAATCCGGTTCCATTATCTGTACGAATGCGTCAGACAGTAGTGTTGAGACGCACTTGAATCATCTTGAGAAATCCGATGATGAATTTAGGTGCCTCAATTTTTGCTTTAAGAAATTTAACCCATGTAAACCAAGAGTAATCATCGACAATGACAAGGATGTACTTTTTTCCACTAAGACTTTCAACACGCATTGGCCCACAAAGATCCATATGCAACAGATAAAGTTTCTCTTGGTTGGTGTCTTCAGTCTTGGGTTTGTAAGACTTCTTAGTGCTTTTCCCCATTGTACACGCGGAACACAAATGATCCTTGTGAAATGATAGTTTATGAAGACCACGAACAAGTTCGTTTTTCGCCAAGTGATTAATAGAGTCAAAGTTAAGATGAGATAACCGTCGATGCCATAACCATGACTTAGTCTTCGATGCTTTGGAGAGAAGACATATGGGAGAAGCGGCCATCATGTCTTGTAGAGACAAAGTATACAAATTATTCCCTCGAGTACCTCTCAATAAATCAACCCCTTCCAAATTACGAATGAAGCAGGTATGCTCTCGAAAAGCAACTTCAAGGTTTGCATCACAAAATTGTCCCAAAGAAAATAAGTTATGACCGAGACCTTCCACGTAATACACTCTTGAAATTATTACATTCCCAATATGATATTCACCATAACCCATTATCTTTGAAATATGATCATTTCCAAATCGAACCTTACCAAGAAACTTGCTGACGAAATTTCTGAGCTGAGAGCGATCTCCGGTCATATGCTTGGAGCAACCAGAGTCCAAATACCAGAGAACAATTTGGACCACCTGTTTTCAATAACAACAGTAGACAATGCATTGGAAACTATTGGTTCCTAAGTGTTAGCAGATACAGATATAAGATTATCAGAATTGCTAACATGTTTCTGAGCTGAGACCACTAAGATTTCCTGCGTTTTCTAATCTAAGTTTTAGCACTAACAGGTTTTACAGTTCCAACTTTCTTAGGTTTGGGATTATCCGCGGGCACTACAGTGGGAGTAGACCTAGTTAAAGGGCACTTTGTTCCTATAGTAGTGTTGGTGTTCCTAGTTAAAGGACACGCTTGTGTTTTGGTAGCCTTGGTACTCCTAGTTAAAGGGCACACTTTCTTCGCTTTAGCGGGATTGATCCTAGTCAAAGGGCACGTATTTCCTACTATAGCGAAAGTTCTACCAGTGGGGCGCCACATCCAACCAACTTGCGTTAACACTTTCCCAGTCGGTTTGCATTCTAATCTATTTTTCCAGGCATACATCTTGATAACTAGATTTTGTATGGTTCAATTGTTGTTCTCGGTATCTTAACGAATTGATCTAGGTTCTCTATGTGACTCAGTTGATTTTGGTAAAACAAATATTATTGGTTGTTTATAAATAAAAGGTGTAAAACAATTAAAGTAAATGACTTTAAAGTAAATCTAAGTCTAATTAAAATAATGGTGCAAGTATTTAAAAACGTGACTGAAAATTAAAGGGCACTAAACGTAAATAACGCAAACTTAAATCTATCTAAAGCAAACTTAAAACGCAACTAAAACTTAAAGTAAGGCAAGGCTAAAATAAATCTAAGGCAAGTAAACTTAAAGAGCAACTAAAATAAGAGGCGGGAAAAATAAAGCTTGAAAATTAAAAATTAAATACAAATACTAAAAAGAACCTGAAAGAAACCTTGATTCGGAAGTTTCTGAGTTCCGAATGAATTGGCTTGACTCGGAACTTCTTGAGTTCCGAATGAACACTCTTGAGTTGGAACTCCTTGATTCGGAAGACTTCCGGATGAAGCCTTCTTGATCCGGAACTTTTAGACTTCCGAATGAAACCTTCTTGATCCGGAACTTTTAGACTTTCGAATGAAACCTTCTTGATCCGGAACTTTGTTCGGAACTTTTCGTCCGGAAGTTTTCGTCCGGAACTTTTGGAGTTCCGAATGAACAACTCTTGACTCGGAAGTTTTTGTGTTGATCCAGAACTTTTTCCTTCGGAAGTATTGATCCGGAAGTTTTCCGGATGAAGCTTGACTCGGAACTTTTAAAGTTCCGAATGAAAGTCTTTCTCCTCCTCTTGGCTCGGAACTTTCCTGGGAATACAGTAACAGAAACAAACACCCCCGAAGAACAAGGGATCACAATAACACGAATCTAACCACACATTTACCAAAATCAAACACAAGATTAAACTAAACTAATAACAAAACATTCAATAATCATAAACAAACAGTTTAAATCAACAAAACTAACGACTTTAACCACAATAATCAAAAACCCACTTGATCAAAATAAGAACATGAACATGAACACAAACATAAACATAAAAATCAAAGATTAAGAAAGGTAGATAGGAGATTAACAAGATAAAATAAAGATTGACAAGAATTAAATGAAAACTTACTTGAAATTAAAGGAATTTAAGGTGCAAGACAAGGTATTTAAATTTGACAAGTATTTAAATTGATATGAATTAAAAGGTGCAAGGTAAGTAAATGGTGGAAGACTAATTGTCACATTTAGCCAACAAAGAAGAAAATTAACTAGTCCTAATCTATATATAGGGGAGGATTAGGAAGCTTCCTCCCCTTCTTCCTTTTCTCTTAATTGCAAGATTAAGTCCTTCCTTCTGTAATCTTCTTTTAATTGCACCATTAGTCCTTTATTCTTCTAATCTTCTTCAAACTTGGACTCTAATGACTTGTGGCGCGGGATTTCTTTTGAACTCGTCTTTTAATTCTTCAATAAAGTAGACTTGAGTTCTTCGGCTTTAAGTAAACTTTCGTCTTTCGACTTTTTCTTCGATAAATCTTCAGAATTGGTCTTGGACTTCCGTTCTTTTTGCACTCTTGACTTCTTGACTTCGTCTTTCATCTTTTTCTTCAATAAAAGCCCGTGAATGGCTGTGTTTTCTCCACTTTTCACCTTTTCGTCCTAAATCACAACAAAAACACAAACCACGCATAATTCCGACATAAAAGACATAAAATACACGTTTTGGCTCGGTTATTATTGTAATTAAGTGGTAGAAAGGATGGGTGTTTACACACCTATCAAATCCCCTACACTTGACCATTGCAATGTCCTCATGCAATGCATTAGTTACAAAGCACGTTTACATTTTTCATCATAATCAATCCATAGTGGCCTTTATTAAAGAGATAGAAAACTATAAACATTCAAAGTAAAGAAATCAAAAGCATACCTTGGGTTTTGGAAATGTCATGAATAATCATCATCCTCAAGTTTTCACTTTCTCCAAACCAAGTTTAAAAACGAGATCATTGTTATTATAAGTTAGTAAACTAACACGAACTCATGTGGGACAATTACTCACTTAGACTCCCTTATTCCTAGGTGTATCTATTATATTTTATTGTTGTCTTGAATGATCACGAGGATGCATTGTTTGACTTATTTTGATAGTTATTAGGCTGAAAATAAAGTGAACGATTTAATCAATAGTTAGCTAAAGGACAAAATCTTTTAAAACTGCTTCTCGGGACCTCATAAAGTTCATATATTGGCATAACTCGCTTCGCGATTTGAGACCTTTCTCGGACCGATATTTGGCAGCGACTTCATACTTCAAACCTTGAGAGACGTTCATGAAATAATGGCCTTCTCTTCATAATAGGAATTTCTTCACTTGAAGTTTTGAGAGATTCATACTTGGACCACGACTTCTTCATTGTTCTCCAATCTTTATTTTGGACTTTGATATACAACGATCCGCCTCGTTTTACGACTTGGATCTATTTATCCTCATACCTTGTTAGGGTCTTTTCGGATACACTTCTCCATGACTTTTGGGGAGTTTTTGCTTTTCGTCGTGTGTCTCGATCCTTCATATTGATTTTCGATAAATGATTCTTCACATCACTTTGGATCTTTAGCAACAAAACATAGCCCTCATGCCTTGTTAGGGCCTTTTCGGACTCGCCAATCTTCGCATCCCGGTTCAATAAGTTATGCGTTGGCTATGAACTCTAATCCATACCGAGCAACTTTTAAACGATCTTGGGCTAGAAGCTAAGTAACTTTTCAAATGGTACAACCTTATTTATTAGCAGATAAATTTATTAGCAAGCGATGGGAGAATAGGCTCATAATTAACTCACATTAATTCCCGAAAGAATACCGAACTTATAATTGGCTCTATCATCTCTCGTTCTCCACAGTTTAAAATCTCAAGGAATGAGACTCGTGGATGCTTAGCCTATTAAATCAAAGTTTTGGGTTTTCGAGTCGCCTATAGGATCTTGCAAATTCTTAGACTTTTTCAAGTTTAGAAATCACGTTTTAAAGTTCCCTTGATAAACGACTCTCTAGGATCAATTATAGGAACTTGCGAAAAGTTCTTGTTCTTAACCCGTGAGAGTTAAGACTTTCGCGTTTTATAGCTCCCTATATAATAGCCTAGCAAAACTCGACTTAAACATGTTAAGGATACTAGCTAGAGTAACTTAGATAAGTAACTCGGATTGAGTTAAAAGATTCACAACGTTTGAAAACTAAAACCACTTTATTAAAGATTTATTCTAATAAGGCAAGAAAATAACTATATAAAAGGAAAAACTAATAGGCCAAAATAGATCAAAAATTTTGAAAAATGTCGAAAAATTGATTTTCCGGTTAAAATGAGGACAAATACAAGGAAAAGGCCACTTAACTTCGATAGAAGTCCCCCTACACTTAAGATAAACATTGTCCTCAATGTTTAAGCATGTGGAAGTAAACTCCCCTACACTTAGGACATTGTGCACGTTGTTTAAATCTCGCTAAGGAAGAGACAACTAAAGAGATTCCTATTTTAATATTGAGAAAATATAAAATAGTGAATCGAAAAGAGTTTAGGATAGAACCGGGATAATGGAACACGGAATCACGGGTCGTCAAGAATCATCAAGAGTGGATCATTGAAGCTCGAATCCCTGATTAAGAAGTGACGAGAGGAAAGCAAACCAACGGGTCTCCCCTAGACTTATGATAAAGAAAGAGAAAAGATAGATGCATGGGTTGCCTCCCAAGAAGCGCTTGATTTTTGTTAACCGAGTCGTGAGCCTGACTCGACCTTGATCATCATAGGAAGAAGCATGAAACATATCCACCAGGATCAAAGACATAGTTTTCGTCCATCAAAAAGCACAAGCTTAAGGCGAACAAGGCAAGCCAAAGAAGAGTAGGCAAGGTTCCCTTAAGAAGTGATGGAGCACGATGGAAGCAAGGGTGAAGTGTAAGCATGTCTTCAATATTTCCAAAGATTTTTCCTTTTATTTCATCAGGTGGATACTAAGATGGCTGTAAAATATTAATACCAGGGTCGAACACCTTTTCCTTTAAGGGAAAATAGCACTCAGGCTCAGCAGAATGGGAAGAAGATCCGCGAAGAAGCACAACCTCGTCCTCAGAAGTAGGACAAAGAGGTGTTAAATCATATGTGCTGCGGATATTGGTGTCGACCGGTTTCTTCTCCTTAGAAAGAATGTGCTTCAAATCCAAAGTAGGATCAAGACGATAATCTTCAAAGTCATAAGGAGGAGCATCACTCTCATGAGGGAAGTAAGTGTTGAGAAATTCAGAGAAGTCTTCCTCAAATGAGTAATCATCCAAAGTAGGATCGAGTGATGGCGGAGGATCTTCATCATGTGAAGAGTCGCTCGAAAGAGTATCGGCCTCATCAAAATCATCGAAAGTGGGCATCTCGGGATACTCAGAAGTACAATCATCAAAATCATCCGAATCTGAGCTAGAATCATCATCATCATAAGCATCAAAGACCGGTGGAGAATCATAAATGGGAGAAGCTTCCAAAGTGGGGCGAGAATCATCCACATCATCATGAAAGAGTGGATTATCATTGCAAGACTCGAATAGAGGATTGTTGTAAACAACGAAGTCATCATGCACATTAATCATATTCACTGATTCTCGGCCTCCAAAGGATTTACCTGTAAGCTTCCCATTTTAAAAATTTGTGAATCATTCCCGACTCTTAAGATTAACTCACCTTCGGCCACATCCACTAAAGCTCGTCCGGTTCTCAAGAATGGCCGACCAAGTATTAAAGGAATACGAGGGTCCATTTCATAATCAACAACCACAAAGTCAACCGGGAAAGTAAATATGCCAACTTTAATAAACACGTCTTCGGCTATACCAACGGGGTAAGCGAGAGTGCGATTTGCAAGTTCAAGAGTCATCTTTGTTGGAGTGAGGTCGGGCAATGATAGTGTTTTCCAAACACTTAATGGCATCAAACTAATACTGTCCCCGAGATCAGCAAGGGCAGTAAATTCTTCAGTTTTGTTGAACACGCAAGGCAACACAAAACGACCGGGATCTCCAAGCTTTTCTGGAAGTTCTTTAAGAATCAATGCAGAGCAGTTTTCATTTAAGCGTGTGTTGGCGAGTTCAATCAGCTTCTCCTTCTTGTTAAGCAATTCCTTAAATGCTTTAACAAATTTGGGCATGTGGACAAGTGCTTCAAGAAAGTTAATGTTGAAGTTCATTTGAGAAATCATCTTGATATAGTTTGTTATTTGAGAGTCCTCCTTTGTTAGCAAGTTAGGCTTGTCCAAGCGAGAAGGATATGGGATGTTGGGTTTATAGGTGGAAGGTGTAATTGGTGAAGGTTGAGATGTTGAAGGTTTCTTCTTGGGGACATCGTCATGACGAGGCGGAGACGGTAATGGTGCACTAATACTAGGTGTAGGAGTAGTAGGGATACATGGTGGTGGAGGAGGTGTAGATGATGGGGGTGGGATTGGTGGTTCTACGATGGTAACTCCACTACGAGTAGTAATAGCACTCACATTAGCTCGCGGATTAGTGACGGTGTTTGAAGGTAGAGAACTTGAAGTAGAAGGTTGAGTGGAGGGCAAGAAACTAGCCAACATATTCTTTAATTCATTTGTTTGAGTGCTGAAGGAGGATTGAATATTATCGCGAACCTCGGATCTTATCTCATTCCCTTGCTTCGTGATATCTCCTTTCAAATTGATTATTTGGCTTTGTAGATTCTTGATTTGCTCACCTTGAGTTCTCATGATGGCTTCAACATCGGGATTAATGGGTGGGGTTTGTTGGGCGGGTGGGTGATAAGGATTAGAAGCTCGTGGTGGGATTTGGTTGCTTCTATTGTAGTTATTGGCGGGGTTTTGGTTTTGAGGAGAAAAATCGGGTGAAAGGTAATTGTTGGACCGGTAGCTTAGCAGATTTCTATCCCCTTGAGGTCGAGCTTGGTAATTTTCCGGTGAATAATTACCATAAGCTGCATACACATTTTCCGGATTTCCTTGTGTCGAAGGACAATCGGTGTATGAGTGAGGACCGCCGCATGTTTCACAAGGAGTAGCAACAACTTTAACTTGTTGTTGTTGTTGGTTTGAAGTCAAGAGTTGCATACTTCTGCTCATTTCAGTCAGCACACGGGTGAGTTCGGTCATATCAGGGTTTGCTGAGGTGGAAGAAACATTGACTCTCGGGTTGTTCCTTGAAGAAGCAGAGGAATCCCAGTTTTTGTGGTGAGTATTCATGTTCTCAATTAGCTCTCTACACTCCTCGGGTCTCCTTTTCATGAATGTGCCACCGACGGCTGCATTGATCGTATCACGATCTCGAAAAGTCAAAACGTTATAGAAAGTATCAATTAAGGTCACAGGTAGCATGTTGTGGTTTGGACATCTATCGATCAAGACATTATATCGCTCCCAAGCATCAAAAAGAGATTCATCAGGGTCTTGCATGAAACCGCTGATTTGATTGCGAAGGCTCGTGACTATGGATGGTGGAAAGTAGCGCGACAAAAAGCGTTGAGTCATGTCATCCCAAGTGTGAATAGAATTATTCGGGAGACGATCAAACCATTTCTCGGCATGATGTAATAAAGTATGTGGAAAGAGTTGTAGGTGAAGTTCATCCATTGTGGCACCAGCCAACTTCATGCTTTGGGTGATTGTAATGAACTTGTCGAGGTGTTTGTTGGCATCATCATCAGGCAATCCACGGAATGGGTTTGTTTGCACTTGCTGAATCATGTGGTGCTTCAACGAAAACTCAGGAGCGTTGATTTGCATCGGCGCAATCGGTCCTCCTCGTCCAAACATTGTAGGTTGACAAAGCTCCTCCATGGTCTGAAGATCGGGCTATGGAAGAACATCGTTGTTATTATTAAGGTGTGGTGGATGATTATTGTTGTTAACACCTGACATACTTAAATCTTCTTGAGTCTCGGGCTCTTGATAATTAGAAGATCTAGTACGCATACACCTGAAAATACAAAAGAAAAATAAACCAAACACAAAGACAATATATATACACAATAAAGATAAAATCTTTTTGGATTTTTGAAATTTCTAATTTTTATGTATTTTTATCAATTTTTTAATTTTTATAGTTTTTTGAACTTTTTAGGCAAGAAAAATAACGCTCACAAGTGAACGGATCTCAAAAAACAACGCGTCTCTCACAGAAAACCGTTAATCTTTACGAAAAGAGCCGGCAGCGGCGCCATCTGATAACTAGATTTTGTATGGTTCAATTGTTGTTCTCGGTATCTTAACGAATTGATCTAGGTTCTCTATGTGACTCAGTTGATTTTGGTAAAACAAATATTTTTGGTTGTTTATAAATAAAAGGTGCAAAACAATTAAAGTAAATGACTTTAAAGTAAATCTAAGTCTAATTAAAATAATGGTGCAAGTATTTAAAAATGTGACTGAAAATTAAAGGGCACTAAACGTAAATAACGCAAACTTAAATCTATCTAAAGCAAACTTAAAACGCAACTAAAACTTAAACTAAGGCAAGGCTAAAATAAATCTAAGGCAAGTAAAATTAAAGTACAACTAAAATAAGAGGCGGGAAAAATAAAGCTTGAAAATTAAAAATTAAATACAAATACTAAAAAGAACCAGAAAGAAACCTTGATTCGGAAGTTTCTGAGTTCTGAATGAACTGGCTTGACTCGGAACTTCTTGAGTTCCGAATGAACACTCTTGAGTCGGAACTCCTTGATTCGGAAGACTTCCGGATGAAGCCTTCTTGATCCGGAACTTTTAGACTTCCGAAGTATACCTTCTTGATCCGGAACTTTGTTCGGAACTTTTCGTCTGGAAGTTTTCGTCCAGAACTTTTGGAGTTCCGAATGAACAACTCTTGACTCGGAAGTTTTGGTGTTGATCCGGAACTTTTTCCTTCGGAAGTATTGATCCGGAAGTTTTCTGGATGAAGCTTGACTCGGAACTTTTAAAGTTCCGAATGAAAGCCTTTCTCCTCCTCTTGGCTCGGAACTTTCCTGGGAATACAGTAACAGAAACAAACACCCCCGAAGAACAAGGGATCACAATAACACGAATCTAACCACAAATTTAACTAAAATCAAACACAAGATTAAACTAAACTAATAACAAAACATTCAATAATCATAAACAAACAGTTTAAATCAACAAAACTAACGAATTTAACCACAATAATCAAAAACCCACTTGATCAAAATAAGAACATGAACATGAACACAAACATAAACATAAAAATCAAAGATTAAGAAAGGTAGATAGGAGATTAACAAGATAAAATAAAGATTGACAAGAATTAAATGAAAACTTACTTGAAATTAAAGTTATTTAAGGTGCAAGACAAGGTATTTAAATTTTACAAGTATTTAAATTGACATGAATTAAAAGGTGCAAGGTATGTAAATGGTGGAAGACTAATTGTCACAATTAGCCAGCAAAGAAGAAAATTAACTAGTCCTAATCTATATATAGGGGAGGATTAGGAAGCTTCCTCCCCTTCTTCCTTTTCTCTTAACTGCAAGATTAAGTCCTTCCTTCTTTAATCTTCTTTTAATTGCACCATTAGTCCTTTATTCTTCTAATCTTCTTCAAACTTGGACTCTAATGACTTGTGGCTCGGGTTTTCTTTTGAACTCGTCTTTTAATTCTTCAATAAAGTAGACTTGAGTTCTTCGGCTTTAAGTAAACTTTCGTCTTTCGACTTTTTCTTCGATAAATCTTCAGAATTGGTCTTGGACTTCTGTTCTTTTTGCACTCTTGACTTCTTGACTTCGTCTTTCATCTTTTTCTTCAATAAAAGCCCGTGAATGCCCGTGTTTTCTCCACTTTTCACCTTTTCGTCCTAAATCACAACAAAAACACAAACCACGCATAATTCCGACATAAAAGACATAAAATACACGTTTTGGCTCGGTTATTATTGTAATTAAGTGGTAGAAAGGATGGGTGTTTACACACCTATCACATCTCATTCACATGGTCAATAAGGCAAGAATCATGACGACTAGAAAACATACATTCATTGCAATTCCAACATTTCAAATTAGAATTCACACTAGGCTTAGAACGCTGCACAACCGCAGAGCCTTTAGGTTTAGCTACATGATTCTTTTTATTCAAAACAGAAATAACATTCCTAGGATGGGCTTCTACTTTCTTCTTCACTTGACTACTAGATGGGGGCAAGATCCTATCATTCTTCTTGTTTCGCTTAAGCTTAGATCTTTGAGCCTTAGTAGTGGTGCTTACTCCTGTAGAAGGCAACACGGGAATATTAGAAGCTTGTTTTGATTCCGCCTTATCTTTAGTGACCAAAGTTTGAGATGGTTTAGTCCTAGGGCCCTTGTTAAGTGGTGTGACGGCTATAAGGGTTACTTTGATTTCACTAGAAGACGATGCTAAGATAGTGGCTGCGTTATCCACAACATTCTTACCTTTTAGAGTACGAAGTGTTTCCTTTAACTCAGCAAAGACCAGATTCTTATCACAAATTTGTTCCCTCAAATCAGATATTTCCACCGACTTTTGATTCAATTGTTCAATCAATGATTGATTCTGTGTAGTGGTATCAACACATGCGGGCTTTATTGAATCGAAAAGTCGTGTATTTTTCTGTTTTAAGTTATCAACTTTGGACAAAATCTTGGAAACTCGATTATCTAGATCAAGTTTAAAATTCTCAGCGGCCTTAAGTACGTTCACACAGTTAAGCTCCTTAGATTTCTCTATTTCTATCGGCAAAGATGTAGCAACTTTGTCACTTGGCTGACGCTGTTTTGATTGTAAATTCAATCGAAAATTCTTTTCAAAATTTTCATCATCGATATTAACACCTTCGAATGACGTTTCAAAGATTTCTTGAATAAATTGTTGCTTGCATTCAAGCGAAATACAATGTGTTTGAATCTCATCAAAACGTTTTGAAAGTGATGAATATGAATCTTGAAGCTTTAAAAATTCAGCGTCAGATTCGTGACAAGTACTATCTACCACATTATTCACAGATCCAACATTATGCACAATAGAATCATTATCAACACTTTTATTCACACAGACAGAAACTATATCATGAGACATCACTTGCTTCAGAAGCAGATCATTTTGGCGTGAAACCCTTTCTATTTCAAGTAAACTGTTTTCATAAGCATCTTCCATTTCATTGAAAACACGTCTAACTTCTTCTATTTCCAAAAACAAGTATTGATCAATATTACGAAGACAAGCTTTAACATTGTCTACAAACGGAACAATTTCATCTCGAAACGCAGCTCTAGTGTGCTCAAAGTTCCATTCACCTTCTGTTATGGCCGTGGCCGTCGTACGTTCCAAAATGACCTTGTCAAAATTGGCTAAGTGTTGGTGAACCGTATTTAAGTTAACGTACACCTTGCTTACCGGTGGAATTAACTTTGTTAAATCCTTTTTGACAAGTGTAGGAGACGTACTAGGAAGGTTTTCATTTGACAAACTTTGGGGCACAAGAACTGTCAGTTCTGCTAATTCCTTTTGTAAGCGAATGCGTGTCTTTTTCGAAAATTGATCTTTGTTATGTTGATCATAATCAATTTTATGGAATTTTGAAAGCATTTTAGAATGAGTTTCATCCTCAAGTGATTGTGTCTCCTCAGTACTACGAACAAAAGGTGCTTCTTTTGATTTGCCAATTATGGTCATATCATAAAGACCGGGAATATATTCCTGAGCTTGTTTTGCATAACCGGGATTAGGTGGTAAATCTTGAAGACGTTTAAGTTCGAGTTCTTTAAATGATTTAGTTAAAAGATGAACCTTTTCTGTGGAAGCGTATTGTTTTGAAAGTTGTTGTTCCTTGAATTTAAGAAGTTTGGTAGCATTAATTTCTAATTCCACCTTTTTAGACTCGAGAGTTTTGAAATCCATTTTAAGTTTCTGAAAATCATTGACAATCGACTCTTTTGCTTTTAATTCATTAGAAAGATGAGCTTTTAATGATTCTATTTCTTTCAAGTGTTCAATCTTTTCAAAACGAAATTGGTCAAATTCAGAACATGTTATTTTCTCTTCTTGAGGGACCATTTCAAAAGCTTTGACCTTTTGTTTATGCAATGCAAGCTCAGCAGTTAGTGTAGAATTCGTATCTACGGATTTTCTGAGAACCATATGCATTTGATCAGTAATATGTTTAGGCACCATGACCGAATCATGTTGAGCATAAGATTTCATCCCCATCGTAGCATTTGGTTGAGGTTCACTCAAATGTGTAGGATTGGGTACCACATCATTTGAGTTACTAGTCCCCGAATGCTGTTCGAGGTTGTCATTTTCATGCCCAACTTGATGTTGGTTATCATCAATATTATTAGATGTTGTTGGTACCTCACTGACGACATCAGAACCGTAGTGAGAGAGATTAGCAACGAGAGCAGCTTGGGCAGAGTGAATGTCATCACAATCCGAATCGTATGCATCAAGATCATCTGCTTGATAAGGTGCATTAGAAGTGGAAACGACTGCAATGCCTTCAGTATCTGCTGCCCCTGGGTCTGCAAGAAATGCTAACTCCTCTGAATCCAAGATCTTCCCCTTAGACTGAGCATCAACCAAATACATCTTCTAACGAAACCATGCATCATCCCTCCTCCTTTTCGGCTGAATGCATTCCTTAGCCATATGACCTTGTCCTCGGCAATTGTTGCAAGTCACAACCTTCTTAGGACCAATAGGACTCCCATTTCCACTAGCTTGAGAATTCACAACTTGATTCTTCCCAGTCCTTGTAGGAGGTCCATATGAATTTTGCCTTCCCTGAATTGGTTGCACCGTCACTTGACCATCTTGAACAGTGGCTTGTTGTCGAGGATTTGATGAGGTGCGGAGCTGATTGTTTGTTGGTGGAAATCCTCTAGTTGCAACAAGTTTTGACAAGTAGGCTGTGAGATGGTATAGAACATCAGCTGGCGTATCATTTGGAGTAAAGACCGGTGCTTGGATTGGTGGAAGTTCATTAGAGTAGAAAGCTTGGGCTGGTTGTGCTTCAATTGGAAAATATCCTTGCTGAGGAGTATAGCCCATTGGAGATGTGTTGGCTTGTTATGGTGATGTCTGATATGGTGGTTGCTGCGGAAAAGATTGTTGATGAACACTTTGTTGATATGCTTGCTGTGGCATCACTAGTGGTGGATAAGATGATTGCTGTGGTTGCTGATAGTTGTGTGGTGGTGTCTGCTGCAAGTATGATGGTTGTTGATAAGTATAAGCCATGTTTTGTTGAGACGCATACATTGCAAGTAGATCATGAACTTGAGGTGTAGACAACCGAGCCTCGATCACATGGCATTCGTGTTGTTGAAGAAAAGCTTGAAGTTGATCCACATTGGTGTTATGCAAGTCCTTAGCTAAATTAACATCCGTCACGTATTTTTTCCATTCTGAAGGAAGAGTGTTCAAATACTTGGTGTTCAATTGAAATGTAGGAATTGTCATGCCATAGATATTGAGCTCATTCAACAATAGGGTAAATCTCAGATAGTAATCATTGAGAGTCTCCCCTGGCACATAGGCAAACTTATCAAAAGTATCATAAAGGTTACACTCTCGTTCTTGTTTAGTTAACGAGGTGCCTTGCATGAGAACACGAATTCTATTCCATAACTCTTTGGCAACTTTATGTTTGCTGACGAGTTTGTAGACATCTGGAGGAAGGGCTTGGAGAATGATGTTTGTAGCATACTTATCACATTTGTCTTGAATCTTCATATCTCCAGTCAATTCACCCGTTGTGCGAGAACGAGTAGTTGTACCTTCCGTCACTGTACCATAATCTAATGGTCCATTGAGCACCGATGCCTAAATGAGATGTCCATTAACCTTGTTCAACATATAAAGTTCCATTCGGGAAGCCCATTCCTCATACATAGTCTTCACCAACATTGGTGGACGATTATCCGTACCCGAGAGGATGGACTTATCCGTAAGAGATGTGTACTCCATTTCAATAAGTTAAGATTTACAAACGTTGATCGATCAATGAAAGAAACTAAATGTGTTTGTTGTTGTGAGTTGATGTCGAGAAACAATGTTAAAATCCCCTAAAATAATTTTTGTTATCGGAATGTGGATCGGAATAGTGATCGGAATATCAGTCGGAATCTCCCAAATCGGAATAAACCCTAATCTGAATAACCTTGATCGGAATGTACCTAGTCAGAATAAACCAAATCGGAATACCTTGATCGGAATACCAAATCTGAATACCAATCGGAATGTACCTAATCGGAATGCCTAATCGGAATACCTAATCCCTATTCCGATTACACTGATCGGAATGTCCTATAAACCCTTTTCCGATGACCTGATCGGAATAATTCCCACTTTTCTCGGACAAAACTCAACCAATTCGTGATTTTAAGCCAAAAAATGATCAAAACGCCCAAAAAATTTGTGTTTTTAGCCAAAGTATCTATACCAAATCCCTACCACAACTATGTAGAAGATTTGTATCAAGAAAAAACCATCAAAAACACAAAAAAATATTTTAGACGTGTGAAAATGGATCAAAAAATGGCGTATGAAACAAGAACACAAACACATGAACAATACCATCATCCCATGGCTCTTGATACCATTTGTAGGATATGTAAATCTTGCTTATGTTTTTAGAGAGAGAAAGAGATAGAGAGATGGTGAGAACACACACACTTAGAGAGAGAAAGTGAAAGAAAAAAACACTTTTTCACTATGTGTAAAAATGAAGAACACACACCCTCTCCATCAAAGGAGAGGGTTTATATACCCAAGCCTTGTGATGGGCTTGGGTTTACAATGTTGGGCCGGCCTAAACATGTTGTAGGCTAGGCTTGACTTTATTTGTTTAATAAAGATATCTTGACTACGAGCTACTACTTAATATATTGTCGGAGTGACCGAATCTTCCTAAATACGTAAAAACGTATTTCCAACATTATATGATTAACCGCTATATGATTCATGATTGTTTTGTGATTTGACTTGGTACCAAGGGGTTGTTGACAAGGCGGGGCCTTGGGGAGGTACATAGATGTGTGAGCATCTATGGGACCATGGTATTTGGTAAGGCTGGGAGCCTTGGATTGGGATTTGGTTCATAGGTGTTTGGATGCCTATGGGAGTATGTTGTTTGGTATGGTTGGGAGCCTGAGTTTTGGTTTGATTAGTTAAATCTTGAATGTTAGTTTGTTAATGCATATTAGTATCACATTGTCCATATGTTTTTAACTTTTGGTTGTTACTCACAGCTTATGGTATGATTTTAGCGTTTGAGTCTAAACCTATGACTCTCACCAACTTTATGTTGATGTGTTTTAGTGTCTCTTTCAGGTGAGAATGTGGTTAAGCTAGAGAATAGAAGTGGCTAGTTTTGGAGGCATTAGGAATCCATTTTAGAAGGAGATCCCCGTTCCTTCTTAGCTTATTTTTATATGTTTTGAATAAGTGATACTGTTGGCACCTATATGTTTGTTTTGGTTATGTTATTTGTTTGTCTTGGGTAAGAGGTAGGACTGTTACCTACTTACCTAGACTCCTGGATCGTTGAGATATTGTCATGACTTTTGTGTCACCATTTTATGACATTTCTTATTTCATATACTTATCTCTATAGACACGTCATGTTGTGATGATATCCATACGTCGCGCCCCATATTCCGCCATGGTGGGGTGTGACACGTACCTTATGTCCAATGAACGAAGAAGACGAACTGAGGAGAATCCTACTTCGGTATCACTAATGCTACATAAATACATACGTGAATAAGTATCTGATTACTAAATACGTAACTGGTTTTATATCATGTCTTAACTTATTTTATATGTTAATATCATGTTTTACTGTTTTATGCCTTAAACTGTGTTTATCTTATATTCTTTCTATTCTGATTAAGTATTTCTGGTATTTCATGTATTATTATACTCACTGTGTAATAATAAGTAACTTTCTAAAAATAGCAGGTTTCCTAAAATAGAAAGTTTCTAAAAATAGAATGTTACCAAAAATAGAAAGTTTCAAAAAATAGAAAGTTTCCAAAAATAGAAAGTTTCCAAAAATAGAATTACTGCTTAAAATAGATAAGTTTCTAAAAATAGAAAGTTTCCATAAATAGATTAGCTTCCTTAGTTAAATAAGTTTCTAAAAATAGAAAGTTTCCATAAATAGATTAGCTGCCTTAATTAAATAAGTTTCTAAAAATAGAAAGTTTCCATAATTAGATATAAGCTGGTTAAATAAGCTAAGTATATAAGCTCAAGTGTTCTCTGATTATTTTCCTAAGTCATAATGATATAAGGTATAGTTTATTAATTATTACATGTAATTTAAATAAACTATAGGTTAAAAGTATTTAATTAAATATATCATATTTTTAATTAAATAAGGTTAAATACTTAGGTTAAAACATGTATTATTAATTATTAATAATATAACCTAAGTCATGTTAATTAATTAATTATAACCATAGTTTTTAAATAATTAATTAATTATAAGTCTAAAAATATAAATACTTAGGTTAATAATTCCATGATCTAATAATTAAATTATAACCTAAGTCATGTTTTATTAAATTAATCATGTCATATAATTATTAATTTAATTTTAACATATGATCATTAAAATATAACCATAACATAAACCATGAACCGGATCGTGACTAGAAACCATGAACCGGACTCGAAATCAACACTATTCCCCGAACCACTTCGGGGTTCTTCCCTTTTTGCTGCTGCCATGGGATCCACACCACCAAACCGGGACCATATGGTATCAGTGGTGGTCTATTAGCCAAACTGAGACCCCTTTGGGTTCGGTTTAGGCGCCGACCAAACAAACACCCCTAAAAACCTCCTTTTTGATTTACCCAATAACCATTTACATGTTTGATTTATGTTTTTAATTAGGTTTTTAAAAACATCATGTTCTTATTTAATTTTATTAGACCAAATCAAAAGAAAAAGGATTAAAAAGGTATACCGAATGCGTGGATCTAACGAGGATGAACACACACGAACACATGTACAAGATTCAAGATAAAAATCAAACGAACACCCCCTTTTCTTGTGTTGTATGTGGTGGCCAAAGAGGACAAGAAGGAAGAAGCCAAAAATCTTTTTAGGGTTTTTAATGTTTTTACTGTAAAGTGAAAAATTAAAACAAGATTTCACATTAACCCTTGTTAGTTAAAAATTTAGATGGGCTTGGCCCATCTTTTGGTGTAGCCGCGGTTAAGGGGACCCCACATGGGGTATCCGTACCATTTTCGTGTCTCTATATTTAAGTGTTCGTTCGTGTTTATTTGTGTTCGTGTTTTATGTGTTCTCGTTAAATATTAACCGTGACTTAATACATTTATTCGTGCTCGTAATAAATATATATATATATATATATATATATATATATATATATATATATATATATATATATATATATATATATATATATATATATATATATATATATATATATATATATATATATATATATATATATATATATATATATATATATATATATATATATATATATATATATATATATATATATATATATATATATATATATATATATATATATATATATGTAATTAACATTAGTTCGTGATTTAATTACGTTCATGATTTCATGATCACATGCTCGTGATTAATTACTGTTAAATAATTATTATGTGTTCGTAAGTAATAAATACTTATCGTGTTCTAACACGTACGTAATACGTAAAATCCTAACACGTAAACGTAATTATGGTATGATAGGAATGTTTTAATCTAGTAATTACGATCTTAAGGGTACTATTCATGGTAAAAGCATGCGGGTTTTACATCTCCAAAAGTATAAAAACACAACCATAATTGGGATTTGATCTCCTAATTATTGTATTCGAATCTCAAACAAAAAGAAAAAGACAAAAATAGATAAATACTTTCGTGAAGCTCGAATTTGAAAAATACAAACTATAAGGTGGGTATAAGGCGGATATTATAAAATATACCCTAAGGAAAAAGGCTCTTAAGTGCTTCGCTCCGCCTCGTTTCCCTGCTTGCTTGTGAGTATTTTGAGATTGAACGCTAATCGAGGGTTTTGCCGCCCAAAGTATTATTACGTATCATATATATTTTCTTGGTTTTCTTTGTGATTAAACCCTCTTGAACAATTTGGTTTTCACCAAAGTTCTAAAGTCATTCGAAGGCGTTCACTCCACGTGATTGTTTTCATTATTTTGAGGCTTTTTAATCAAGAGTTTGATTCGAGGAGAGATTTGGTAGATTGTTGTCTACGAAGATACACAAAATCCAATTTTTTAAAAAAAAAACAATCAAAAACACAAAAAAATTGAAAATCCACAAAACACCCAAAAGAATCTTCTTTGCTCACCTCCCATTCTTCGTCATGTTTATGCTAACTCGTAATCAAGCAAAACGAGCTCGTAAACGTCGTCAAAGTCAAGGAAATCAAGAGCCTTTGATTGAAGAACAAACTCTAATTGTCGAACCCGTTGTAGAATCAATAGTCGCTATGGCTAATCGTACTATGATGGAGTTGCTTCAAGCACCCACCGAGGGTTTTGGAGAAGCTATTGTGATTCACGCCATCCTTGCGGAGAATTTCGAGATTAAGACGGGTTTAATGTCGATGTTGCAAGCAAATAAGTTTAGAGGTCATGAAAAAGACAACCCGCATTACCACATTATTTTAATCGTCTCACCGCAACAAGCAAGTTTAAGGATGTTTCACATGACGCCATTAAGATGATGTTTTTTCCATATACATTAGATGGACCCGCTAAAATTTGGTTCGAGAAAGAACCGCCAAATTCTATTTTGACATGGGGTGATCTCGTTTCTAAGTTTGTGAACCAATTTTTTCCACCATCTAAAACAACACATTTGAAAAATAAGATTTTAAGGTTTACACAACGTAATAATGAGAGTTTTTCAATGGCATGGGAACGATTTAAGGAAATGTTACATGAATGTCCACACGATGATTTTTCGGAATTGCATCAAATAGATACTTTTTATAATGGGCTTAATGATCATGAACGAGATTATTTGAATGTTGCAGTGGGTGGTAATTTTTTGTGCAAAACGACCGATGAAGCTTTAAAGATTATCGAGAATAGATCTAAGGTTTATAACCCTCGTAACACACCGAGTGTTGCCAATATAGGTTCGTCATCGTCATCATCGTCTCGTCACATTAATGCCTTACATGATGAAGCTAATGAGGAAAATCGGTTTTTCGATAGGTTTTCGAATCTTATGACTCATTGGAAAGCACAAGATGCTTTGAATTCCGTATCGGTTAAAGCGGTTGAAAAGAGTTGTTTATCTTGTGGTGGAGCTCATGATCTTTCCGAGTGCATTACCGTTGGTGGTAACACTACGAGTGCTTACGTAGCAACGGGAACTTACAACCAAAACGGCCAAGGTTCCCGCCCAAATCAAGCTCCACCAAATCAAAATGTTAACAACTATCGAAACAACAATCAAAATGGTGGTTATCAAGGCAATTCACGTAACTATAACAAAGGTAATTATCAAAGTGGGAATGGACAAGTTGCAAACCAAAACCAAAACCGTGATTTTCAAAACATTACACAAGGTTTTCAAAATGCCCACACTTAAAATCTTAATGAAGAATTTTTGGATTATGCAAAAGCAAACGATGCTAAGTTTGATAACATGCAACATGAGATGATTAGCTTAAGATCCGAGCTTAAAAACGAACTTGCTAATGAACTTAAGACTCGTGCTAATAAAATGGAAGGAAACGTTCAACGTCTTAAATAAGATCAACAAAAGATGGAACAAGGACAACATGATATTAAGCAAGAATTGTTAAAAGCGGATGCTAGGCAATCAAAATTTGAAGACCGAATGGCAAAAATGTTTGAAGCAATCATGTGTAAACCCTCTTCCTCGGGTGGTCTTCCTAGTGATACCATTGCAAACCCGAAGGGGGAAATGAAGGTTATTACTACACGTAGTGGTAAAACTTTCAAGGAACCAATCTCTCGTCCAAGTACTTCTACGGAGAAGGAAATCGAGAAAGAGCCCGAGGTGATGGTCGAAAAGGAGCATATTACAAGCCCACGAATTACCGCTCATACCACACCTATGGTTGAACCAATACCAATCATGGAACCCGATATTCCAAGGCTGTTGCCTAATGTCCAACCCACACCACCCTTACCTTACCCTTCGAGACGAAACAAAGAGAAATTACAAGAACGTAACAAACAAAAAATCGAGCTTTTTATAAAAATGTTTCAACAAGTTCATTTTGATGTAAGTTTAGCCGACGCGTTGTTATATATGCCTCGTTTCGCTTCAACTTTTAAAGGTATGATGAATGATAAGGAAAAGCTTTCAAGCTTGCTAATTGTTCTTCGGTTTATCTTAACCGCATACCGGAAAAAGTTGGTGACCCCGGAAAGTTTCTCATTCCTTGTGATATACAAGATATGAAAGAATGCCTAGCCTTGGCCGATCTTGGTGCAATCAATAATTTGATGCCATTTTCCATTTGGAAATAGCTTTCGCTTCCGGCTCTTACTACTTCGAACATGTCTATCGAGATGGCCGATCATTCTACGATTTTAGCATGTGGAGTAGCCGAGGATGTTTTCTTGAAAGTGGCGAAGTTATACTATCCCGTTGATTTTATAGTAGTTCACATCCCCGTGGATCCTCAAGTTCCTCTAATTTTAGGTCGCCCATTTTTAGACACCTCGAGATCGCTTATCGACGTTCATGCAAGAACTATTACTTTGAGATTCAACGAAGAGGAACTTGTTATAAACGCTACTCAAAACTCGACACCTTCTCATGTTTATGCAATCTCTACCATCAATCACATCGACTTAGTTGATGTGGTTTGCGATGAGTTTTCACAAGAAGTGTTAGGTTTTTCCGATAGTTCGTCAAGTGGCAATCCCACTATTTTGGATCTGATTCTTGCTAATTCTACACCAAATCTCACTCCATTGCAAGGAGGAGATTTTAATTCAAATGAAATCGACAATGAAGATGAGGTGACAATTGGTAATGATACTTGTATTCCACCATTTCTTCCGCCGATAGAAGTTATGAGCGTTGAGCAAAAATTTTCAATCGAGGAACCGCTTATCATTGAATTGAAAGATCTTCCATCTCACATTGAATACGCATTCTTGGAAGGTGATAACAAGTTGCCGGTTATTATTGCAAAAGGTCTTGCTAATGATGAAAAAACCGCGCTCTTGAAAGTTCTTAAAGCTCATAAAGGGGCAATTGCTTGGAAAATTTCCGACATTAAGGGTATTGACCCAAAATTTTGTACTCACAAGATTTTAATGGAGGAGGACTACAAACCCGAAATTAAAAGTCAAAGAAGGGTAAACCCCAAAATTTACGATGTCATAAAAAAGGAAGTTTTAAAACTCCTTGACGCAGGAATGATTTATCCTATCTCCGATAGCCCATGGGTGAGCCCAATCCATTGTGTCCCTAAAAAGGGAGGAATGACCGTTGTGCCCAATGAAAACAACGAGTGAATTCCCACTCGTGTTGTGATCGGTTGGAGGGTGTGTATTGACTACCGAAAGTTAAATGACGCCACTCGTAAAGAACACTTTCCTTTGACCTTCATGGATCAAATGTTGGAGCGACTCGCGGGAAACGAATTCAATTACTTTTTAGACGGTTTTTCCGGTTACATTCAAATCCCTATCGACCCTCGTGATCAAGATAAGACTATGTTTACGTGTCCTTGTGGAATGTTTGCTTATCGAAGGATGCCTTTCGGACTTTGTAATGCACCGGGTACATTTCAATGGTGTATGATGGCTATTTTTCACGATATGATCGAGAAGTCGATGTAAGTGTTTATGGATGACTTTTTGGTGTTTGGCAATTCATTCACGTCGTGTTTATCTAATCTCCAGCAAATGTTAAAACGTTGTGAAGAAACCAATCTTGTGCTTAATTGGGAAAAATATCATTTTATGTGTAAACAAGGAATCGTCTTAGGACATAAGGTCTCAAAAGCGGGGATTGAGGTCGATAAAGCTAAGGTAGACGTCATCGCCAAGTTACCTCATCCCAAAACCGTTAAGGGAGTTAGGAGTTTCCTAGGCCACGCGGGATTTTATCGTCGTTTCATCAAAGACTTTTCGAAAATCTCTCGACCTATGACACACCTTCTCGAGAAGGATGCTCCTTTTAATTTAAATGAGGATTTTGTTAGAGCTTTGGAAACTCTCAAAAGGAAACTTACCGAAGCTCCCATTCTTGTTGCTCCTAATTGGGAATTACCCTTTGAAATCATGTGCGATGCAAGTGATTATGCTATAGGGGCCGTTTTAGGGCAACATTATGAAAAGCATTTCCGTCCTATCCATTATGCTAGTAATACGATGACCGAGGCTCAATTAAAGTACACCACAACGGAAAAAGAATTCCTTGCCGTGGTCTATGCTTTTGAGAAAATTCCGACCTTATCTCGTCTTAACCAAAAGCATCGTGTATAACGACCATTCAGCTATCAAGTATCTCTTAGCTAAGCAAGATGCTAAGCCGTGATTGCTTCGGTGGATGCTCCTCCTCCAAGAATTTGATGTCACCGTGCTTGAAAAAAAAGGAGCCGAGAATCTAGTGGCCGATCATCTCTCTCGTCTAGAAGATCCTCACAAAGATGTTTTCGAGAACAAGAAAATCACCGAAACATTTCCTCTCGAGACTCTCGGTGTAGTGAATTCTAAAGACACCACCCCATGGTTTGCCGACATTGCAAATTACCATGCGGGCAATTTCATAATCAAGGGTATGACGACACAACAAAAACGAAAGTTCTTTCATGACATCAAGTTCTATTTTTGGGGCGACCCTTATCACTTTCGGGTTTGTGCGGATCAACTCGTTTGACGTTGTGTTTTTGGTGCCGAAGCTTCTAACATCCTTAGAGCTTGTCACGAGGGACCCACGGGTGGTCACCACGGTGCTAATCTCACGGATAAGAAATTGTTCGATACCGGCTTCTTTTGGCCTTCTATCTATCGTGATGCACACGCACCTGTGAAGTCGTGTGATTCGTGCCAACATCAAGGAAAATCGTCTCAACGTGATGAAATGCAGCAAAACATAATTCAGGTGTGTGAGATTTTCGACATTTGGGGCATAGACTTTATGGGGTCGTTCCCATTGTCTCATGGAAACAAGTATATCCTCTTCGCCATCGACTACCTTTCTAAGTGGGTGGAAGCTAAGGCTTTACCTACTAATGATGCTCGTGTGGTAGTGAAGTTTTTGAAGCAACTATTCTCTTGGTTCGGAACCCCTCGTGCTATTATAAGCGATCGTGGAACCCATTTTTGTAATGACTAATTCGAGAAGGTCTTAAAGAAATATGGAGTTACTCATCGTCTTTCTACGGCTTATCACCCGCAAACGAGTGGGAAAGTCGAGGTTTCGAACCGAGCTTTGAAGAGGATTTTAGAGAGGTCGATTGGAGAAAACCGTGCTTCATGGTCTGAAAAACTCGATGACGCTTTATGGGCCTTTAGGACCGCTTATAAGACACCTATCGGTTGTACTCCTTATAAGTTAGTCTATGGGAAGAATTGTTATTTGCCCATTGAATTGGAGCATAAGGCATATTGGGCCCTTATGCATGCTAATTTTGACTTGAAGACCGCGGGAGATCACCGGAAAATATAATTGAATGAATTGGATGAATTAAGAGATAATGCTTATGAAAATTCATTGATTTTCAAAGAAAAGACTAAAAAGTTTCATGATGCAAAGATTAAAAACCGGGTTTTTAACGTTGGTGATCAAGTGTTACTTTTTAACTCTCAGTTAAAGATAATTTCCAGGAAATTGAAATCTCGTTGGTCGGGTCCTTTCAACATTACACAAGTGTTTCCTTATGGGACCATCGAGCTAGCTCAAAATGATGGTCCTAACTTCAAGGTGAATGGACATAGGCTTAAGCACTGCTTTGGTGGGGAAGTTCCTTCATTGGATGACCTCGACCAAGTCACCTTCCCCAATGATAATTAGCATTGAGGGGATCGAGTCGATCTCATGACTCGGTAATCAAAAACGAGGTGCCTCGTGGGGGAGATCCCATGCTTATCCTTTTTATGCTTTCTAATAAATAATGAGAGGGAATTTGTACCCTTCCAACTCATTGTCTCGTGGTTGTTTGTGAATGTGTTATCTAGATCATCATCATCACTACGATTGAAGACTCTCGTGTTCGTTTACGTGAGCCTCCATCGTTTTCTTGAAGAGTTTTTCACGAATCCATGACATATCCTTTATTGTTCTAACGATTATCTCTTAGCATAATTAATAAACGGCTTTAGATATATTGTTGATCACCCTTTCCATGCTAGATCCTAAGCATTCGATTCTTCGTCTCTAGTATGGGGGTGCTCCACCTTTAGACTCGAAACATTGAGGACAATGTTTAACATTAGTATGGGGGGTGAATAGATACTTGCTTTGCTACGCCCTCATGTTTTCCAACTTTCAATATTTTGTTTTTTTGTTGCTAATAAGGCTAAAAATGGCCAAATTTTAAAATTTTTCTTAGTTTTAGTAAGTGTTTTTAAGACACGAATGTATATTTTCCGATGGGTATAATAAGAGCTAATATTTTACTTGATGGGAATTTGGAGCCCTTTACATTCCTTAATCCGCTCAATTCAAGTTTTGCTAGACTTTTATATAGGGAACTTTAAAACGCGAAAGTCTTAGCTCATTCGGGTTATGAACAAGAACTTTTCGCAAGTTCCTATAATTGATCCTAGAAAGTTATTTATCAACAGAACTATAAAAGGCATTCTCTAAACTTTAAAAAGTCCAAGAAAGTGCAAGATCCTATAGGTGGCTTGAAAACCCAAAACTTCGATTTGATATAGTCTTAATGAAAGCTAATCCAAATTTGTCTTAATTTTGACTTGCATGGCTAAGTATTCACGAGTCTCTTTAATTAGAGGTCTTTAAATAGTGAAGAACGAGAAATGATAGAGTTAGACAAGTGATCATGCTAAACGTAGAACATGAAAATGTTATTTCAAAAACTCATATGTTTTTAATTGTGGATTTTTCTCCCATAAGATCAATGCATTAGGAATAAAAATAATTGCAATAAGTAAGGTCGTACAATTTAAAAGGTTACTTAGCTTCTAGCACAAGATCGTTTAAAAGTTGCTCGAGGTTGAATAGAGTTCATAGCCAAGGCATAACTTATTGAAGCGGATGCGAAGATTGGTGAAGATCCAAAAAGGCCCTAACAAGGCATGAGGAGCTCTATTTTGTTGCTAAAGATCCAAGATGATGTGAAGAATCATTATTCCAAAATCAATATGAAGGATCGAGACACACGACAAAAAGCAATTACTCCCCTAAAGATCATGGAGAAAGTCTATCAAAAAAGACCCTTACAAGGTATGAGGATAAATATATCCAAGTCCGAAAAGGAGACGGATCGTTGTATATCAAAGTACAAAATAAAGATTGAAGAAAGTCGTGGTCCAAGTATGAAGAATCTCTCAAAAACGCCAAGTGAAGAAATTCCAAAATATGAAGAGAAGACCATATTTTCAAGAACGTCTTCCCAAGATTTGAAGTATGAAGTGCATGCCAAATATCGGTCCGAGAAAGGTCTCAAATCGTGAAACGAGTTATGCCGAGATATGAACTTAAGGAGATACAGGAGAAGCCGTTTTAAAAGATTTTGTCCTTCGGCTAACTATCGATTAAATCGTGCTACTTTACTTTCGGACTAATAAATACTCAAATAAGTCAATATGAATCACTTGTGATCCATGACAAATAGTTAAAAAATTCTAGAAACCCATTTCCTTTTATAATAACTAGGATTGAGGGAAGAAAAAGTATTACACAATTTGGACGTATGAGTAGTGTTAGCATTTTGACTTGTACCAACAATGATCTCGTTTTTGCACTTAGCATGGAATGTATGACAATCAATGATGACGAAATTTACTCTATGGGACATTTACTTGTTTCTATTCATTGACCCTAAAAGTCACATTCGTGATGAAAATCATACATTATGTCTTTACACATCTTCGTAGTATTGTTGCAAGTCTTTTACTTTTCAATAAAGGCTAATAAAATTGAATTTTGGTGATGCTTAGATACTTTACTCTAGCATTGCGTGAGGGCACGACAATGGCTTAGTATGGGGGAGTGATGAGATGGCATTTATACATGATCTCATCGTTCTTTTCGGGCTTTAAATGCATAAAATGTCATTAATATACCATATATATGCTTGTATTTGTTTACTTGTGTGTTTTAGGTATGGATATCGTGAAAAAGACAAAAGATCACAAGCAACAAGGAAAAACGGACACGAGAAACGAAGCCGTATAAAGAACCGGGCCCTAGTTCATGATTTATCCAAGAAAAACCCTTGAAGACTTGAAGATGCACAAGACTGATCCTCAATTTATGAAGAAATGACACTTAAAACCCTTGTATATTCGTAATTACAAGTTTGGTCCCTTAAGTTTGTCAAAATTACAAATAGGTCCTTCAACTTTGAAGAATTGGCAAGTTTAGTCCCTCATCAAATCTAAATTATCAATAATGGTCCCTCATGAAGTCAAAGATACATTAAAGACCTTTGAAGATCAATGATGTCTAAGATCAGTCCTCAAACTATGCAAAAATGGCAAAAACAACCAGAAATAAGCAAAGAAAAATTTCACAAAAGGACAAAATAGTCGACTTGGAGTTCTAGACCACCTCAGGACTTGATTCAACTTGCAAAAGACTCTAAACAACTTAATTAAGCCAAATTATCAAGAAAAGTTCAATAAGCAAAGCCAAATAAGCTGGATAAGCCAATAAGCACTTATGAAAAAGTCAAATGAGTTGGTTTTCTAGTCAAAGCCTAAAGTCAACCTTCCAAATGCTCCAGTATGAACAAATGGGTCAAATAAGGAGCACCTATTACAAACTTAAAGTTGTTGCACGTTTGAATAAGTTGGAATAGCTTATTGATAAGCTGAACACCAAATTACACTAGCAGGGGGGACTTTCAGTAGGAACTGGTTCCCATTGCTTTGACTTTTTGACTTGAGATTTGTGAGAGATTTACTATGATTTGATGGATAACAAAGGCACACTTACAACCAGTGAGTTGTAAGGAGTCACACTCAATAAAAATTTCACACTTCCAATAAGCCAATAAGCATAGAATAAGCCAACAATGCCCAGATATGATACAGACTTAGCAAATAAGCAGTTATGAACTCTTAAGCAATTTTAGCATGAATAAGCAAGCCAGAATGAACCAATTGCATACACAAGCTATAATAACTGTAATTAAGCACAAACAAACTTATTTCAATAACTGAATCAAGGATTACAAGCAGATCAAAGCATATGCAGGTTACTGATATGAACTTTAAGAACATAAACACTTTTTTCTGATATAGATGACCACAAATCCGAATTCAGCACTCAAATCCTACTTCCCTGGTTGTATTAACTTAGATTTAACACTTGTTAACCCTAGTCTATGATTATATCTAGGTGTCCTCTAAATTTCAGCCAATATTACCAAGTAATCAAAATTTTATAGCCTATTGTTTGATTTTGTTGTTCAAGCCCACAAAACTTGCAGATAATGAACACTTAAGAACAGAAAAGCATGTAACAAACCACTAGAACCTAAAAACAACAACAAAGGAAGCCTTAAATCCCTTTGAGTCAGTTAACCCAATCACCCCTTTGGAATCTGATTTTGTAATCTCCCACAGGATTGTTTTGATTTAACCTATAAAACAAGATCTAATCCACCCTAACAACTATTAATCAACCTCAGAAACTCAGATCAAGCATAAAAACACAGATCCACAACAAAACATGCAAAATCACCAAAAATTAAGCAAAAATCAGAAAAATGAAAAAGGAGAGAGATGAAAACCTCCATGACTTACATCCAAGCCTTGGAATGTTTGAGCTGAGGTGCTAGCAAAACAAGCACCAGCTTCCTTGTACCTACTAAGATCAACAAACCAAAAGGATGAACACAAAATATAAAACTTGATATTTTTGAAATACAAGCTTTATTACTTAAAACCTTGCCTCCAAAACCATCAAAACAGATAAGTGGAACTCAGATTTTATCTTCTCAAACACCAAACTTTTATCGAACACAAAGAGAAATCATAATTTTCATAAAATCAACTTTTATTTAAATAAAAAGGAATTACAAAGATTAACGATAAAATCTGGAACAAGGGATACTCACAAGTTGAGGTCTCCTTATATAGGCACTAGTAGACGATTCTAGAATGGAAAATACAAAGAAACCCTAGCTATAAATTTCCCAGAATGCCCTTTAGTGCTTGTTGTTGTTGAGCTGTCCATTTTGATCAAAACTGTTCATTTTAGCTTTGTAGTTAAGCTATGAGTCTAAGCTGTTGATTTGGCCACGTCAGATTCCTTGGAGAGGAAGTTGTGTTTTCATTGGTGGGTGAGGTTGAGTGTGGGGTCACTTGGGTAGTGGGATTGAGGGTTTTGTGTGTGGGATGGGTTTCTGCTTGTGTGAATTAAGCGTGTGTTAAGGTAATTTTGATTTACCCTTTGTTAAGTGGGAGTAAATTCTAGGGGTGAAGAACATAAACAGTGGTAAATTTTGATCCGAGTTTAGTTGGGAAAGGGTGTTTGGCGTGTGTTTATGTGGTTTAAACTTTAGGAATTGACAATAGCAGCCCTTGTGTTTTGGTGAAATGTGTATTAAACGTTTTTCAGCAACAAAACTTACTTCCCTTTGTTAAATAAGTTTCAAACTTCATACTTTTGGCACAAAACTTTTCCAAAAAGATTTCAAGGGTTTGTTTTGCCACTTTTGCATATTTGAAGGACTGATTTTGGACATTCTTGATCTTCAAAGTCTTCATTGTATCTTTGACTTCATGAGGGACCATAATTGACAATTTAGAATTTTTGAGGGACTAAACTTGCCAATTCTTCAAAGTTGAAGGACCATTTTGTAATTTTGACAAACTTAAGGGACCAAACTTGTAATTATGAATATACAAGGGTTTTAAGTGTCATTTCTTCATATTTTGAGGATAAATCTTGTACATCTTCAAATCTTCAAGGGTTTTTCTTGGATAATTCATGAAGTAGGGCCCAGTTCTTTGTACTGCTTCGTTTCTCGTGTCCGTTTTCCCTTGTTTCTTGTCATCTTTTGTCTTTTTTAAGATATCCATACCTAAAACACACAAGTAAACAAATACAAGCATATATATGGTATTTTATGACATTTTAATGCATTTAAAGTCTGAAAAGAACGATGAGATCATGTATAAATGCCATCTCATCACTCCCCCATACTAAGCCATTGGCGTGACCTCACGCAATGCTATAATAAAGTATCTAAGAATCACCAAAATTCAATTTTATTAACCTTTATTGAAAAGTGAAAGACTTGCAACAACACTACGAAGATGTGTAAAGACATAACGTATGATTTTCATCACGAATGTGACTTTTAGGGTCAATAAATAGAAACAAGTAAATGTACCATAGAGTAAATTTCGTCATCCTTGATTGTCATACATTCCATGCTAAGTGCAAAAACCAGATCATTGTAGGTACAAGTCATAATGCTAACACTACTCATACGTCCAAATTGTGTAATACTTTTTCTCCCCGCAATCCTAGTTATTATAAAAGGAAATGGGTTTCTAGAATTTTTTAACTATTTGTCATGGATCACAAGTGATTCATATTGACTTATTTGAGTATTTAGTAGTCCAAAAGTAAAGTAGCACGATTTAATCGATAGTTAACCGAAGGACAAAATCTTTTAAAACGGCTTCTCGTGTATCTCCTTAAGTTCATATCTTGGCATAACTCGTTTCACGATTTGAGACCTTTCTCGGACCGATATTTGGCATGTACTTCATACTTCAAATCTTGGGAAGACGTTCTTGAAATTATGGTCTTCTCTTCATATTTTGGAATTTCTTCACTTGACTTTTTTGAGAGATTCTTCCTACATGGACCACGACTTCATCATTTTTCTTTAATCTTTATTTTGGATTTTGATATACAACGATCCGCCTCCTTTTCGGACTTGGATATATTAATCCTCATACCTTGTAAGGGTCTTTTTGGATAGACTTTCTCCATGATCTTTAGGGGAGTAATTGCTTTTCGTCGTGTGTCTCGATCCTTCATATTGATTTAGGAATAATGATACTTCACATCATCTTGGATCTTTAGAAACAAAATAGAGCTCCTCATGCCTTGTAAGGGCCTTTTTGGATCTTCACCAATCTTCGCATCCCGCTTCAATAAGTTATGTCTTGGCTATGAACTCTATTCAACCCCGAGAAACTTTTAAACGATCTTGTGCTAGAAGCTAAGTAACCTTTCAAATCGTACGACCTTACTTATTGCTATTATTTTTATTCCAAATGCATTGATCTTATAGGAGAAAAAGCCACAATTAAAAACATATGAGTTTTTGAAAGAACATTTTCATGTTCTACGTTTAGCCTAATCACTTGTCTAACTCTATCATTTCTCGTTCTTCACTATTTAAAGACCTCTAATTAAAGAGACTCGTGAATACTTAGCCATGCAAGTCAAAATTAAGCGAAATTTGGATTAGCTTTCATTAAGACTATATCAAATCAAAGTTTTGGGTTTTCAAGCCACCTATAGGATCTTGCACTTTCTTGGACTATATCAAGTTTAGAGAATGCATCTTATAGTTCCCTTGATAAGTGACTTTCTAGGATCAATTATAGGAACTTGCGAAAAGTTCTTGTTCTTAACCCGAATGAGCTAAGACTTTCTCATTTTTAAAGTTCCCCATATAAAAGTCTAGCAAAACTTGAATTGAGTGGGTTAAGGAATGTAAAGGGCTCCAAATGCCCATCAAGTCAAAAATTAGATCTTATTCTACCCATCGGAAAATATACATTCGTGTCTTAAAAACACTTATTAAAACTAAGAAAAATTTTAAAATTTGGCCATTTTTAGCCTTATTAGCAACAAAACAAAACAAAACGTTGAAAGTACGAAAACGTGAGGGCGTAGCAAAGGAAGTACCTATTCACCCTCCCCCATACTAAAAGTAAACATTGTCCTCAATGTTTCGAGTCTAAAGGTGGAGCACCCCCATACTAGAGACGAAGAGTCGAATGCTTAAGATCTAGCATGGAAAGGGTGATCAACAATATATCTAAAGCCGTTTATTAATTATGCTAAAAGATAATTGTTAGAACAATAAAGGATATGTCATGGATTCGTGAAAAACTTCTTCAATAAAACGATGGAGGCTCACGTAAACGAACACGAGAGTCTTCAATCGTAGTGATGATGATCTAGATAACACAATCACAAACAACCACGAGACAACGAGTTGGAAGGGCACAAATCCCCTCTCATTATTGATTAGAAAGCATAAAAAGATAAGCATGGGATCTCCCCCACGAGGCATCTCGTTTTTTTGATTAACGAGTCATGAGCTCGACTCGATCCCCTCAATGCTAATTATCATTGGGGAAGGTGACTTGGTCGAGGTCATCCAATCAAGGAATTTCCCCACCAAAGTAGTGCTTAAGCCTATGTCCATTCACCTTGAAGTTAGGACCATCATCTTGAGCTAGTTCGATGGTCCCATAAGGAAACACTTATGTAATGGTGAAAGGACCCGACCAACGAGATTTTAATTCCCCGGAAAATATCTTTAATCGAGAGTTAAAAAGTAACACTTGATCCCAACGTTAAAAACTCGGTTTTAAATCTTTCCATCATGAAACTTTTTAGTCTTTTCTTTGAAAATCAATGAATTTTCATAAGCATTATCTCTTAGTTCATCCAATTCATTCAATTGTATTTTGCGGTAATCTCCCGCGGTCTTCAAGTCAAAGTTTGCATGTTTAAGGGCCCAATATGCCTTATGCTCCAATTCAATGGGCAAATGACAATTCTTCCCATAGACTAACTTATAAGGAGTACAACCGATAGGTGTCTTATAAGCGGTCCTAATGGCCCATAAAGCGTCATCGAGTTTGTCGGACCATGAAGCACGATTTTCTCCAATCGACCTCTCTAAAATCCTCTTCAAAGCTCGGTTCGAAACCTCGACTTGCCCACTCGTTTGCGGGTGATAAGTCGTAGGAAGACGATGAGTAACTCCATATTTCTTTAAGACCTTCTCGAATTGGTCATTACAAAAATGGGTTCCACGATCTCTTATAATAGCACGAGGGGTTCTGAACCGAGAGAATAGTTGTTTCAAAAACTTCACTACCACACGAGCATCATTAGTAGGTAAAGCCTTAGCTTCCACCCACTTAGAAAGGTAGTCTACCGCGACGAGGATATACTTGTTACCATGAGATGATGGGAATGTCCCCATAAAGTCTATGCCCCAAATGTCGAAAATCTCACACACTTGAATTATGTTTTGCGGCATTTCATCACGTTGAGATGATTTTCCTTGTCGTTGGCACGAATCATACGACTTCACAAGTGCGTGTGCATCACGATATATAGAAGGCCAAAAGAAGCCGGCATCGAACACTTTCTTAGCCGTGAGATTAGCACCGTGGTGACCACCCGTGGGTCCCTCGTGACAAGCTCTAAGGATGTTAGAAGCTTCGGCTCCAAAAACACAACGTCGAACGAGTTGATCCGCACAAACCCGAAAGAGATAAGGGTCGTCCCAAAAATAGAACTTCACGTCACGAAAGAAGCTTCGACACCAAAAACACAACGTCGAACGAGTTGATCCGCACAAACCCGAAAGAGATAAGGGTCGTCCTAAAAATAGAACTTCACGTCACGAAAGAATTTTCGCTTTTGTTGTGTCGTCATACCCTTGATTATGAAATTGCCCGCATGGTAATTTGAAATGTCGGCAAACCATGGGGTGGTGTCTTTAGAATTCACTACACCAAGAGTCTCGAGAGGAAATGTTTCGGTGATATCCTTGTTCTCGAAAACATCTTTGTGAGGATCTTCTAGACGAGAGAGATGATCGGCCGCTAGATTCTCGGCTCCTTTTTTTCAAGCACGGTGACATCAAATTCTCGGAGGAGGAGCATCCAACGAATCAATCTCGGCTTAGCATCTTGCTTAGCTAAGAGATACTTGATAGCCGAATGGTTGGTATACACGATGCTTTTAGTTAAGACGAGATAAGGTCAGAATTTTTCAAAAGCATAGACCACGGCAAGGAATTCCTTTTCCTTTGTGGTGTACTTTAATTGAGCCTCGGTCATCGTCTTACTAGCATAATGGATAGGACGGAAATGCTTTTCATAACGTTGCCCTAAGACGGCCCCTATAGCATAATCACTTGCATCGCACATGATTTCAAATGGTAACTCCCAATTAGGAGCAACAAGAATGGGAGCTTCGGTAAGTTTCCTTTTGAGAGTTTCGAAAGCTCTAACACAATCCTCATTGAAATTAAAAGGAGCATCCTTCTCGAGAAGGTGTGTCATAGGTCGAGAGATTTTCAAAAAATCTTTGATGAAACGACGATAAAAGCCCGCGTGGCCTAGGAAACTCCTAACTCCCTTAACGGTTTTGGGATGAGGTAACTTGGCGATGACGTCTACCTTAGCTTTATCGATCTCAATCCCCGTTTTCGAGACCTTATGTCCTAAGACGATTCCTTGTTTACACATAAAATGACATTTTTCCCAATTAAGCACACGATTGGTTTCTTCACAACGTTTTAACATTTGCTTGAGATTAGATAAACACGACGTGAACGAATTGCCAAACACCAAAAAGTCATCCATAAACACTTCCATCGACTTCTCGATCATATCGTGAAAAATAGCCATCATACACCGTTGAAACGTACCCGGTGCATTAGAAATTCCGAAAGGCATCCTATGACAAGCAAACTTTCCATAAGGACACGTAAACGTAGTCTTCTTTTGATCACGAGGGTCGATAGGGATTTGAAAATAACCGGAAAAACCATCTAAAAAGCAATAGAATTCATTACCCGCGAGTCGCTCCAACATTTGATCCATGAAGGGCAAAGGAAAGTGGTCTTTACGAGTGGCGTCATTTAACTTTTGGTAGTCAATACACACCCTCCAACCGGTCACAACACGAGTGGGAATTAACTCGTTGTTTTCATTAGGCACAACGGTCATTCCTCCCTTTTTAGGGACACAATGGATTGGGCTCACCCATGGGCTATCGGAGATAGGATAAATCACTCCCGCGTCAAGGAGTTTTAAAACTTCCTTTTTTATGACATCGTGAATTTTGGGGTTTACCCTTCTTTGACTTTGAATTGCGGGTTTGTAGTCCTCCTCCATTAAAATTTTGTGAGTACAAAATTTTGGGTCAATACCCTTAATGTCGGAAATTTTCCACGCAATTGCCCCTTTATGAGCTTTAAGAACTTTCAAGAGCTCAGTTTTTTCATCATTAGCAAGACCTTTTGCAATAATAACCGGCAACTTGTCATCACCTTCCAAGAATGTGTATTCAAGGTGAGATGGAAGATCTTTCAATTCAAGGATAGGCGGTTCCTCGATTGAAGATTTTTGCTCAACACTCATAACCTCCATCGGCGGAAGAAATGGTGGAATAGAAGTATCATCACTAATAATCACCTCATCTTCATTTTCGATTTCATTTGAAGTAAAATCGCCTCCTTGGAATGGAGTGAGATTTGGTGTAGAATTATCAAGAATCGGATCCAAAATAGTGGGATTGCCACTTGACGAGCTATCCGAAAAACCTAACACTTCTTGTGAAAAATCATCGCAAACCACATCAACTAAGTCAATGTGATTGATGGTAGAGATTGCATAAACATGAGAAGGTTTTGAGTTTTGAGTAGCGTTTATAACAAGTTCCTCTTCGTTGAATCTCAAAGTCATAGTTCTTGCATGAACTTCGATAAGCGATCTCGAGGTGTCTAAAAATGGACGACCTAAAATTAGAGGAACTTGAGGATCCGCGGGGATGTCAACTACTATAAAATCAACGGGATAGTAGAACTTTTCGTAAAGATTAACGGTTTTTTATGAGAGACGCGTTGCTTTTTGGGATCCGTTCATTCGTGAGCGTTATTTTCTTGCTTAAATATTTCAAAAACCCAAAAAAAAATTAATTAAAAATTTCAAAAATCCATAAAAATTAAAAATTTCAAAAATCCAAAAAGATTTTATTTTTATTGTGTATATATATTGTCTATTGCTTTGGTATTGTTTTCTTTTGCCTTTGTAGGTGTATGCGTACTAGATCTTCTAATTATCAAGAGCCCGAGACTCGAGAAGATTTAGATATGGCAGGTGTGAATAACAATAATCCACCGCACCTCAATAATAACAACAACAATTTTCTTCCACAGCCCGATCTTCGGACAATGGAGGAGCTTTGTCAACCTACCATGTTTGGACGAGGAGGACCGATTGCGCCGCTGCAAATCACGGCTCCAGAGTTTTCGTTGAAGCACCACATGATTCAGCAAGTGCAAACAAATCCTTTTCGAGGAATGCCTGATGATGATGCCAACAAACACCTCGACAAATTCATTACTATCACTCAAAGCATGAAGTTGCCCGGTGCCACAATGGATGTTCTTCGCCTTCAACTCTTTCCACATACTTTATCACATCACGCCGAGAAATGGTTTGATCGTCTCCCGAAGAATTCAATTCATAATTGGGATGACATGACTCAACGCTTTTTGTCGTGCTACTTTCCACCATCCATGGTCACGAGCCTTCGCAATCAAATCAGCGGTTTCATGCAAGAACCCGATGAATCTCTCTTTGATGCTTGGGAAAGATATAATGTTTTGATCGATCGTTGTCCAAACCACAACATGCTCCCTGTGACCTTAATTGATACTTTCTACAACGGTTTTACTTTTCGTGATCGTGATACGATTAATGCAGCCGCCGGTGGCACATTTATGAAAAGGAGACCCGAGGAGTGTAGAGAGCTTAATGAGAACATGACTACTCATCATAAAAACTGGGATTCCTCCGCTTCTTCAAGGAACAACCCGAGAGTCAATGTTTCTTCTACTTCAGCAAGCCCTGATATGACCGAATTCACCCGCATGATGACCGATATGAACAAAAATATCTTGCTTCTCGCTACAAACCAACAACAAGTTAAAGCGGTAGCACCTTCTTGTGAAACATGCGGCGGTCCACACTCATACACTTATTGTCCTTCTACTCAAGGAAATCCGGAAAACGTGTATGCAGCTTATGGTAATTATTCACCGGAAAATTAGCAAGCCCGACCTCAAGGGGATCGAAATTTGCTGAGTTACCGGTCAAACAACTACCTTTCACCCGGTTTTTCTCCTCAAAACCAAAACCTCAACAACAACTACAATCGAAGCAACCAAATCCCACCTCGAGCTTCTAATCCTTATCACCCACCGCTCAACAAGCCCCACCCATTCCTCAAGATGTTGAAGCTTTAATGAAAACCCAAGGTGAGCAAATTAAGAATCTACAGAGCCAAATTATCAATTTGAAAGGAGATATCACCAAGCAATGGAATGACATAAGATCCGAGCTTCGAGATAATATTCAATCCTCCTTCAGCAATCAAACGAATGATTTGAAGAATATGCTGGCTAGTTTCTTGCCCACAACTCAACCTTCTACTTCGAGTTCTCTACCTTCAAACACCGTCACCAATCCGCGAGCGAATGTGAGTGCTATTACTACTCGTAGTGGAGTTACCATAGTAGGACCACCTATTCCGCCCCCATCATTTACACCTCCTCCACCACCATTTATCCCTACTCCTCCCACAACTAGTATTAGTACACCATTACTGTCTCCGCCTCGTGATGACGATGTTCCCAAGAAGAACCCTTCAACATCTCAACCTTCACCTATTACACCTTCAAATTTCCAATGCATCACGCCTTACCAACAATCACAATTTCCAAGGCATCACGCCTTACCAACAATCACAAATTCCAAGGCATCACGCCTTACCAACAATCACAATTTACAAGGCATCACGCCTTATCATTAACCATAGGTCCCATAGGCGCCCATACACCTATGTACCTTTCCAATCCAGATCACACACAAACAAGAATCACATAGCAGTTAATCACATAAATGTACACACAAGTCCATCTCAAACCTTAAACATTCACAGCATTAATTTAGAAAATAATTCAACACAGTGTCTCTTCCATCCCATCTGGAAGTCAAAATCAATAGTAAACATGGGACTGTGAAACTCACCTCATAGCTTCTTCACAAGTCCTCGCACTAGCAACAAGCTAACAAACCAAAAACACGAAATCAATACACGAACCTATCACTAAGATGGCTCATCAACCTATGATGGACATCTAGTCTATTCCCAAATAAAAACCTCATTGATAAGCCCTAACCATCCCATTAACCGTCCCTAACAAGTCCTTAACTTGATTAAGTTTAATAACTATCCCGTTCATATTTTACACAAATCAGTCCCAGTTTTTAAGTCTCAAACCTTTAAGTCAAAAGTCCACTTAAACATACCCATGGTTTCTGTAAAAGGAATATTTATACCCTTATATATGTTGTCTAACACCTCCCACTTGCCCTAACCTTAAATCTACTGTTAAGGCCCCGATATACATATATCTACTTTTGTCATTCCAGATTTCCTAATTTTAAACGTACTAAACGTTTGTTACCATTAAGGGGTCTTACCCTAAACCACAACCTTAGCACATGTGCAGATACTTACTAAAATATATAAACCATCTCTCACGTTCGTGAGAAGATCCCAATGCAACCCTAAGCACCCCAAACAACCCAAAACTTAAAAAGAAAACAGGCTGAATTCAAAACTGTTTTGACCTCCGACTGTTGTAACCTGTTTTTGACCCACTTCCCGACATCCAATTTAGTTCTCGTTTCTTGCATTGGAAAGCCACTTCAAATATCTTTCCAGGAGTACTTGGATCGTAAAATAAGAATTTATAGAACTCTCGATATGATCAAAACAATTGACTCAAAATTCTGCCCAGTTTTTAAAAACGGGTTTAACAAAATCAACCTCATTAATTAACCTTAATCCCTCTAATTACAAGCCCTAATTTATGTAATCATTATAACACCATTAATATAAAATTAATTTAATGTTCTTAAATTAAACCCTAACCTAAATCCATCATAAGATGATTATAAAAACATAAAAACAATTAAATTAAAAAGGGTTATGAAGGTTTACCTTTGATTTATGAAAACCCCCAAAATTATGAAGAACCCTAAAAACCCTCATGAAAACCCACGAATTTTTTTAATCTCCAGGGATTAATAGTGAATTTTGATTGTGATTAAAAATAATATATAGGGTGTACATAAAATCCTAATCCAAAAATAAGCCCACTTTCCTTTTTTCCCTCTTTTTTCCATTTTTCCCTTCTTTTCTGTGTCCAAAACCGACTATGCACCCTTAAAATTCGTTTTTTTTTCCTTTTTATTATTAATATATGTATTAATAATATTACCTTAATGTTCCTTAATTTATTTCAGCTCCTAAAGCCTCCAAAACCTCAAAACCGTAAAACTAGTCAGTTTTTACGCGATTACCGTAAAAGACGTAAAATATACACTTTTAAAAAAAATCTCAAATTTTGAAATAAACTTTATAACTAAGTCCTAAATGACTTAAAACCATCCCGAAAAATATTCATATGGATAATTACCTCACCCGAGACCTCTAAATGCTAAACCGTAAATCCTAAAAAAATACACTATTACGATAATACTTATACGTATACGTAAACACCAAAATATCACCATTTCATTTCATAGTCACTAATTGTGAGGTCATGAACATGAAATAACCGATCCTCGATTTACTTATGAGTACTTCTATACTCATAAATGATAACCACACCAACCTCGTTCACACAAAATAAACATGTAAACACACAATTCAAGTAAGCACACATAAAATAACTTAAAAGTAAGACCAAGTGACAAATCCAAAACCTAGGGTTGTCACATCACTCCCTCCTAATAGAAATCTTGTCCCGAGATTTACTCCCAAACTCCAACTTATTCTCAGCAAACAAACGAGGATACATATCCCTGATAAAACCTCCACGTTCAAACGTGAACTCAGTTTATACTAAAATAATCTCAACCAACAAGACATGAGCCTTAACCGTCCGCGAGGAAACTTATTAAAACCATAAAGTTATGTAACCAACCTAACTAAATCTCGCAACTCATCAAACAAGAACTGTCTTGAAACCAAGTTAGGAGCCATCACATAACTCGACGGGTTTAAAACTGTCACCCCGATTTCAGTCTTACTCATAAATACCATAAATCAAAACTCATCAAATATAACCACGTATTCTAAAGTCTAAAGAACTCTTACATTCCATCCCAACTCATCTCTATGTTAACCCTCCAAGTGTTCATTACCACAAAATACCCAAAACACAAGTTTAATCAATGTTGTTCGAAAATTATCCTTGAACTCGACACTTGCACAATTAATTCGACCAAGCTACTGACTTCTAATTACCAAACTTTCTGAATATTCGAAAAGTACGTTCCGATTACATAATTTTAGGCTTTTGAATCACTCAAAAAGCTTTAAAAACGAATAAGTTATGACCAAAACAATTTTACCTAAAATCTGCCAAGACATTAGCGACAGTTTCTGACAGTTTAACGACGAATTTTGATAGTTTAGCGACAGTTTCTGCCTACTCCGATTTATACCCAAAAAACGATTTTAAACCATAATTTATTTTAATTCCAGAAAATTAAAACTCTCACCCATCATATGATTAAATACATGACTTTAACAGAATTAGGTTGCCTAGTCGTGTAGCCTAGTCTATAGCTTAAGGGTCCCTGCATATAGGCGTCATAGGAGTATGTGTGCATTTTATAGTAATTGATGTGTTTGATTATTATTTTCGCAGTATTTGTTAGGTTATGAACTACTATGGTTCATACTTAACTACATGTTATTTTCTTTACGAGTTTTGAATAGTGCGGGTTGAACTATAGTCGTATACGTTCGTCATTGTTGGATTCCGTTTAATTACGTTTTCATGTTCTTTATACATTTTGAATTTTGTCTACGGTGGTTCAGTTGGATTACGAGTTTATATGTTTCATGCATTGGCTACGTTGTTTTAATACATGGATTTTGGATCTTACTTTATGTTGTGGTTATGTGCTTATATGAGTTGTAGGATCTATGTGCTTATTTGAGTTGGTAGACTGATGTGTTATGTGTAGTATTAATTCTTATAAGTGTCATCATAGGAGGGAGTGCATTAGTGAAAGGGGACTGGTATAAGTATGGTGGCCAACATAGTTATACAAGTACCACAACATTAATGGATTCCTGAGTATGGTTGCATGGAAGAGGGTTAATACATGTTTGTATAGTATACGTTGGATGGATTTGAGTGTATGTACGCGTATGCCTATATATGTATATACCCCTTCTACTTATCGGTTGTATTCTTAGGATGGTTATCTAGCTCTTTTCTCTTTGGGGTGTTCAACTTCTGTAGTAGCGCATTTATCGAGTTCTCATTTCACGTGGTTGTTTGTACGGCACTTTTGGTGTAGAAGCTATTGGGAGGGTGAAGATTTATTTTGGAATAACGATATCTTTTGTTTTGAGTCTTACATGGTAAAAAAATGGAACTTGCAAATAGTAAAAAAAAATTAGTTGTTGGTAGTCCATAAAATGAGGGTAAAGTGTCGAAAACGTGTTTGAAATAAAGTGGAATATAATTTTTTTTTTTTTTACATTTAAGCATGGCTTGTTTATTTTAAAATATTTTGGTTTTGATCACCTAAAGTTATTGTTCTTTAGTTAGAAATTTATTTATTTATTTATTTTTTTTTATTAAATTAAATATGTTAAAGTCATGTATTTAATCATATGATGGGTGAGAGTTTTAATTTTCTGGAATTAAAATAAATTAGGGTTTAAAATCGTTTTTTGGGTATAAATCGGAGTAGGCAGAAACTGTCGCTAAACTGTCAAAATTCGTCGTTAAACTGTCAGAAACTGTCGCTAATGTCTTGGCAGATTTTAGGTAAAATCGTTTTGGTTATAACTTATTCGTTTTTAAAGCTTTTTGAGTGATTCAAAAGCCTAAAATTATGTAATCGGAACGTACTTTTCGAATATTCAGAAAGTTTGGTAATTAGAAGTCAGTAGCTTGGTCGAATTAATTGTGAAAGTGTCGAGTTCAAGGTTAATTTTCGAACAACATTGATTAAACTTGTGTTTTGGGTATTTTGTGGTAATGAACACTTGGAGGGTTAACATAGAGATGAGTTGGGATGGAATGTGAGAGTTCTTTAGACTTTAGAATACGTGGTTATATTTGATGAGTTTTGATTTATGGTATTTATGAGTAAGACTGAAATCGGGGTGACAGTTGTAAACCCGTCGAGTTATGTGATGGCTCCTAACTTGGTTTCAAGACAGTTCTTGTTTGATGAGTTGCGAGATTTAGTTAGGTTGGTTACATAACTTTATGGTTTTAATAAGTTTCCTCGCGGACGGTTAAGGCTCATGTCTTGTTGGTTGAGATTATTTTAGTATAAACTGAGTTCACGTTTGAACGTGGAGGTTTTATCAGGGATATGTATCCTCGTTTCTTTGCTGAGAATAAGTTGGAGTTTGGGAGTAAATCTCGGGACAAGATTTCTATTAGGAGGGAGTGATGTGACAACCCTAGGTTTTGGATTTGTCACTTGGTCTTACTTTTAAGTTATTTTATGTGTGCTTACTTGAATTGTGTGTTTACGTGTTTATTTTGTGTGAACGAGGTTGGTGTGGTTATCATTTATGAGTATAGAAGTACTCATAAGTAAATCGAGGAACGGTTATTTCATGTTCATGAGCTCACAATTAGTGACTATGAAATGAAATGGTGATATTTTGGTGTTTACGTATACGTATAAGTATTATCGTAATAGTGTATTTTTTTAGGATTTACGGTTTAGCATTTAGAGGTCTCGGGTGAGGTAATTATCCATATGAATATTTTTCGGGATGGTTTTAAGTCATTTAGGACTTAGTTATAAAGTTTATTTCAAAATTTGAGATTTTTTCTAAAAGTGTATATTTTACGTCTTTTACGGTAATCGCGTAAAAACTGACTAGTTTTACGGTTTTAAGGATTTGGAGGCTTTAGGAGCTGAAATAAATTAAGGAAAATTAAGGTAATATTATTAATACATATATTAATAAAAAAAAGGAAAACAAAAACGAATTTTAAGGGTGCATAGTCGGTTTTGGACGCAGAAAAGAAGGGAAAAAGGGAAAAAGAGGGAAAAAAGGAAAGTGGGCTTATTTTTGCATTAGGATTTTATGTACACCCTATATATTATTTTTAATCACAATCAAAATTCACTATTCTTCCCTGGAGATTAAAAAAATTCGTGGATTTTCATGAGGGTTTTTAGGGTTCTTCATAATTTTGGGGGTTTTCATAAATCAAAGGTAAACCTTCATAACCCTTTTTAATTTAATTGTTTTTATGTTTTTATAATCATCTTATGATGGATTTAGGTTAGGGTTTAATTTAAGAACATTAAATTAATGTTATATTAATGGTGTTATAATTATTACATAAATTAGGGCTTGTAATTAGAGGGATTAGGGTTAATTAATGAGGTTGATTTTGTTAAACCCGTTTTTAAAAACTGGGCAGAATTTTGAGTCAATTGTTTTGATCATATCGGGAGTTCTATAAACTCTTATTTTACGATCCAAGTACCCCTGGAAAGATATTTGAAGTGGCTTTCCAATTCAAGAAACGAGAACTAAATTGGAGATGGGAAGTGGGTCAAAAACAGGTTACAACAGTCGGAGGTCAAAACAGTTTTGAATTCAGCCTGTTTTCTTTTTAAGTTTTGGGTTGTTTGGGGTACTTAGGGTTGCATTGGGATCTTCTCACGAACGTGAGAGATGGTTTATATATTTTAGTAAGTATCTGCACTTGGGCTAAGGTTGTGGTTTAGGGTAAGATCCCTTAATGGTAACAAACTTTTAGTACGTTTAAAATCAGGAAATCTGGAATGACAAAAGTAGATATATGTATATCGGGGCCTTAACAGTAGCTTTAAGGTTAGGGCAAGTGGGAGGTGTTAGACAACTTATGTAAGGGTATGAATATTCCTTTTACAGAAACCATGGGTATGTTGAAGTGGACTTTTGACTTAATGTTTTGAGACTTAAAAACTGGGACTGATTTGTGTAAAATATGAACGGGATAGTTATTAAACTTAATCAAGTTAAGGACTTGTTAGGGAAGGTTAATGGGATGGTTAGAGCTTATCAATGAGGTTTTTATATGGGAATAGACTAGATGTCCATCATAGGTTGATGAGCTATCTTAGTGATAGGTTCGTGTATTGATTTCATGTTTTTGGTTTGTTAGCTTGTTGCTAGTGCGAGGACTTGTGAAGAAGCTATCAGGTGAGTTTCATAGTCCCATGTTTACTATTGATTTTGACTTCCAGATGGGATGGAAGAGACACTGTGTTTAATTATTTTCTAAATTAATGTTATGAATGTTTAAGATTTGAGATGGACTTGTGTGTACATTTATGTGATTAACTGCTATGTGATTCTTGTTTGTGTGTGATCTGGATTGGAAAGGTACATAGGTGTATGGGCGCCTATGGGACCTATGGTTAATGATAAGGCGTGATGCCTTGGAAATTGTGATTGTTGGTAAGGCGTGATGCCTTGGAAATTGTGATTGTTGGTAAGGCGTGATGCCTTGGAAATTGTGATTGTTGGTAAGGCGTGATGCCTTGGAAATTGTGATTGTTGGTAAGGCGTGATGCCTTGGAATTGTAATGATTGATTGAACTTGAATGCTAGTTGTTAGTACATGATTGTAGCGCATTGTCCATATGTTTATTGGTTTATGGTATTCACAGCTTATGACTTGTCTTGTGTTGGAGTCTAAACCTATGACTCTCACCAACTTTATGTTGACGTGTTTTAGTGTCTCTTTCAGGTGTTACTATGGTTAAGCATGAGAACTTAAGTGGCTAGGACTTGGAGAGAGTAGGAATGCACATAGAAGGATATCCCCGTTTCCTTCTTAGTTTTATTTGTTTGTTCATTTTAATAAGTGATACTGTGGCACACATATGATTGTTTTGGTATGATATTTGTTGTCTTGGGTAAGAAGTAGGACTGTTACTTACTTACCTAGACCCCTTGCATTTGTTGAGATATTGTCATGACCTTCGTGTCACCATTTTTACGACATTTCTTATTTCATATAGTTATCTCTATAGACATGCCATGTTGTGATGATATCCATACATCGCGCCCCATGTTCCGCCATGGTGGGGTGTGACAAATTTCAAGTAAGTTTTCTTTTAATTATTGTCAATCTTTACTTTTATTGTTTGATCTCCTATCTTCCTTTCTTGTTTGATCTTAATCTTCATGCTTTATTGTTTATATTCATGTTTTTGAATTTTATTGATTTGATTAAAGTGGGTTTTGATTATTTTGGTTATATTTGTTAGTTTTGTTGTTTGGATTGTTTGTTTATGATGAGTAGATGTTTATTGATTAGTTTGATTTAATCTTTTAGTTGATTTGATTAGTTTTTATTTGAGTTCGTGTTTCGTTTGTTCTTCCTTGTTCTTCGCCTTGTTTCTGTTTCCTAGGTAATATTCCGAATCAAAGGATTTGTTGTGATTGTTCTGAACCAAGTTCTCATTCCAAGTGAAGAATTAGTTCCGGATCAAGTCATTTATTCGGAATAATATTCCGGATAAAGGTTTCATTCGGAACATTCCGAACGAAGAGTGTTCATTCGGAACATTCCGGATCAGTGGAAGTTCTGAGTCAGTGTTTATTCCGAACCAAAGAAGTTCTGAACCAAAGAAGTTCATTCGGAACATTTATTGTTCCGAATCAAGGAGGTCTTCATTCGGAACTTTCAAAGTTCTGAATCAGCAGGGAGTTCCGAACAAAGCTTGTTCATTCGGAATATATTCCGAATCAGAGGATATTCCGGATCAGTGAGTTTATTCGGAATTTATTTCGAATCAAGGGTCTTTATTCCGAATCAGGGAGAAGTTCCGAATCAAGGGTGTATTCCGGATGAAGTGACATATTCCGGATGAGCCTTTATTCCGACTGAAGCATTTGTTCCGAATCAAGGGTTTGGTAAATATTCCGAGTGAAGAAGAATCATTCCGAACGAAGGTGACATTCCGGATGAGTGATTATTCCGAACGAAGGATTATTCCGAATGAGCTGTTTTCAGGTTATTTTTAATTTCAGTTCTTAATTTTTAATTTTCAAGCTTTACTTTTCCCGCCTTTTTACTTAGTTGCACTTTAAGTTTAATTGCTTTAGATTTATTTTAGCCTTGCCTTAGTTTAAGTTTTAGTTTCGTTTTAAGTTTGCCTTAGATAGTTTTAAGTTTGCGTTATTTACTCTTAGTGCCTTTTAATTTCTCGTCACGCTTTTAATTTCTCTTCATTTATTTTAAGTTAGATTTAGATTTTAATTAACGTCATTTTCATTTACGTCTTGCATTTTTAATTACTACAACGACACAATTATTTGTTTCACCAAAGAACGACTGAGTCGCATAGTTAACCAGTTATCAATTTGATTAGACATACTATAACGAATCTTTTTACCTGGACAAAAGCCTTGTATCAATAGTAGAACTTCCCCACTTTAACGAAAACATCCTCGGCTACTCCACATGCTAAAATCGTAGAATGATCGGCCATCTCGATAGACATGTTCGAAGGAGTAAGAGCCGGAAGCGAAAGCGATTTCCAAATGGAAAATGACCTCAAAGTAATGCTCGCACCAAGATCGGCCAAGGCGAGGCATTCTTTCATATCTTGTATGTCACAAGGAATGAGAAACTTTCCGGGGTCACCAACTTTTTCCGGTATGCGGTTAAGATAAACCGAAGAACAATTAGCAAGCTTTGAAAGCTTTTCCTTATCGCTCATCATACTTTTAAAGGTGGAAGCGAAACGATGCATATATAACAACGCGTCGGCTAAACTTACATCAAAATGAACTTGTTGAAACATTTTTATAAAAAGCTCGATTTGTTGTTTGTTACGTTCTTGCAATTTCTCTTTGTTTCATCTCGAAGGGTAAGGTAAGGTTGGTGTGGGTTGGACATTAGGCAACGGCCTTGGAATCTCGGGTTCCATGATTGGTATTGGTTCAACCGTAGGTGTGGTTTGAGCGGTACTTCATGGGCTTGTGATATGCTCCTTTTCGACCATCACCTCGGGCTCTTTCTCGATTTCCTTCTCCGTAGAAGTACTTGGACGAGAGATTGGTTCCTTGAAAGTTTTACCACTACATGTAGTAATAACCTTCATTTCTCCCTTCGGGTTTGCGATGATATCACTAGGAAAACCACCGAGGAAGAGGGTTTACACATGATTGCTTCAAACATTTTTTCCATTCGGTCCTCAAATTTTGATTTCCTTAAATCCGCTTTTAACAATTCTTGCTTAATCTCATGTTGTCCTTGTTCCATCTTTTGTTGATTTTGTTGAAGACGTTGAACATTTCTTTCCATTTTATTAGCATGAGTCTTAAGTTCATTAGCAAGTTCGTTTTTAAGCTCGTTTTTTAACTCGGATCTTAAGCTAATCATCTCACGTTGCATGTTATCAAATTTAGCATCATTTGCTTTAGCATAATCCAAAATTTCTCCTTGAAGAGTTTTAGTGTGAGCATTTTGAAAACCTTGTGTAGTGTTTTGAAAATCACGGTTTTGGTTTTGATTTGCAATTTTTCCATTCCCACTTTGATAATTCCCTTTGTTGTAGTTACGTGAATTGCCTTGATAACCACCATTTTGATTGTTATTTCGATAGTTATTAACATTTTGATTTGGTGGAGATTGATTTGGGCGGGAACCTTGGCCGTTTTGGTTGTAAGTTCCCGTTGCTACGTAAGCACTCAAAGTGTTACCACCGGCGGTAATGCACTCGGAAAGATCATGGGCTTCACCATAAGATAAACAACTCTTATCAACCGCTTGAACCGAAGCGGAATTCAAAGCATCTTGTGCTTTCCAATGAGTCATAAGATTTGAAAACCTATCGAAAAACCGATTTTCATCATTAGCTTCATCATGTAAGGCATTAATGTGAAGAGACGATGACGACGATGACGAACCCATATTAGCAACACTCGGTGTGTTACGAGGGTTATAAACCTTAGATCTATTCTCGGTAATCTTTAAAGCTTCATCGGTCGTTTTGCACAAAAAATTACCACCCGCGGCGGCATTCAAATAATCTCATTCATGATCATTAAGCCCATTATAGAGAGTATCTATTTGATGCAATTCCGAAAAATCATGGTGTGGACATTCATGTAACATTTCCTTAAATCGTTCCCATGCCATTAAAAAACTCTCATTATTTCGTTGTGTGAACCTTGGAATCTCATTTTTCAAATGTGTTGTTTTAGATGGTGGACAAAATTGGTTCACAAACTTAGAAACGAGATCATTCCATGTCAAAATCGAATTTGGCGGTTCTTTCTCGAGCCAAATTTTAGCGGGTCCATCTAACGAATATGGAAACAACATCATCTTAATGGCGTCATGTGGAACATCCTTAAACTTGCTAGTTGCGGTGAGACGATTAAAATTCCTTATGTGGTAATGCGGGTTGTCTTTTTCATGACCTCTAAACTTATTTGCTTGAAACATCGACATTAAACCCGTCTTAATCTCTAAATTCTCCGCAAGGATAGCGGGAATCACAATGGCTTCTCCAAAACCCTCGGTGGGTGCTTGAAGCAACTCCATGATAGTAATATTAGCCATTACGACTTCTTGTTCTACAATAGGTTCAACAATTGGAGTTTGTTCTTCAATCAACGTCTCTTGATATCCTTGATTTTGACGACGTTTACGAGCTCGTTTTGCTTGACTACGAGTTAGCATAAACTTCACGTAGAATGGGAGGTGAGCAAAGAAGATTCTTTTTGGGTGTTTTGTGAATTTTCAATTTTTTTTGTGTTTTTGATTGTTTTTAATTTTTTTTGGATTTTGTGTATCTTCGTAGACAACAATCTACCAAATCTCTCCTCGAATCAAACTCTTGATTAAAGAAGCCTCAAAAGAATGAAAACGATCACGTGGAGTGAACGCCTTTGAATGACTTTAGAACTTTGGTGAAAACCAAATTGTGCAATAGGGTTTAATCACAAAGAAAACTAAGTAAATATATATGATACTTAATAATACTTTGGGCGGCAAAACCCTCGATTAGCCTTCAATTTCAAAATACTCACAAGCTAGCGGGGAAACGAGGCGGCGCGAAGCACTTAAGAGCCTTTTTCCTTAGGGTATATTTTATAATACCCGCCTTATACCCACCTTATAGTTTGTATTTTTCAAAATCGAGCTTCACGAAAGTATTTATCTATTTTTGCCTTTTTTTCTTTTGTTTGAGATTCGAATAAAATAATTAGGAGATCAAATCTCAAATAAGGTTGTGTTTTCACACTTTTGGAAATATTTTGTATTGATTGTGATACTTAATACAATATAGTAATAATAATTTCACAAGAAAAAACAAAAAAACGATAATACGTATTAGTAGATTTCTACTAATACAAATACTATTTTTGGTTAATATTAAAAACAACAAGACAAATTAATCACGACACACCTCCCCGGCAGCGGCGCCAAAATGATTGTGGTAAAATACACCTTTTGGGAAAAAGGCGTAAAAGCGGTAAGTATTAAACAAATGATTTAGGAAAATCAAGTGTTAATGACCCTTATGATGTGAAAGTTCATTTCCCAAGGAGGTATTTGTGTGTGACTAAGATGTAACAAGATTTGAGATTAATATTTGAGAGAAGGGGATGAGAAAATAGAATGACGAAGACGTGAAATTAATTACTACGACGACTAAACGTAAAACCGTAAAAAGGGCTAAAATAAAAATTAATTCTAAAAATTCCCAAAAAATTACCAAAAATCAAATTAAATAAGCTAAGAGTTTACCAATGATCAAAACTTTTTCAAACCTTTTAATTAATTAAAAATTAATTTTTAAATGCTAATTAAAGCCCTAAAAATCAAATTAATTATCAAAATGCCCAAATAAAGATTTTTCAATTGGTAAACCTCTAAAATGACCTAAAAAGATTAAAAAATATTTTTATAAATTTTTAAACTAATTAAAACTATTTAAAATGATTTAAAAAATATTTAAACTTAAAATAATTATAAAAATTAATCTAATGACGATAAAATTAATCTAAGAGTTGAAAAAATCCTATTTTAATGTATTAAAGCTAAGAAAAATATAAAAAGTGCAAAAATGTGAAATTTGAAAAATAATAATAAAATAATATTAAAATCCAAAAATTATAAAAAATTCTAAAAACTTGCAAACTAGTTTATTTTAACCTAAATAATCAGAAAATAAAAGTGAAATTACCAAATTACCCCTAATGGGCCCCCAAATAGGCTAAAACCAAAAACAGTCAACCTTAATGGGCTTTTGGGCCCAAAAAGTCAAACTAGGCCCAAATGACCTGAAAAAGCCCTATCTGACTTAAAATTTAATTCTAAGCACAAAAGTTTGAAGGCCCAAAAGGTGATTTTGAGCTTATCACAGCTTAAATAGTCAACAGCTTATTCTTATTGGGCCAATAAACCCATTAAGCAATAAGCCAATGCCATAAGCTCTACTTAAACACACAGCCTTCTTTTGAGATGCGTAAGAGATATGTGAAAAGAAATTTTGAAAAAGCACACTCAATAAGCCAAAAATACGCAAAGAAAAATTTCACAAAAGGACAAAATAGTCGAATTAGAGTTCTAGACCATCTCAGGACTTGATTCAACTTGCAAAAGACTCTAAACAACTTAATTAAGCCAAATTAATCAAGAAAAGTTCAATAAGCAAAGCCAAATAAGCTGGATAAGCCAATAAGCACTTATGAAAAAGTCAAATGAGTTGGTTTTCTAGTCAAAGCCTAAAGTCAACCTTCCAAATGCTCCAGTATGAACAAATGGGTCAAATAAGGAGCACCTATTACAAACTTAAAGTTGTTGCACGTTTGAATAAGCTGGATTAGCTTATTGATAAGTTGAACACCAAATTACACTAGCAGGAGGAACTTTCAGTAGGAACTGGTTCCCACTGCTTTGACTTTTTGACTTGAGATTTGTGAGAGATTTACTATGATTTGATGGATAACAAAGGCACCCTTACAACCAGTGAGTTGTAAGGAGTCACAATCAAGCAAAATTTCATACTTCCAATAAGCCAATAAGCACAGAATAAGCCAACAATGCCCAGATATGATACAGACTTAGCAGATAAGCAGTTATGAACTCTTATGCAATTTTAGCATGAATAAGCAAACCAGAATGAACCAATTGCATACAAAAGCTATAATAACTGTAACTAAGCACAAACAAACTTATTTCAATCACTGAATCAAGGATTACAAGCATATCAAAGCATATGCAGGTTACTGATATGAACTTCAAGAACACAAACACTTTTTATGATATAGATGACCACAAATCTGAATTCAGCACTCAAATCCTACTTCCCTTTGTTGTATTAACTTAGATTTTACACTTGTTAACCCTAGTCTATGATTAGATCTAGGTGTCCTCTAAATTTCAGCCAATATTACCAAGTAATCAAGATTTTATAGCCTATTGTTTGGTTTGGTTGTTCAAGCCCACAAAACTTGCAGATAATGAACACTCAAGAACAGATAAGCATGTAACAAACCACTAGAACCAAAAACAACAACAAAGGAAGCCTTAAATCCCTTTGAATCAGTTAACCCAAACACCCCTTTGGAATCTGATTTTGCAATCTTCCAAAGGATTGTTGTGATTTAACCTATCAAACAAGATCTAATCCACCCTAACAACTATTAATCAACCTCAGAAACTCAGATCAAGCATAAAAACACAGATCCACAACAAAACATGCAAAATCACCAAAAATTAAGCAAAAATCAGAAAAATGAAAAAGGAGAGAGATGCAAACCTCCAAGACTTACATCCAAGCCTTGGAATGTTTGAGCTGAGGTGCTAGCAAAACAAGCACCAGCTTCCTTGTACCTGCTAAGATCAACAAACCAAAAGGATGAACATAAAATATGAAACTTGATCTTTTTGAAACACAAGCTTTATTACTTAAAACCTTGCCTAAAAAACAATCAAAATAGATAAGTGGAACTCAGATTTTATCTTCTCAAACACCAAACTTTTATCAAACACAAAGAAAAATCATAATTTTCAGAAAATCAACTTTTATTTAAATAAAAAGGAATTACAAAGATTAAAGATAAAATCTGGAACAAGGGACTCTCACAAGTTGAGGTCTCCTTATATAGGCACTAGTAGACGATTGTAGAATGGAAAATACAAAGAAAGCCTAGCTATAAATTTCCCAGAATGACCTTGAGTGCTTGTTGTTGTTGAGCTGTCCATTTTGATCAAAACCGATCATTTTAGCTTTGTAGTTAAGCTATGAGTCTAAGCTGTTGATTTTGCCACGTCAGATTCCTTGGAGAGGAAGTTGTGTTTTCATTGGTGGACGAGGTTGAGTGTGGGGTCACTTGGGTAGTGGGATTGAGGGTTTTGTGTGTGGGATGGGTTTCTGCTTGTGTTAATTAAGCGTGTGTTAAGGTAATTTAGATTTACCCTTAGTTAAGTGGGAGTAAATTCTGGGGGTGAAGAACATGAACAGTGGTAACTTTTGATCCGAGTTTAGTGGGGAAAGGGTGTTTGGCGCGTGTTTATGTGGCTTAAACTTTGGGAATTGATAATAGCAGCCCTTGTGTTTTGGTGAAATGTGTATTAAACGTTTTTCAGCAACAAAACTTACTTCCCTTTGTTAAATAAGTTTCAAACTTCATACTTTTGGCACAAAACTTTTCCAAAAAGATTTCAAGGGTTTGTTTTGCCACTTTTGCATATTTGAAGGACTGATTTTGGACATTCTTGATCTTCAAAGGTCTTCATTGTATCTTTGACATAATGAGGGACCATAATTGACAATTTAGAATTGTTGAGGGACTAAACTTGCCAATTCTTCAAAGTTGAAGGACCATTTTGTAATTTTGACAAACTTAAGGGACAAACTTGTAATTATGAATATACAAGGGTTTTAAGTGTCATTTCTTCATATTTTGAGGATCAATCTTGTACATCTTCAAATCTTCAAGGGTTTTTCTTGGATAATTCATGAACTAGGGCCCGGTTCTTTGTACGGCTTCGTTTCTCGTGTTCGTTTTCCCTTGTTTCTTGTGATATTTTGTCTTTTTCACGATATCCATACCTAAAACACACAAGTAAACAAATACAAGCATATATATGGTATTTTATGACATTTTAATGCATTTAAAGTCTGAAAAGAACGATGAGATCATGTATAAATGCCATCTCATCATGGCCGCACGCCAGGAGCGGGAGATATCAGACCTTCGCAGCCTGTTGACAGCTAGTCAACTGGGCTACACTGCTATCCATGAGCGTATCGACTCTCTCACTCACACTATGAGGGGAGAGGCACAGGCAGCCAGAGGTGTTCAGGCTAAGACTGACGAGGCATTACAATGGCTATAGGAGGAGAACTATTATCTCCACCAGCATATCCAGACCATGGAGAGTCTCCCGCACTAGACCCATGCTGCTCTATCTGCTCAGGAGCAGTCCCTGTCCATTTTCTTTGACTTTGCCACCGTCCGACAAGATGGGGTTACTGTAGAGATGACTTATCTTCGAGGGGTCGTCGACAAACTTAGGACCCAGCTGCTAACAACATTCTGCATGCTTAAGGAGGCCTGAGCGACAGTTCGGACTTTATGGAATACCAGGAGAGCATCTACAGCTTCATCAGCCCCACCAGCCCCAGCATCATCTAGCATACCATCTAGGCAGGAGTAGAGTAGATGTACTAGATTTCTTGTACATCATGATCAGCTTATGGGTTGTACCCTAGCTATCATGGTATAGGACTTTTGTACTTTTATTTCTTTTCAGCTTTTGGTGATGTAATCCCGTACTGTATCTTTTCTTTTTGGACTTGTGTTTTTTGATGTAATGTATTAAAGATTGTGTATATAACTACCCTGGACAAGGCCTGACAGGCCTATGACTTGGTTTTGTTATGCTATATGGATGTTAAATTTCTTATGGAAATAGCATGTAATCACTTTCTTTATTATATTTGTTGTGCAATGTATTATATTATGAAATCTTGACAGGTTATCCAATTTGTTATGAAATCAATGCATGAATTTTCCCCGTGCAAATAATATAAAAAATGTACTAACATTTGAATTAATAATCTCATTTTGTGTATGATTATAGACAAATGGTGATTACACGATCAAATCCCAATAATTCAACAACTTCAAACGCCGCTAATACTGAATTTACAGAAGCTACTCAAATGTCACCGCTGCACAACTTAGGGAAATGATAAGTGAAGGCATTACAGCAGCTATGGCAGCCAGAGGAGCTGATCCAAATGTGAACAATGATCCAAACCTCAATATGCTAAAAAACAACACTAATAGGGGTTGTTATTATCCAGACTTCTTGAATTGCAAACCCTCATACTACCGAGGAAAAGAAGGAGTTGTTGAATTGATGCAATTGTTTGAAAGACTAGAGACAGTTTTCCGCATCAGCGGTTGTGCTGACGAGAATAAGGTCAAGTTTGCCACCTGCACACTACTCGAGAGCGCCCTTACCTAGTGGAACTCTGTGGTCGCTACCCTTGGACATGGCACTGCTTATACTCTCACATGGGCCAACCTCAAAGAGAGGGTGACTGAGAAGTACTGTCCTAAAGGAGAAATGAAGAAGTTGGAAATCGAACTGTGGGATCTAAAATGCAAGAACAATGACATCCTTTGGTAAAACCAAATATTTCAAGTGTTAAGCTTGATGTGCACCAGAGTGTTCCCTCAAAGGAGTGACAAGATTGAGAAGTATGTCAGCGGAATCCCTGACAACATCCATGACAGTGTGCTAGCATCACGACCCACTACCGTTGAAAGTGTTATGGAATTCGCGACTGAGCTGATCAACAAGCGAGCCCGCAATTTGTTTGAAAATCAAACGGATAACAAGAGAAAGTCAGATGAAAGTTCTCGTAGCCAGCACCAACAGCCTTCCAAAAGGCAAAACATTGGGCAAGCTGATGATACTACTCCCACAACCCGCACCAAGAACTACTCAGGATCCAAGCCTAAGTGTCCAAAGTGCAACTATCATCATGTTGCTGGAGGACAATGCTAGGGATGCTACAAGTGCGGCCAACAAGTCCATTTTGCTCGTGAATGTCAAGCAAATGTTGTTACCTCGGTTCGACCCAACAACAACCCCGGAAACAGCAACAAAGGCAAGTCCAATGCACGTGGGAGCGGAAGTGGGCAACAAGGAAGCCGAAACCCCACAGGTGGAAGCAACAGTGGACCGAAGAGAGCTGTTGTGTGTTACGAATGTGGAACCCCTAGACACGTGAGATCCGACTGTCCCTAGTTGGCCAACCAAAAGAAGGAAAACAACGAAACTTCATCACAAGTGTACATGGTTGGCAATGCCCAAGCCAATCTAGATTCCAACATCGTCACATGTACGTTTTTACTAAACTAACGATATACATCTGTCTTGTTTGACACCGGGGCAAAACGAAGCTTTATATCTACTGAATTCAGTAAAGTATTAGAAATCACTCAATCAGTTTTAGACCCCTACTATACTGTAGAACTAGCCGACGGAAAAGTTGTGACGGTTACCACCATCATTCGAGGTTGTATCTTAAACCTTTTTAATCACGCGTTTAACATCGACCTGATTCCGGTAAGTCTTGGTAGATTTGATGTCATCATTGGCATGGATTGGCTAGCAAAATATCGTTCCATTATCATATGCGATCAAAAACTGGTTCATATACCTTGAAGAGACGAAACCTTGAATATACGAGGGGATGGTAACCCCGATATAATCAACACCAGACTTAGTTTCATTTCATGCACCAAAGTCCAGAAATACTTGGTTAAAGGATGCCCCATCTTCCTAACTTGTTTCTCCCTACGTGACGTGGTAGGCAACTCTAAATCTAGAAGACATGTCCAACTCACAATGGGTATATTTTGTGGGGTTATGTTTGCCATCTTAGGAAACCTAAAACCCAAAAGACATGTCCAACTCACAATAGGTGTATTTTTTAGGGATGTGTTCGACATCCCTCGTAAAGAGATGTTGAATGCCCCATGCATTTGGACATACCTTTTTTCCCTCTTCGGGTCCAATTAGTTCGACAATACCAGCATCCACCAAACCCTGGGAGGTATAACTTCCTCTCCTTAGAAATCAAAATTTGTGCAAATTTTGAACCACTAATAGTGGATGCATGGACCCTTTTTGCAGCACCTCGCAAGATGCCCACTTCTTTATTCTTGGTATCTTCTTTTATTTCCACCATTTGAGGTACTTCTTTTCTGTGCCCCATTAGCCCAGCCCCGCTGCGAATGAAGCAGATTCTTTGTAACTTCCTACCCAATCGCCATCAACAATAATCTTAACCTCTCTGCTGGGTAGAAGTTTTAGTGCTATCAACTAATGTTTGTATCCCACAAGCTTGAGGTATAGCAGCAAGTCTTCCGCGTATAGTTGTTGACAAAGGAGGGGTTCTAGTTAAAAAAAATTATTTTATTTTACCTTCAATCCCAATTTTCACCATCGGGTGTGGAGATAACACATATCTCACCAGTGAAAAGGAGGCAGAAGTAGTGCATTGATGAAATGGCATTTATACATGATCTCATCGTTCTTTTCGGGCTATAAATGCATAAAAATGTCATAAAATACCATATATATACTCTTGTGTTTGATTACTTGTGTATTTTAGGTATGGATATCGTGAAAAAGACAAAAGATCACAAGAAACAAGGAAAAACGAACATGAGAAACAAAGCCACACAATGAACTGGGCCCTAGTTTGTGAATTACAAAAGAGAAACCCTTGAAGACTTGAAGATGTACAAGATTGAAACCTCATTTATGAAGAAATGACACTTAATACCCTTGTATATTCATAATTACAAGTTTGGTCCCTTAAGTTTGTCAAAATTACAAAAAGGTCCTCTAAGTTTGAAGAATTGGAAAATTTAGTCCCTCAACAATACTAAATTGTCAATAATGGTCCTTCATAAAGTCCAAGATCCAAAGAAGCCCTTTAAGTTCAAGTGTATTACACTTCTAGTCCTTTTAAAATGGATTAAATATCAAAAGGGCTAAAGTTGTAAATATGCCAAAGTGTTAAAAGCCCTAAAAATCTGTTTAGAAACTTTTTGTGGCCAAAATAGGAATTCAAAAACTTCAATAACAAAGGGAAACGAGTTTACTTGGAAAATAAACTTGTTATACCATGTTTTCCAAAGACTGAGGGCCAAAGGTGGACAAATGAAACATTCAAAAACAAATTGCGCCAAACACAAACACAATCCACTAAAACTGGATCAAATGGAGTTACTATTCACCCCAAGAACCCAATTTTACCTTCACTTAAAACAAAGGGTAAAAACCAATTACCCATACCCACGCTTAATTCACACGCCCAGAAACACATCCCACACAAAAAATCCCCAATCCCCACTCACCAAAGGACCCCCACCCAAACCCATTCACCAATCACATGTCTACTTCCTCTCCAAGCAAAATGACGTGGCAAGATCAACGCATTAGGCTCATTACTTGTCCCCAAAACACAAATGAACGATTTGGATCAAATTTGACAGCTCAAAACACAACAAGCATCTAGAAGACTCAAGGGAAAATTTTGGATTTTCTAGCTAGGGTTTCTGTATTTTTTTCACTCTAGAATCATCCTTAGTCGTCTATATAAGGAGGCCTCAATATGTGAGAGCCCCTTTGTTCCAGATTTTGGCTAATACTTTGTAATTCCTTTTTATAAATAAAAGTTTGGTTTTCTGAAAATTTTGAATTCCCTTTTGTGTTTTATGAAAGTTTGGTGTTTGATTAGCTGAAATCTGAGTTCCGTTTACATGTTTGATTGATTTTGAGGAAAGGTTTTAAGGTTTAAAACTCTTGTTTTCAAAAATCAAAGGAAAATCTGTTTTGAGTTCACTTTTTTGGTTTGTTCTTCTTAGCAGCTGTGGAAGCTGGTGCTTGTTCTTGCTAGCACCTAAGCTCAAACAATCCAAAGTGTGGATGTATAATTTGGAGGTTTTAATCTCTTATCCCTTTTATATTTTCTGAATATTGCATGATTTTGGGTGATTTTTCATATTTGCTTGTGAATCTGAATATTTATTGTTGATTTGTGTTGTTTGAAGTTGGATTGTTGTTACTAGGTTGTTTAGATCTTGGATTGAGGGTTAAATCACAACAATCCTTTTAAAACTTGAGAAATCAGTTATCAAAGGGGTGTTTGGGTTAACTGATTTCCTCCCAAGGTTTGAGGAAACTTGAGTGGTTGTTTGGTGTTGCTTTGTGTTGATACCTGTTTATCTGGTGTATTGGGTCATTTATCTACAAGTTTTGAGGGTCTAAACACTCAAATCCAACAAAGGTCCATAAAATCTGTTTTACTTGGAATTTTTGGCTAAAATTTTGGGGACACCTAGATCTGAGGGTAGATTAAGGTTAACAAGCACTAATTTTTAGTTAACATAACCAGGGAAAGGGATTTAAGGGTTTGAAATTGGGTTTGTGTTCAAATAGATCAGCAAAAGGATTTTGGATAATCACCTTTGTTCATCAGTAACTGTTTGTGCTTGAATCTGCTTCTAATCTTTGATCCAGTGTTTGAAACAAGTTTGATTGTGCTTATTGGACTTTGTTATTTCTTGTGTATGCATATGGATCACTTTGGTTGGTTATTCATGCTTAAACTGCTTTTTAGTTCATAACTGCTTATTTTGCAAGTCTGTATCATATCTGGTGACTGCTTGCTTATTCTGGGCTTATTGAGTGAACCAAATTGTAATTTCTTTGTTGATATTAATTCCTTGTGATCTACTGATTAAAAGGGTGCATTTGTTTTCCATTGAATCCAACTGGATCCCTCTAAAAAAGCAAGTCAAATAGTCAAAGCAGTGGGAACTCCTTTCCCCTACTGCTAGCCACTGCTAGTGTTAGTTCACCTTGTGCTTATCAATAAGCTGTTCTAGCTTATTTAAACCTGCAACACTTTAAATTTGTAATAGGTGTTACCTATTTGACCCATTTGTTCTTACTAGAGCATTTGAGGGGTTGACTTTGAGCTTTGACTAGAAAACTAATAACTTTGACATTTACATAAGTGCTTATTACCTTATTCAGCTTATTTGGCTTGGCTTATTGAACTTTTCTTTGTTGATTTGTCTTAATTAAGCCATCTAGAGTCTTTTTCAACTTATTTCAAGGTCTGAGGTGGTCTAGAACTCCAAGTCGACTATTTTGTCTTTTAGTGAAAACTTACTTTGCTTATTTCTGACTTATTGGTTGGGCTTATTTGAAATTTCTTTTCCCAGATCTCTTAGGCATCTCAAAAAGGTTGTGTGTCAAATCTGAGCTTATGGCATTGGCTTATTGCTTAATGGGCCAAAAAGCCCATTAAGAATAAGTTGTTTTACCATTAAGCTGTGATAAGCACACTTTCAGCTTTTGGGCCTTCAGACTTTTGTGTTTAGAATTGAATCTTAAGCTAGACTATTGATTTTCAGCTTATTTGGATAAGTTTCATCTTATTGGGCCAAAAAGCCCATTTCATTTGGACTGTTTTTGTTTTTAGCCAATTTGGGGGCCCATTAGGGGTATTTTGGTAATTTCACTTTCATTTTCTGTTTATTTAGGTTAAAATAAGCTAGTTTGCAAATTTTTATAATTTTTTATAATTTTTGGATTTTTAATAATATTTTAATAATATTTTATTATTAAATTTCATTTTTTCACATTTTTGAAACTTTTGTATTTCTCTTAGGTCAAATACCTTAAAATAGGATTTTTAAAACACTTAGATTAATTTTAGCACCATTTTCTTAATTTTTAGAATTATTTTAATATTTTAATATTTTTTAATCATTTAAAAATAGTTTTCCTTAGTTTAAAAAACTTTTAAAATTGTTTTTAGTCTTTTTAGGTCATATTTGAGGTTTACAAAGTGAAAAATGCTTATTTGGGCTTTTTAATAATTAATTGGATTTTTAGGGCTTTAATTAGCATTTAAAAATTAATATTTAATTAGTTAAAAGGTTTGAAAAAGTTTTGATCATTTGTAATCTCTTAATTTATTTAATTTGATTTTTGGTAATTTTTTGGGAATTTTTAGAATTAATTTTTATTTTGGCACTTTTTACGGTTTTTAATTTAGTCGTCGTAGTAATAATTTTCACGTATCCGTCATTCTATTTTCTCATCGCTTCTTTCTCAATATTAATGTCAAATCAATTATGAATTATTCACACACATATACCTCCTTGGGAAATGAATTTAATCGGGTCATTAGTGTTTGATTTTCCTAAATCATCACTTAATACTTTTCGCTCATTTACGCTCTTTTGTTTTCCTAAACAAGAGGTGTAATTTTACTTACAACCATTTTGGCGCTGCTGCCGAGGAGGTGTGTCGTGATTAATTTGTCATTTTGTTCTTAATATTAGCCATAAATAGTATGTGTATTAGTAGAACTCTACTAATACGGATTGTCGGTTTTTTTCGTTTTTCTTGTAAAATTATTATTACTGTATTGTATAAGTATCACAACAAATACAAAATATCTCCAAAAGTGTGCAAACACAATCTTAATTGGGATTTGATCGCCTAATTATTGTATTCGAATCTCAAACAAAAAGAAAAAGGCAAAAATAGATAAATACTTTCGTGAAGCTCGATTTTGAAAAATACAAACTATAAGGTGGGTATAAGGCGGGTATTATAAAATATACCCTAAAGAAAAAGGCTCTTAAGTGCTTCGCGCCAACTCGTTTCTCCGCTTGCTTGTGAGTATTTTGATATTGAAAGCTAATCGAGGGTTTTGCCGCCCAAAATATTATTACGTATCATATATATTTGTTTGGTTTCTTTGTGATTAAACCCTCTTGAACAATTTGGTTTTCACCAAAGTTCTAAAGTCATTCGAAGGCGTTCACTCCACGTGATCGTTTTCATTCTTTTGAGGCTTCTTTAATCAAGAGTTTGATTCGAGGAGAGATTTGGTAGATTGTTGTCTGCGAATACACACAAAATCCAAAAAAAATTAAAAACAATCAAAAACACAAAAAAATTGAAAATTTACAAAACACCCAAAAAGAATCTTTCTTGCTCACCTCCCATTCTTCGTCAAGTTTATGCTAACTCGTAATCAAGCAAAACGATCTCGTAACGTCGTCAAAGTCAAGGAAATCAAAGTCCTTTGATTGAACAACAAACTCCAATTGTCGAACCTGTTGTAGAACCAATAGTCGTCATGGCTAATCGTACTATGATTGAGTTGCTTCAAGCACCCACCGAGGGTTTTGGAGAAGCTTGATAGGTGTGAAAACACCCATCTTTTCTACCATTTAATTACAATAATAACCGAGCCAAAACGTGTATTTTATGTCTTTTATGTCGGAATTATGCGTGGTTTGTGTTTTTGTTGTGATTTAGGACGAAAAGGTGAAAAGTGGAGAAAACACGGGAATTCACGGGCATTTACGGACTTTTATTGAAGAAAAAGATGAAGGACGAAGTCAAGAAGTCAAAAGTGCAAAAAGAACGGAAGTCCAAGACCAATTCTGAAGATTTATCGAAGAAAAAGTCAAAAGACGGAAGTTTACTTAAAGCCGAGGAACTCAAGTCTTATTTATCGAAGAATTAAAAGACGAGTCCAAAGAAATCCCGAGCCAAAAGTCATCAAAGTCCAAGATTAACAAAAAGATTAAGAAGGAAGGACTTAAGGGCGCAATTAAGAAGAAAGGAAGGAGGGGAGGAAGCTTCCTCTAACCATCCCCCTAATCACCTATAAATACTTCTCTTTTTCATTTCATTTAGTTTTGTTGACTAATCGTGACAATTAGTTCTTCCACCTTTACTTTTATGCACCTCTATTTACTTGCATCTTTAATTACATGTCTTGCACTTTATTTACCATTTAATTTCAAGTAAGTGTTTCTTTTAATTCTTGCACCTTTACTTTACCTTGTTGATCTCATTCTACCTTTCTTTAATCTTTGATTTATATGCTTTTTATCTTGTTTACTTGTTTAAAGATTTCATTTTTATGCTTTTGATTGTTTTAAATCATTTATGTTCATAGCTTATTTTGTGTATTTTCAAGTTTATATAGTTTTTAAAAAGTTATTTTTATACAAAAGTTGTTTTTAGTAAAGCTTATCCTTTTCGTGTCTTAAAAGTTGTTAAATTTCAGTCTAGTAGCTTATTTTCATACGGTTTGCCTTAGTGTTTTAGTCTTGTGCTTATTAGAATCATAGCTTATTTGTCTAGCTTATTTTGTGTACTTTTCTTCGTATTCTGATTGGGGTAAATCGGAAAAGGGTTTATCTTTCCGATTGGCGTGATCAGAAAAGGGTTTTGACATTCCTATCTGTGTTCCGATTGGGGGGATTTGCATACATTCTGATCAAGGTAAGTATTGGTATTCCGATTTGGACTAGTGACAGGATTCCGATTGGTATTTCATTCCTTATTCCGATCAGGGTGTTGAGCATCATTCCGATAAGGGTAATCTTGGTATTCCAATCGGTGAGTTTTTAATCATTCCGATCAAAGGTAAGTACAACATTCCGATCAGAAAAGGTGACATTATTCCGATTGGTACTTTACTTCTTATTCCGATCTTGTTTGGTTCTACACATTCCGATCGATGTGTTAGATTGGTATTCCGATCGGGAGAAGTGACATATTCCGATTACGGGAGCCGATCAACATTCCGACCAGGGTCTACCCCGATATTCCGACAGGTTTGGTTTGATATTCCGATCAAGGTAAGATCGGAATATATTCCGATTTGGGAGGTTTTTCACTTATTTTGTCTTGTTTAATTTTAAGTTGTTATTTTAATACTTGTTTAATTTTAGTTTTCGTCACGCTTTTAATTCTTGTCATCTAATTAATTTACTTTCCGTCACGTTTTTAAATATCGCACCTTTCGTTTAATTAGATTTAGATTTAATTTCACGCCACTTTACTTTAACGACATTTACTTTTAAGTCTTGCACATTTAAATTTAAAACAAACCAAAAATATTTGTCTCACCAAAGAACAATAGAGTCACATAGAGAACCTAGATCAATTCTATTAGACATACTTAAACGAACTAATTTTTATACTAGGTAAAAGCCGAGTATCAAATGGCGCTGCTGCCGGCTCTTTTCGTAAAGATTAACGGTTTTCTGTGAGAGACGTGTTGCTTTTTGGGATCCGTTCACTTGTGAGCGTTATTTTCTTGCTTAAAAAAAACTCAAAAACCATAAAAATTAAAAATTGTTAAAAATACATAAAAATTAAAATTTCAAAAATCCAAAAAGATTTTATCTTTATTGTGTATATATATTATCTTTGTGTTTGGTTTCTTTTTATTTTGCATTTTCAGGTGTATGCGTACTAGATCTTCTACTTATCAAGAGCCCGAGACTCAAGAAGATTTAGCTATGTCAGGTGTTAAGAACAATAATCCACCGCACCTCAATAATAACAACAATGTTCTTCCACAACCCGATCTTCGGACAATGGAGGAGCTTTGTCAACCTACCATGTTTGGACGAGGAGGACCGATTGGGCCGATGCAAATCAACGCTCCTGAGTTTTCGTTGAAGCACCACATGATTCAGCAAGTGCAAACTAACCCATTCCATGGATTGCCTGATGATGATGCCAACAAACATCTCGACAAGTTCATTACAATCACCCAAAGCATGAAGTTGGCTGGTGCCACAATGCCTACAACTCTTTCCACATACTTTATTACATCATGCCGAGAAATGGTTTGATCGTCTCCCGAAGAATTCTATTCATACTTGGGATAACATGACTCAACGCTTTTTGTCGCGCTACTTTCCACAATCCATGGTCACGAGCCTTCGCAATCAAATCAGCGGTTTCATGCAAGATCCTGATGAATCTCTTTTTGATGCCTGGGAGAGATATAATGTCTTGATCGATAGATGTCCAAACCACAACATGCTCCCTGTGACCTTAATAGATACTTTCTACAACGGTTTGACTTTTCGAGATCATAATACGATTAATGCAGCTACCGGTGGCACATTCATGAAAAGGAGACCCGAGGAGTGTAGAGAGCTTATTGAGAACATGACTACTCACCACAAAAACTGGGATTCCTCTATTTCTTCAAGGAACAACCCGAGAGTCAATGTTTCCTCCACCTCAGCAAACCCTGAGATGACCGAACTCACCCGTGTGCTGACTGAAATGAGCAGAAGTATGCAACTCTTGGCTTCAAACCAACAACGACAACAAGTTAAAGCTGTTGCTACTCCTTGTGAAACATGCGGCGGTCCACACCCATACACCGATTGTCCTTCGACACAAGGAAATCCAGAAAATGTGTATGCAGCTTATGGTAATTATTCACCGGAAAATTACCAAGCTCGACAACAAGGGGATAGAAATCTGCTGAGTTACCGATCCAACAATTACCTTTCACCCGGTTTTTCTCCTCAAAACCAACACTCCGCCAACAACTACACTAGAAGCAACCAAATCCCACCATGAGCTTCTAATCCTTATCACCCACCCGCTCAACAACTCCCACCCATTAACCCCGATGTTGACACCATCATAAGAACCCACGGTGAGCAAATCAAGAACCTGCAGAGCCAAATTATCAATATGAAAGGAGATATTACCAAGCAAGGAAATGAGATTAGATCCAAACTTCGAGATAATCTTCAATCCTCCATCAGCTCTCAAACGAATGATATAAAGAATATGCTGGCTAGTTTCTTGCCCCCTGCTCAACCTTCTACTTCAAGTTCTCTACCTTCAAACACCGTCACTAATCCGCGAGCCAATGTGAGTGCTATTACTACGCGTAGTGGAATTACCATTGTCGATCCACCAATCCCACCCCCATCATCTACACTTCCTCCACCACAATTTATCCCTACTCCTCATACACCTAGTATTAGTGTACCATTACCGTCTCCGCCTCGACGTGATGAAGTTCCCACGAATGACCCTTCAACATCTCAACCTTTACCTACACCTGCACCTTCACCACCCAAACCCAATATCCCTTATCCCTCTCGTTTAGGCAAGACCAAAATGCTAACCAAGGAGGACTCCGAAGTGACACGCTATGTGAAGATGATTTCTCAAATGAACATCAACATTAGCTTTCTTGAAGCACTTGTCCACATTCCCAAATTTGTTAAAGCATTTAAGGAATTGCTTAACAAGAAGGAGAAGCTGATTGAACTCGCCAACACACGATTAAATGAAAACTGCTCTGCAGTTATTCTTAAAGAACTTCCGAAAAAGCTCAGAGATCCCGGTTGTTTTGTGTTGCCTTGCGTGTTCAACAAAACTGAAGAATTTACTCCCCTTGCTGATCTCGGGGCTAGTATTAATTTGATGCCATTAAGTGTTTGGAAAACACTATCATTGCCCGACCTCACTCCAACAAAGATGACTCTTGAACTTGCAAATCGTACTCTCGCTTACCCCGTTGGTATTGTCGAAGATATGTCCATTAAAGTTGGCACATTTACTTTCCCGGTCGACTTTGTCGTTGTTGATTATGAAATGGACCCTCGTATTCCTTTAATACTTGGTCGGCCATTCTTGAGAACCGGACGAGCTTTAGTGGATGTGGCCGAAGGTGAGTTAATCTTAAGAGTCGGGAATGATTCACAAATTTTTAAAATGGGGAAGCTTACAGGCAAATCTGGAGGACGAGAATCTGTGAATATGGTTAATGTGCTCGATGACTTTGTCGTTTACAAGAATCCTCTATTCGAGTCTTGCAATGATAATCCACTTTTTCATGATGATGTGGATGATTCTCTCCCTATTTTGGACGCTTCTCCCATTTATGATTCTCCACCGGTCTTTGATGCTTATGATGATGATTCTAGCTTAGACTCAGATGATTATGATGACCTTACTTCTGAGTATCCGGACATGCCTACCTTTGATGATTTTGAGGATGCCGACACTCTTTCGAGCGATCCTTCTACTGATGACATTGCACCTACATTTGATGAAGATCCTCCGCCATCACTCGATCCTACTTTGGACGATTACTCATTTGAGGAAGACTTCTCTATGTTTCTCAACACTTACTTCCCTCATGAGAGTGATGCACCTCCTTTGGACTTTGAAGATTATCGTCTTGATCCTACTTTGGATTTGAAGAACATTCTTTCTAAGGAGAAGAAACCGGTCGACACCGAAACCCGCAGCACGTATGAGTTAACACCTCTTTGTCCCCCTTCTGAGGACGAGGTTGTGCTTCTTCGCGGATCTTCTTCCCATTCTGCTGAGCCTGAGTGCTATTTTCCCCTAAAGGAAAAGGTGTTCGATCCCGGTATCGATATTCAGCAGCCATCTCAGTATCCACCTGATGAAATAAAAGGAAAAATCTTTGGAAATTTTGAAGACATGCTTGCACTTCACCCTTGCTTCCACCGTGTTCCATCGCTGCTTAAGGGAACCTTGCCTACTCTTCTTTGTCTTGCCTTGTTCGCCTTAAGCCTCTGCTATTTGATGAACGAAAACTATGTATTTGATCCTGGTGGATATGTTCCATGCTTCTTCCGTTGATAATCAAGGTCGAGTCAGGCTCACGACTCGGTAATCAAAAACCAAGCGCTTCTTGGGAGGCAACCCATGCATCTATCTTTTCGCTTTCTTTATCATAAGTGTAGGGGAGACCCGTTGGTTTGCTTTCCTCTCCTCACTTCTTAATCAGGGATTCGAGCTTCAATGATCCACTCTTTATGATTCTTGACAACCCGTGATTCCGTGTTCACTTCTTCCCGGTTCTATCCTAAACTCTTTTCGATTCACTATTTTATATTTTCTCAATATTAAATAGGAATCTCTTTAGTTGTCTTTTCCTTCGCGAGATTTAAACAAAGTGCACAATGTCCTAAGTGTAGGGGAGTTTACTCCCACATGCTTAAACATTGAGGACAATGTTTATCTTAAGTGTAGGGGGACTTCTATCGAAGTTAAGTATCCTTTTCCTTGTTTTTGTGCTCATTTTAACCGGAAAATCAATTTTTCGACATTTTTCAAATTTTTTGATCTATTTTGGCCTATTAGTTTTTATCTTTGTATAGTATTTTCTAACGTTGTGAATCTTTTGACTCAACCCGTGTTTACTTATCTAAGTTACTCTAGCTAGTATCCTTAATGTGTTTAAGTCGAGTTTTGCTAGGCTTTTATATAGGGAGCTATAAAACGCGAAAGTCTTAACTCTCACGGGTTAAGAACAAGAACTTTTCGCAAGTTCCTATAATTGATCCTAGAGAGTCGTTATCAAGGGAACTTTAAAACGCGATTTCTAAACTTGAAAGAGTCTAAGAATTAGCAAGATCCTATAGGCGACTCGAAAACCCAAAACTTTGATTTAATAGGCTAAGCATCCACAAGTCTCATTCCTTGAGATTTTAAACTGTGGAGAACGAGAGATGATAGAGCCAAATATAAGTCCGGTATTCTTTCGGGAATTTATGTGAGTTAATTATAAGCCTATTCTCCCATCGCTTGCTAATAAATTTATCTGCTAATAAATAAGGTTGTACGATTTGAAAAGTTACTTAGCTTCTAGCCCAAGATCGTTTAAAAGTTACTCGGTATGGATTAGAGTTCATAGCCAAGGCATAACTTATTGAAGCGGGATGCAAAGACTGGCGAGTCCGAAAAGGCCCTAGCAAGGCATGAGGGCTATATTTTGTTGCTAAAGATCCAAAGTGATGTGAAGAATCATTTATCGAAAATCAATATGAAGGATCGAGACACACGACGAAAAGCAAAAACTCCCCAAAAGTCATGGAGAAGTGTATCCGAAAAGACCCTAACAAGGTATGAGGATAAATAGATCCAAGTCATAAAAGGAGGCGGATCGTTGTATATCAAAGTCTAATATAAAGATTGGAGAAAAATGAAGAAGTCGTGGTCCAAGTATGAATCTCTCAAAAACTTCAAGTGAAGAAATTTCATTATGAAAAGAAGACCATAATTTCATGAACGTCTCTCAAGGTTTGAAGTATGAAGTCGCTGCCAAATATCGGTCCGAGAAAGGTCTCAAATCGCGAAGCGAGTTATGCCAAGATATGAACTTTATGAGGTCTCGAGAAGCAGTTTTAAAAGATTTTGTCCTTTAGCTAACTATTGAATAAATCGTTCACTTTATTTTCGGACTAAATAACTATCGAAATAAGTCAACAATGCATCCTCGTGATCATTCAAGACAAACAATAAAATATAAGAGATACCCCTAGGAATAAGGGAGTCTAAGTGAATAATTGGTCCGCATGAGTTCGTGTAGTTTGCTAACTTATAATTACAATGATCTCGTTTTTAAGCTTGGTTTGGAGAAAGTGAAAACTTGAGGATGATGATCATTCGCAACATTTCCAAAACCCAAGGTATGTTTTTTTTATTTCTTTATTTTTGAATGTTTATAATTTTCCTTTTCTTTAATAAAGGCCAACGTGGATTGATTATGACGAAAAATGTAAACGTGCTTTGTAACTAATGCATTGCATGAGGACATTGCAATGGTCAACTGTAGGGGATTTGTGCTGTCTGAGGTTGGATTGTTGTTACTAGGTTGTTTAGATCTTGGATTGAGGGTTAAATCACAACAATCCTATGAAAACTTGAGAAATCAGTTATCAAAGGTGTGTTTGGGTTAACTGATCTCCTCCCAAGGTTTGAGGAAACTTGAGTGGTTGTTTGGTGTTGCTTTGTGTTGATACCTGTTTATCTGGTGTATTGGGTCATTTATCTACAAGTTTTGAGGGTCTAAACACTCAAATCCAACAAAGGTCCATAAAATCTGTTTTACTTGGAATTTTTGGCTAAAATTTTGGGGACACCTAGATCTAAGGGTAGATTAAGGTTAACAAGCGCTAAGTTTTAGATAACATAACCAGGGAAAGGGATTTAAGGGTTTGAAATTGGGTTTGTGTTCAAATAGATCAGCAAAAGGATTTTGGATAATCACCTTTGTTCATCAGTAACTGTTTGTGCTTGAATCTGCTTCTAATCTTTGATCCAGTGTTTGAAACAAGTTTGATTGTGCTTATTGGACTTTGTTATTTCGTGTGTATGCATATGGATCACTTTGGTTGGCTTATTCATGCTTAAACTGCTTTTTAGTTCATAACTGCTTATTTTGCAAGTCTGTATCATATCTGGTGACTGCTTGCTTATTCTGGGCTTATTGAGTGAACCAAATTGTAATTTCTTTATTGATATTGATTCCTTGTGATCCACTAATTAAAAGGGTGCATTTGTTTTCCATTGAATCCAACTGGATCCCTCTAAAAAAGCAAGTCAAATAGTCAAAGTAGTGGGAACTCCTTTCCCTTGCTGCTAGCCACTGCTAGTGTTATTTCACCTTGTGCTTATCAGTAAGCTATTCTAGCTTATTTAAACCTGCAGCATTTTGAATTTGTAATAGGTGTTACCTATTTGACCCATTTGTTCTTACTAGAGCATTTGAGGGGTTGACTTTGAGCTTTGACTAGAAAACTAATAACTTTGACATTTACATAAGTGCTTATTACCTTATTCAGCTTATTTGGTTTGGCTTATTGAACTTTTCTTTGTTGATTTGTCTTAATTAAGCCATCTAGAGTCTTTTTCAACTTATTTCAAGGTCTGAGGTGGTCTAGAACTCCAAGTCGACTATTTTGTCTTTTAGTGAAAACTTACTTTGCTTATTTCTGACTTATTGGTTGAGCTTATTTGAAATTTCTTTTCCCAGATCTCTTAGGCATCTCAAAAAAGGTTGTGTGTCAAATCTGAGCTTATGGCATTGGCTTATTGCTTAATGGGCCAAAAAGCCCATTAAGAATAAGTTGTTTTACCATTAAGCTGTGATAAGCACACTTTCAGCTTTTGGGCCTTCAGACTTTTGTGTTTAGAATTGAATCTTAAGCTAGACTATTGATTTTCAGCTTATTTGGATAAGTTTCATCTTATTGGGCCAAAAAGCCCATTTCATTTGGACTGTTTTTGTTTTTAGCCAATTTGGGGGCCCATTAGGGGTATTTTGGTAATTTCACTTTAATTTTCTGTTTATTTAGGTTAAAATAAGCTAGTTTGCAAATTTTTAGAATTTTTTATAATTTTTGGATTTTTAATAATATTTTAATATTATTTTATTATTAAATTTCATTTTTTCACATTTTTGAAACTTTTGGATTTCTCTTAGGTCAAATACATTAAAATAGGATTTTTAAAACACTTAGATTAATTTTAGCACCATTTTCTTAATTTTTAGAATTATTTTAATATTTTAATATTTTTTAATCATTTAAAAATAGTTTTCCTTAGTTTAAAAAACTTTTAAAATTGTTTTTAGTCTTTTTAGGTCATATTTGAGGTTTACAAAGTGAAAAATGCTTATTTGGGCTTTTTAATAATTAATTGGATTTTTAGGGCTTTAATTAGCATTTAAAAATTAATATTTAATTAATTAAAAGGTTTGAAAAAGTTTTGATCATTTGTAATCTCTTAATTTATTTAATTTGATTTTTGGTAATTTTTTGGGAATTTTTAGAATTAATTTTTATTTTGGCACTTTTTACGGTTTTTAATTTAGTCGTCGTAGTAATAATTTTCACGTATCCGTCATTCTATTTTCTCATCCCTTCTTTCTCAATATTAATGTCAAATCAATTATGAATTATTCACACACATATACCTCCTTGGGAAATGAACTTAATCGGGTCATTAGTGTTTGATTTTCCTAAATCATCACTTAATACTTTTCGCTCATTTACGCTCTTTTGTTTTCCTAAACAATTAATTTTACTTACAACCATTTTGGCGCTGCTGCCGAGGAGGTGTGTCGTGATTAATTTGTCATTTTGTTCTTAATATTAGCCATAAATAGTATGTGTATTAGTAGAACTCTACTAATACGGATTGTCGGTTTGTTTTCGTTTTTCTTGTAAAATTATTATAACTATATTGTATAAGTATCACAACAAATACAAAATATCTCCAAAAGTGTGCACACACAATCTTAATTGGGATTTGATCGCCTAATTATTGTATTCGAATCTCAAACAAAAAGAAAAAGGCAAAAATAGATAAATACTTTCGTGAAGCTCGATTTTGAAAAATACAAACTATAAGGTGGGTATAAGGCGGGTATTATAAAATATACCCTAAAGAAAAAGGCTCTTAAGTGCTTCGCGCCAACTCGTTTCTCCGCTTGCTTGTGAGTATTTTGATATTGAAAGCTAATCGAGGGTTTTGCCGCCCAAAATATTATTACGTATCATATATATTTGTTTGGTTTCTTTGTGATTAAACCCTCTTGAACAATTTGGTTTTCACCAAAGTTCTAAAGTCATTCGAAGGCGTTCACTCCACGTGATCGTTTTCATTCTTTTGAGGCTTCTTTAATCAAGAGTTTGATTCGAGGAGAGATTTGGTAGATTGTTGTCTACGAATACACACAAAATCCAAAAAAAATTAAAAACAATCAAAAACACAAAAAAAATGAAAATTTACAAAACACCCAAAAAGAATCTTTCTTGCTCACCTCCCATTCTTCGTCAAGTTTATGCTAACTCGTAATCAAGCAAAACGAGCTCGTAACGTCGTCAAAGTCAAGGAAATCAAAGTCCTTTGATTGAACAACAAACTCCAATTGTCGAACCTGTTGTAGAACCAATAGTCGTCATGGCTAATCGTACTATGATGGAGTTGCTTCAAGCACCCACCGAGGGTTTTGGAGAAGCTTGATAGGTGTGAAAACACCCATCTTTTCTACCACTTAATTACAATAATAACCGAGCCAAAACGTGTATTTTATGTCTTTTATGTCGGAATTATGCGTGGTTTGTGTTTTTGTTGTGATTTAGGACGAAAAGGTGAAAAGTGGAGAAAACACGGGAATTCACGGGCATTTACGGACTTTTATTGAAGAAAAAGATGAAGGATGAAGTCAAGAAGTCAAGAGTGCAAAAAGAACGGAAGTCCAAGACCAATTCTGAAGATTTATCGAAGAAAAAGTCAAAAGACGGAAGTTTACTTAAAGCCGAGGAACTCAAGTCTTATTTATCGAAGAATTAAAAGACGAGTCCAAAGAAATCCCGAGCAAAAGTCATCAAAGTCCAAGATTAACAAAAAGATTAAGAAGGAAGGACTTACGGGCGCAACTAAGAAGAAAGGAAGGAGGGGAGGAAGCTTCCTCTAACCATCCCCCTAATCACCTATAAATACTTCTCTTTTTCATTTCATTTAGTTTTGTTGACTAATCGTGACAATTAGTTCTTCCACCTTTACTTTTATGCACCTCTATTTACTTGCATCTTTAATTACATGTCTTGCACTTTATTTACCATTTAATTTCAAGTAAGTGTTTCTTTTAATTCTTGCACCTTTACTTTACCTTGTTGATCTCATTCTACCTTTCTTGAATCTTTGATTTATATGCTTTTTATCTTGTTTACTTGTTTAAAGATTACATTTTTATGCTTTTGATTGTTTTAAATCATTTATTTTCATAGCTTATTTTGTGTATTTTCAAGTTTATATAGTTTTTACAAAAGTTATTTTTATACAAAAGTTGTTTTTAGTAAAGCTTATCCTTTTCGTGTCTTAAAAGTTGTTAAATTTCAGTCTAGTAGCTTATTTTCATACGGTTTGCCTTAGTGTTTTAGTCTTGTGCTTATTAGAATCATAGCTTATTTGTCTAGCTTATTTTGTGTACTTTTCTTCGTATTCCGATTGGGGTAAATCGGAAAAGGGTTTATCTTTCCGATTGGCGTGATCAGAAAAGGGTTTTGACATTCCTATCTGTGTTCCGATTGGGGGGATTTGCATACATTCCGATCAAGGTAAGTATTGGTATTCCGATTTGGACTAGTGACAGGATTTCGATTGGTATTTCATTCCTTATTCCGATCAGGGTGTTGAGCATCATTCCGATAAGGGCAATCTTGGTGTTCCGATCGGTGAGTTTTTAATCATTCCGATCAAAGGTAAGTACAACATTCCGATCAGATAAGGTGACATTATTCCGATTGGTACTTTAGTTCTTATTCCGATCTTGTTTGGTTCTACACATTCCGATCGAGGTGTTAGATTGGTATTCCGATCGGGAGAAGTGACATATTCCGATTACGGGAGCCGATCAACATTCCGACCAGGGTCTACCCCGATATTCCGACAGGTTTGGTTTGATATTCCGATCAAGGTAAGATCGGAATATATTCCGAATTGGGAGGTTTTTCACTTATTTTGTCTTGTTTAATTTTAAGTTGTTATTTTAATACTTGTTTAATTTTAATTTCCGTCACGCTTTTAATTCTTGTCATCTAATTAGTTTACTTTCCGTCACGTTTTTAAATATCGCACCTTTCGTTTAATTAGATTTAGATTTAATTTCACGCCACTTTACTTTAACGACATTTACTTTTAAGTCTTGCACATTTAAATTTAAAACAAACCAAAAATATTTGTCTCACCAAAGAACAATAAAGTCACATAGAGAACCTAGATCAATTCGATTAGACATACTTAAACGAACTATTTTATACTAGGTAAAAGCCGAGTATCAAAGCTATTGTGATTCCCGCCATCCTTGTGGAGAATTTCGAGATTAAGACGGGTTTAATGTCGATGTTGCAAGAAAATAAGTTTAGAGGTCATAAAAAAGACAACCCGCATTACCACATAAGGAATTTTAATCGTCTCACCGCAACAAGAAAGTTTAAGGATGTTCCACATGACGCCATTAAGATGATGTTGTTTCAAACTTGTTAGATGGACCCGCTAAAATTTGGCTCGAGAAAGAACTGCGAATTTCAATTTTGACATGGGCTGATCTCGTTTCTAAGTTTGTGAACCAGTTTTTTCCACCATCTAAAACAACACATTTGAAAAATGAGATTTCAAGGTTTACACAACGTAATAATGAAAGTTTTTCAATGGCGTTCGAACGATTTAAGGAAATGTTACATGTATGTCCACACCATGATTTTCCGGAATTACATCAAATAGATAATTTTTACAATGGGCTTAATGATCATGAACGAGATTATTTGAATGCCACCGCGGGTGGTAATTGTTTTTGCAAAACGACCGATGAGGCTTTAAAGATTATCGAGAATAGATCTAAGGTTTATAACCCTCGTAACACACCGAGTGTTGCCAATATGGGTTCGTCATCATCGTCATCGTCTCGTAACATTAATGCCTTACATGATGAAGCAAACGAGGAAAATTGGTTTTTCGATAGGTTTTCGACGCTTATAACACATTGGAAATCACAACTTGCTTTGAATTCCGCATCGGTTAAAGCGGCTGAAAAGAGTTTTTTATCTTGTGGTGGAGCTCATGATCTTTCCGAGTGCATTACTGTGAGTGGTAACACTTCGAGTGCTTATGTAGCAACGGGAACTTACAACCAAAACGGCCAAGATTCTTGCCCAAATCAATCTCCACCAAATCAAAATGCTAACAACTATCGAAACAACAATCAAAATGGTGGTTATCAAGGCAATTCACGTAATTACAACAAAGGGAATTATCAAAGTGGGAATGGACAAGTTTCAAATCAAAACCAAAACCGTGATTTTCAAAACACTACACAAGGCTTTCAAAATGCTCACACTAAAAATCTTAATTGAGAATTTTTGGATTATGCAAAAGCAAACGATGCTAAGTTTGATAACATGCAACGTGAGATGATTAGCTTAAGATCCGAGTTGAAAAACGAGCTTAAAACGAACTTGCTAATTAAATTAAGACTCATGCTAATAAAATGGAAGGAAACGTTCAACGTCTTTAACAAAATATGGAACAAGGACAACATGAGATTAAGCAAGAATTGTTAAAAGCGGATGCTAGGAAATCAAAAATTGAAGACCGAATGGCAAAAATGTTTGAATCAATCATGTGTAAACCCTCTTCCTCGGGTGGTCTTCCTAGTGATACCATTGCAAACCCGAAGGGAGAAATGAAGGTTATTACTACACGTAGTGGTAAAACTTTCAAGAAACCAATCTCTCGTCCAAGTACTTCTACGGAGAAGGAAATCGAGAAAGAGCCCGAGGTGATGGTCGAAAAGGAGCATATCACAAGCCCACGAAGTACCGCTCATACCACACCTACGGTTGAACCAATACCTATTATGTAACCCGAGATTCCAAGGTCGTTGCCTAATATCCAACCCACACCACCCTTACCTTACCCTTCAAGACGTAACAAGGAAAAAGCACAAGAATGGAATGATTACCAATTTAAGCTATTTATGAAAATGTTTCGTGATATACATTTTAACATAAGTTTTGCCGATGCTTTAATCATGATGCCTCGATTCGCCGCAAACTTTAAAAGTATGCTAAACAACAAAGAGAAGTTACAACAATCTTCTAGTCGCTCATCGGTTTTTCTTAGCCGCATACCTCAAAAAGTCGATGATCCCGGTAAATTTTTGATTCCGTATGCAATACAAGATATGGAGGAATGCTACGCCTTGGCCGATATTGGTACTAATATTAATTTAATTCCTCTTAAGATATTCAAATCGCTTTCGCTTCCGGCTCTTAATCCTTCGAACATGTCTATCGAGATGGCCGATCATTCTACGATTTTAGCATGTTGAGTAGCCGAGGACGTCTTCGTCAAAGTGGGAAAGTTTTACTATCCCGTTGACTTTATCGTTGTAGACATTCCTATATATCGAAAAGTTCCTCTCATTTTGGGTCATTCATTTTTGGATACATAGAGAGCACTTATAGATGTTCATGCTCGAAAAATCACCCTTCGTTTCAATGTGGAAGAACTTGTCATCAATGCAACATAAAACTCCAAACTTTCTCATGTATATTATATTGCAACTTTAAACCATGGTGATTCAACCAATGTCGTTTGCAAAGATATTTCACCAAGAGTTTTAGGAAATGTCAACAAGAACGATTTACCATTTCCTCCGCCGGTGGAGGTTATGAGTGTTAAACCTACGATGAAGAAACCATCAATACTTGAATCGAAAAATCTTTCGCCTCACCTCAAATATTCATCCTTGAAAAGTGTTGATAAGTTTCCGATTCTTCCGGATGATTCTTCGGATGACGAATATGTTGACCCCGATGGGGAGGTTTTCTTCGTCAATAAACGCTTTGAGAACTTACCACCGCCAAAACGGTTTTCAAATGTGAAAATTTTAGTGTGCCTAACATCGTTTTTGAAACCCCTAATATTTTCGACATAATCAAAAAGGGTTTTCATAAGGAGAGTTTAAAAGATAAAAAAGGAAAAGATTTTAAAGTTGATTTAAAAGATTTTTCTACAAATCTAACTCCGTCATCACCACGTGTTTTGAGTGCTACAAGCTCGTCTTCTCCTTTTGACGATGCTTTGTGTGGTTTTAGTATGGGGTATGCCCCTTATGTTCCCTCATCCTTGTCCACCGAGGACGAGATATTTGATCCCGGAATTTCTTATAAAGGGAAATCTCGGTCTTCCATCGATGCAATAAATGGAAACTATATATATTTTCTTGGTGCGAGTCTACCTCGAGTAGCTCAAAAGTTTATCTTACCAATTGTCCCACCCTTTTACTTTTTATCTTTTTTCTTCAAACTCTTTGAGTTTATGGCACGTGTTGAAGTGGCGTTGATTTGTTTATCCAATGAAAACGAAGACGTCATCTTCGATCCTAATATTTTGCATCATCAAAGGACTTAGTCCTTAATACCAGTTTCTTTTTTGTCCTTGTTTATCATGTAAGCCCCACAAAAATGACCATAACATGTTTTTCCCTAAATGTTCACATTTTGAGAGGATCGAGTCGAGCTCATGACTCAGTAATAAAAAACGAGTCGCCTCGTGGGGGTGATCCCATTCTTATCCTTTTTATGCTTTATAATAAACTAATGAGAGGGGATTTGTGCCCTTCCAACTCGTTGTCTCGTGGTTGTTTGTGAATGTGTTATCTAGATCATCATCATCGCCACGATTGAAGACTCTCGTGTTCGTGAGCCTGGATCGTTTTCTTGAAGAAGTTTTTCACGAATCCATGACATATCCTTTATTGTTCTAACAATTATCTTTAACATAATTCATAAACGGCTTTAGATATATTGTTGATCACCCTTTCCATGCTAGATCCTAAGCATTTGACACTTCGTCTCTAATATGGGGGTGCTCCACCGTTAGACTCGAAACATTGAGGACAATGTTTAATTTTAGTATGGGGGGTGAATAGATACTTGATTTGCTACGCCCTCACGTTTTCCAACTTTCAACGTTTTGTTTCGTCTTGTTGCTAATAAGGCTAAAAATGGCCCAAATTTTAAATTTTTTCTTAGTTTTCATAAGTGTTTTTAAGAAACGAATGTATATTTTCCGATGGGTAGAATAAGAGTTAATTTTTGACTTGAAAGATGGGCATTTGGAGCCCTTTACATTCCTTAACCCGCTCGAATCAAGTTTTGCTAGACTTTTATATAGGGAACTTTAAAACGTGAAAGTCTTAGCTCATTCGGGTTAAAAACAAGAACTTTTCGCAAGTTCCTATAATTGATCCTAGAAAGTCACTTATCAAGGGAACTATAAAATGCATTCTCTAAACTTGAAAAAGTCCAAGAAAGTGCAAGATCCTATAGGTGGCTTGAAAACCCAAAACTTCGATTTGATATAGTCTTAATGAAAGCTAATCCAAATTTGGCTTAATTTTGACTTGCATGGCTAAGGATTCACGAGTCTCTTTAATTAGAGGTCTTTAAATAGTGAAGAACAAGAAATGATAGAGTTAGACAAGTGATCATGCTAAAATAGAACATGAAAATGTTCTTTCAAAAACTCATATGTTTTAATTGTGGCTTTTCTCCCATAAGATCAATGCATTAGGAATAAAAATAATTGCAATAAGTAAGGTCATACGATTTAAAAGGTTACTTAGCCTCTAGCACAAGATCGTTTAAAAGTTGCTCGGGGTTGAATAAAGTTCATAGCCAAGACATAACTTATTGAAGCGGGATGCGAAGATTGGTGAAGATCCAAAAAGGCCCTAACAAGGCATGAGGAGCTCTATTTTGTTGCTAAAGATCCAAGATGATGTGAAGTATCATTGTTCCTAAATCAATATGAAGGATCGAGACACATGACGAAAAGCAATTACTCCCCTAAAGATCATGGAGAAAGTCTATCCAAAAAGACCCTAACAAGGTATGAGGATAAATATATCCAAGTCCGAAAAGGAGGCGGATTGTTGTAATCAAAATCCAGGATAAAGATTGAAGAAAAATGATGAAGTCGTGGTCCAAGTTTGAAGAATCTCTCAAAAACGTCAAGTGAAGAAATTACAAAATATGAAGAGAAGGCCATATTTTCAAGAACGTCTTCCCAAGATTTGAAGAATGAAGTACATGCCAAATATCGGTCCGAGAAAGCTCTCAAATCGTGAAACGAGTTATATCAAAATATGAACTTAAGGAGATACTCGAGAATCCGTTTTAAAAGATTTTGTCCTTCGGCTAACTATCGATTAAATCGTGCTACTTTATTTTCGGACTAATAAGTACTCAAATAAGTCAATATGAATCACTTGTGATCCATGACAAATAGTTAAAAATTCTAGAAACCTTTTATTTCATAATAACTAGGATTGCGGGAAGAAAAAGTATTACACAGTTTGGACGTATGAGTAGTGTTAGCATTGTGACTTGTACCAACAATGATATCATTTTTCACTTAGCATGTAATGTATGACAATCAAGGATGACGAACTTTAATCTATAGGACATTAACTTGTTTCTATTCATTGACCCTAAAAGTCGCACACGTGATGAAAATCATACATTATGTCTTTACACATCTTTGTAGTATTATTGCATGTCTTTTACTTTCCGATAAAGGGTAACGAAATTGAATTTTGGAGATGCTTAGATACTTTATTCTAGCATTGGTGAGGGCACGGCAATGGCTTAGTATGGGGAATGATGAGATGGCATTTATACATGATCTCATCGTTCTTTTCGGGCTTTAAATGCATAAAAATGTCATAAAATACCATATATATGCTTGTGTTTGTTTACTTGTGTAATTTAGGTATGGATTTCGTGAAAAAGACAAAAGATCACAAGAAACAAGGAAAAACGAACACGAGAAACAAAGCCGCACAATGAACCAGGCCCTAGTTTGTGAATTGTCAACGAGAAACCCTTGAAGACTTGAAGATGTACAAGATTGATCCTTCATTTATGAAGAAATGACAATTAATACCCTTTTATATTCATAATTACAAGTTTGGTCCCTTAAGTTTGTCAAAATTACAAAAAGGTCCTCCAAGTTTGAAGAATTGGCAAATTTAGTCCCTCAACAATACTAAATTGTCAACAATGGTCCTTCATAAAGTCCAAGATCCAAAGAAGCCCTTGCAGTTCAAGAATATTACACTTCTAGTTCTTTTAAAATGGATTAAATATCAAAAGGGGTAAAGTTGTAAATATGCCAAAGTGTTAAAAGCCCTAAAAATCTGTTTAGAAACTTTTTGTGGCCAAAATAGGAATTCAGAAACTTCAATAACAAAGGGAAACGAGTTTACTTGGAAAATAAACTTGTTATACCATGTTTTCCAAAGACTGAGGGCCAAAGGTGGACAAATGAAACATTCAAAAACAAATTGCTCCAAACACAAACACAATCCACTAAAACCGGATCAAATGGAGTTACTATTCACCCCAAGAACCCAGTTTTACCTTCACTTAAAACAAAGGGTAAAAACCAATTACCCATACCTACGCTTAATTCACACGCCCAGAAACACATCCCACACAAAAAATCCCCAACCCCCACTCACCAAAGGACCCCACACCCAAACCCGTTCACCAATCACATGTCTACTTCCTCTCCAAGCAAAATCACGTGGCAAGATCAACGCTTTAGGCGTATTACTTGGCCCCAAAGCACAAATGAACGATTTGGATCAAATTTGATAGCTCAAAATACAACAAGCATCTAGAAGACTCAAGGGCAAATTTGGGATTTTCTAGGTAGGGTTTCTGTATTTTTTTCATTCTAGAATCATCCTTAGTCGTCTATATAAGGAGGCCTCAACATGTGAGAGCCCCTTTGTTCCAGATTTTGGCTAATACTTTGTAATTCCTTTTTATAAATAAAAGTTTGGTTTTCTGAAAATTTTGAATTCCCTTTTGTTTTTTATGAAAGTTTGGTGTTTGATTAGCTGAAATCTGAGTTCCGTTTACATGTTTGATTGATTTTGAGGAAAGGTTTTAAGGTTTAAAACTCTTGTCCCTTTTATATTTTCTGAATATTGCATAATTTGGAGGTTTTAATCTCTTATCCCTTTTATATTTTCTGAATATTACTTGATTTTGGGTGATTTTTCCTATTTGTTTGGGACTCTGAATATTTGTGGTTGATTTGTGTTGTCTGAGGTTGGATTGTTGTTACTAGGTTGTTTAGATCTTGGATTGAGGGTTAAATCACAACAATCCTTTGAAAACTTGAGAAATAAGTTATCAAAGGGGTGTTTGGGTTAACTGATCTACCAAGGTTTAAGGTAACTTGAGTGGTTGTTTGGTGTTGCTTTGTGTTGATACTTGTTTATCTGGTGTATTGGGTCATTTATCTACAAGTTTTAAGGGTCTAAACACTCAAATCCAACAAAGGTCCATAAAGTCTGTTTTACTTGGAATTTTTGGCTAAAATTTTGGGGACACCTACATCTAAGGGTTGACTAGGGTTAACAAGTGCTAAGTTTTAGTTAACATAAACATGGAAAGGGATTTAAGGGTTTGAAATTGGGTTGGTGGTCAAATAGATCAGCAAAAGGATTTTGGATAATCACCTTTGTTCATCAATAACTGTTTGTGCTTGAATCTGCTTCTAATATTTGATCCAATGTTTGAAACAAGTTTGATTGTGCTTATTGGACTTTATTATAGCTTGTGTATGCATATGGATCACTTTGGTTGGCTTATTCATGCTTAAACTGCTTTTTAGTTCATAACTGCTTATTTTGCAAGTCTGTACCATATCTGGTGACTGTTTGCTTATTTTGGGCTTATTGAGTGAAAAAATTGTGATTTCTTTGTTAATATTGACTCCTTGTGATCCAATGATTACAAGGGTGCCTTTATTTTCCATTGAATCCAACTGGATCCCTCTAAAAAATCAAGTCAAATGGTCAAAGCAGTGGGAACTCCTTTCCCCTGCTGCTAGCCACTACTAGTGTTATTTCACCTTGTGCTTATCAATAAGTTGTTCTAGCTTATTTAAACCTACAACAACTTTGAATTTGTAATAGGTGTTACTTATTTGACCCATTTATTCATACTAGAGCATTTGAGGGGTTGACTTTGAGCTTTGACTAGAAAACCAATTAACTTTGACTTTTACATAAGTGCTTATCAGCTTATTTGGCTTGGCTTATTGAACTTTTCTTTGTTGATTTGTCTTAATTAAGCCATCTAGAGTCTTTTGCAACTTATTTCAAGGTCTGAGGTGGTTTAGAACTCCAAGTCGACTATTTTGTCTTTTAGTGAAAACTTACTTTGCTTATTTCTGACTTATTAGTTGAGCTTATTTGAAATTTCTTTTCACATATCTCTTAGGCATCTCAAAAGAAGGTTGTGTGTCAAATCTGAGCTTATGGCATTGGCTTATTGCTTAATGGGCCAAAAAGCCCATTAAGAATAAGCTGTTTTACCATTAAGCTGTGATAAGTTCACTTTCAGCTTTTGGGCCTTCAGACTTTTGTGTTTAGAAATGAATTTTAAGCTAGACTGGTGATTTTCAGCTTATTTGGATAAGTTTCATCTTATTGGGCCAAAAAGCCCTTTTTATTTGGACTGTTTTTGTTTTTAGCCCATTAGGGGTATTTTGGTAATTTCATTTTCATTTTCTGTTTATTTAGGTTAAAATAAACTAGTTTGCAAGTTTTTAGAATTTTTTTATAATTTTTGGATTTTTAATAATATTTTAATATTATTTTATTATTAAATTTCATTTTTTCACATTTTTGCAACTTTTGTATTTTTCTTAGGTCAAATACATTAAAATAGTATTTTTAAAACTCTTAGATTAATTTTACCACCAGTTTCTTAATTTCTAGAATTATTTTAATATTTTAATAGTTTTTAATCATTTAAAAATAGTTTTCGTTAGTTTAAAATTTTTTTAATATTTTTTAGTCTTTATAGGTCATTTTTGAGGTTTACAAAGTGAAAAATCTTTATTTGGGGTATATAATAATTAATTGGATTTTTAGGGCTTTAATTAGCATTTAAAAATTAATATTTAATTAATTAAAAGGTTTGAAAAAGTTTTGATAATTTGTAAACTCTTAATTTACTTAATTTGATTTTTGGTAATTTTTTGGGAATTTTTAGAATTAATTTTTATTTTGGCACTTTTTACGGTTTTTAATTTAGTCGTCGTAGTAATAATTTTCATGTATCCGTCATTCTATTTTCTCATCCCTTCTTTCTCAATAGTAATCTCAAATCAATTACGAATTATTCACATACATATACCTCCTTGGGAAACGAACTTAATCGGGTCATTAGTGTTTGATTTTCCTAAATCATCAATTAATACTTTCCGCTCATTTACGCTCTTTTGTTTTCCTAAACAAGAGGTGTAATTTTACTTACAACCATGCATCCCCAGCTTTCCCAGCATATAAAATATGGTGGCATGTCCTCCTCATACCCGAAGCCAATTGCAGTGGATTTTCCCTCCTAACCAAATCCACAACACCATTGGTCCTCTCCCAACTCTTGGAAGGATGTAACCGCGACCCCCGTTGAGAAGCCCGCATCTATCCATCCATTGTAGCAGCAGTCTCTGTTACTGCTCAATGAGATGAATAGTGCGACCCGGATAAAGATCTCTTTGCATTGGTATCTATCCATCCATAGTAGCAGAAGTCTCCATTACTACTCAATCAGATGAATAGTGCGACCCGGATAAAGATCTCTTTGCATTGCTTTCTATCCATCCATAGTAGCAGCAGTCTCCATTACTGCTCAATCGGATGAATAATGCGACCCGGATAAAGATCTCTTTGCATTTCTATTATCCATCCATAGTAGCAGCAGTCTCCATTACTGCTCAATCGGATGAATAGTGCGACCCGGATAAAGATCTCTTTGTATTGCTTTCTATCCATCAATAGTAGCAGCAGTCTCCATTACTGCTCAATCGGATGAATAGTGCGACCCGAATAAAGATCTCTTTGCATTGCTATCTATCCATCCATAGTAGCAGTAGTCTCCGATACTGCTCAATCGAATGAATAGTGCGACCCGGATAAAGATCTCTTTGCGTTGTTTTTTATCCATCCATAGTAGCAGCAGTCTCCATTACTGCTTAATCGAATGAATAGTGCGACCCGGATGAAGATCTCTTTGCATTGCTTTCTATCCATCCATAGTAGCAGCAGTCTCCATTACTACTCAATCGGATGAATAGTGCGACCCGGATAAAGATCTCTTTGCATCGCTTTTTGTCCACCCGTAGTAACCGCAACCTCCATTTCTGCTCAATCAGACGTATAAGGGTAACGTGGGTGTAGACCACTTCGCCTTGATGTCACCATTCGTTCCTGAGAGAGTGTCTGAGATGAACCATATACTTAGAACATCTTTCACTTAAAAGATAACTACGTTTTTAGTAGCTTTGAGGACAAAGCTAAAATAACGGGGTGGTGCCGTAAAATCCATGATTTTACCATGATTTAATGTAATAAAGTTTCACCCAATGATCTTAAGAACATTCACTCATGTGTTATATTTCATAGAGTTGTGTGTGAACTTGTCCATTATGTACTTATACTTCTACAATCATTTTATGTTGTAATAAGTTACATAACTTAAACCATGTACTTAAAACTAGGAGAACAAGTAATGAAATGTATCACAAACTATGTATACACAACACTTAACTAAATTTGGAAATTATGCTACATCAAGTATATGTAGCCGTGTATGTATGTATGCATACTATAAGCATGCTTAATCTTTCTTGGACTAGCCCAAGATCATGTACTCCTTGTGTGCTAGCCTAACATAAGCCCAAGTCCAAGCCCATCCTTCCCTTTGGTTAGCTATACATGTCATACACATGCATATGTGGAAGAAGAAGGGTTGCCTAGGAAATGAATAGTGTAACACTTGGCATTTATTCTCTTACCAAGGCAATCATACCTTTTGCCTTGGCTTTCTCTTTCTCCTTTAAGCCGAAAACACACACACACTCTTCTCATTCTCTTATGCAATCCAATCTCACTTCTCTCTTCTCCTTTCTCTCTCAAATCATTCGGCTATAAGCCACAAATACCCAAGATTTATACATTAAATCCACTAGATCTTTGTCTCATCTTAACTACTAATCATTTAGTAGCATCATCACCTTTGGAGCTATTATAACAAGCCCTAGCTGAATCCCTAAGGGTCACGGCTTGGTTATAATTAGGGTTTTCATCATCATTAATATTAGATCTCTAATCTCCTTTGTCCTATAGATCTTCCTTGGTAACATTTAGCAAGAAAGGTATTATTCATTATGCTTCTTCATTTTTACTTGCATGCATCAACATCCATCTATAAACACATGTAACAAACTTGTTAAAATCAAGATTTGATAAAAACCATGACCTTAAAGGTCACGGCATATATTTGAATACCATTAGTCATGGTAAAAAACTTTTAATAAAGAAACCTATGACTAGTATTCTATGGTTTAAACTTGATTAAAAATCATAAGAATCATTTTATAGATCTAAAATGTAGCCGTGGGTTACAAATCTTACTTTTTGGGATCTTGGTTAACTAATAATCATAAGTCTCATAAGTAAACTTGTGTAACTCAAAAACCATGAAAAACCATGACCTTAAAGGTCACGGCATAATTAAATGGATACCTAGGATTTATGTTCTAAGTTTTAAACAAGGGAATATGTATTTATACATGTAAAATGGACTACTAAAAATCACTAAAACAATTTAGGTGTACAAATCTAGCCGTGGGTTATATATGTCCTTGGATGGACTTTAGATGTACATGCATGCTCATGTAAAACCTAGATTTAGTGTTAAAAGTTTAACTTAACATGATAAACCTAAAACAAGCATAAAGATCTTATGGGAACATTTGGGGGAAAACAATATAGCCGTGGGCTATATGTTGTTTTTTTGGATTTGTGGTAACCTTGGAAACATGCAAGAAGCCTAGATAATTATGTTGTGTTTTTATGAATATTTACAAGACATAAAACTAGCTAAAAAGCTCATCTTGGAAACACCAAGATTAAAATTATAGTCGTGGGCTATATGTATGTAAACATGGACTTATGATTTGGTTTCTTAGTTTATACATAGCTAGATCTTATTTTGGGACACTTATAAGTACATGCAACCTTAAAACAAGTTTTGACTCATCTTAATAAGCTATACTTAAATATAGCCGTGAGCTATAAGCTCATATTAGAGCTTATGACTTGCATGCAACCTTGTAAAACATCTAGATCTCATTTGCTACATCAAATAAAACAAACTATGAGTTTTATTCTTTTATTAAAGCTTATAACTAAATATGTATAAGCTAATGATAATCTTATGAGAAAATACCTAGACCATTACTTACATAAAATGAAAAAGTAGTATTGATAGACTAATCAAGCCCATGCAACATTAGCCCAAGACCTAATGGACCCAATAAGCCCATTTAACAAATCTTAGTATCCTAATGGACTTAAGAATATGCTTAGGCCCATTTAATTAATTAATGGACTTAAAAATGTATTTAAGTCCAATAAATATTTTAAAGGCCCATTTAACAAATTAGTGGACTTAAAATGTATTTAGGCCCACTAGATGGCCCATTAGATATTTTAGCTCATTTAATGAGCCTATTTAATGTTTTGGATAATTAAATAAAAGTTTTATAATAAGATAAAACTTATAAAAACTTTTGGACTAAAATGACATTTTATGAAACTTAAAGACTAAAACCATGACATATAAAACTTGTTTTGATAAATTATTAAACCCAAGGACTAAAAATGTAATTATCCGAAAGTCTAGGGTTTAACAAATACCATTCGTGGAATATTAAACCCTAGGGACCATTTTGGAAAGTTTCTAAAAGTTGTTTTGTCATTTTATAACCTTAAGGACCATTTTTGTAATAATCTGAAACTTAAAGAAGCCTTAGGGACTGTTTTGTCATTTTATGAAAGTTATAAAACCTAAATATAACTAGGAGGACTAAATCTAACATAACTCGAAAGTTTAACAAGCCCTAGGTACTAAATGTGTAAAATCCGAAAGTTTACTTTGTTTAAAATATGGAAGGACTAGTTTTGCCATAACCCGAAACTTAAACTAGCCCTAACCCTAATTCCATTTTAAATTTAGTAAAACTTAATTAAACCCTAAACCATAAGGATTAAAGTATAAATTCTTAAACTTGTAATTTATAAATAGTTTTATTAATGATAAATAATTAATGGGAATTTTAAAGTTAAATAAAATATTATATTTTTACTTTTCGAAAATAAAATATTTATATTTTGCTTTATGAAATGAATTGTATAAACAATATGGATATGTATTATTAATACATGTACTCATATACTTTTAGGAAATAAAATTATATGAACGTTAACTAAATTGAATGCTAATACGTAAACTAATATTTTAAGTAAAACATTTTTATGTTTACTTAAACATAAAACTTAATTGTAATTTTAAATGGATGTTACTAATACATGAACTACGAACGTAAACTAATATATAAGTATAATGTAGGAATTTTTACAATTCTTTTAAAATCTATTTTTCGTTCCTCGACTCACTCGAATTGATTTCCAAATTTAACATAAGATTAATTATTCGTGGTTAATAAAAATTTGTTTGGTATTTAAAACTAAAACTATTTAATCTAAAAAAAGATACTTTTATACTATTAAAATCTTAATTAAAAATAATTCAACTATTTTAAAAATTATAAACTAATTTAGACTATTTTAAAATTAAACTATTTAAACAAATTTAAAAACTATTTTAAATTTAAACAAATCTTAAATCTAATTAAATCAATTTAAAAAGAAGTTACTATTATACTACTTAATCTATTTTAAAAAAGGAAATACTTTTAAACTATTTAAATCTAATTAAACAAAATAAAAAAAACTATTTAAAATTTATCAACTAATTTATTTTGAAAATTACTTTTACTAATTAATAAGCAAAATCTATTTTAAACTACATTATTTATTTATTTTAATTTAAAAACTAATTTAATTTAAAATTTATATTACTAAAAACTAATTTATTAAAAATAAAACTAATTTATTTAAAACTATTTTTCTATTTGAAAACTATTAAGTAGATTTATAAAATTACAAACTATGAATTAAAATTAAATTAAAACTGACAGCCTAAAAAAACACTATATTAATCAACAAAGTAGATATTAAACACAAAAAAGAGTCTAGCACAGATGGTTAAGACGTATGGATGTGTTCTAGAGGTCACGGGTTCGAGTCCATGTGTGGACGATTTTTGTTTATTATTTTTTTTTTGAAACTAATAGAAATCAGTCTTGAACAATCAGATTGAATGTATCTGATGGCTTTATACAGATCAGCAAATCTAAACTCAACAAAATCAAATAAGTAAATAAAACCTAAACTGAAAATAAGCAAATCTAAACTGAAAATAAGCAAATAAGTCCTAAACAATCAGCAAATCTAAACTCAAATATCAGTACACTACTAATCAGCAAAGTCAAACTTATAATAGATAACTAATAAGATCCAAACATATACTAATCAAAAACTTAAACAGATAACTTAAACAGATATGCAGACTCAAATTAACATATACTAATCAGCAACTAGAATAACCAAAATCACTAACAAAAGAAGCAGACTAAATCCAAAATACAAATATAGCAAAACTAAATCAGCAATTACAGCAAAACAAGATTTAAACCCATTACCTTAAAACAAATATAACAAATTAAGCAGACTAAAAAAAAACGACTAGCAGACAAAATGCAAATAAAAATAAAAAATGACAAAATAACCTATATCAGTTTAAAACTTAAACATTAAAACTCAATAACTCCTAACTAATATCAGATTTAATAAACTCAAATAAAAGCAGATTAAGAAATAAATTGTCAAATAAAACAAATTAATTAAAACTTATGAATAACAAGGAATAAAACCTGATGAAGAATTCCTTTGTGAAGAAGATGCAGCGCTGAGCCGTCTTATTACCCCGAATCAACACCGTCATTCGTCACCATTACTTGAACCCGTCACCATTAAACATCAATTTACGAACCAGATTTAATATAAACTTCCAAGTGGGGGAAATTCTTCCAATATTTATTTTGTTTATTCAAAACAAGCTATTAATTAACTTGATTAAATAAAATGAAATTATTATAACCAAACAGATAATAGATTAATTGTAAATAAAAATTTCTTAACAGAAAATAAGGCACGATTTTAATGAAAATAAACTTTTATTAATATTAAAAAGAGATTACAAATACTAGAAAGGAAAAATTACAATTAACCTAAAAACTATTTAGCATAAAATAACTAGGAAAAATAAAAATTGAACATAATAAAAATTACAATAATGGCGATTTTATAGGCAAACCCTAAAACTTGCTGAGGAAGGCTTGGTGAGCACGATCTACAATCTTGATCGTTCATTATACATCTTTTCTTCTCTTTCTTCCCAAAGCTTGATCAAACGGCTGAAACTCATTTACGTGCACACGGATCGCCAGGTTGGATTGGATGTGTGTTTCTTGTGCTTCTTCGATGCTGATGTGTATTTAGATGATTGGATGATTGAGGAGAGTGATGTGTATTAGCCAATCACATGAGAGAGATGATCCACGTCACTGATGCCCTCCATCTTCTTGATCCGAAATACTTGGAATTAATTCCCTTGCGTGAATAACACGCGCCTCACAAAAGTAAAAAGCCCCAAATTAATTTATTAACTAGGGTTTGGGTAACAGTAAAGTTTAATGTTTTGGGGGTGAGGGTAAATGGATGTATCTGTTTATTGTGTTTTGTGAGAGAAAAGGGTAAACATTGTTTTTAACGAATGAAAGGGATGTGGTGAGTTTGACCAAGTTATATCAAATAGCTTTTAACCGTCCCATGTTTTACTCATTTTGACAATCATATGGGCTTGTAGCCCATAATCACTCATCCGTCCCTTGTTTACTTTCATTATGGGCCTTGTAATGGGCTTTTGAAACCAAAGGTAAATAACTTGTTTCCAAAATTCGGCTATTGGGCCCATTAAACAAATGTGGGACACACAAGCCCAAATAACTTTCATAAAGATTAAATCCGCTAAAAACGAACTTGATTTTGGCTTCGTTGATCATTTCTTCAAAACCCGTGTTGTTTTCGCCTGTTTTCGTGATCTTCGGTACACTTTTGGTTCTTTAACTTTGACTTTGTCTCTTTCTTGGAATTTTCTTCAACAATTGACTGTGAAATCCCGTGTTTTATTTCCTTTTGAACTTTTGTATCTATTTCACACAAAAACACAAAACCACGCGTAATTCCGACTTTTACCATATTAAACACATGATTAGGTCTTGTTTTCCTTGATTTTAGTGGTAAAAGGATAAGTGTTTACACACTTATTAAATCCCCTACACTTGACCATTGCAATGACCCCATGCAATGCATAATTTTAAAGCATAAAGTTACATTTTCCTCATAATTAACCCATCTTGGCCTTTATTAAGAGATACTATTACTACTACAATAAAAAGAAACTAAAGGATGATGAAAATATAAAAACTTTTTTTCAAGGAAACAAAGGTTACAATAATTTCTATTAATTTTGAAATTGTTTGATGAAAGAAACTCGTAAAGAAATCTAAGACCTAAATTAGGGCTTTGGTGTCATGAATATTAATCACCCTCAAGTTTCACATTCCCCATACCAAGCTTAAAAACAAGATCATTGTTTACCATAAGTTCTTAAGTTAAAACCACTTATAAAAGACAATTGTGTAATACTCTTTCTCCAATTCCTAAGTTGTATCTCTAGATTTTAAAGATTGTCATTCACCCGTAGGCTTATTTGACATATTTAATAATTATTAGTCCAAAAATGAAGGCAAAACGGTGCAAACCCGACACTCGGAACCTAACCTCGTCCTAAAAAACCTTGTCACTAAAGTAAGCCCACATCAAGGATAATTTAACACGATTTGGGTAATAAATTCCCGGATCCAAATTTTGGCCAATAATACTACTTATTATTTATTCCTACGAAGTCATGTAGACTTTATGTGGAGTTTAACAAGTTCAAATCATATACCCTTAGGCTCTTTAAGATGTAAAAATGCTCCTTATATATGGTCCACACCCTAAGGCTCCTTAAACCATAAACAAGGGAATTGATTTTTGATCAATTTTTATTCAAAACTTACCATGCCATACACCCTAAGGCTCTAATGACAAGGTTCGTGCTACATGCCCCACACCCTAAGGCTCCTTGAGGTCATGTTTTAATCTTATTCTTTCTTTATTTATGATATATATATTAGGCCAAATTCCGTTGTCCTATGGTCTGAATACCTCCTACTTAGTGGTTATGAGCCACCTTAGTCGGAAGTCCACAACGCTGGCACTCTCAATGTGTTCATGCTTTAATTACAAGGAGATAAAAGATTTGGCTAAGAGCTAAGATATCGAATCTACACCACAAAAATCCTCATTTATTAAGCAATTAAATACACAAGCGGGAAGAAAGAGCCACAAAAACTCATATAAGCAAGAATTAACACTTAAACTTATTATCAACTCTATCATCTCTTGTTCTCCACAATTTAAAATCTCAAATAATGAGACTCGTGGATGCTTTGCCTAATAAACCAATTAAGGTCCATATGGTTAAGGATACTAGCTAGAGTAAACTTGGATAAGTAAACTCGGGTTGAGTCAAAATATTCACGACGGGCCTAATATATCAAAGATATCTAAACTTGTTAAAGCCATTTTATTTATTTATTTATTTTTGACTTTATTCTTGAAATGGAATTTAATCATACGATGCGATGACAAAAAGAATAAAAGAAAATAAATGGAAATACTACTAGTCCAATATAGATCAAAAATTTGAAAAACGTTGAAATTTTTTAATTTTCCGGTTAAATGAGGTCAAATTCATGGAAAAGCCCACTAAAATTCGATAGAAGTCCACCCTACACTTAATATAAACATTGTCCTCAATGTTTAAGCATGTGGGATAATAAACTCCCCTACACTTAGGACATTGAGTGCGTTGTTTAAATCGAGCTAAGGAAGAGACAACTAAAGTGATTACATTTATTCAACTTATTTATATACATGTATGAATCACAATAGTTTTGATAGAACCGGGTACACGGGAACACGGGATCACGGGTCGCGTCAAAAACACCAAAAGTGGATCATTAAAGCACACATCCTTGCACAACATCACAACACAAACAACCTACTTGGCTCCCCATACACTTATTGGTAGAAATGGGTGAAGGTTAAAAGGATGGAAAAGGTAAAATTCTAACCTAGTTATACGATGCTTGATTTATTTATCACGAGTCTCTAGCTCGACTCGATTTCCCGAATTAAATCAAGGGAAATGTGGAGAGGGATGGAATCATCTCATGAGAGATGCCCTCTCCAAAGTACAACTTAACTCGTTGGCCATTCACCTTAAAGTTGGGCCCATTTGGTTGGGATAACTCAATGGTGCCATAAGGGAAGATTTGGGCCACAGTGAATGGACCGGACCAACGGCTCTTATGTTTACCCGAAAAGATTTTCAACCGAGAGTTAAAGAGTAAAACTTGATCACCAACGTGGAAATCTCGGTTCTTAATCTTGGAATCATGAATGAGCTTAGTCTTCTCCTTGTAGATTAATGAATTCTTATAAGCCTCATTCCTAAGTTCATTTAGTTCATTGAGTTGGATTTTCTTAAGATCACCGGCTTTGTTTATGTCAAAATTAGCCCATTTCAAGGCCCAATAAGCCTTATGCTCCAACTCAATGGGGAGGTGGCACGCCTTTCCGTACACAAGGCGATAAGTAGTACAACCTATAGGTGTCTTATAAGCGGTACAGAAAGCCCACAAAGCATCATATAATTTATCGGCCCATGAGGCACGATGCTCTCCCACGATACGCTCTAAGATTCGCTTAAGTCCACGGTTGGAAACCTCGGCTTGACCATTAGATTGTGGATGATACGCGGTGGAAAGTCGGTGATTGAAACCATACTTAGCCATGACTCGTGCGAATTGATCATTGCAAAAATGAGTCTCGCGATCACTAATAATAGCACGAGGCACACCGATCGAGCAAAGAATTGTTTCAAGAAGTTCACAAACACCCTCGCATCGTTAGTAGGTAAATCCTTTGCTTCAACCCATTTTGATACGTAGTCAACGGCTACGAGGATGTACTTGTTCCCTTTGGATGATGGAAATGGCCCCATAAAGTCGATGCCCCATACGTCAAAGATTTCAGACTCTTGGATGAAATTTTGAGGCATCTCATCTTTATGTGTGATCTTGCCATGTCTTTGGCAATGCTTAACCATTTCATGAGTGTCATGATAAATTATGGGCCAATAGAATCCGGAGTCGAAAACTTTCTTAGCGGTGTAGTTCGGACCAAAGTGACCACCGGTGGGTCCTTTGTGGCAAGCTTCAAGGATTTGTAAAGCCGCCGGCCCATCGACACATCTACGAATGATAAGATCCGCACATTGCTTGAAAAGATAAGGGTCGTCCCAATAATAGTGCTTAACATCCTTAAAGAGTTTTTTCTTTTGTTGGGACGTTAACCCTTCGATAAGAACACCACCCGCCAAATAGTTTGCAATGTCCGTAAACCATGAGGTATCGTCAAGATTGAAATTAATAGACATTAAGGTCTCAAGGGGAAAAGATTCATTAATCTCTTGATTTGGAAGTTCCCCTTGATAAGGATCCTCAAGTCTACTAAGATGATCCGCGGCTAGGTTTTCCGCTCCCTTTTTATCACGAATTTCAATTTTAAATTCTTGTAGGAGCAAAACCCAACGAAGGAGTCTCAGTTTAGCATCTTGCTTGGTCAACAAGTATTTCAAGGCGGAATGGTCGGTGTAAACGATGGTGGTGGAAAGCACAAGATAGGGGCGGAATTTCTCAAAAGCATACACTACAGCTAAAAGCTCTTTTTCGGTAGTGGTATAAAGCAATTGAGCCCCCGTCATTGTCTTACTAGCATAATGAATTGGTTGGAAGTGTTTGTTAACTCGTTGACCTAAAACCGCTCCCACCGCGAAATCACTAGCATCGCACATGAGCTTGAAAGGTAACTCCCAATTTGGAGAGACTAAGACTGGTGCCTTAGTTAATTTACCTTTAAGAAGTTCGAAAGAGTCGAGACATTCTTGAGAAAAGATGAAAGGAGCATCTTTCTCTACGAGATGAGTCATTGGAAGAGCTATTTTAGAGAAATCTTGGATGAAACGTCGATAAAATCCCGTATGGCCTAAAAAACTTCTAACTCCTTTGACCGTGGTAGGTGGAGGTAACTTAGCAATAACGTCAACTTTAGCACGGTCGACTTCGATACCGGCTTTTGAAATTTTGTGACCGAGGACGATGCCTTCTTTTACCATGAAATGGCATTTTTCCTAATTAAGAACGAGACGAGTGTCTTCACACCGTTTAAGCATACGTTCTAAACTGGCAAGACAAGAACAGAAAGAATCACAATAGACCGAGAAATCGTCCATAAAGACTTCCATAGTTTCTTCAACCATGTCATGGAATATAGCCATCATACACCTTTGGAAAGTCCCGGGAGCATTGCATAAGCCGAAAGGCATTCTTTTGTAAGCAAATGTTCCATAAGGACAAGTGAATGTGGTTTCTCTTGGTCTTTTGGATTGATAGGGATTTGAAAATATCCGGAAAAACCATCTAAGAAGCAATAGTAATCATTACCCGCTAAACGCTCGAGCATTTGATCCATGAAAGGAAGAGGAAAATGATCCTTACGAGTGGCATCATTGAGCTTACGATAGTCTATGCAAACTCGCCAACCCGTTACGAGTCGAGTAGGAATGAACTCGTTGTTTTCATTGGGAACAACGATTATTCCGCCTTTCTTAGGCAAACAATGGACGTGACTAAACCATGGCGAATCCGAAATAGGGTAAATCATGCAGGCATCTGTATGTTTGATAACTTCTTTCTTCATGACTTCATGAATTTTTGGATTGACCCTTCTTTGGTTTTGGATTACGGGTTTAAAGTCATCTTCCATGACAATTTTATGAGTGCAAAAGTTAGGATCAATTCCGCGGATGTCTGAGATTTTCCAAGCAATTGCTTTCTTATGATTTTTGAGCACTTGGATAAGTCGATATTTTTCATCTTATTTTAAGTCCTTAGAAATTATGACGGGTAACTTATCATTCTCTTCTAAGAAAACGTATTCTAAATGAGACGGTAAATCCTTAAGCTCTAAATCCGGTGGATTGTCGATGGAAGGCTTAGTTAAATTTGGATCATCGTTTGTAACTTCCTTAGGAGTAGGTGGAGAAATATGGTCCTCATTGAGAAGTCTCTCAATCGTACGAATGTCTTCTTCCCAATCGGTGGGAGAATCGTCATATTTTAAATCCACGTCCCCTAAACTTGCTTCAAATTCTTGTAAAAGAAAGTCACTTTCTCCAAATGGAGTCAATGATGGAGCAATAGAAGCCATGGTCTCAACATGAGGTAAATGAGAAATCCCGCTCTTACAAGCCTCGTGAAAATGTTTTTCACATGCTTCGTCGAGAACATCGATGTAATTCACGGATTCAGGCTCATCGGGAAGTTTGGAAAGTTTACACATGTTAAAGACGATTTTATCGTCCCCTACCCTCATGATAAGCTCACCCGTGGCTACATCAATCGATGTACGCCCGGTCCTCAAGAAGAGTCGTCCCACAATTAATGGAACACGGGGATCCATCTCATAGTCGACTACAACGAAATCGGCGGTAAAAGTGAATTTGTCGACTCCTACGAAAACATCCTCGGCTATCCCCACCGGATAAGCAACCGTACGGTTAGATAATTCCAAGGTCATACGAGTGGGGACTAGCTCGGGTAAAGATAATTGTTTCCACACGGACAATGGCATAAGATTGATACTCGCTCCGAGATCCGCCAAGGCCATACAATTCTCAACACCCGGAAAATTGCAAGGAATAAGGAATCGACCTGGATCTCCTAACTTAACCGGTAATTTTCTCAAAAGAACCGCGGAACAATTCTCGTTCAATTAGGTATTGGCAATATCGAGCAATTTTTCCTTATCACTTAAAAGGTCCTTAAACATCTTAGCATACTTAGGCATGTGAGCAAGATCCTCGGCAAAGGTGATATTAAATTCAATTGTTTGAACATTTTTAGGAAGTTCGAAACTTGAATATCATCCTTATTCTTCTATTTCTCTTTCCTCAACCTTGAGGGATAAGTTATATTGGGTTGAGATAAAGGCTTTGGAGTGGATTGCTCACCCACATCCTTTGGTGGAGGAGGAGTAGAAATGGAAGGTGAAGGAACCGGTTTGGGAACCGAAGGTGTGGTATAAGATTTAGGTAAAGGTGGAACATAAGGTGTAGACGAAGGCATAACGGGTGGTATGTCACAAGTAGAAGGTGAAGGAGGGTAGGTAGAAGAAGAAGGAATCACGGGTCCTTGGTTAGGTGGGGAATAAGAAGGTTCTACGGTGGTCTTATCGCTCTTAGTAGTGATGGCATTAACGTTAGCCCTAGGATTGGTCACGGTGTTAGAAGGGAGGGCACCTTGGGGACGAAGGGTTTGAATCATTTGCAAAAATTTCTTACCGGTCGATTCTTGCATCTCTCTCATGATTCGCTTATGTTCGGTTAATTTTTGTAGAACCAAGTCCATTTGAGGATTATGCATGTTCATTTGATTATACCATTGATTAGGAAAACCTTGATTAGGAAAACCTTGATTTTGATATTGATTATAATTCTTAAAACCTTGATTAAATCCTTGATTTTGAAAACCTTGATTATTAAATCCTTGATTTTGATTATTAAACCCTTGGTTTTGCCCTTGAAAATTCCCTTGATTTTGATTAAAACCCCTTGTATTAGAATTCCCTTGAAAATTACCCCGTTGAGGACCTTGGTTCCTATTTTGGGCGGGTGGGGGTGGTCTTTGTGGAGCGACAAAACCCGGGGGAGCCAAATAGTTATTAGACTTATAAGACAAATGGTTAACATCAACATTTGGTTTGAAATGAACCCGCTCATTTTCATTGTTGTTATAAGCATAAACTTCTAGTTGTTGATTGTAAACCTTGTCACAATTATAGTACGAATGTGGTCCACCACAAGTCTCACACGTTTCACATGTCTCTTTTAAGGCATTTACTTGCACATTGTTCTTAACATGTAAAGCAATGTTGGTCATGATTGAAGTAAGCTTGTCAATTTTCTTGTCAGCCTCACTAGTACTAGCACTTGCCATAGTATCCCTAACACTCTTGGTTTGTAGTTTTGCCTTGTTTTCAATTATTGCCCAAGCCTCGTTCATGGACTTCACAAGAATATTACCCCCCCCCCCTCGCGGAATTATTAAGTGAGTCTTGGTCATTAAGAGTTAAACCATTGTAAAACGTATTGATTTGATGCACTTTTATAAAACAATGTTGTGGACATTTTCGTAAAAGCTCCTTAAAATGATCCCAAGACTCACTAAATGTTTCCCCATATTGTTGTTCAAAGGTAATGATGTCATTACTTAAAGAGGTGGTCCGTGATGGTGGGAAAAAGTAGTTAATGAACTTGGTCTCTAAATCAATCCATGTGGTGATACTTTGGGGTGGTTCCTTATCAAGCCAAATCCAGGCTTGTCCCTCGAGGGAAAAAGGAAAGAGGAGTAAACGAATGGCCTCTTGTGGCACCCCATTGTATTTGACAGTGTTTGCCAATTGTATGAAACGTTTTATATGAGCGTGTGGGTAATCATTAGTACGGCCTAAAAATGGTCTAGCGGAAACCATTTGAATAAAACCCGTTTTTAGTTCAAAATAATCCGCTCCAATAGCCGGCACCACAATCACGTCATCATTTCCCTCAACGTGAGATTGTAGAATCTCAATCATTGGTCGATTATCCGTTGTCGTCGTGTTGTTCAAAGCTCGATTCTCGTGATCGTCTTGATTGACGGTCTTTTTGTTCTTCTTCTTCTTTTTGGAAGAATTAGAAGCATTTGGTACACCACTCAGTATGTGTGCACACGCGCGAGTGCGCATACAACTAAACTCGAGGAATGAGGTAGGAGAGACCTCGGTCGACTTTGAGAGGAAAGGGATTATCCCTCTCGAGGTTCAATATTAAAAAGCTACAAAAAATATATACATAATACTACTTGAGTTGGCAAACCAATAATCAGTCGTCCCTCTCAATATACGCACAAGCAAGCGGGGAAACGAGGTGGCACAAAGCACTTCAAAACCTTTTTCCTTAGACGGCCTTTTATAGCGCGTCGCCTTATACCCACCTTATAGTTTGTATAAATCGAGTTCAAACTTTTTACTAGTATTTATCTATTTTGCCTTTTTTTGCTCTTTTTAGATTCGAATTCAATAGCTAGGTGATGAAATCCCAACTAAGGTCTTATTTGGAAGTAGGGAAATTGATTGTTCTACGTAGTAAAAGAAAAATCTTTTTGTATTTTTTGTAGAAAAATATATATTCACAATAAAAAGCGAAAGAAATCGAAAAGGAAAAATAACAATAATATGTATTATTTTTTGGTGTAATACTTTAGGAAAAGTATTAGTTTTGTATTTTTTAATTTTTTTGTTGCAAATCTTAGGAAAGAGTTTGCTTTTGATGATTTTTTATTTTTTTGTATTTTTAAGTTTTGTATTTTTTTATGTTTTTTGATTTTTTTAACAATAAAAATAACATTCAAAATGAACGGATCCCAAAATCCAAAGCTTCTCACGAAAAATCGTCAATCGTAACGAGCGAAGCGGCAGCGGCGCCAATTTAATGTAGGAATTTTTACAATTCTTTTAAAATCTATTTCTCGTTCCTCGACTCACTCGAATTGATTTCGATATTTAACGTAAGATTAATTGTTCTTGGTTAATAAAACCTTGTTTGGTATATAAAACTAAAACTATTTAATCTAAAAAAATACTTTTATACTATTAAAATCTTAATTAAAAATAATTCAACTATTTTAAAAATTATAAACTAATTTAGACTATTTTAAAATTAAACTATTTAAACAAATTTAAAAACTATTTTAAATTTAAACAAATCTTAAATCTAATTAAATCTCTTTAAAAAGAAGTTACTATTATACTACTTAATCTATTTTAAAAAAGGAAATACTTTTAAACCATTTAAATCTAATTAAACAAAATAAAAAAACTATTTAAAATTTATCAACTAATTTATTTTGAAAATTACTTTTACTAATTAATAAGCAAAATCTATTTTAAACTATATTATTTTATTTTTTTAATTTAAAAACTAATTTAATTTAAAATTTATATTACTAAAACTAATTTATTAAAAATAAAACTAATATATTTAAAACTATTTTTCTATTTGAAAACTATTAAGTAGATTTATAAAACTACAATCTATGAATTAAAATTAAATTAAAACTGACAGCCTAAAAAAACACTATATTAATCAACGAAGTAGATATTAAACACAAAATAGAGTCTAGCACAGATGGTTAAGACATATGGATGTTGTTCTAGAGGTCACGGGTTCGAGTCCCTGTGTGGACGATTTTTGTTTATTATTATTTTTTTTGAAACTGATAGAAATCAGTCTTGAACAATCAGATTAAATGAATCTGATGGCTTTATACAGATCAGCAAATCTAAACTCAACAAAATCAAATAAGTAAATAAAACCTAAACTGAAAATAAGCAAATCTAAACTGAAAATAAGCAAATAAGTCCTAAACAATCAGCAAATCTAAACTCAAATATCAGTACACTACTAACTCAGCAAAGTCAAACTTATAACAGATAACTAATAAGATCCAAACATATACTAATCAACAACTTAAATAGATAACTTAAACAGATATGCAGACTCAAGTTAACATATACTAATCAGCAACTAGAATAACCAAAATCACTAACAAAAGAAGCAGACTAAATCCAAAATACAAATATAGCAAAACTAAATCAGCAATTATAGCACAACAAGATTTAAACCCATTACCTTAAAACAGATATAACAAATTAAGCAGACTCAAAATTTAAAAAAACGACTAGCCGACAAAATGCAAATAAAACTAAAAAATGACAGAATAATCTATATTGTTGATCCCTTTGGTTGGATCTATATTTTGTTAAGAATTAGTATAATAGTTTGTAATCAAACAAAAACACTTTGAGCACTCTTACTAACACTAAATAAGTTATGTGGAATCTAACTTATAAAGCACAGAAGAACATAATTACTTTTAACTATTCGATTCTCTTATTAATCGACTTGAATGAGGTACATAAAAGACATTGTACCTATGTTCCTTTTATAGAGTAAGGAACCCTAGAAACCTTAGAATATTCTATAAAGATAACTATATCACAGACGATATATTATCAATATTCTAACTATTTAGATATATCACAAAAGATATACTCTAACTATAACTATGACATATCTTATACAAAGATATATTCATCTTAATCATCATAGCAGTACTTACTTTATAAGTAGCAGTACTTACTATGTACCGCGTTAACACTAACGGTACTTACATAACACTAACAGTACTTGTAATATACTAACGGTACTTTACACTTAACAAATAATTCCCAACAATCCTCCCCTAAACAAGAAATAATAACTTGTTGTCTTCTTGTTTCTCTTGTACTGGATGTATTAAAAATACATGTCTTTAGTCTTTCCTTCATCTTTGGATTGAACTTGGTAATTTGTATTTGTATCCAACTGAATGTAGCCAAACACTTCAAATGTAGATCTTCTTCTGATAAGACAATCTTGAAACATCATGAGTATCATCTTTGTCTTCAAACTATGATCTTCTTGTGTCTTCTAAACATTCATTTATCTTTGCAGCATCAGTTATTGTCTTCTTGAGTTTAGTCCTTGAACTATTAATCGTAAACCTTTGTCTTGATTTGATGATGACAAAACCTTCTAAGTATTATTTTTTTAAAAATACTTCTTTTGCCTGCAACCTTTATACCTGAAATAAAACAGTTAACAACAAACACCAATCTGTATTGGGTTCATGATTTTTAGCAAATCACCAGCTATCAACGGATTTGATAAATTCTTTACCAGTTAGCCGTACACTCTGTAATAGCCAATACTTTATTCACAAAGAATAAGGTGTAATGAAAACCTTACAACTTTTGGTAAATTATCAACCATCAACGGAGTTGATGAAGTCTTTACCTAGTACCGTTTGTCTAGGACTAGCCAACTCTTTGTGTCGAAACAAGGTGAGTTAGAACCATATAGTTTTTAGCAAACTATCAGCTTTCAACGGATTTGATAAGTCTTTACCACAAACCGTTTGCTTATGGACTAGCCAGTTCTTATGTGTGTTAGACATGCTGAACCGAGAACCATTTGTGAAGTGTGACTGAAAGTCAAACACTTAAGATTCTTTCTCAGCTTCTTCCTCATCTTTCAAATCCTTGATTTGTTGTTTAACCATTCTGATCAACTCCAAAGCATCAGCAGACTCTTCTGTTACTTCTAATTGTTGTTCTAACATCCTTTCAAACAATTTTCTTTTGAAAGGGTAAGTTTTCTCTTCCAGCATATAGTATGTAACATCATCTACATCCAAAATATGCAATCCACATGACCTGTAATATCTCCAGTAACTAGTAACCCGATTCTCTAATTCCTTCAACATTTCTTGATCATAATTGTGTGGCTCATACATAAAGAGAAATTCCCAGTATAATAGTGATACTTCAGTTTTACCTGCACTCCCTTCTTGAATTAACCTTGAAAGATCTTGAATATCTTGTCTGTCAAGAATGTGAAGAATATCCTCCAAAAGTCTGAATACTCTTGTTGTGCCATCAGTTCTTTGAATTCCATGAGCTTCAAGTCCTTGATCTGTAGAGTAGATCCACTTAGCAATGGATGCTTTCTTTCCAAAACTCTCTTTATCAATACATTGATCTTTAAATTTCACAATCTTCAAGTACTTCTTTAAGCTCTCATCATCATCACTATCCTCTGCTGTTGTTTTAGCTTTCTTAGCTTTCTTCTTTAGCTTTGTTGACCTTTTCCTTTTAACACCCTTGGAAATTCCCTCAAGTTCTGTTGAACCCTCTTCCAAGTTTGTATGTACTGTTGTATGTACTGTTGACTATGTATGTATTGCTTGTATATTTTTAGTCTGAGCAATATCTTGATTCAACTCCTGCATTCATTCTTTGAGTAGTATCTTCCTCCCTTGAACTTACCTTCCCCTTTCTATTCTTCCTCACATAAGTGGTCTTGATAGGTGGAGATGTATTTGTAGGTTCAGCAGTACTTTGCTCAATTCTAGGAGAACTACCAAATTGTCTTTGTTGTTATAGATGTTTCTTGAATTCTTCAACAGCTTTTCTATCTGCTTCAGATCCAATCTCAAATAAATTCAATTCAGTCTTCTTACTTTGCTCATACAAAGTCTTGATTTCTTCAAAATTCTTCTTGACCAACTGAATATGAATAAATCCTTTAACTTTCTTTAGAAAGTTCATCATCTGATTTCTAATCTGCTTAGTAGTTGTAGGCTTAATCTTTTCTTTCCTTCTCTTTTCAGCAAAGAACCTTTGTTGCTCCCTTACCAGATCATCAATCAATTTTGATTTCTCTTCTTCATCATATACTTCTCTCTCTTCAGCTATCAATGAGTCTGTAAGAAGCTCACTTGCATGTATTTCAGCTTGAATCCTGTCATACTCTTGTATGTTCCAATCTTGCTGTATTCTTTTAGCTTCTAGCAAATCCTGCTTTGCTGCAAGTTCTTCCTGCAATTCACTTTCACGAATTTGTGCTTGCATTCTATAAGAAAATTCCTCATCATGGTCAATTTGATTAAATATGTACATGACTTTGTTTATATCATCATCTGAATCACTTTCATCTTCAGATTCTGATAATAATTGCTTCTTCCCCTTATCCTTTGGATTAATCTTAAGTAGCTTCTTCTTCAGCTTGGTAGCTGTTTCTTCATTAGCTTGCTGTTGAATGACTATACCTTTAGTAGGGTGTGAAGCTTGAACTTTCTTACCTTGAATTTGATCCTTTTTGGCAAGAACTTTTTGTTGTGTCTTTTTCTCTACTTCTTCTTGTATAGTCTTCTCAACTAAATTCTTCTTTAAATCAAGCAGCAATTGGGCTAAAGTCTCATTTTCTCCAAAAGAAGTTTGACTTTCTAGTGAAGGATGATCACCAGCGGTACATGCAATCGGCTTAGTAGGCTTAGCAGTACTTGGGTCTTCAACAATGTCAGCAGTACTTGCAGTCGGCTTAGTTGGCTTATCAGTACTTGGATCTTCAACAATGTTGACTTCACCAATATTAGACACACTTGTTTCTTCAATCACTTGTGTATCCCCAGATACTCTTTCTTTCATAGAAGCCATCATATCAACTTGCACCTCCTCAGTCTTGTCTGATTTATTGCTCATTCTTGATCTAGACATTACTTGAAAAGTCTGATTCCTTTGAAACCATACTTGTCTTTGTGGTTATGGAGTTGAATATACAGGAAACTGAATAGTAATTTCCTTCAACTTCTCATAGAAAGCACTCCAATTAGCTTGAAGTGGTGATTGAGTTGATGGTTCTGGCTGAGTTGCCAATGTTTCTTCAACTTGTGGCTCCTCTGGCTAATTTACCAACATTTCTTGAACTTGTAGTTCCTCTGGCTGAGTCACCAATATTTCTTGAACTTGTGGTTCCTATGGAGTAGGTTGTGGTTCTTTCTATTGAATCTCCATATCTGAAGGTCCATCCACACCAGTCTCTAAACCAGTTCCATCTTTATAAGTCCCCATGACATCTTCATCCATTTCAAAATTGATGTCATTTCCAGAGATCCTTGTTTGATTATCAGAAGAAGGTGGTTCTCCTTCATAATTCCTCCCCTGTTTGGTTGCATTCAGTTGCCTTTTCTTGTAGTTCCTGAATCTTTGCTTCTTGATTGTAGATTTCTGAACAGATCTATATTGCCTCATCCAAGGTGACACTTTGTTCATTAACTTGAGTAGGCTAGCTTCCAATTCAGCAATTCTCTTGTCTTGAACAAGCTTTTCTTTCTGTAATACATGTACTTGTTGGGACAAACTTGTACACAAAGCAGTTAAATTTGCAACATCCACCACCTCTGGTTCTTGTGCTTGTGGTGAACCACTAGCATCAATAGAAGCAGCAGGTGTGTGGATCATCTCATCAGTGTTTGGTGGAACACCAACATTGTGAGAAGAAGATTGTGAATCTTCTAGAGAGTGGGAACTCTGGTGAGAAGAAGTTTGCTGAGAAGCACTAGCATTGCTAGGTTCCTCACCTTCTTGATTGGCATGTTGCGCTAACATATGAGCAAACAATGGTGTTACTGTTCCTGTAAAGGCATTGCCTTGTTTGGTCAAGAAAGAGAAAGTTCTTTGTGAATGATGGAACATCCCATGTATTAGTTAATTCTGGTAGGTTAGGTATTTGGTCACTAACTAAAGTCTGAATGAATCTAGGATACATTAAAAACTTCTTAGTCCCTTCCAAGTTCCTAGTCATGCCTTCAAAAATTAATTTTGAAAAATTAAAAACCCTGTTATTTGCTAGACAAATACCAGCAGATGCCAATGCAGCAGGTATTTGATCAAAAGATGTGCTTTTTGAACTTAAACAGTGAATAATAGCATGAAAAAGCAATTTCCATTGAGATGAAAATAAAGCTTTAAAGAAAGTAAGACGTTCCCTACCACCTCCATAGCCCATGGCTGCAAGGCCATCATGAATCTCTGTATTATTAAGCATACAAAGTCCATTTTCGTCATTTAATCTCAAACTTGCTCGTAGCAGTACCTCAGTAACATATATATTTCTATGATTCACCCTAGTCTTATGGTTGACCAAACCGAGTACCTAATACAGTAGTATCCCAAAATTGTTCAACAATGGGTATAGAGACAACCGGACTTACAGTGAGTGCGAAGCGAACATGACTTTGAGATAGGAAACCAAGCATCTCATGGAAACCAAGAGAGTCATCATTCGTAGCAAGATTCACAACCAAATTATGCTTAGAGATTACTTGTAAAGCAGCCATTAGTATTTTTGATGATCGAAAGATTAGAGAGAAGGTTATAGAATCAAGAGATAAAAATAAAAGATTAGGTGAATCAATTGTGTAATTGGGGTAAGTATTTAAGTAAATAACAAACCCAAGCGCGAAGAAACCGCCAAATTTACAAAAGAGACCCTTAACGGTACAACGGACATGTAGCGGTACATGGAACATAAGCGGTACTTGGTTTTGTGCTAGCGGTACTTGGAGTGACAACGGTACCTCACAATTTTGACCAGTTCATGCTTTCCACTAGACATGTAACCTCTTTTATCTTTTACTATGAACCTGCAACAACATCAAAAACACAAAATATAGACTATACAATAAAAATTATAAACATTTGTACAGCCATTACCTCCCCTCAACATATGCAGCATGTTATTGGTTGAGCATACCAATGTGTGTTACCAAGAATTCGAATCTCTTTGCATCAAATGCCTTGGTCAACAAATCAGCTACACTATTGTCTGTATGAATCTTCAAGACTTGAATAAGCTTTTTGTCATAAGCATCTCTTATAAAGTGATGTCTTATTTCAATATGCTTAGTCTTGGAGTGAAATACTGGATTCTTGACAATGCATATAGTACTTTCATTATCAATGTAAATCATGGTGTTCATGAAGTTAAACCCATAGTCCAACAATTGATTTTGAATCCAAAGTACTTGTCCACAGCAATGAGCAACAGCTACATATTCAGCTTTTGTTGTAGAAGTAGCAACAATGGTTTGCTTCTTACACTGCCATGATATGAGTCTTCTGCCAAGGAATTGACAACCGCCTATTGTGGATTTCCTATCATGATTTTCTCCAGCATAATCACTATCTGAGTAAGCTTCCAATTCAAAGGTGGAATCTCTAGGATACCATAATCCTAAATTGGGTTGACTTTTAAGATATTTAAAAATCTTCTTCACAACATGTAGATGTGACACCTTTGGATGAACTTGGAACCTTGAACAGGCACACACAACAAACATTATATCTGGTCTTGAAGCAGTAAGATACATTAATGAACCAATCATTGACCTGTATAGATGAATGTCAACATCTTCTCCATGTTCATCTTTTGATAAAGATTTCTTGGCTTCAAAAGGTGTGCTTGTACTCCTTGTATCCATACATGAAAATTTCTTTAAGATTTTAGCAACATATTTATCATGGCTGATAAATATTCCACCTTTCCTTTGTTTGACTTTCAATCCCAAAAATAAAGTTAGTTCTCCCATAGAACTCATTTGAAATCTTCCTTTCATCAAAGCTTCAAACTCTTCACACCATGTCTTCTTGGGAGAACCAAAAATGATGTCATCAACATAAACTTGAACTAGAATGATGTCCTTGGAATTTTTCTTGATGAACAGAGTTTTGTCAATGGTTACTCTCCTATATCCATGTTCTAGCAGAAAGTTGGATAAGATTGCATACCAGGCTCTTGGAGCTTGATGCAGACCATAAAGTGCTTTGATAACCTTGTAGACTCTATTGGGGAATTTAGTATCTACAAAACTTGGAGGTTGTGAGACATATACCTCCTCTGAAATAGTACCATATTAAAAGGCACTTTTCACATCCATTTGATAGACTATAAATCCCATATATGATGCAAAAGCCAAAAATAACCTAATGGCTTCTATCCTTGCCACTGTTTCAAAAACCTTATCATAGTCTATCCCTTCTTCCTGTCTATAGCATTGAGCAACAAGTCTTGCCTTGTTCCTCACAACAACCCCTCTTTCATCCTTCTTTTTCTTGAAGACCCATCTAGTACCAATTACTCTTTTACATGAGGGAAGATCCACAAGAATCCAAACTTTTTGTAGCTCAAATTGTGTTAATTCTTCTTGCATGGCATCTACCCAACTTTCTTCATCAAGAGCCTGAGAGATGTTTTTGGGCTCTACTTGAGATAAGAAACTGGCAAACAAACAATGCTGAGTATCTTTATAATTTGTTCTCTACGGTTGTTTGACATAACTCACTAATGCATGAGTTTCAATATTGGTTTGCAGTTGTCTTCTGGTTTGTACAGCAGATTTTGGATCACCAATAATCTGTGTAGTAGGATGGTTGTTGTTGACTTTATGAGTGGGAATAGAACTGACTGGAATTTCTGTTTCCAAATTGTTGAAATCAGTTACTGCACCATGCTCATCATAGGAAGCTTTAGAGAAGATTCCTTCAGCTGGACTGGCATATAAGTCTTCATCGTCCAATGCTTGCAAAATCTCTTCTAGTGAGTCAACAGATTTGGCAGATTTTGACTTAGCAGTACTTGTAGATGAAGTACCGCTAGGTATAGTATGTACTGCTGAGTGTTGTAACTCAAAAGATTCTTCTCCTGAATGCTTATTAGCAGATTTAGCATTCTTTTCTTGATCTTGAAGCCTCTGAAGCTCCTGAGAGGCTTGATCATCATTTTATGGCATGGTTTTCTTCGTGGGAGTTACAGACATGGGAGTAATAGTAGGCATGTTAGGCACATAGACATGAACATCATCATCTAATGAAGAACCATCTTCCTGAGTACCTGAATAAGTTGCACTTGACTCACTACCTGCATTGTTAGTTTGACAATCCTTTTGCAAAGAGTAGTAATCCATGAAGTTAGTTAGATAATCTAAATCAAACATCCAAGCATAACCTATTCCTGGAACATTGGGTTTATTTTATATGAAATTGACATGAGCATTTTCTTCAACTTTCTTAGTTGCTAAATTGTAAACCCTATATGCTTTACTTTACAATGAATATCCTACAAGATATCCTGGATCAGACTTTCCATCAAACTTTCCCAAATAATCAAGAGTATTTAGTATAGACACATGACACCAAAAAGGTTTTAAATGACTTATGTTAGGCTTTACATTAGTCAAGAGTTCATAAGGTCTTTTGTTTTGAGGCTTAGTTACTAGGACTCTATTTAACACATAACATGCAGTATTGATTGCTTCTGCCCAAAAGGTATTTGGAAAAAGTGAATCAGCCAGCATAGTTCTAGCAGCCTCAATTAATGTCCTATTCTTCCTTTTAGTTACTCCATTTTGTTGTGGAGTTCTAGGATTACTAAATTCTCTCTTAATTCCTTTAGACCTATAGAATTCATCAAAATCAGCATTCTTAAATTCTGTTCCATTATCAATCCTAATGATTAATACCTATTTAGTGAACTGTCTTTCAACTAAAGTGTTAAAATCCTTTAGCAATTCACTTGTTTCACTTTTAAGGGCTAAAAAGAAAACCCAACTGAATCTACTATAATCATAAGTTATGACTAGACAAAAGGTCTTATGACTAATGCTTTTGATAGAAACTAGACTAAATAAATCCATATGCAAAAGTTGCAAAGGTTTTGTCATAGTGTTTACAGTCTTGGTCTTACAAGAGGCTCTATGTTGTTTACCTTTTTGACAAGCAGCACATGTGAAATCATTTTGAAAAGATTTGTTAGGTAGACCTTGATGAGACTGCTTTTATACATAGCCTCATAATCCAAAAAGGGCTTAAAAGCATTAAATATCATCAAAATACCCATATATATGCTTGTGTTTGTAGCTTGTGTATTTTTAGGTACGGATATTGAGAAAATGACAAAACATCACAAGGATCATACAAAAACGAACACGGGAAACGAAGCCGCACAATGAACCAAGCCCTAATAAAGAATTTTACCAAGAAAACCTTTGAAGATTTGAAGAATTATAAAGAAGGGTCCTCCAATATGGAAGAATTGACACTTTATACCCTTGTATCTTCATAATTACAAGTTTAGTCCCTAAAGTTTGTCAAAATTACAAAAAGGGCCCTCCACTTTGAAGAATTGACAAGTTTAGCCCCTCAACAAAGCTAAATTATCAACCATTATCCTCCAAAAAGTCAAATTTATCATGAAGTCCTTCAAAGAACAAGAAGTTACAAGTTTGGTCCTTTGAAAATCCAAAAATTACAAAAAGGACCATTGACTTTCAACATTTGGCAAGTATGGTCCCTCATCAAACTAGACTTGGTAATTTCAGTCCTCCAAAATATCAAATATGCAAGTCAAGACCATTATCCATCAACAAAATGCCAAAACAGCCCTTCAAGTATCACAAAATGGCAAGAAATACCCCTGAATTTACTTTATGAAAGTTTTTGAGGCAAAAGTGTGAAAACTAAAAGTTTGATTACAAAGGAAATTCAGTTTTGAGGTTTAAATATACAAATGACAAGAAAAGGGAAGAAAGAGGGTTAAATGTGGCTAGACAACATAGTTACCTAGACCACTCCCATGGTGCCACCTGTCCCACTCACACCCCTCAACCAATAGCATCCTTCCATCCCTCCACATAAGCAATCCACTCACCCCGGTTTATACTTAATTAATCCTTGGCGCCTAAACACCTTTTTAAACACTAATCACCCCTAAAACGAATTGAAACCAAGTTCTTCATGTTCATAAACCAAATTGGGCATTTGCTAATTACCAACAATTAAACCTCAATATGGTGCAGATTTATGATTAAGGGTCTTTTTAACACATCCCAAACCTTAAACATGACACCCCACCAACCCACATGCTACATGGGACCTCCCCTGCTACAAGCTCATGCATACGTCCCACATTGTGGCTTACTTTCTAAGCTTCATACAAACCCTTTGATCACATTTTCACATGCCAACTCATGCAAACGTCCAAGGAAACATCACATGAGTCCAAGGTTTTTCAAATTCTACAAGGGCATATTTGGAAGATCAAGCACTTAGGGTTCACGTTTTTATTCAGTAACTTAGTCTCATTGTAGCCTATATAAAGGCATAGGGCTGCAACATTTACAATTGCTTTTGGTTTTTCCTAGTTCAACTACTTGTAAATCCTCTTTTCAATTTATGAAAGTGTGTTGAGTTTTGTTGAAGAAAGACCAAGTGCCATCTTATTTTAAGCTTGCTTATGATATTTGTTAACTGTAATTGGACCCTAAAACGTTTTTCAAACCTTGTGTAAGAAATTACACATTGGATCAAAATTTGATATTTTGCTAAGTTCTTGTTTCAACCTTGGAATTCTTGGGTTATAGGGCTGATCATAGCATCCTAATTGTGATATTAAGGTGTGGTGAGGCTTATAACTTGGGGATAATCAAGTGTGGGGTAACAAGGTTGCATCAATCAAGTTTATTTTCCAAAAAGTCACCTTTCTGTTTTGATTTTGTGCTTCTAACCTTGTTGAATCTTAGCAAGGTTGTTATTGGAAGCTTGTGCTTGTTCTAGCTAGCACATAAGCTCATAAATTCGTGGGTGTGGATGTACATCCATGAGGTTTGTCTTGAAACCTTGAAAATCTGATAAAAATTGGATTTTTTTTGTGGATTTGTGCTATACTGTTGTTCTTGTTGATTTCTTGGCTTAAATCTGCTTAGTCTTGCATGATAAGGTTGTTTATATGCTAGATTGATCATTGGGTAAACTGAATCACACTTTTTCTTGTTTAAAATTAGATTTGAAAAGTTAAAAGGGTGTTTGGGACTACCTGTTAAAGTTGAAATCTTGTTATTGTGTTTTGGAAAGTTTGTGTTTGTGCTCTATATCTGATATATTCCTTGTTGAGAGTGTTTTGCTGCAAGTTTTTGGGTTTGAAACCTTGAATCAAACAATCTGCTATAAAATCTTTGTTATTGCCTGTTTTGACCTAGGATTTTGGGAACACTTAGGGTGTATGCATGATTAGGGCTAAAAGTGGTTTAAACAAAGTCATTGTAACCTGTTTGAGAGATTTAAGGTGTTGAATCTGGCTTGTGTGACAAATACATCAGCAAAGTAAAAAACTGCATGTGTTAGTGTTCATCAGTAACATTCATCAGCTTAGATCTTGCTTAATTCTTTGAATCATTGCATGAAACTTGTTTAGACTTGTTCATTTTAGTTTAATATAGCTTGTGTATGCATTTGGTGGAATTTGGCCGGCTGAATTGGGCTCTAAGTGCTTTTTGAACCTAAATTGCTTATTGTTTCATGTCTGTGCTAGATCTGGTACTTTATTGATTAAACTGTATCAATTGGGTGATTATGTTTTTGATCGTTTGATTGTTATTGACTCCTTTTGATCCAAAGATCATTTGGGTGCCTTTTTGTAATCTGAATCTCAAAAATGTTCACTAAAGACAAAAAGTCAAACAAGTCAAGCAGTGGAAAAAGTTTCCACTGCTCAACACCCAAAACTAGCCCCTGCTAGTGTTAATTTGAACTCAGCTTATCGATAAGCTATTTTAGCTTATCCAGACTTGAAACAACTTATTTTTTGTGATAGGTCTTCATTATTTGACTCATTTGATTAGACTGGAGCTTATTGGACTTTGACTTTGCCTTTTTGCTAGAGAACCAACTTATTTGACTTTTACATAAGTGCTTATTTGCTTTTCCAGCTTATTGAGTCAGCTTATTTGAAAACTCTTTGTTGATTTTTCTTAATTAAGTCATTTAAAATCTTTAGAAACTTGAATCAGCTTTTGGGGTGGCCTAGAACTCAAAAACGAATATTTTGTCGTTTTCTGTAGATTGCTTATTGCATTTTCAGGCTTATTCCTTGGGCTTATTTCAAATTTCTTTTTACAGAAGTCTTATTTAGGATAAAAGAAGCTTGTGTGTCTAATTTGAGCTTATGGCATTGGCTTATAGCTTAATGGGCCAAAAATCCATTAAGAATAAGCTGTTTGGTATAAGCTAGCTTATTTCACACTTTCAGCTTTTGGGCCTTTGGAAAAAGTTGTTTAAAATCAAATTTTGAGTCAAGTATTGCTTTTTGGGCTTATTTGGACCACTTTTTTCATTTTGGGCCCAATTTAGCCCATTAAAGGATCTGTTTTGGGTTTAGCCTATTTTCTAGGCCCATTAAGGGTATTTAGGTAATTTCACTTTTATTTCTGTGTTATTTAGGTTAAATTAAGCTAGTTTGCAACTTTTTAGAATTTATTATGATTTTTGGATTTTGAATAATATTTTAATATTATTTTATTGTTAAAAATTAAGAGTCTGATTTTCTAAGTTTTATATTTTTCCTAGATTGTAGACACTTAATTAGGAATTTTGCAACTTTCCAAATATTTTTAGAGTCTTTTAATTATTTTCTAGAATTATTTTAAGTTTTAATTAATTTTAATAGTTTTTAATTGTTTAAAAATAATTTTTAGTGGTTTTAAAATTTTGAAAATTACTTTTTAGCTTAATTAGGTTATTTTAAAGGTCTACAAACTTTAAGATCTTGTTTGGGACTTTTTAATAGTTAATATTGATTTTTAGGGCTTTAATTAGCATTAAAAAGTCATTATTTAATTAATTAAAAGGTTTTGGCAAGTTTGGATTTTTTGTAAACTCTTAGAATATTTTTGTGGATTTTTAGTGATTTTTAGGAATTTTTAGGATAAAATTTTAATTTTGGTGCTTTTTACGGTTTTACGTGTACACCTTTTTCGTCTTAGTTTAATACGACATCGTAACCGTCATTCTCTTCTTATCCCATTTCTATTTTTCGTTCTCACAAATATAATCACAAAGATAATCCAAATCATTGCACTCATAACACACTAGCCTCAACGAACTCACTTTAGGGTCATAACTTGTGGTTTTCCTAAACTACTTGTTAACACTTGCCCTAATTGCCTTGTTTTCCTAAACAAGTGCTAATTTACAACCATCATTTTGGCGCCGCTGCCGGGGAGGCGTGTTGTGTTTTGATTTGGAATTTTTGTTTTTATATACTAACCAAAATAGTATTTGTATTAGTAGCACTCTACTAATACGTATTATCGGTTTTCGATTTTTGTGTGAATACTATTACTATATTGTATACGTAGAACAATAAATTCACAAGTACTCCAAATACGTGAGAAATCACAACCTTGACTTGGGAGGTCATTACCCAATCATTGTATTCGAATCTCAAACCAAAGAAAAAGGAAAAAATAGATAAATACTTTCGTGAGGCTCAATTTTCAAAAATACAAACTATAAGGTGGGTATAAGGCGGATATTATAAAATATATCCTAAGGAAAAAGGCTCTTAAGTGCTTCGCGTCTCCTCGTTTCCCCGCTTGCTTGTGAGTATTTGATTTTAAGAGCTAATCGAGGGTTTTGCCGCCCAAAGTATTACTAAGTATCATATATATTTTCTTGGTTTCATTGATTAAACCCTCTTGAACGTTTTGGTGTTCAACCAACGTTCTAAAGTCATCGAAGGCGTTCACTTCACGTGATCGTTTTCATTCATTGAGGCTTCTTTAATCAAGAGATTTGATTAAGGAGGAGATTTGTAGATTTGTGTCTACTTAATACATTCACCTAAATCCAAAAAGGTTAATAGAATCAAAAACCACAAAAAAATTGTAAAATACAAAACACCAAAAAGAATCTTCTTTGCTCGTCCCCTCGTTGTATGTGACGTTTATGCTAACTCGTAATCAAGCAAGACGTGCACGTAAACGAAAGAACAAAACTCCCACTCCCAGTCTTTCTAGTGAGGAGTCTCCTATTGACGAACCCATTGTAAGAGAAGCACTAACCATGGCGAATCGAACTATGATGGAGTTACTTCAAGCACCCACCGAGGGTTATGGAGAGGATATTGTGATTCCCGCTATCCTTGCGGAGAATTTTGAAGTGAAAACGGGTTTGTTGTCGATGATCCAAAACAACAAATTCCGTGGTGATGAGAAGGACAATCCACACAACCATATCCGCCAATTCAATCGTCTTACCGCCACTTTCAAGTTTAAGGATGTCTCAAATGACTCGATTAAGATGATGCTTTTTCCGTATTCTCTAGCGGGGCCCGCTAAAATTTGGTTAGAGAAAGAGCCACCCAATTCTATATTGACGTGGAAGGATCTCGTGTCTATGTTTGTGAACCAATTTTTTCAGCCCTCTAAGACTACGCACTTGAAAAACGAGATTTCAAAATTTTCACAAGAGTTTAATGAATGTTTTTCAACGGCTTGGAATAGGTTTAAGGAGATGTTACATGAATGTCCTCATCACGGTTTTTCCGACTTGCATCAAATTGACACGTTTTACAATGGACTTAATGATCATGAAAGAGATTATTTAAATGCCGCCGCGGGTGGTAATTTTTTGTGTAAAACGGTTGAGGAAGCTTTGGTGATAATTGAGAATAGATCTAAGGTGTATAGTCCTCGTAGCACGTCTAGTGTTCGTAAGGCTTCGTCTTCGGCTTCACCTTCTTTGTCAACTACCATCGATGCTTGCCAAATTGAGGCGAACTTGGAAAACAAGATTTTTGATAAGCTTAAAGGACTTTTGATTGAGTTTAAAGTTGGTGAACCAAGTGCTCCCGCTACGGCTAAAGCGGTTGAGGTTTCGTGCATGTATTGTGGTGGAGGTCATGATTTCTCCGAGTGCATTACCAACGGTGGTAACACTTCGAGTGCCTACGTGGCCACGGGAAACTACAACCAAAACGATCAAGTTACCCGCTCTAATCAATTGACTCCACCGGGTTTTGGTTCAAATCAAAATGCTAACAACAACTATCGCAACAATCAAGTTGGTTTCAAAAACAATTTCAACAAGGGAAATTATGGTAATCAAGGGGCTAATAACCAAGTTTCAAACAAGAATCAAAATGATTTTCAAAAAAAAAACAAAGTTTTGCAAACTTTGAAATATCTTCTAAATGAATTTGTTGAATACTCTAATGGGAATGATGCTAGGTTTGACAATATTAAAAGAGAAATCATTAGCCTAAGATCCGAGTTTAAGAATGACTTGAAGAAAGAGTTGAAAAATGAGTTAGCTAATGAACATAAGATCCATACCAACAAGATGGAAGGAACCGTAACTAGGTTACAACAAAACCAACAAAAAATGGAACAAGGGCAACATGAGATAAAACAAGAAATGGTTAAAGCCGAGAAGAGGCAATCCAAGTTTGAAGATAAAATCTCATCTATGTTTGAGGCAATTATGTGTAAACCGTCTTCGAGTAGTCTTCCTAGCAACACCGTATCAAACCCTAAGGGTGAGATGAAAGTGATTACCACACGTAGTGGTAAGACACTTAAGGAACCGACTCCTCAACCAATTGCTCCTACGGAGGAAGTAATTGAGGAAGAACCCCGAGGTGGTGGTCCAAAAGGAGCATGTCCCAATCCCACGAAGTACCGCTCATGCCACACCTATGGTTGACCCTTTACCAACATTGGAACCCGAGATTCCAAAGGCTATGCCTATGCCTCAACCCACACCACCTTTGCCTTATCCATCGAGACTTAGGAAGGAGAAACGTCAAGAGCGCGACAATTATCAATTTGAGATTTTTATGAAAATGTTTCGTGATTTGCACTTTAATGTGAGTTTCGCCGATGCTTTGGTCATGATGCCTCGATTTGCCACTAACTTTAAGAGTATGTTGAACAATAAGGAGAAATTGCATCAATTGTCTAGTTGTTCATCGGTTTATCTTAATCGCATACCTCAAAACGTCGGTGATCCCGGTAAATTTTTGATCCCTTGTGCAATCCAAGATATGGAGGAATGCTTCGCCTTGGCCGATCTTGGTGCTAGCATTAATTTGATGCCACTTGCAATCTTCAAGTCGCTCAATCTTCCTAATCTTACTCCTTCACTAATGTCTATCGAGTTGGCCGACCATTCCACGATCCCCGCATGTGGTTTGGCGGAAGACATTTTTGTGAAAGTGGGGAAGTTCTACTATCCCGTAGACTTTATCGTTGTTGATATCCCCACGGATACTCAAGTTCCTCTCATTTTATGTCGTTCGTTTTTAGATACGTCTATGGCTTTGATCGATGTTCATGCTAGAAAGATCATCTTACGTTTCAATGACGAGGAACTTGTTATAAACGCAACTCAAAACTCTCAAATTTCTCATGTTTATTCCGTTGCAACCATAAACCTCGTTGATATGATCGACGTGGTTTGCGAGGAATTTTCACAAGAAGTTCTAGGTTTTGGTGAAGAAGAAACTAGTGGCAATCCCACTATGTTAGATCCAGTTCTTGATAATTCGACACCAACCTTCACTCCATTTAAAGGTGGTGGTTTTACGTTGGAAGAATTCAATGTTCCACGTACTTGCAACGAAGACCTCGACAACGATGAGGACTTCTCGATTATCAAGGATTTTCTTAACGATTTCCCATTTCCTCCACCCGTGGAGGTTATGAGTATCGAGCCCAAATCTTCACTTGAGGAACCACCTATCCTCGAGTTGAAAGATTTACCTCCTCATCTCGAATATGTCTATTTGGAGGAGGGCGACAAGTTGCCGGTTATTATTGCGAAGGAACTTTCGAATGATGAAAAAACCAAACTTGTCGATGTTCTAAGGATCACAAAGGGGCAATTGCGTGGAAGTTATCCGACATTAAGGGAATCGATCCCAAGTTTTGTACCCACAAAATCTTAATTGAGGAGTATTACAAGCCCGCAATCCAATGTCAAAGGAGGGTGAACCCTAAAATTCACGACGTCATCAAAAAGGAAATCCTTAAACTCCTTGATGCGGGAATGATTTACCCTATTTCCGAAAACCCTTGGGTGAGTCCTATTCATTTTGTCCCTAAGAAGGGAAGAATGACCGTTGTGCCAAACGATGCCAACGAGTTAATTCCCACTAGACTCGTGACCGGATGGAGAGTGTGCATTGACTATCGAAAGTTGAATGAAGCCACTCGAAAAGACCATTTCCCTTGCCCTTCATGGACCAAATGTTGGAGCGTCTTGCGGGAAACGATTTGTATTTCTTTTTAGATGGTTTTTCCGGTTACTTCCAAATCCCCATCGATCCTCGTGATCAAGAAAAAACTACGTTTACGTGTCCATATGGAACGTTTGCCTATCGTTGAATGCCATTCGGACTTTGCAATGCACCGGGAACCTTTCAAAGGTGCATGATGGCTATTTTTCATGATATGATCGAGAAGACGATGGAAGTCTTCATGGATGACTTTTCCTTTTTTGGTAATTCGTTCACTTCGTGTTTGTCGAATCTTGAGAGAATGTTGAAACGTTGTGAGGAAACCAACCTTGTGATCAGTTGGGAGAAGTGTGATTTTATGGTTAAGAGTGGAATCGTCTTAGGGCACAAGGTCTCGAAAGCGGGGATTGAGGTAGATCAAGCTAAGGTAGACGTCATCGCCAAATTACCTCATCCCAAAACCGTTAAGGGAGTTAGGAGTTACCTAGGCCACGCGGGCTTTTATCGTCGATTCATCAAGGATTTTTAAAAGATCTCTCGACCCATTACACATATTCTTGAAAAAGAGGCACGTTTTGTCTTTGACGAAGATTATGTACGAGCCTTTGAAATCCTTAAGAGGAAACTTACCGAAGCTCCCATTCTTGTTGCTCCCAAATGGAACCTCCCCTTTGAGCTCATGTGTGATGCTAGTGATTACGCTATTGGGGCCGTATTGGGGCAACGTCATGAAAACCACTTCTTGCCTATTCACTATGCTAGCAAGACGATGACCGAGGCTCAACTTAAATACACTACAACGGAGAAGGAGTTCCTTGCCGCGGTGTATGCATTTGAGAAATTTCGACCTTATCTCGTCTTGACGAAATGCATAGTGTATACGGATCATTCAGCTATCAAGTATCTCATGGCTAAACAAGATGCAAAGCCGAGATTACTTCGTTGGATTCTCCTCCTTCAAGAATTTGATCACAAAATTGTTGACAAAAAAGGAGCCGGGAATCTAGCGGCCGATCATCTTTCTCGTTTGGAAGATCCTCACCAAAGTGTTTACGAGCCCATGGAAATCACCGAAACATTTCCGCTCGAGACACTTGGCGTAGTGAATTCTAAGCTTGATTCTTCCACCCCATGGTTTGCGGACTTTGCAAATTACCATGCGGGTAACTTCATCATCAAGGGTATGACGACTCAAGAAAAACGAAAATGTTTTCGTGACGTCAAGTTCTACTTTTGGAACGACCCTTACTTGGTTCGAACTTGTGCGGATCAAATCATCCGACGTTGTGTATTTGGCACCGAAGCTTCTAATATCCTTAGAGCTTGCCATGAGGGACCCACGGGTGGTCACCACGGTGCTAATCTCACGGCTAAGAAGGTGTTTGATGCCGACTTCTTTTGGCCTACTATTTACCGAGATGCACAAGATCTTGTGAAGTCTTGTGACTCATGCCAACGACAAGGAAAAGCCTCGCAAAAAGATGAAATGCCACAAAATATCATCCAAGTGTGTGAGATCTTTGACGTTTGGGGTATAGACTTTATGGGGTCGTTCCCATCATCTCGTGGTAATAAGTACATCCTCGTTGCGGTTGACTACCTATCTAAGTGGGTGGAAGCTAAGGCTTTGCCCACCAATGATGCTCGTGTGGTAGTCAAGTTTTTGAAGAGCTTGTTTTCTCGGTTTGGAACCCCTCGTGCGATTATAAGCGATCGTGGAACCCATTTTTGTAACGACCAATTCGAAAGGGTCCTAAGGAAATATGGGGTTACACATCGGCTTTCTACGGCTTATCACCCACAAACGAGTGGGCAAGTCGAGGTTTCAAACCGAGCGTTGAAGAGGATCTTGGAGAGATCCGTTGGAGAAAACCGACAATCTTGGTCGGATAAGATGGTCGATGCTTTATGGGCCTTTAGGACCGCTCATAAGACGCCCATTGGGTGGACTCCCTATAAGCTTGTGTATGGGAAAAATTGTCATTTGCCAATCGAATTAGAACACAAGGCTTATTGGGCCCTAAAGCATTGTAATGATGATATGGAGGCCGCGGGAAAACACCAGAAAACGCAATTAAATCAATTGGATGAATTGAGGGATATTGCTTATGAAAATTCATTGATTTACAAAGAAAAAACTAAAAATTTGCATGATTCTAAAATTAAAAACCGGGTTTTTAACATTGGGGATCAAGTTTTGCTTTTTAATTCTCGTTTGAAAATATTTTCCGGTAAGTTGAAATCCCGTTGGTCCGGTCCATTCACCGTGACTCAAGTTTTTCCATATGGGACCATCGAGCTAGCTCAAAATGATGGCCACAATTTCAAGGTGAATGGACATAGGTTGAAGCACTACTTTGGCGGGGAAGTTCCATCCTTGAACTACCTCGACCAAGTCACCTTCCCCAATGATAATTAGTATTGAGGGGATCGAGTCGAGCTCATGACTCGGTAATAAAAAACGAGGTGCCTCGTGGGGGAGTCCCATGCTTATCCTATGTATATATTATCGTTTTCTAATGTAGTAACGTGTGGGGATTTGTGCCCTTCCAACCTTTGTACCGTGGTTGTTTGTGAATTGTGGACTTTAGATGATCATGATCTTCACGATTGGAGCCTCTCGTGTTTGTTTATGGGAGCACTCGATCGTTTGCTTTGAAGACTTTATCAATATCCATGATATATCCTTTGATGTTCTAACCTTAGGTTTCTAGCACACTTCATAAACGGCTTTAAATTTAACGGTTACACCCTTTCCATGCTAGATTAGGCATTCGACTACGTCTCTAGTATGGGGGTGTTTGCACCCCTAGATCGAAACATTGAGGACAATGTTTAACTTTAGTATGGGGGGGTGAATAGATACTTGCCTTGCTAAACCATCACGCTTTCCAAAGTTTATCTTTTTGTTTATCGTTTTGTTGCAAAATAAGGCTAAAAATGGCCAAATTTTAAAAATTTTCTCATGTTTTATAAGTGTTTGAAGACACGAATGTAGGTTTTCTGATGGCGAGAATAAGAGTAATTTTTTACTCGACCGTGCGTGTTGAGCACTTAGCTTTGATTCGTTAACTACACATTAGGCTAAGTCTCTTAAATGAGGACGAGAAATGATAGGGTTAATTATAAGTTACTATGCTAAACGTAGAGTACTCGTATTCTTTCAAAAACTCATGTGTTCTCGTTGTTTGCTTATTCTCCCTTCGCATGTAAATATTTTTTACTTAATAAATATTGACTTAGCGGTTTAGTTGGGATTGTTGGGTTTCTAGTCTTTTCTAGTAGCTTCCGTGTAATTAATTTGGGAAGACATTAAGGTATCGCCAGCGTCACGGTTTTGAAGTATTGGAACTCGAATAATCAAAAGCTTCAGCCAATAATAAGATTTCAAGTGCTCACCTAAATCAAGCAAACAATTTGAAGCCCCACAAGGCCGAAAAATCTATGCAAAAATTGAAAGTGAATCAAGCCTTAATCTTCGAAGCTTTAAAGATCCAAAATTCGCCTTTGCGTGAGGATATACGTCTTTGGCTAATAAAAATACCGATGAGGTGGATAATAAAAGGCAAGGCAAGACCAAAGTCATAATAAAAGCTTCATAGCGAAGTTGAATAAAAGATGGAGGTAAACCAAAGATAATAAGGCCCTTCCGTTAGGGGGCGTATAAAATTCTTGGTAACAAGTCTCATGTTCAAAACCGTTATAAAACCGTGTTTATCGATTCTTCTTGTTGACTTAATTTTTTGACATTGTTGTCTATTGGGGGGTTATTGATTTGATGGTCTTGGTTACACCGTTAGGACTCTATTTTTAGACCTAAATCTCTATTATCGCATAAGTCAAACAATGTATCCTCGTGAAACATTCAAGACAATATAAAATATAAGAGATATAACTTAGGAATAATGGGAGGATAAGTACGTGATTAGGGCATATGAGTAGTGTTAGCATTACTAACTTATAATGACAATGATCTCGTTGCACGCTTGGCATGGAATTGGGGTGAAAATCGAGGCCGATGAAACTATTTCTAATGAAGCATTCACGTGTTCTTATTCTATGAACCTAAACGTCCCATTTTGCGATGAAAATCATACATTATGTCTAAAACACAAGTAGTAGTAGCCATAGTAGTAGTGTAGCTAGTTTATCATTCAATAAAGTGAATAAAAATGAATTTTGGAGGTGCTACGATACTTTATTCTAGCATTGTGTGAGGGCACGTCAATGGTTTAGTATGGGGGAGTGATGAGACAACTTTTATACATAGTCTCATCGTCCAAAAAGGGCATAAAATGCATTAAATATCATCAAAATACCCATATATATGCTTGTGTTTGTAGCTTGTGTATTTTAGTACGGATATTGAGAAAATGACAAAAGATCAAAAGAATCATACAAAAACGAACACGGGAAACGAAGCCGCACAATGAACCAAGCCCTAATGAAGAATTTTCCCAACAAAACCCTTGAAGATTTGAAGAATTATGAAGAAGGGTCCTCCAATATGGAAGAATTGACACTTTATACCCTTGTATCTTCATAATTACAAGTTTGGTCCCTAAAGTTTGTCAAAATTACAAAAAGGGCCCTCCACTTTGAAGAATTGACAAGTTTAGCCCCTCAACAAAGCTAAATTGTCAATCATTATCCTCTAAAAAGTCAAATTTATCATGAAGTCCTTCAAATAACAAGAAATTACAAGTTTGGTCCTTTGAAAATCGCAAAATTACAAAAAGGACCCTTGACTTTCAACATTTGGCAAGAATGGTCCCTCATCAAACTAGACTTGGCAATTTCATTTCTCCAAAATATCAAATATGCATGTCAAGACCATTATCCATCAACAAAATGCCAAAACAGCCCTTCAAGTATCACAAAATGGCAAGAAATACCCCTGAATTTACTTTATGAATGTTTTTGGGGCAAAAGTATGAAAACTAAAAGTTTGATTACAAAGGAAATTCAGTTTTTGGGTTTAAATCTACAAATGACAAGAAAAGGGAAGAAAGAGGGTTAAATGTGGTCAGACAACATAGTTACCTAGACCACTCCCATGGCGCCACCTGTCCCACTCACACCCCTCAACCAATAGCATCTTTCCATCCCTCCACCTAAGCAATCCACTCACCCTGGTTTATACTTAATTAATCCTTGGCGCCTAAACACCTTTTTAAACACTAATCACCCCTAAAACGGATTGAACCAGGTTCTTCATGTTCATAAACCAAATTGGTCATTTGCTAATTACCAACAATTAAACCCCAATATGGTGCAGATTTATGATTAAGGGTCTTGTTAACACATCCCAAACCTTAAACATGACACCCCACCAACCCACATGCTACATGGGACCTCCCCTGCTATAAGCTCATGCATACTGCCAAAATAAAGACAGTCATCCAACGTCCCACATTGTGGCTTACTTTCTAAGCTTCATACAAACCCTTTGATCACATTTTCACATGCCAACTCATGCAAACGTCCAAGGAAACATCACATGAGTCCAAGGTTTTCAATTTCTACAAGGGAATATTTTGAAGATCAAGCACTTAGGGTTCACGTTTTTATTCAGTTACTTAGTCTCATTGTAGCCTATATAAAGGCATAGGGCTGCAACATTTACAATTGCTTTTGGTTTTTCCTAGTTCAACTACTTGTAAATCCTCTTTTCAATTTATGAAAGTGTGTTGAGTTTTGTTGAAGAAAGACCAAGTGACATCTTATTTTAAGCTTGTTTATGATATTTTTTAACTGTAATTGGACCCTAAAACATTTTTCAAACCTTGTGTAAGAAATTACACATTGGATCAGAATTTGATATTTTGCTAAGTTCTTGTTTCAACCTTAGAATTCTTGAGTTATAGGGCTGATCATAGCATCCTAATTGTGATATTAAGGTGTGGTGAGGCTTATAACTTGGGGATAATCAAGTGTGGGGTAACAATGTTGCATCAATTAAGTTTATTTTCCAAAAAGTCACCTTTCTGTTTTGATTTTGTGCTTCTAACCTTGTTGAATCTTAGCAGGGTTGTTATTGGAAGCTTGTGCTTGTTCTAGCTAGCACATAAGCTCATAAATTCGTGGGTGTGGATGTACATCCATGATGTTTGTCTTGAAACCTTGAAAATCTGATAAAAATTGGATTTTTTTGTGGATTTGTGCTATACTATTGTTCTTGTTGATTTCTTGGTTTAAATCTGCTTAGTCTTGCATGATAAGGTTGTTTATATGCTAGATTGATTATTGGGTAAACTGAATCACACTTTTTCTTGTTTAAAATTAGATTTGAAAAGTTAAAAGGGTGTTTGGGACTACCTGTTAAAGTTGAAATATTGTTATTGTGTTTTGGAAAGTTTGTGTTTGTGCTCTATATCTGATATATTCCTTGTTGAGAGTGTTTTGCTGCAAGTTTTTGGGTTTGAAACCTTGAATCAAACAATCTGCTATAAAATCTTTGTTATTGCCTGTTTTGACCTAGGATTTTGGGAACACTTAGGGTGTATGCATGCTTAGGGCTAAAAGTGGTTTAAACAAAGTCATTGTAACCTGTTTGAGAGATTTGAGGTGTTGAATCTGGCTTGTGTGTCAAATACATCAACAAAGTAAAAAACTACATGTGTTAGTGTTCATCAGTAACATTCATCAGCTTAGATCTTGCTTAATTCTTTGAATCATTACATGAAACTTGTTTAGACTTGTTCATTTTAGTTTAATATAGCTTGTGTATGCATTTGGTGGAATTTGGCTGGCTGAATTGTGCTCTAAGTGCTTTTTGAACCTAAACTGCTTATTGTTTCATGTCTGTGCCAGATCTGGTACTTTATTGATTAAACTGTATCAATTGGGTGATTGTGTTTGTGATCTTTTGATTGTTATTGACTCCTTTTGTTCCAAAGATCATTTGGGTGCCTTTGTGTAATCTGAATCTCAAAAAGTTCACTAAAGATAAAAAGTCAAACAAGTCAAGCAGTGGAAAAAGTTTCCACTGCTCAACACCCAAAACTAGCCCCTGCTAGTGTTAATTTGAACTTAGTTTATCGATAAGCTATTTTAGCTTATCCAGACTTGAAACAACTTATTTGCTTTTTCCAGCTTATTGAGTCAGCTTATTTGAAAACTCTTTGTTGATTTTGCTTAATTAAGTCATTTAAAAGCTTTAGAAACTTGAATCAGCTTTTGGGGTGGCCTAGAACTCAAAAACGACTATTTTGTCGTTTTCTGTAGATTGCTTATTGCATTTTCAGGATTATTCCTTGGGCTTATTTCAAATTTCTTTTTACAGAAGTCTTATTTAGGACAAAAGAAGCTTGTGTGTCTATTTGAGCTTATGGCATTGGCTTATAGCTTAATGGGCCAAAAAGCCCATTAAGAATAAGCTGTTTGGTATAAGCTAGCTTATTTCATACTTTCAGCTTTTGGTCCTTTTGAAAAAGTTGTTTAAAATCAAATTTTGAGTTAAGTAGTTCTTTTTGGGATTATTTGGACCACTTTTTCATTTTGGGCCCAATTTAGCCCATTAAAGGATCTGTTTTGGGTTTAGCCCATTTTCTAGGCCCATTAAGGGTATTTAGGTAATTTCACTTTCATTTCTGTGTTATTTAGGTTAAATTAAGCTAGTTTGCAACTTTTTAGAATTTTTTATGATTTTTGGATTTTTAATAATATTTTAATATTATTTTATTGTTAAAAATTGAAAGTCTGATTTTCTAAGTTTTTATATTTTTCTTAGATTGTAGACACTTAATTAGGAATTTTGCAACTTTCCAAATATTTTTAGAGTCTTTTAATTATTTTCTAGAATTATTTTAAGTTTTAATTAATTTTAATAGTTTTTAATTGTTTAAAATAGTTTTTATTGGTTTTAAAATTTTGAAAATTACTTTTTAGCTTAATTAGGTTATTTTAAAGGTTTACAAACTTTAAGATCTTGTTTGGGACTTTTTAATAGTTAATATTGATTTTTAGGGCTTTAATTAGCATTAAAAAGTCATTATTTAATTAATTAAAAGGTTTTGGCAAGTTTGAAATTTTTGTAAACTCTTAGAATATTTTTTTTGGATTTTTAGTGATTTTTAGGAATTTTTAGGGTAAAATTTTAATTTTGGTGCTTTTTACGGTTTTACGTGTACATCTTTTTCGTCTTAGTTTAATACGACATCGTAACCGTCATTCTCTTCTTATCCCATTTCTATTTTTCTTTCTCACAAATATAATCACAAAGATAATCCAAATCATTGCACTCATAACACACTAGCCTCCTTGAGAACGAACTCACTTTAGGGTCATAACTTGTGGTTTTCCTAAACTACTTGTTAACACTTGCCCTAATTGCCTTGTTTTCCTAAACAAGTGCTAATTTACAACCATCATTTTGGCGCCGCTGCCGGGGAGGCGTGTTGTGTTTTGATTTGGAATTGTTGTTTTTATATACTAACCAAAATAGTATTTGTATTAGTAGCACTCTACTAATACGTATTATCAGTTTTCGATTTTTGTGTGAATACTATTACTATATTTTTATATACGTAGAACAATAAATTCACAAGTACTCCAAATACGTGAGAAATCACAACCTTTACTTGGGAGGTCATTACCTAATCATTGTATTCGAATCTCAAACCAAGGAAAAAGGCAAAAATAGATAAATACTTTCGTGAGGCTCAATTTTGGAAAATACAAACTATAATGTGGGTATAAGGTGGATATTATAAAATATATCCTAAGGAAAAAGGCTCTTAAGTGCTTCGCGCCGCCTCGTTTCCCCGCTTGCTTGTGAGTATTTGATTTTGAGAGCTAATCGAGAGTTTTGCCGCCCAAAGTATTACTAATTATTGATAGGTGTGAAAACACCCATCCTTTTACCACTTATTTCTTGCTAAAACAAGACCAAAACGCGTATTTAATATCATTTGTTTGGAGTTATGCGTGGTTTGTGTGTTTGTTGTGTTTGTAGAGTCAACCGGATGAATATTGGAGAAAACATGGGATTGCACGGGTTTTATCGAGGAAAAAGACTCAAGACGAAGTCTATTGTCCAAGAGATGCAAAAGATTTGAAGTCAATGGGCGCATTTGAAGATTTATCAAAGAAAAGGACCAAATATGGAAGATTTACATATGTCGAAGGAACTCAAGTCTATTAAACAAAGAAATTAAAAGACGAGTTGAATTTAATCGTCGACAAATCCCGAATCAGAATCGAAAACGTCAACTTTTCTGAAAAGACGAGAAGACAAGAAGAAAGGGAGAAAGCCCACTCACCAACCAACCACTAGGCCTATAAATAGGAAACCCCCTCACACTTTTTGAGCTAGTTTTTAGTTTTCATTTTCCAGTCTTTTCTTTTCTTTCGTAGGAAGCCAACACCATTAAGGTGTTGGTGATTTTTCATTTTTGTTGAATCTTTAAGCTCGTAAGTTTTTAATCTTTCCTTTTGTTTACTCTTCCTTAATCAATCATTATAATCCTTCCATTAATCTTGTTCATCTTCATCTTTTTGGTTTAAAGTTTAAAGTTCTTATTTGGTTGATTTGATTTTCAAAAGTTATTGGGTTTTGTGTTTTTATTGTTGGGATTTGATGTTTATGGTTGATAAATGATTAGTGTTTAGTTTGGTTTAAATCTTTTGGTTAAATTTGGCTTGTTTTGATTAAAATCGTATTCCCCTGTTCTTACTGTTCTTCATTCCCAGATTCCGAGTCAAAGTAAACATTTTGGATCAGCATTTTTATTTCGTATCAATATTGTTCATCCGGAATATTTTATATTTCAGATCAGTGTCTTCCATCCGGAATAACCATTATTCCGGATCAGTTACTTATTCCGAATCAAGCTTGCTTATCCGGAATATTTTATATTCCGGATCAAACCCTTTCATCTGAAATAATCAATTATTCCGGATCAATTCATTTATTCCGCATCAACCATTATTTCGGATCAACACCATTATTCCGGATGAGCTTTAATATTCCAGATCAACCTCCTTTTGTTAATTATTCCGAATGAACTGAAAATATTCCGCATGAAGCCTTTTTCCCATTTATTCCGAATAAGCCTTGTATTCCCAATGAAGTACCTTTATTGATTATTCCGAATAAAGCTTTTTCAGTATTTATTCCGGATCAGTTATTCCGAATGAGCATTTCTTCCAGCTTTTCTTGTTTTAATTTTCTAAGTTTTTTGAGTTACGTTTTTAATCACTTTCGTTTGTTGTTTAATTTTGAACTCATCTTTATTTCTTTTAACTTGATTCTCAATTGTCAATTATCTTAGCTTATTTTCACGACCTTGCTCTTTTTATCCTTTTCCGTAGAATAGAAAACCAAACCCCCTATTTGTCACCAAGAACAATTATTCCACTTTGAGCCGTGATCAATTCGAGAAGATTCCGAGAAGATAATCTGAACCTATGCAAAAGCATTGTATCAATTGGCGCTGCTGCCGGCTCTTCTCGTAAGGATTAACATTTTTTTGTGAGAACTTGGATTTTGGGATCCGTTCGCCGTGAACGTTTATTTTTCATAAAAAATTTCAAAAACCCTAAAAAATATAAAATTTTCAAAATACAAAAAAAATTATAAAACCATAAAAACCAAAAATATTTCTGCTTTGTTTTTGCTTTGTTAGTTCTTTTGCAGGTGTATGCGCACTCGATCAACGTCTTATCAAGAGCCCGATACTCTCGATAACTTAGACATGGTCGGTGTACACAACAACAATAACAATCCACCTCAAAACAACATGAAAAACAACAACAATGAACCTCTACCGGACAATCGCCCGATGATTGAACTTTTGCAAGCACATGTAGAGGGCAACAATGATCCAATTGTCATACCCGCGATTGCAGCCAACAACTTTGAGCTCAAATCCGGCTTTATTCAGATGGTCTCTGCTCAACCATTCTTGGGGCGTACCATTGATGATCCTCATGACCCCATCAAAAGGTTCCTGCAACTCACGAATACGGTCAAATTCAATGGTGTTCCACAGGAGATAATCCGTTTACAACTTTTTCCCTTTTCTTTAGAGGGACAAGCCCAGCATTGGCTTGCAAAGGAACCGCCACAAAGTATTCTGACGTGGACGGATTTGGAGTCCAAATTCATAAACTACTTTTTCCCACCCTCTCGTACTACCGCTTTGCGGAATGAAATTATTAACTTTGAACAAAAGTACGATGAGACTTTTAGTGAATCTTGGGACCATTTTAAAGAACTTTTAAGAAAGTGCCCACAACATGGTTTTACCAAAGTGCACCAAATTAATACTTTTTATAATGGTTTAAGCATGAATGACCAAGATTCACTAAATAGTGCCTCGGGGGGTAATATTTAGGTTAAGAGTTCTAATGCTGCTTGGGATATTATCGAAAATAAGTCTCGTGTGCAAACCAAGAGTGTTCGGACCAATGCCGCTAGTGCTAGTACTAGTGACAACGACAAGAGACTTGACAAATTACGTCGCTTCTTGAATCGCTTGCTACCCAACCGCTAGCAACACCAAGCATCAACGCTAAAAACGCTCAAGTCAATGCTGTAAGCCAACCATGTGAAATATGCGGGGGTCCTCACTCTTACACCACTTGTACCACCACCCAAGACTATCCTCCTGAGAATGTTAACGCAGCATACGGTACCTATCCTTCGGCCGCTTATCAAGCACGTCCTCAAGGAGACCGCAACTTGCTTAGCTACCGCTCAAACAACTTTCTTTCCCCGCCCGGTTTTCCCCCACCCAATCAAAACCAACAACAAAACCTTAACCGACCCAACCAAAACCAACCTCGAGCACCATACCAACCACCTCAAAGACAACCATATCCACCTCAAAGAAACAACCAAGTTTACCAACAACCTGCTTATCAACCACCCGCCTACCATGTTCCTCCTCCCAACCAACCCACCGCATTACACCAAGATGTTGAAACCTAGTTGAGGACCAATGATGTGATCGTGGAAAATCTCTAGCGAGAAGTGCTCAACTTGAAAGCAGATATGGTGAAACAAGGGAACGATCTTAGAGCCGATATGCGAAATTCTTTGAGTAGTCAAACGAATGACCTAAGGAACATGATGGCTGGTTTCTTCCAAGGTAATCAATCCTCTTCTTCGGGTACTCTTCCGAGTAACACCGTTGCGAATCCAAGAGGGGAGATGAAAGCAATCACCACTCGCAGTGGAAAAGGTACCAAGGAACCCGAGCTTCCTATACCTCCACCGGTGATTGTGACTAAGGAAAACGAGTTACCTATTCATATTCCTCATCTTGCTACTTCCCCAATTCCTCCACCTCTTACTTCTACCCCTCCTCCACCCAAGGATGTGAGTGATCCTACTCTCCCAAAGCCTTCCTCTTCTTCCGATATACCTTATCCCTCAAGGTTGAGGAAAGAGAAGCTCAAAAGCAAGGACGATATTCAAGTTTCAAACTTTCTCAAAATGTTTAAACAATTGAATTTTAACATCTCCTCCGCCGAGGCTCTCGCTCACATGCCTAAATATGCGAAAATGTTCAAAGATCTTCTTAGTGACAAGGAGAAGCTTCTTGATATTGCTAATACCCAACTTAACGAGAATTTATCTGTAGTTCTATTAAGGAAATTGCCAACTAAACTTGGTGATCCGGGTCGCTTCTTAATCCCTTGCAACTTCCCGGGAGTAGAGAATTGCATGGCCCTAGCCGATCTAGGTGCCAGTATTAACTTAATGCCTTTAAGTGTTTGGAAGAAATTATCTCTCCCTGAGCTAGTCCCCACCAAAATAACTTTGGAATTAGCTAACCGTACACTTGCTTATCCAGTGGGGATAGCCAAAGACGTTTTTGTAGGAGTCGACAAATTCACTTTTCCTACCGATTTCGTCGTGGTCGACTACGATATGGACCCTCGTGTGCTATTAATTGTTGGACGTCCATTCTTGAGGACCGGTCGCACTCTCATCGATGTTGAAGCGGGTGAGCTTATCATGAGAGTGGGTGACGATAAAATCATCTTAGACATGGGAAAGCTTTCTAAACAGCCTTATTCATACGAGAGTGTTAATTGTATCGACGTTCTTGATGAGGCTTGTGAAGAACACTTCAAAGATGCTTGTAAAAGTATTCCTACCTCTCCTCCCAATGTTTAGACCGTTTCCTCTATTGATTCATCACTAACTCTATTTGGAGAAAGTGATTTCCTTTGGAAATATTTTGAAGCAACCATGGGAGATGTGAACGTAGAATATGACGATTCTCCCACCGATTGGGATGAAGACATTCGTCTCATTGAGAAACTTCTCAAAGAGGACCAGACTCTCCACCATCTCCCACGGCTATTGCTATCGATGCACCGAGTTTGAATACGCCTCCCATCGAAAATCCTCTGGATTTAGAACTTAAGGAGTTTCCGTCCCATCTTGAGTACGTGTTACTTGAAGATAAGAAGAAGTAGCCCGTCATCATTGCTAAGGACTTGAAAGAAGAAGAGAAATATCGCCTCATCGCCGTGCTTAAAGATCATAAGAAGGCAATTGCTTGGAAAATTTCCGATATCCGCGGAATTGATCCAAACTTTTGTACTCACAAGATTCTCATGGAAGATGACTTTAAACCCGCAATCCAGAGCCAAAGAAGGGTTAATCCTCGCATTCATGACGTCATCAAACAAGAGGTTATCAAGCTTCTTGATGCCGGCTTGATTTACCCTATTTCGGATTCGCCATGGGTAAGTCCCGTCCAATGTGTGCCTGATATGCGCTATTTTAGTCATATCAATTGTATCTTAAAACAATGAATAAGTGCACAATATGTATCAATTTTGCCTTGTATATGCTTGTTTCTTGTTTTTATGTGTGTAGGTACCAAGATCGTGAAAATCGGTAAAAACCGGCACGAGTTTGAAAAAAAAAGATTGAAGAAGCCAAAATCGAGCTCGACTTGAGTGGATTTAATCTTAATTGGGCCAAGTGGGACCCACATTTGGGAAATGGGTTTAAAAGCCCATTTAAAGGAGTATTATTTACTTTTGGAATTGAAGCCCAATATAAGGCCCATTTTACAATTTGAGTCGGATGGAAGGAATATAAGTCTTGGCCCAAATTCAAGCCCATGATGATTATGAAAAAGGGATGTAACCAAACAAAGCCCATTTCAAGCCCACAAAAGGAAATAAACGTAAAGTTTATTTGTCTGTCACACACGTTTATCTTTCTATACAATAAATATAAATAAACGTTACCCACTCACATTCATTTACTTCACCACCACACATTTTTCTCCCATCCACACACACATTTATTTAATTGTCGATACATCCTTTGTTACTATCTCCTTCCCCATCTCACAAAAATAACCAGTAACTTTAAAGTTACCGTTCCTAAACCCTAGTTTAATAAATCACTCGAAATAATTGGGCTTTATGGCACACGGTTGATTCAAGTGTGGGGGAATTAAATCCCCCAATTTTAAGGAAGAGAAAATATGGAAGGGCTTGGCTACGTGGCAGCAAATAATTGGGTGAAACACCTCATTTTCCCCAATCAGCCAATCATAAGGCATCAAAGAAACACAACTAGCACACACGAATGCCACGTTGGCAATCCGTGTGCTAGTGTGTGATTTTCAGCCATAGGATCAAAGCCAAACATGAGAGAGAAAGAGGAATACTGATCTAAGAGCCAAGATGAAAATGGAATATGCTTGTGAAGATGCGGATATTCTCTCCTCAACAAGCCCTGGGATGGCTATAAAAACCCCTTATTTTACTTGTAATCATCATCCCTTTTTTCTTTACTGTTATAATGCTATTGTATAGATAGGAATTGTAATTCTCTTTTTCTTTAGTAATGTAATGTTAATTTTGAATTAATAAAAGTGAGTCCAGTTTTACTATCTATCAATCGAAAGTTTTATTTTACTGTTAAAGTCTAATTGCATTTTCTTATTCTATGAATTGATATTATAATTTTAATTGTTTATATAAAGCTTACTCAATAGCTTGTATGAATAATTGAGAAGAGATTAGGGATATATAAAATATATTTATCCACTGATAAATATAAGTTAAATAAAAGCTGGTGGTTCGAGATCTTTTGTTGGTAGAATATGTTTCAAGCAGATTTAACGGTGGTCCGACATGGTGGTTAATGGTGGTTTCGGTTTTCGTTCAAAGAATGTTCAGCACATTCTTCTTCTCAATGGTTTCATCAAAAGGTTTTAACCCCTTTTAATTTTATGTTATTTAAAAGTTTTTATTTATTAATCTGCTTAGACTTTTTGTTTGATTAAATCTGTATTTGTTAAATAATGTTGTGTTTGATTTTACCTTGTACTGCCATGAAAGTCTTGATATAACGCATGATGATATAAGCTGATGAGTTAATTATATGATAAATGATACGGTTAGCCTGTTAGAATTTAGTCTGTCGTCATTTGTCTGCTTTTCAGATTTGCATATTAAGATTACTGTTGTTTGAAGTTGGATCGTTTGGTAGGATTATTAGTTTAAATCTTTACTGTTAAACTAAATCATTTGGATCTGCTAGATTTATAAGTGAGTATTTCGTTTTCCTGTTGTTTATTTAAGTGTTTGATAATCTAGATGAATGAGATAAATAGTTTGTAATAAGCTTGTCTTTTTGGTTTAGATAGAATTTCTTATCTGCTGATAAACTGATAAGTCATACTGTTTTAATGGTAATTGGTTATATTTAATACTGCTGATATGATCATTTTGATAAGTTTTGATCTGAGTTTTACTGAAATAACTGATAAAATATTAGAAGTGCTGGTTTACTATATTTTTTTGCAAATTCATTGGTTTAGATAGCTTAAGAAGTTTAGACCTACTATATTGGTTTACTGTTTGTGATTCTGGATGAATGTATTGCGGGATTCTTGATGGAACTGATTTTAAATGTTTAGATGTTTTGAGTTATTTTGCTTTATTATTGTTCTAGTTATAGTCTATCAGATCAGAATTCAGTTGTTCTGATTAGTCCCATAAGCTGTTTCCTAACAGTTTAATTGAAAATAAGCTTTCCAAAAGTCACCTCCTGTGACTCCAAACAATTTACTGTCAAAAAAATAAATATCCAAAAATATAAATCCCTTATGGGGTTCGAACCCTTGACCTCAAGGGTAAACGCCCAGCGTGTTAACCAACTGAGCTACTGCTCTTTTATGTTCAATTTCCATTAGTGTTATTAATATAGATTGTTTGTACTGAGCTGTCAGTTTTCTTTTTGAATACTTTAGTTAAATTTATTTTATTTAATTTCAGTTTAAGCATAAAAATAATAAATAAATAAAAAATGTTTTTATTAATTTAAAAGTTTATTTAGTTTATTTAAATAATTAGATTTTCATAATTTTAGATTTTAATAAAACTAGTTTTAAAAATATAGATTTAGTTTAAGTAGATTTTATTAAAGTTTATTAGTTTTAAAAAAATTAACTAGATTTCTAAAAATAGATTTAAAGTAATTTTTTTATTAAATAGAATTATTTTTATAGATTTTTTAATTAGTTTAAATTTTAAATAGTTTTAAATTTTAAGTATTTGTTATTAGATTAAATAATAGCGGGGTTTACGATTCATGAACTTTAGGATTTTAAATAGTTTAAAATTGGTAGAATTAATTTCTAGTTTAAAAACTGAAAACCAATTCAAATCGATTGTCCAAATCAAAGCAAAACGTCTCAAATTCACTCGATCTTCGTGTAGTACGAACTTGGTTCATTCACGTGCTTAATTGAATTCGTCTTTGGTAATATTAGTCTATTACTTTTTCCTAAAGGTAATTTTCTAATTTACCCTATAACGTATCCAAATTATCACATATACATTCCACCATACATCAAAGATTTTGGCGCCGCTGCCGGGGATCTTGTGTACGATTAGTTTTCATGGAGATTTGTTGATCGTTGATTTGAAGACCCTTTTCGTCCTCGGAAATTTTTGTTATTTTTCTATTATATAGTATGTATCGTTTTTCTCGTTTTTTGTGAATAATATATTGTATTACGTAGCACAATAAATTTACATACTTATCAAATAAGGCCTTAGTTGGGATTTCATCACCTAGCTATTGTAGTCGAATCCAAAACAAAAATAAAAGGCAAAATAGATAAATACTAATAAGAAGTTTGAACTCGATTTATATAAACTATAAGGTGGGTATAAGACGACATGCTATAAAAGGCCGTCTAAGGAAAAAGGTTTTTAAGTGCTTTGTGCCACCTCGTTTCCCCGCTTGCTTGTGCGTATATTGAGAGGGAGAACCTATTATTGGTTTGCCGACTCAAGTAGTAATAAATCTTATTTTTGTAGTTTAGTTATTGAACCTCGAGACGTTTAGGTTTTCACCTATCGTTTCAAAGTCGACCGAGGGTAATTTACTTCCATAGTAGTTATCCTTATTCCTTTTTTTATCGATCATTATTGATTGAGCAATACCAAATAAAATACCAAAAATAATCTTCTTCTTGTCTAATTTCTCTTCTTCAATCCTCTAAATTCTCGTCTTTGTAGTGTATGCAATTACGTTCTTCTCGTCTTGTGATTGATTTTAATAGGCTTGAAAATATTCCTCGTAGAAATAGAAATCGTCAACAACGAATAGTGGAACCCGAGCTTCCACCTATTGTTGATGGCCGATAACCAAACAATGGAGGAATTGCTCCGTCCACCCACCGAAGGGTATGGGGAAGCAATCGTTGTGCCGTCTATTTTGGCGGATCATTATGAGATTAAGACGGGTCTTTTATCACTCATTCGTGCCGACCAATTTCGTGGCAATGAGACCAATAACCCGCACTCTCACATTCGGAATTTTCTTCGAATTACCTCGACTCTCAAGTTTAGAGATGTGCTGAATGACGTGATTAAGCTCATGCTTTTTCCGTACGCGCTCGAGGGTAATGCTAAGATTTGGTATGAGAAAGAACCACCGGGTTTGATTTTAACATGGGATGATTTAGTGTCTAAGTTCATGAATTATTTCTTTCCACCGTCCAAAACAACACACTTTAAGAAGGAGATCACTAGATTTGAACAAAAAGTGCATGAATCGTTTGGGGTTGCTTGGGAAAGATTTAAAGATTTGTTGAGACAATGTCCACACCACGGTTTCTCGAAATTGCATCAAATTAATACTTTCTATAATGGGCTAAATATGATTGAACAAGATTCTTTAAATGCCGCCGCGGGTGGTAATCTTTTAAGAAAAACACAGAGAGACGCGTGGGGAATAATTGAGAATAAATCTAGAGCATAATATTCACGAAACACACCGGGTGTTTCCAATGTGAATTCATTTAATCCCGAGATTGCTAGATTGGACTTTAAGATTGACACGATTTTGAATGAGCTTAGGAAGAATCCTCATGGATCCATTAATATGGTTGAGAATGTTTGTGTATCATGTGGTGGAGCACATCCTAATCATGCTTGTTTAACCATGGGGTTTGATCAAGCTAGTGCTTTTGCCGCGACGGGAACTTATGGCTCCAACGGTCAAGTTCCTCGTCAAAATCATGTTGCTCCACCGGGTTTTCCATCGGTTCAAAATAGGTACAACAATGGAAACAATGGGAATAATTTTAACCGTGGTAACCAAGAGAATTTTAATCAAGGAAATGGGTTTAATGCTAATAAAAAAAATCAAGGTTTTCAAAGCAATAATCAAAATGATTTGTCAAGCTACATTAAAACGAATGAGGCAAATTTAAAGGCTTTTCAAAATAATATCCAAGGACAAATGGCAACTTTGAAAAATGAGTTTCAAAATACGATTAAAGGGCAAAACAATAAGATTGAGCTTAATCAAAAAAGGCTAGAACAAAATTAAAACCGTTTTGAGCAAAGATTAGAGCAAAGTCAAAATCGTATGCAACAAAGTTTGGAACAAGGTCAAAATAAATTACTCTCAATGTTTGAATCTTTTATGACCAAACTTTCCTCGTCTTCGGGTGGCTTACCTAGCAACACCATTCCAAACCCGAAGGGTGAGATGAAAGCTATAACCACACATAGTGGGAAAGCTTTAGACGAACCTTTGCTTCCACATGTGAGTACCTCTCTGGTGAGGGAAGTGGAGCAAGAACCCGAGGTGGTTAATGTAAAGGAAATTCCTATTCCACCAAAGGTAGACCAATTGCCTATTCCGGAACCCGAGCTTCCGAAGACTAAACCCACACTACCCTACCCTTCGAGACTTAACTAAGAGAAGCTCCGCGAAAAGTCCAATGCTCAAATGACTACTTTTTTAGAGATGTTTAAGAATCTTTATATTAATGTTAGTTTCGCGGATGCATTGCTTTACATGCCTAAGTTTGCTTCGACTATTAAGAGATTGATGAATGATAAAGGGAAATTGGTTGAAGTGTCTACATCTTTAGATGCTAATTGTTCCGCGGTTCTTACACAAAAGCTTCCCAAAAAGCTTGGAGACCCGGGCAAGTTTGTGATACCATGTGATTTCCCTAATATGGAAGAATGCTTAGCTTTAGCCGATCTTGGTGCTAGCATTAATTTGATGCCTCTTTCCGTATGGAAAATGTTATCACTTCCCGAGCTTACACCTACTAAGATGACTCTCGAGCTAGCGGATCGATCGATCGCCTTACCAAAAGGTATAGCCGATGACGTGTTTGTCAAGGTAGGGAAACTCGTCTTTCTAACGGACTTTGTAGTTTGCGATTATCCCGAGCATTCTCGTGTACCACTAATTTTGGGAAAACCGTTTTTGATGACGGCTAGTGCTTTAGTTGACATGAAAGCGGGGAAATTGACTTTAAGAGTTGATGATGAGAATATCACGTTTGATATTGGTCATATCTCTAAATTTTCTTCCAAGTATTACGAGGAATCAATTAATCAAATCGATGTGATTGACGTTACTTGTGAAGAATATTCTCAAGAAGTGCTTGGATTCTCGGCTTCTTCTAAAAGTGGCAAACCCACTTCTTCGAATCCTATTATCTCTTCGACTAAGCCTCCACTCACTCCATTTGAGGGTGGTGACTTCGTTCTTGAAGAGCTTGAGAATAATGGTTATTCAAAAATCGAAAAGGAAATTGATGATTACCTTAGCACACCATTTGATCCTAGTGAGATTGATAGTGAGAATTTTGATCCCGAGGGAGATATTGCGTTGATTGAAAAATTGTTGAATATGGATCCTTTTGAATCACCACCTCTGGAATTAAAAGTGGTGAATGAAAATGAGACTAAAGTGAAAACATCTATTGAGGAAGCACCCGAATTAGAACTTAAGGAACTTCCCACTCATTTGGAGTATGCTTTTCTTGAAGGATCGGATAGTTACCAGTGATTATTGCTAAGGGTTTAAAGGAAAACGAAAAGGATGAACTTATCAAAGTGCTTAAGAAACATAAACGGGCCATTGCATGGAAAATCTCCGACATTAAGGGTATAGATCCAAAATTTTATACTCATAAAATTCTAATGGAGGATGATTATAAACCCGCTATCCAAAATCAAAGAAGGGTCAATCCAAAGATTCATGAGGTGATCAAAAAGGAAGTCACTAAACTTCTAGACGCCGGAATGATCTACCCTATCTCGGATAGTCCATGGGTTAGCCCCGTGCATTGTGTTCCAAAGAAAGGAGGAATGACGGTTGTTACTAATGAGGATAAAAAGTTGATTCCTACTAGACTTGTGACCGGTTGGCGTGTTTGTATTGACTATAGGAAACTTAATGATGCCACTAGGAAGGATCATTTTCCATTACCTTTTATGGATCAAATGTTAGAGAGACTAGCGGGGAATGATTTCTATTGCTTTTTGGATGGATTTTCCGGCTATTTCCAAATCCTCATTGACCCTCGTGATCAAGAAAAGACCACATTCACTTGTCCTTATGGAACATTTGCTTATCGTCGCATGCCTTTTGAACTATGCAATGCTCCGGGGACGTTCCAAAGGTTTATGATAGCCATTTTCCATGATATGATCGAAAAAACCATGGAAGTCTTCATGGATGACTTTTCGGTTTTTGGGGAATCTTTCACTTCATGTCTCTCTAACCTTGAAAGAATGTTGCAACGTTGTGAGGAAACGAATCTTGTGCTTAATTATGAAAAATGTCACTTCATGTGCAAAGAGGGAATTGTGTTAGGACATAAGATCTCTATGGCCGGTATTGAGGTTGATAGGGCTAAAATCGACGTGATTGCCAAATTGCCTCCGCCCACCACCGTTAAGGGAGTAAGGAGTTTTCTCGGCCATGTCGGCTTCTATCGACGTTTTATACAAGACTTTTCTAAGATAGCTCGGCCTATGACCCATCTTTTGGAAAAAGAGACTCCTTTCATCTTTTCGGATGAGTGTATTCAAGCCTTTGAGATGCTTAAAAAGAAGTTAATCGAATCTCCAATCTTGGTTGCCCCGGATTGGGACCTACCTTTTGAAATTATGTGTGATGCTAGTGATTATGCGGTAGGTGCGGTTTTGGGGCAACGTAAGTTAAAACATTTCTTGCCTATACACTATGCAAGTAAGACTATGACGGATGCTCAAACAAAGTACACTACAACGGAAAAGGAGTTACTTGCCGTTGTGTATTCTTTTGAAAATTTTAGACCATATCTCGTCTTGTCTCAAACCATAGTGTATACGGACCACTCGGATATCAAATATCTTCTTAATAAACAAGATGCTAAGCCGAGGTTGCTCCGATGGATTCTCCTCCTTCAAGAATTTAATGTCAAAATTCTAGACAAAAAAGGAGCCGAGAATCTCGCGGCCGATCATTTATCTCGACTTGAGAATCCTCACCAAAGCAATCGAGAGAACAAGGAAATCAATGAAACATTTCCTCTCAAGACGCTTGGTATGATTGCTTTTCGTGGTGATGATAGTACCCCATGGTTTGCGGACATCGCAAATTACCATGCGGGGAAGTTTGTGATCAAGGGTATGTCGTCCCAACAAAAACGAAAGTTTTTCAAGGATATTTCCTATTACTTTTGGGACGACCCCTATTTGTTTCGTGTGTGCGCGGATCAAGTGATTTGTAGGTGCGTGTTTGGCAAAGAAGCTCAAGATTTCCTTAAATCTTGTCATGAGGGACCCACCGGGGGACATCATGGTGCCAATGCCACCGCGAAGAAAGTATTTGATGCCGGTTTCTTTTGGCCTTCCATATATCGTGATGCCCAAGACTTGATCAAGACTTGTGATGCGTGTCAACGTCAAGGAAAGAACTCACAAAGGGATGAAATGCCTCAAAACATTATCCAAGTTTGTGAAATCTTTGACATGTGGGGGATCGATTTTATGGGGCCGTTTCCATCTTCGAAAGGAAATAAATACATTCTCGTAGCCGTGGACTATTTGTCTAAATGGGTCGAAGTTAAGACTTTGCCCACGAATGATGCTCGAGTTGTGGTGAACATTTTGAAACAACTCTTTGCTAGGTTTGGAACTCCGCGGGCTATTATAAGTGATCGTGGGACCCATTTTTGTAATGAACAATTTGAAAAAGTTCTAAAGGAAGATGGTGTCACTCATCGACTTTCGACGGCTTATCACCCTCAAACGAGTGGTCAAGTGGAGGTTTCAAACCGTGCTCTTAAAAGGATTTTGGAGCGTTCTATTGGAGAAAATCGCACTTCATGGTCGGATAAATTGGACGATGCATTGTGGGCTTTCTGTATGGCTTACAAGACGCCAATTGGTTGTACACCATTTAGGTTGGTCTACGGAAAAGCATGCCACTTGCCAATTGAAATCGAACATAAGGCGTATTGGGCTCTTAAGCATTGTAACTTTGATTTGAGGACCGCGGGTGATCATCGCAAGGTTCAATTGAATGAACTAAGTGAATTAAGGGATCAAGCTTATGAAAATTCTTTGATCTATAAAGAGAAGACTAAGAGGATTCATGACTCTAAGATCAAAAACCGCATTTTTAATGTTGGTGATCAAGTCCTCTTATTCAACTCTAGACTTAAGATTTTCTCGGGCAAGCTTAAATCCCGTTGGTCCGGACCATTCACCGTTTCACAAGTTTTCCCTTATGGCACCGTTGAACTAGCTCACAAAGACGGGCCTAACTTTAAGGTGAATGGTCATCGTGTGAAACATTACTTTGGAGGGGACATACCTACGGAGGTTGTCCCGGATCTTCAAACTTTCCCTAAGGACCAATGAATGCGGGGATCAAGTCGAGCTCATGCCTCGGTTAACAAAAACGAGGTGCCTTGTGGGGGAATCCCATACACTCTATCTTCTTTCTATTTTCTAACAACTAATAAGGCTTGATCTTTCAAGCTCGTGCTCGTGTTTTTGTTGTGTTGTGATCTTAGGTATGACCCTAATTTTTTAAGACTCTCGTGTTCGGTTTTTGCCGGTCCACTTGATCTTCCATTCTTTGAATGCCAAAAAGGGGCACACTCTCTATCCCCTGATTTTTATCGACTAACGTTTTATCTTGAGGCATAATTAATAAACGACTTATAGATTTGCGTGCTCTTTCCATGCTAGGATTTTGCATTAGACTCTTCGTGTTTTAGCAAGGGGGTGTCACTCTTGAGCTAAGAAACATTGAGGACAATGTTTGGTTTTAGCATGGGGGAGTCAATCGATATAATCGCTTGCAATTGCTTTTGTCGTGTCTAAACGTATGGTTTTTCTCATTTTTCAATAAAATTTTAAATTTTTAGTGTTGTTTTTAAGTTTTAATAAATAAAATAAGTGCTTTTGACACGAATGTAGGCTTTCCGTTGGTGAAAATAAAGATAGTTTTTGACTCGACTCGGTTTTTAACCTTAGCTTTTCCTTAACGTATTTGAATCAAGTTTTGCTAGGCTTTTATATAGGGAGCTTTAAAATGCGAAGGTCTTAATTCATACGAGTTAAGAACAAGAACTTTTCGCAAGTTCCTATAATTGATCCTAGAAAGTCGTTTATCAAGGGAACTTTAAAACGTAAATTCTAAAACTTGAAAAAGTATAAGAAGATGCAAGATCCTATAGATGACTTGAAAACCCAAAACTTTGATTTAATAGGCTAAGTATCCATTGATTTCACATTTTTGGAATTTTACAATATGGAGAACAAGAGATGATAGAGTTCAATCATAAGTGTAACACCCCCAAATTTATACAACTCAATACAGCGGAAGACTCGTTGGTGTTACGGGATAGCACATTACTCACATCATAGACAACGCATAAAAATCGCGTCGTTTATTAATAAATCATTTCCATTCATAAATATCAAAGTTACATCGGTCCCAAGTCATTACATTACATACAAAGTTTTACAAAGTATTTGAATGGAAACATATTATTTAGGTGCGGGCCATGAATTCTTGTCGTCTTCCTGAGAATTACCTTCAAGTACCTGAGATAAAACATGTTAAAAGAAAAGGTCAGCGATAACACCGAGTGAATTCATAGAGTTTAATAAAATCCATCAATATAATATCAGTATAAAATTATTACTGAAAATCATCTTGTACAAATCATTTTAATGGGCCATAAAATAGCCAAAGTCATTTTATACAAATCTTTATCGAAAATAATAATATAGGCATTTGCCTTAAAAATCATTATACGAGCCAATGTCGTAAAAACATCATACAATACGTCTTACGACGCTGTATAAAGTTAAATAAAAACCGTTATATGAGTATGGTTATGAAAACCAAAACACAAACATAATATCAATAGTATGACCCAGTATTGCTAGTCAGGCAATACATCGTAATTCTGAGCGTCTAGTATTATTTCGTTAGTTTTGGATTATTATAAGCCGCATGACATTGTTACCTTACTAAACCAACAACGGGTAGCTAACCCGATACCAAATTTGCCCATCTAAAGTAGCGTGTCGTCACAAAGGTCACGCTATGGAAATCTTCTCATACATAAATTCGCTTACCAATCAATGTGGCACGACGGGGATCAACCGTCAAGGCGTGAACTGGGGTGATCGTCCCCAAATAGTACTATTAAATGCATAAGCGTCTACCAAATCCCGGTAGTTCACAATTCATGCTAATGGGACTTTTAGTGACATAACCTAACTTTAATAATCCATTTAATTTCATCTATCGGGTCCTTTAATCATTTATCAGGTCATACAATCGGGTCATTCAATCATTCGGGTCCAAAATCAATAAACAAACAATCGGGACAAATGGTGTCCTAATTTTATAAAAACTAACATGTTATCTCCCTCGCGGGTTTATAAAATATTTCATAAAAGCATTTAAAAGAGTGCGAGGCTATGAACTCACGTTGATGTGGGAAGGCGGTTATCGACGATTTGGATGTACGGTACGTGCTTCAATCACGGAAACCTAGACAAATAATAATCGGTCTTAGACGTTTGTCCAATGACTTTATAAAAATAACAATTATGTATACATATGATGATTATATATATATGATGATCAAGTGTGTTTACATATTCTTGTTTACTCATTTTAGTGTTATATGTCGATAACTTTTATACTAGTTTACTAGTTTTACCTTTTTACGTGTTTTAGGTCCAATAAGCCTATTATAAGTTTATTAACTTGTATTAATCCATTTCATACTTATATTATCAGTATTTAAACTTTCAAGTTGGGCCCAAATGGGTTAAGCTCAATAATTTCTTTTTATTAGTGTTTATCTTATTTAGTCCAATTATTAGCCCAAGTATTAGTCCAATATGTTTACTTAGCTCGTTAATGTTCGTATGCCCTATAGTTCGGGTTTATCGGTTTTTACTTGTTATACATGTCTATATATCAGTATATAAGTTTTATAAAGTTTTCATTAGACGGGTCCAACCATCTAAGTTTTATTTAACAAAAACGTTAATTTTACGGCAATAGCCGAAAAAGTCGTAAAAATCATGTTTATAGTTTTATAACTTATAAAACTTAACAAGTTACCATTTTTATGATTTATACACTTATTCCACCTTTTACATATTTATATAAATAGAATCCATAAGTTAGTGGGTTTTAATTTAAATTTTATACATTAAAGTTTTGAGTGCTTATATAATAGTATTATTCTTTAATTTCCAAAAATCTGATTTTTATCTTCACTTTCACCAAAACTGCCATATCTTGAGTTCTATATGGAGATAGAAGCTCAAATTTTTATCACATAAACTACATGATATGTGCTACATTTAACTCTCCTATAGCTACTGTTAAATCATCTTCTAAATATTTTGTAAAAATCGTCCAAAACAGTGAACTCAGATTTATACCTTAAACTTGTTTTGATCATATCTCACTCATTACTTTGATTCCATTGCATGGCCAACTCTCACATGTGTACAAGACTCATAGCTTACTGTATATTAATTCTACTTCATCTTTTTATCAGTTCATAACATGTTTCTTTACTGTTTTATACAGCCATGTTAATTAATCAAGATTTTAACCTTGTTTCTTATAGTTTTTCACCTTTTTAATCATATTTATCAACACCAAATCCCCACATAACATTTTTATCATCATATAATCATCATATACATATACAATAGGAAATAAAATACATGTTTACATATTCAAATTAACAAGAAGATGAGGAGGACAATCTTTATACCACCATGATGATGTAGGTTGATCAAAACATGGATTTTTGATGGAGAAACTTGTGATGCACCAAGACCATCTTCATGACCACCATGCTTCATGAACTCCTTGTGGAAAATCAGCCCCAATACACCATGAATACTCCTCCTTGGATGTTATAAGTTTCACCAATCTTCATCTTTTTGAATGGAGATTAACATATGTTAATTATAACATATGTTTTGTGGTTAAATTTTTTATGAATGGTGGTGTTTGTGGAGCAAATGGGACGGCCAAATAGAGAGGATGAGAGAAAGTTTGATTTGTTTTGCATGTAGTGTGTGTGGTGAATGAGAAACTAGTTGTTGGTTTGATGGTTTTGGTGTAAGTGAAAGCTTATTTGTTAAGCTATCATGACAAGTGTCTTAGCTAATAAAAATGACACAAAATGTGGTGTGTTGTACACAATGTTGCCGTCCAACCTAAGCTAGTGGGGTGGGACAATGTGTTTTGTCCCATCTCACTAGTTTACGGGTATTTCTCGATTCTAGTTTTCTCGATTTGCGTGCCCTCGGGTCGTTTTATGAAAAACGTTTTTATAAATTATGAATCAACGTCACAAAAAGAATCCAATAAAAATTGTTTCATCAAAAACGGAGTTCAAAACGTAAATACGTAATCCTAAGGTTTCCGGTTTAGTCGTAAAGGACGTTAAAATAAAATCGTAAGTCCTAATCTCTTCTCGTAAATTTGTGAGTTTATGAACTAACACAAATTTAAAACTCCAAAATAATATTCACGGATAAATTTATTTTCCGAAATGTCGGACTGTCACCAAAGACGGTGTATGTAAATGTAAGCACGTAACGTTGAATCCTCCGGTTTAGACGTAGTCGATGCTACTTCAAGACGTAATTCCAAATTTCTTCCCAAAAATATGTGAGTTCATATTGTAACATTAAAATAATGTTTTCAAATAAATATTGAGAATAAAATATCAACCATAAATTGACGGATTGTCACAGCATTTACCCCTAAACAGGATCTTTGTCCTCAAAGATCATCTTACTACTCGCTTCTTATTGAGTTAAAGCCATGTGGGTATTTCCTCCACATTCGGTCCTTTCTCACAAGTGCAATTCATTATAATACGCAAGTTTCATCAAACATAACTACGGGAATAAGATCAGGCTTAATGTTGACTTACTTTCTCTATCCATGATGTTCACGGGTTTTTGATGAATGCAACTTTTCGCCGATCTAAGCTCTACTAAGAATAATCAGATTCTCACTTGATAGATATTCCATCAAGTTCGATTTACGAAACATAATTCACGCGGTTCTTTGAAGTCCTAGGGTAGATCCAGCCTATATGCCTTTCAATCCCAATTTTTACATCATCTCAATGGTCCCATACAACGGGGACTTATATCCCATGATTTGTCAGATCATGAATTCATTTTTCCAAGTTTAAAATTTTGTGGCATAACTTCGCTACCCATTTGGCACTTCAAGATCTACATTTCACATTCACATAACCTCTTGCCTACTACCGGCAGTCAATAATCAGATCCTAATTTCAACAATCATTTCAGATCTCGCGGGTCGGGTATTTTGCAAGGATAGGTTTGCCATCATAGGAAACCTAAAACCTAAAAGAAATGTCCAACTCACAATGGGTGTTTGTCGGGTGTCTTCATCTCAACTCCTGCTTACAGATGCTCTAAGATTTAGATCCTAACAAGATTCGATCTCAATCCTAATACGATAATTATCAATGATAATCTCTCCAAAGGAAAACGATTATACGGTCTATTACCAAAGGTCAATCATTCAAACATAAAACAGCACTTATATTACTTTGTATCGTTGCTTTACCTCGTCCCTTCGATTGGGGGTGGTACATAGTACTCTCATCAAGGTTCGTTCTCAATGACTTCTGAGCAAATCTCTAGAAATTCGTTGCGAAGCGAGGATCTTGATATAGATGTTAGATACAGGCACACTATGTTTACATAACTCTTTTGCATTCAGCATTAACGGGAATGATATTAGCAGATTTGGTCAGTCTGTCGACGATGACCCAAATCGAATCAAATTCAGGTGATGACCTTTACAATAGCTAGACATTTACTAATGTATGAGGCGATGTCTGCCTTCATAATTGCCATCAGTACATCTTCTTCAGACACAGATACTTTTAGTCATAAATGACGTAAATAGAATACTTATACTTACAATTTCCAACATAACTATATCTCAAAATCCTTCATAGTTAGGCAACCACAAGTGGCCTTTAATCTTTTAGCGCTATCGGCTTCTCAATCTTAATGATTCATATTAGTCGCGAATCCCTTTTTATTATCTATATTATCCTTTTTACAATCATCGACTATATTTCAAATTGTTTGGCAATTTATTTTGCACGTTCATTATTAAGGAACATGTCCTAACTGGTTCTTTATTTTTTTATACATAACGTGTCGGTATCTATATTCACCTCTCATGATGATATAATTATCATGTCCATAATTTACTTAGATATTCTTTCTATATTATGCGTCAGAAATTTCGTTCACTTTCCTCATGAAATAAATATCATAACCGTATTTATTCAAAATTCTTTCTTCATATCTTCTATGTTTTAGTTTCGTCTTTACTATCATTTTTATCCGTTTTACTCAATCCGTTGTCTAAAGCGTCGATAATTATTATAATTAATTAAATAATTATTAGTTAATTTTTGTGAAGCGTAAACGTAAAAGTTTTAAATTTCTTAGTTCGACCAATTATATAAAATGTTCAAAACTAATTTGAATTTAATTAACAAGATTTTTGTTGATTTATCGAAAATATTTAATAAGATTCGTAAATGTTCGAAAAACCTTTGTTTATACCTTGGTCAAAGTTTTCTTAGTTTGAAAAGCAAAAATTGTCGTTTTAAATTTTCACGTTATGGTATAAATGGTTTTACTCAGTCCTTCTTAAGTTATATTGAGGTATACACAAACATTTACCCCTAAACAGAAGTTTTAGTTAAATGGTTTGTGTATAAGGGAATAATCCCTTTAAAAATCCTTTGTTAAAACATTTGTCAAAACATATTTCCATTTCTTTTTGGTAAAATCCAAAGTCTTAAAAGGGCTCTTAATTTTTGAAGAGTCTATATGCATACATCTTACCATTATTAATCCAAAGGTCATTTTAAGTAAAGGATTAAGTTTTTAATCCCTAAGCGTTAATGGTTCTAATCTTTGAAAAGTCAATATAACTTCCATTATCTATTAATCACACGGTTAAATCATGTAAAGGTTTAAGTCTTAAGTCTTATGTTAAATATTCAAGGTACAATTTTTAATTGTTCGGCCAATTCAGGGAAATCTATAATTAATTATTAACTCATTCTTATTCTTATAAACAAACAAATGATCCTTAATGATCACAAGCATGAATTTATCAAATTACAGCCTACACACGTGATTCACCAATTTTATGAATGCTACATGTGTATTAGTCAATCCAAACGACATCACGTGAAACTCATAATGTTCATTACAAGTACCGGATGTAGTGATTGGAATAGATAATCTTTTTCGCCGATGCGAAGTTGATGATAACCATGGCGTGGATCAAATCTTAAAACATACGCTACAACCTTGTAAATGATCGAACAAATCTTCCATTTCGAGTTATGGATATCGTTTTCGATTGTCAATTTACTCAGTTCACAGTAATCTATAAATATAAGGAATGATAACACCATAGTTCTTCAGGATGACAGGCTTGGTATAATAAAATCTTTCTCCGACAACTCTCTCAGTTGTACGGTAATTCCTTAAATTCAGATGGTGCTGACGTACAGTGCACAAGCCACGGGTGCAGCACCAGGAATATAATCAATACCAACTTCAACTTGCCTTAATGACGAAAGTCTAGGTAATTCACCAGCAAGTACCTCCTAAAGTTTTAGATAACAGAAACATCTTTTAATAAATTCATATTAGGTTCTTCTAGATTACAATATCTATGGCTAATTCACAACCATTCACGTTATAATTTCAAGTCTAAATGCAGGATGTGGTCATCCATCAAGAATTATTTAGATCACTTTTGAGAATCAACATCTTATCATTTAGGGGAATTCTATCCGAGTTACCATCAATTAAGACAATATGGTCATGTCATAATCAATCAATCCATTCTACTGGCACTATCAACTTTCCAGTTTCATTGTCGTCGATATGATGTGAACTTCTCAAAAGACTAATAATAACTCACAATCCTTCACAAATTCAAGGATATCAGGAGACATAACTATCATCTAAAGAGTAAGGTCAACGCAAAATCTACGCGAGATAATTTCAAATCAGGTACAGACGAAAACATTTAACGAATATGAATATATCCCATGTTTTCGTAATTTGAGTACGCATTCGAAAGCTCCTCGGATCGTTACCCAGGTCATTCAAATGAAATCAAATCAAAAGAAATGATAGGAACGTCGATACATCCAGTCGGGTATCAACACTCGGTAATCATATACTTTTCCTAAGAATCTCACTACAGTAGAATTGGACAAGAAAGAATTGTCAATTGTCAAATAAGACAATTTCCACAGATGAGTAAATTCGGCTCAGAAGAATAGATGCTACAGGCACATATGTAGGTGTCCCTAACATTATGTCCTTATTTTTCACTTCTTGCAGATCTCATAAAATTTTATCTTTCACAATCTCCAAAGAAAATGTAGTGTTTATTCATTAGTTTTATGGTGACTACTAATCAGCCTTGCATGGTCCATTCCAAATTGCATGTAGGCGCGCAACTATTTACAATTTCAAGATTAACGATGCAATACTCAGTTCGTCAAAATTTTATCATCATGTTTATAATAAAAACATTTTCATGCTTAATAAGAATCAAGAATAAATTTACAAAGATTTTCTTTATCATGAAAACAATTAAGTTTTCTAAGATGTTTTATAAACAACCTCATTTCGATAACAATCACTTATAAATCTCACTTTAAATAATCCATATAGTGATGAAAATCAAATTTTCCTCAAGGGATACTGTTTTATTTTTATAAAAACAATGAGTGATCTGCAAAGGAGTGATGAAAGCTTGTTCACCAAGAACTAACTATAATATGCTAGGAAATGAGCTTTGCCAAATATTCATGAGGTTCATTACCTCAATGGCACTCAGAAATACAAAGAGAATAATCCACAACATAACTCAAATCGAGATGAGTACATGTTCAATGGTTGCATCACTAATGCGGTCATTAGGATGAAGCAGTAAAAGATAGATAACATCGATACATGTAGAATTTAGCAATCAAAGGTAGTCTTTTTCATTAATCACAAACAAGTCAAAATTGTACCGTAACACATTACATGTCACTATGTCATACAATTCTCAGAACTCATCCTACCAACTGATGTCTCAGTTAAGTTAGGGATTATTTTTAAAAGATACCAAAATGAATACTAATCTACAAGAGTCATTAGGTGTTCCACATGTCCCAGAAGATCCATCGGTCTCAATTCAGAAGAAGATTTCTTCAATTTATTTCTTGGACACTGGGCATCCTCGTTAGTGGACAATGGCCTAGGAACAGCTCTTAACACAAACTAACAATCAATTAAAACCTTATAATTCAATCACATGACTTAATAATTTCCTCTTAACAATCTCATATTCCATACAAGTTAAATTTTTACTTTATTCAAGTTTCAACCAATTTTATACTCAATTCAATATCCTACCTCATATTCCAATACATTCAATCTTATTTTTCGGCCTTGTAAAGGCAATACAATCTCAATATAAATCAACACTTAATTTCCAATCCTATTAGCTCTTACAACAACAATTATCAAATGAGTCACTATCATGAGATGACTCACACATTCAATTAGACTTCTCGGAAAGGTATTAGTGGCATGAGGCTTTTGGGTAATGGTTCTAATAACAGCCTCAAGTGCAACATTCACCCTTTCGATTTCAATTTAAGAATTGGATGACAACGAATCAGATGACATCTTTCTAGGTGGTAACGTTTTGTCAAACTCCACTCTATAAGAAAAGATCGTCATGACATCGATATCAGATTTAATCTCGCCAATTCTTCTTTCAATTTCACAATCAACTAATATCTACATTTCTACGAATATCAACCATTTTTTGGGATCATAAATATCCACAACTTGGTTTTAGATCTAGGATAGCTAGAATTCCTACGAGAATAGCTTCGATTAATTTACTAGGGGATTTGGGGTTACTTGTGACAATCTACGTCGTATAAATACTTCGTATAAATATCATAATAATCATCAAACAATCATGTAATAAAATTACATCATATATATATATATATATATAATCCAAGTTATATATATATTAAAATAACACTTCTCAGTCTTGGCCTTGTCGGTAACTCGGGAATTCTTCGGCACCGTTATAGTCAAAAGATTTTTAGACGTTTTTGGAAAAATGTTTATAGTTAAAAGATTTTGAAATGTTTTATTCAAAACCTTGGTTTTAAAAAAAATCTTTCGTTCTCTATAACGAGAGCTCTGGTACCAAACTGTAACACCCCCAAATTTATACAACTCAATACAGCGGAAGACTCGTTGGTGTTGCGGGATAGCACATTACTCACATCATAGACAACGCATAAAAATCTTGTCGTTTATTAATAAATCATTTCCATTCATAAATATCAAAGTTACATCAGTCCCAAGTCATTACATTACATACAAAGTTTTACAATGTATTTGAATGGAAAAATATTATTTAGGTGCGGGCCATGAATTCTTGTCGTCTTCCCGAGAATTACCTTCAAGTACCTGAGATAAAACATGTTAAAAGAAAAGGTCAGCGATAACGCCGAGTGAATTCATAGAGTTTAATAAAATCCATCAATATAATATCAGTATAAAATTATTACTGAAAATCATCTTGTACAAATCATTTTAATGGGCCATAAAATAGCCAAAGTCATTTTATACAAATCTTTATCGAAAATAATAATATAGGCATTTGCCTTAAAAATCATTATTCGAGCCAATGTCGTAAAAACATCATACAATACGTCTTGTGACGCTATATAAAGTTAAATAAAAACCGTTATATGAGTATGGTTATGAAAACCAAAACACAAACATAATATCAATAGTATGACCCAGTATTGCTAGTCAGGCAATACATCGTAATTCTGAGCGTCTAGTATTATTTCGTTAGTTTTGGATTATTATAAGCCGCATGACATTGTTACCTTACTAAACCAACAACGGGTAGCTAACCCGATACCAATTTTGCCCATCTAAAGTAGCGTGTCGTCACAAAGGTCACGCTATGGAAATCTTCTCATACATAAATTCGCTTACCAATCAATGTGGCACGACGGGGATCAACCGTCAAGGCGCGAACTGGGGTGATCGTCCCCAAATAGTACTATTAAATGCATAAGCGTCTACCAAATCCCGGTAGTTCACAATTCATGCTAATGGGACTTTTAGTGACATAACCTAACTTTAATAATCCATTTAATTTCATCTAGCGGGTCCTTTAATCATTTATCAGGTCATACAATCGGGTCATTCAATCATTCGGGTCCAAAATCAATAAACAAACAATCGGGACAAATGGTGTCCTAATTTTATAAAAACTAACATGTTATCTCCCTCGCGGGTTTATAAAACATTTCATAAAAGCATTTAAAAGAGTGCGAGGCTATGAACTCACGTTGATGTGGGAAGGCGGTTATCGGCGATTTGGATGTACGGTACGTGCTTCAATCACGGAAACCTAGACAAATAATAATCGGTCTTAGACGTTTGTCCAATGACTTTATAAAAATAACAATTATGTATACATATGATGATTATATATATATGATGATCAAGTGTGTTTACATATTCTTGTTTACTCATTTTAGTGTTATATGTCGATAACTTTTATACTAGTTTACTAGTTTTACCTTTTTACGTGTTTTAGGTCCAATAAGCCTATTATAAGTTTATTAACTTGTATTAATCTATTTCATACTTATATTATCAGTATTTAAACTTTCAAGTTGGGCCCAAATGGGTTAAGCTCAATAAGTTCTTTTTATGAGTGTTTATCTTATTTAGTCCAATTATTAGCCCAAGTATTAGTCCAATATGTTTACTTAGCTCGTTAATGTCCGTATGCCCTATAGTTCGGGTTTTATCGGTTTTTACTTGTTATACATGTCTATATATCAGTATATAAGTTTTATAAAGTTTTCATTAGACGGGTCCAACCATCTAAGTTTTATTTAACAAAAACGTTAATTTTACGGCAATAGCAAAAAAAGTCGTAAAAATCATGTTTATAGTTTTATAACTTATAAAACTTAACAAGTTACCATTTTTATGATTTATACACTTATTCCACCTTTTACATATTTATATAAATAGAATCCATAAGTTAGTGGGTTTTAATTTATATTTTATACATTAATGTTTTGAGTGCTTATATAATAGTATTATTCTTTAATTTCCAAAAATCTGATTTTTATCTTCACTTTCACCAAAACTGCCATATCTTGAGTTCTATATGGAGATAGAAGCTCAAAATTTTATCACATAAACTAAATGATATGTGCTACATTTAACTCTCCTATAGCTACTGTTGAATCATCTTCTAAATATTTTCTAAAAATCATCCAAAACAGTGAACTCAGATTTATACCTTAAACTTGTTTTGATCATATCTCACTCATTACTTTGATTCCATTGCATGGCCAACTCTCACATGTGTACAAGACTCATAGCTTACTGTATATCAATTCTACTTCATCCTTTTATCAGTTCATAACATGTTTATTTACTATTTTATACAGCCATGTAAATTAATCAAGATTTTAACCTTGTTTCTTATAGTTTTTCACCTTTTTAATCATATTTATCAACACCAAATCCCCACATAACATTTTTATCATCATATAATCATCATATACATATAAAATAGGAAATAAAATACATGTTTACATAATCAAATTAACAAGAAGATGAGGAGGACAATCTTTATACCACCATGATGATGTAGGTTGATCAAAACATGGATTTTTGATGGAGAAACTTGTGATGCACCAAGACCATCTTCATGACCACCATGCTTCATGAACTCCTTGTGGAAAATCAGCCCCAAGACACCATGAATACTCCTCTTTGGATGTTATAAGTTTCACCAATCTTCATCTTTTTGAATGGAGATTAACATATGTTAATTATAACATATGTTTTGTTGTTAAATTTTGTATGAATGGTGGTGTTTGTGGAGCAAATGGGACGGCCAAATAGAGAGGATGAGAGAAAGTTTGAGTTGTTTTGCATGTAGTGTGTGTGGTGAATGAGAAACTAGTTGTTGGTTTGATGGTTTTGGTGTAAGTGAAAGCTTATTTGTTAAGCTATCATGACAAGTGTCTTAGCTAATAAAAATAACACCAAATGTGGTGTGTTGTACACAATGTTGCCGTCCAACCTAAGCTAGTGGGGTGGGACAATGTGTTTTGTCCCATCTCACTAGTTTACGGGTATTTCTCGATTCTAGTTTTCTCGATTTGCGTGCCCTCGGGTCGTTTTATGAAAAACGTTTTTATAAATTATGAATCAACGTCACAAAACGAATCCAATAAAAATTGTTTCATAAAAAACGGAGTTCAAAAACGTAAATACATAATCCTAAGGTTTCCGGTTTAGTCGTAAAGGACGTTAAAATAAAATCGTAAGTCCTAATATCTTCTCGTAAATTTGTGAGTTTATGAACTAACACAAATTTAAAACTCCAAAATAATATTCACGGATAAATTTATTTTCCGAAATGTCGGACTGTCACCAAAGACGGTGTATGTAAACGTAAGCACGTAACGTTGAATCCTCCGGTTTAAACGTAGTCGATGCTACTTCAAGACGTAATTCCAAATTTCTTCCCAAAAATATGTGAGTTCATATTGTAACATTAAAATAATGTTTTCAAATAAATATTGAGAATAAAATATCAACCATAAATTGACGGATTGTCACAATAAGTTTCTAAGGTTAAATTCTTCTTTGTGCAAGTATTTTTGTGTTTGATTTAATCTCATCGTACTTACTTTCCACACTTGAATAATAATTGCTTAATAAATGAAGTTTTTAGAGGTTTAGGCTTGATATTTTAACTCGTAACTCCTTCTTTTTCTTCCCTTGTAATTAAAGTGAGAACACATTAAGGGTGTCAGCGTCATGGACTTTTGATCATGGGATTGCGGAAATTTGGCTTACTATAAATATCATATTAATAAAGAAGAATAAATAAAAACATGTTCTCTAGGAGCCTTCGGGTGGGAGTCATGTAGCACTAACCTTGTCATTAGAGCCTTAGGGTGTATGTCAAGGGGCGTGTTGAATAAAAATTGCTTCATCATCATGATCCGTAAGGTGGGATGGTGAAGTCAATTCCCTTATTTTTGTCCAAGGAGCCTTAGGTTGTGGATTTTAAATAAGGAGCACAATTGCATCTTAAAGAGCCACAAGGTGTTATGATGTAGTTGTTGCTAACTCCATTAATAAGGTCATAATTGACTTTGGAGGTTTTATTGTTGCTTTTAAGTAGCCATATTAGCCAAATTTCGGGTCCGGGATTTATCCCTAAATCGTGTTAAGTTATCCTTGATGTGGGCTTTCTTTAGTGACAACGGTTTTTGAAGTCGAGGTTAGGTTTTGAGTGTTGAGTTTACACCGTTCTTACCTTCATTTTTGGACTAATAAATATTAAATAAAGTCAAATGAGCCTTTGGGTGAATGACAAATAAAATCTAGAGATACAATTAGGAATATTAGGAGATTGAGTTTAACACAAATTACTTGTATGAGTTGGTTTAATTTTGGGGCTTATGATTGACAATGATCTTGTTTTTGCACTTGGCATGGAAAAGTGAAAAGTAGGGGACGATGAATCTATTTGAGTTTTATGATCCTAAAAGTTATTTTTCGAATAATGAAAGCAATACATTATGTCTTTGCAAAGTAAAATGTCAAAAGTTGAATAATGGTGTAGTTAGTGTTTCATTTTATCATTGCGTGAGGACACGACAATTGCTTAGCAAGGGGGAGTTTGATATGAGCTATTTTAGTCATATCAATTGTATCTTAAAACAATGAATAAGTGCACAATATGTATCAATTTTGCCTTGTATATGCTTGTTTCTTGTTTTTATGTGTGTAGGTACCAAGATCGCGAAAATCGACAAAAACCGGCACGAGTTTGAAAAAAAAAGATTGAAGAAGCCAAAAGCGAGCTCGACTTGAGTGGATTTAATCTTATTTGGGCCAAGTGGGACCCACATTTGGGAAATGGGCTTAAAAGCCCATTTAAAGGAGTATTATTTACTTTTGGAATTGAAGCCCAATACAAGGCCCATTTTACAATTTGAGTCGGATGAAAGGAATATAAGTCTTGGCCCAAATTCAAGCCCAAGATGATTATGAAAAAGGGATGTAACCAAACAAAGCCCATTTCTAGCCCATAAAAGGAAATAAACGTAAAGTTTATTTGTCTGTCACACACGTTTATCTTTCTATACAATAAATATAAATAAACGTTACCCACTCACATTAATTTACTTCACCACCACACGTTTTTCTCCCATCCACACACATATTTATTTAATTTTCGATACATCCTATGCTACTATCTCCTTCCCCATCTCACAAAAATAACCAATAACTTTAAAGTTACTGTTCCTAAACCCTAGTTTAATAAATCACTCGAAATAATTGGGGCATTATGGCACACGGTTGATTCAAGTGTGGGGGAATTAAATCCCCTAATTTTAAGGAAGAGAAAAGATGGAAGGGCTTGGCTACGTGGCAGCAAATAATTGGGTGAAACACCTCATTTTCCCCAATCAGCCAATCATAAGGCATCAAAGAAACACAACTAGCACACACAAATGCCTCGTTGGCAATCCGTGTGCTAGTGTGTGATTTTCAGCCATAGGATCAAAGCCAAACATGAGAGAGAAAGAGGAATACTGATCTAAAGGCCAAGATGAAAATGGAATATGCTTGTGAAGATGCGGATATTCTCTCCTCAACAAGCCCTGGGATGGCTATAAAAACCCCTTATTTTATTTGTAATCATCATCCCTTTTTTCTTTACTGTTATAATGCTATTTTATAGATAGGAATTGTAATTCTCTTTTTCTTTAGTAATGAAATGTTGATTTTGAATTAATAAAAGTGAGTTCAGTTTTACTATCTATTAATCGAAAGTTTTATTTTACTGTTAAAGTCTAATTGCATTTTCTTATTCTATGAATTGATATTATAATTTTAATTGTTTATATAAAGCTTACGCAATAGCTTGTATGAATGATTGAGAAGATATTAGGGATATATAAAATATATTTATCCACTGATATATATAAATTAAATAAAAGCTGGTGGTTCGAGATCTTTTGTTGGATGAATATGTTTCAAGCAGATTTAACGGTGGTCCGACATGGTGGTTAATGGTGGTTTCGGTTTTCGTTCAAAGAATGTTCAACACATTCTTCTTCTCAATGGTTTCATAAAAAGGTTTTAACCCCTTTTAATTTTATGTTATTTAAAAGTTTTTATTTATTAATCTACTTAGACTTTTTGTTTGATTAAATATGTATTTGTTAAATGATGTTATGTTTGATTTTACCTTGTACTGCCATGAAAGTCTTGATATAACGGATGATGATATAAGCTGATGAGTTAATTATATGATAAATGATACGGTTAGCCTGTTAGAATTTAGTCTGTCATCATTTTTCTGCTTTTCAGATTTGCATATTAAGATTACTGTTGTTTGAAGTTGGATCGTTAGGTAGGATTTTTAGTTTAAATCTTTACTGTTAAACTAAATCATTTGGATCTGCTAGATTTATAAGTGAGTATTTTGTTTTCCTGTTGTTTATTTAAGTGTTTGATAATCTAGATGAATGAGATAAATAGTTTGTAATAAACTTGTCTTTTTGGTTTAGATAGAATTTGTTATCTGCTGATAAACTGATAAGTCATACTGTTTTAATGGTAATTGGTTATATTTAATACTGCTGATATGATCATTTTGATAAGTTTTGATCTGAGTTTTACTGAAACTAACTGATAAAATATTAGAAGTGCTGGTTTACTTTATTTTTCTGCAAATTCGTTGGTTTAGATAGCTTAAGAAGTTTAGACCTGCTATATTGGTTTACTGTTTGTGATTCTGGATGAATGTATTGCGGGATTCTTGATGGAACTGATTTTAAATATTTAGATGTTTTGAGTTATTTTGCTTTATTATTGTTCTAGTTATAGTCTATCAGATCAGAATTCAGTTGTTCTGATTAGTCCCATAAGCTGTTTCCTAACAGTTTAATTGAAAATAAGCTTTCCAAAAGTCACCTCCTGTGACTCCAAACAATTTACTGTCAAAAATATAAGCCCCTTGTGGGATTCAAACCCTTGACCTCAAGGGTAAACGCCCAGCGTGTTAACCAACTGAGCTACTGCTCTTTTATGTTCAATTTCCATTGGTGTTATTAATATAGATTGTTTGTACTGAGCTGTCAGTTTTCTTTTTAAATACTTTAGTTAAATTTTTATTCCGTCTTTTAAATCTCTTTTATTTAATTTCAGTTTAAGCATAAAAATAATAAATAAAAAAATGTTTTTATTAATGTAAAAGTTTAATTAGTTTATTTAAATAATTAGATTTTCATAATTTTAGATTTTAATAAAACTAGTTTTAAAAATATAGATTTAGTTTAAGTACATTTTAATAAAGTTTATTAGTTTTAAAAAAATTAACTAGATTTCTAAAAATAGATTTAAAGTAATTTTTTTATTAAATAGAATTATTTTTATAGATTTTTAAATTAGTTTAAATTTTAAATAGTTTTAAATTTTAAGTATTTGTTATTAGATTAAATAATAGCGGGGTTTACGATTCATGCACTTTAGGATTTTAAATAGTTTAAAAATTGGTAGAATTAATTTCTAGTTTAAAAACCGAAAACCAATTCAAATCGATTGTCCAAATCAAAGCAAAACGTCTCAAATTCACTCGATCTTCGTGTACAACGAACTTGGTTCATTCACGTGCTTAATTGAATTCGTCTTTGGTAATATTAGTCTATTACTTTTTCCTAAAGGTAATTTTCTAATTTACTCTATAACGTATCCAAATTATCACATATACATTCCACCATACATCAGTGCCCAAGAAGGGCGGAATAACCGTTGTTCCCAATGAACACAACAAGTTGATTCCCACTCGTCTCGTTACTGGGTGGAGAGTTTGTATCGACTATCGCAAACTCAATGATGCCACGAGAAAAGATCATTTTCCTCTTCCTTTCATGGATCAAATGCTCGAGCGTCTAGCAGGTAATGACTATTACTGCTTCTTAGACGGTTTCTCCGGGTATTTTCAAATTCCCATCGATCCCAAAGACCAAGAGAAAACCACATTCACTTGTCCCTACGAAACATTTGCTTACAAACGCATGCCTTTCGGTTTATGCAATGCTCCTGGGACGTTCCAAAGGTGTATGATGGCTATCTTCCATGACATGGTTGAAGAAACTATGGAAGTCTTCATGGATGATTTCTCGGTTTATGGCGATTCTTTCTCTGCTTGCCTTGCCAATTTAGAACGTATGCTTAAGCGGTGTGAAGACACTCGCCTTGTTCTTAATTGGGAAAAATGCAATTTCATGGTAAAAGAGGGCATCGTGCTAGGACACAAAATCTCCAAAGCCGGTCTTGAAGTGGACCGTGCTAAAGTCGATGTTATTGCTAAATTGCCTCCACCTTCCACCGTGAAGGGTGTGAGAAGTTTCCTTGGTCATGCGGGCTTCTACTGTCGATTCATCAAAGATTTTTCTAAAATCGCCCGCCCGATGACCCACCTATTGGAAAAAGATACTCCTTTTATCTTTTCTAACGAGTGTATTGACGCCTCCAACCTTGTTAAGGATAAGCTAACTAAGGCACCGGTCTTGGTTACCCCTAATTGGGAGCTGCCTTTCGAGTTGATGTGCGATGCTAGCGACTTTGCTATTGGAGCGGTTTTGGGCCAAAGAGTGAATAAACACTTCCAACCGATCCATTATGCTAGCAAGACAATGACGGGGGCTCAATTGCATTACACGACAACCGAAAAAGAGCTTTTAGCTGTTGTCTATGCTTTTGAAAAGTTACGCCCCTATCTTGTCCTTTCTACCACCATCGTTTATACCGATCATTCCGCGTTGAAGTACTTGTTAACTAAACAAGATTCCAAACCAAGACTTCTTCGCTGGGTTTTGCTACTTCAAGAATTTAAAATCGAAATTCGTGATAAGAAGGGAGCTGAAAACCTAGTCGTGGATCATCTCAGTAGACTTGAGGATCCTTATCAAGGGGATCATCCGAACAAAGAGATCAATGACTCTTTTCTCCTGGAGACCTTAATGTCTATCAATTCGAATTAAGATGAGACCCCGTGGTTTGCGGACATTGCAAACTACTTGGCGGGTGGAATCCTCATCGACGGGTTAACATCCCAACAAAGAAAAATTTCTTCAAAGACATTAAGACTTACTTTTGGGATGACCCGTATCTCTTCAAACAATGCGCTTATTTGATTATTCGCCGATGTGTTGATGGACCGGCAGCTTTCGACATTGTCGAAGCTTGCCACAAAGGACCCACCGGTGGTCACTTTGGTCCCAACTACACCGCCAAAAAAGTGTTTGACTCGGGATTTTATTGGCCCACCATTTATCGTGATGCTCACGAGATGGTTAAACATTGTGATGCTTACCAAAAACAAGGCAAGATCACACATAAAGATGAGATACCTTCAAAATTTCATACAAGAATGTGAAATCTTTGATGTATGGGGTATCGACTTTATGGGGCCATTCCCTTCATCTAAAGGAAACAAATACATCCTTGTAGCCGTTGACTACGTTTCTAAATGGGTTGAAGCCAAAGCTTTACCCCCTAATGACACATGGGTGGTTTGTAACTTTTTGAAATCGATGTTCGCTAGATTCGGTGTGCCTCGTGCCATTATTAGTGATCGCGGGACTCATTTTTGCAATGACCAATTCGCAAGAGTCATGGCTAAGTATGGTGTAAATCATCGTATTTCAACCGCATACCACCCACAAACTAATGGCCAGGTTGAAATCTCTAACCGAGGATTAAAGCGAATTCTTGAACGAACCGTGGGAGCGCATCGTGCCTCATGGGCCGATAAACTTGATGATGCTCTGTGGGCTTTTCGTACCGTATACAAGACTCCGATTGGTTGTGAACCATATCGTCTCGTGTACGGGAAAGCGTGCCACCTCCCCATTGAGTTGGAGCACAAGGCTTACTGGGACTTGAAGTGGGCTAATTTCAATATCAACAAAGCCGGTAACCTACGCAAGATCCAACTCAATGAGCTGAATGAACTCCGGAATGAGGCTTATGAAAATTCTTTGATCTATAAGGAAAAGACTAAGCTCATTCACGACTCTAAGATTAAAAACCGAGAGTTCAAAGTTGGAGACAAAGTTTTACTCTTTAACTCTCGGTTGAAAATCTTTTCGGGCAAGCTGAAATCTCGTTGGTCCGGCCCATTCACCATTGCCCAAATTTTTCCATATGGTACTCTCGAGCTCGCTCACCCTGATGGACCTAATATTAAGGTGAATGGCCAACGAGTGAAGTTGTACTTTAGTGAGGACATCTCTCATGAGATGATTCCATCCCTCACCATGTTTCCCATGAACTAATTTCGGGTCGAGTCAGGCTCGTGACTCGGTTATCAAAAACAAGCGCTCCTCGGGAGGCAACCCGAGTATCTATCCTTTTCCGTTTTAACCTCCTAAGTGTAGGGGGCCTATATAGGTGTTTGTGTTTGTGTGGTGATGTGATTACAGGGATGAGTGCACTCGTGGAATCTTTGAAGAACCGTGCTCCCGTGTTATCCGAAATCCGGTTCTATCTCTCAACTATCATGATTCAATTTTCTTCATACTCACATTTGAAATTGATCACGTTAGTCGTCTCTTCCTTAGCTTGATTTAACCAACGTGAACAATGTCATAAGTGTAGGGGAGACTTTTCCCACATGCTTAAACATTGAGGACAATGTTTATCTTAAGTGTAGGGGGACTTCTATCGAAGTTTTAAGTGGACTTTTCCATTAAAATGCCTTTATTTAACCGGAAAATCATCTTTTTCAACAGTTTTCAAATTCTTTATTAACTTTGGCCATTTAAGTCGTAATTTTTAAATTTTTATCGTTGCTTTCATATGTATATATCCCGCAATAAAGTCAAAAATATTAATAAAGTGGTGTAGCTTGTTTTGAAATCTTTGACATATTAGGCCCGTTGCGATTACTTTGACTCAACACGAATAGACTTATCCAAGTTTATTCTAGCTAGTATCCTTAACCATGTAGACCTTAATTGGTTTATTAGGCTAAGCATCCACGAGTCTCATTACTTGAGATTTTAAATTGTGGAGAACGAGAAATGATAGAGTCAATTATAAGTCGGTATTCTTGCACAAACTCACTTGGTGTGATTATTTGCCTATTCTCCCATCACTTGCTAATAATTTATCTGCAATAAGTAAGGTCGTACGATTTGAAAAGTTACTTAGCTTCTAGCCCAAGATCGTTTAAAAGTTGCTCGGTAATGATAAGAGTTCATAGCCAAGGCATAACTTATGAAGCAGGACGCGAAGATTGGCGAGTCTGAAAAGGCCCAAACAAGGCATGAGGATTCCATTTTATTGCTAAAGATCCAAGGTGATGTGAAAAGCATTGTTCCCAAAATCAATATGAAGGATCAAGACTCACGACGAAAAGCAATCAAATCCCATAAAGATCATGGAGAAGTCTATCCGAAAAGACCCTAACAAGGTATGAGGATAAATAGATCCAAGTTCGAAAAGGAGGCGGATCGTTGTATCTCAAAATCCCAATTAGCGATTGAAGAAATAATGATGAAGTCATGGTCAACAAAGTTGGAGTACCCCTCAAAAGTCTCCAAGTGAAGAAACTCTATTAACGAAGAGAAGACCATTATCTCAAGAACGTCTCTCAAGATATGAAGTATGAAGTACATGCCAAATATCGGCCCGAGAAAGGTCTCAAATCGTGAAGCGAGTTATGCCAAGATATGAACTTTTTGATATCCCGAGAAGCAGTTTTAAGAGATTTTGCCCTTTAGCTAACTATTAATCAAATCGTCCTACTTTGCTTTCAGCCTAAATAAACTATAGCAATAAGTCCAAAAATGCATCTTCATGATCATTCTAAGACAAAAATAACATATAAGAGATACACCTAGGAATAAGGGAGTTTAAGCATATAATTAAGCCATGTGTGTAAGTGTTTGATTTGCTAACTTATAATAACAATGATATCGTTTTTAAGCTTAGTTTGGGGAACGTGAAACTTGAGGGGGATAAATCTTCGCAGCACCAAAGCCCTAATGTAAGTCCTTGATATCTTTGCAAGTTATTTCCACGTAACTATTTTCTAGTGAAAATGGTTTTCTATCCTTTGGTTTCCTTTAAAGTTTTAATTTCTCTTAGAACCTTAATTTTTGTTCAATAGTATATCAATAAGGCCAAGGTTGATTGATTATAAGAAAAGTGTAAAATTGCTTTATCACTAAGCATTGCATGAGGGCATGGCAATGGTTAAGTGTAGGGGATTTGATAGGTGTGAAAACACCCATCGTTTTACCACTTATTTCTTGCTAAAACAAGACCAAAACGCGTATTTAATATCATTTGTTTGGAATTATGCGTGGTTTATGTGTTTGTTGTGTTTGCAGAGTCAACCGGATGAATATTGGAGAAAACATGGGATTGCACGGGTTTTATCGAGGAAAAAGACTCAAGACGAAGTCTATTGTCCAAGAGATGCAAAAGATTTGAAGTCAATGGGCCTATTTGAATATTTAGCGAAGAAAAGGACCAAAGATGGAAGATTTACATATGTCGAAGGAACTCATGTCTATTAAACAAAGAAATTAAAAGACGAGTTGAATTTAAACGTCGACAAATCCCAAATCAGAATCGAAAACGTCAACTTTTCTGAAAAGACGAGAAGACAAGAAGAAAGGGAGAAAGCCCACTCACCAACCAACCACTAGGCCTATAAATAGGAAACCCCTCACACTTTTTGAGCTAGTTTTTAGTTTTCATTTTCCAGTCTTTTCTTTTCTTTCGTAGGAAGCCAACACCATTAAGGTGTTGGTGATTTTTCATTTTTGTTGAATCTTTAATCTTGTAAGTTTTTTAATCTTTCCTTTTGTTTACTCTTCCTTAATCAATCAATATAATCCTTCCATTAATCTTGTTCATCTTCATCTTTTTGGTTTAAAGTTTAAAGTTCTTATTTGGTTGATTTGATTTTCAAAAGTTATTGGGTTTTGTGTTTTTTTTGTTAGGATTTGATGTTTATGGTTGATAAATGATTAGTGTTTAGTTTGGTTTAAATCTTTTGGTTAAATTTGGCTTGTTTTGATTAAAATCGTATTCCCCTGTTCTTACTGTTCTTCATTCCCAGATTCCGAGTCAAAGTAAACATTCCGGATCAGCATTTTTATTCCGTATCAATATTGTTCATCCGGAATATTTTATATTCCGGATCAGTGTCTTCCATCCGGAATAACCATTATTCCGGATCAGTTACTTATTCCGAATCAAGCTTGCTTATCCGGAATATTTTATATTCCGGATCAAACCCTTTCATCCAGAATAATCAATTATTCCGGATCAATTCATTTATTCCGCATCAACCATTATTCCGGATCAACACCATTATTCCGGATGAGCTTTAATATTCCGGATCAACCTCCTTTTGTTAATTATTCCGAATGAACTGAAAATATTCAGCATGAAGCCTTTTTCCCATTTATTCTGAATAAGCCTTGTATTCCGAATGAAGTACCTTTATTGATTATTCCGAATAAAGCTTTTTCAGTATTTATTCCGGATCAATTATTCCGAATGAGCATTTCTTCCAGCTTTTCTTGTATTAATTTTCTAAGTTTTTTGAGTTCGTTTTTAATCACTTTTCGTTTGTTGTTTAATTTTGAACTCATCTTTATTTCTTTTAACTTGATTTTCAATTGTCAATTATCTTAGCTTATTTTCACGACCTTGCTCTTTTTATTCCTTTTCCGTAGAATAGAAAACCAAACCCCCTATTTGTCACCAAGAACAATTATTCCACTTTGAGCCGTGATCAATTCGAGAAGATTCCGAGAAGATAATCTGAACCTATGCAAAAGCATTGTATCAAGTATCATATATATTTTCTTGGTTTCATTGATTAAACCCTCTTGAACGTTTTGGTGTTCCACCAACGTTTTAAAGTCATCGAAGGCGTTCACTTCACGTGATCGTTTTCATTCCTTGAGGCTTCTTTAATCAAGAGATTTTATTAAGGAGGAGATTTGTAGATTTGTGTCTACTTAATACATTCACCAAAATCCAAAAAGGTTAATACAATCAAAAACCACAAAAAAAATTGAAAAATACAAAACACCAAAAAGAATCTTCTTTGCTCGTCCCCTCGTTGTACGTGACGTTTATGCTAACTCGTAATCAAGCAAGACGTGCACGTAAACGAAAGAACAAAACTCCCACTCCCAATCTTTCTAGTGAGGAGTCCTATTGACGAACCCATTGTAAGAGAAGCACCAACCATGGCGAATCGAACTATGATGGAGTTACTTCAAGCACCCACCGAGGGTTATGAAGAGGCTATTGTGATTCCCGCTATCCTTGTGGAGAATTTTAAAGTGAAAACGGGTTTGTTGTCGATGATCCAAAACAACAAATTCCGTGGTGATGAGAAGGACAATCCACACAACCATATCCGCCAATTCAATCGTCTTACCGCCACTTGCAAGTTTAAGGATATCTCGAATGACTCGATTAAGATGATGCTTTTTCCGTATTCTCTAGCGAGGCCCGCCAAAATTTGGTTAGAGAACGAGCCACCCAATTCTATATTGACGTGGAAGGATCTCGTGTCTAAGTTTGTGAACCAATTTTTTTCGCCCTCTAAGACTACGTACTTGAAAAACGAGATTTCAAAATTTTCATAAGAGTTTAATGAAAGTTTTTCAACGGCTTGGAATAGGTTTAAGGAGATGTTACATGAATGTCCTCATCACGGTTTTTCCGACTTGCATCAAATTGACACGTTTTACAATGGACTTAATGATCATGAAAGAGATTATTTAAATGCCGCCGCGGGTGGTAATTTTTTGTGTAAAACGGTTGAGGAAGCTTTGGTGATAATTGAGAATAGATCTAAGGTGTATAGTCCTCGTAGCACGTCTAGTGTTCTTAAGGCTTCGTCTTCGGCTTCACCTTCTTTGTCTACTACCATCGATGCTTGCCAAATTGAGGCGAACTTCGAAAACAAGATTTTTGATAAGCTTAAAGGACTTTTGATTGAGTTTAAAGTTGGTGAACCAAGTGCTCCCGCTACGGCTAAAGCGGTTGATGTTTCGTGCATGTATTGTGGTGGAGGTCATGATTTCTCCGAGTGCATTACCAACGGTGGTAACACTACGAGTGCCTACGCGGCCACGGGAAACTACAACGAAAACGGTCAAGTTACCCGCTCTAATCAATTGACTCCACCGGGTTTTGGTTCAAATCAAAATGCTAACAACAACTATCGCAACAATCAAGTTGGTTTCAAAAACAATTTCAACAAGGGAAATTATGGTAATCAAGGGGCTAATAATCAAGTTTCAAACAAGAATCAAAATGATTTTCAAAACAACAACAAAGGTTTGCAAACTTTGAAAGATCTTCCAAATGAATTTGTTGAATACGCTAATGAGAATGATGCTAGGTTTGACAATATTCAAAGAGAAATCATTAGCCTAAGATCCGAGTTTAAGAATGACTTGAAGAAAGAGTTGAAAAATGAGTTAGCTAATGAACTTAAGATCCATACCAACAAGATGGAAGGAACCGTAACTAGGTTACAACAAAACCAACATAAAACGGAACAAGGGCCACATGAGATAAAACAAGAAATGGTTAAAGCCGAGAAGAGGCAATCCAAGTTTGAAGATAAAATCTCATCTATGTTTGAGGCAATTATGTGTAAACCGTCGTCAAGTAGTCTTCCTAGAAACACCGTATCAAACCCTAAGGGTGAGATGAAAGTGATTACCACACGTAGTGGTAAGACACTTAAGAAACCGACTCCTCAACCAATTGATCCTACGGAGGAAGCAATTGAGGAAGAACCCGAGGTGGTGGTACAAAAGGAGCATGTCCCAATCCCACGAAGTACCGCTCATGCCACACCTACGGTTGACCCTTTACCAACATTGGAACACGAGATTCCAAAGGCTATGACTATGCCTCAACCCACACCACATTTGCCCTATCCATCGAGACTTAGGAAGGAGAAACGTCAAGAGCGCGACAATTATCAATTTGAACTTTTTATGAAAATGTTTCGTGATTTACACTTTAATGTGAGTTTCTCCGATGCTTTGGTCATGATGCCTCGATTTGCCGCTAACTTTAAGAGTATGTTGAACATTAAGGATAAATTGCATCAATTGTCTAGTTGTTCATCGGTTTATCTTAATCGCATACCTCAAAACGTCGGTGATCCCGGTAAATTTTTGATCCCTTGTGCAATCCAAGATATGGAGGAATGCTTCGCCTTGGCCGATCTTGGTGCTAGCATTAATTTGATGCCACTTGCAATCTTCAAGTCGCTCAATCATCCTAATCTTACTTCTTCACTAATGTCTATCGAGTTGGCCGACCATTCCACGATCCCCGCATGTGGTTTGGCGGAAGACGTTTTTGTGAAAGTGGGGAAGTTCAACTATCCCGTAGACTTTATCGTTGTTGATATCCCCACGGATCCTCAAGTTCCTCTCATTTTAGGTCGTTCGTTTTTAGATACGTCTATGGCTTTGAACGATGTTCATGCTAGAAAGATCACCTTACGTTTCAATGACGAGGAACTTGTTATAAACGCAACTCAAAACTCTCAAATTTCTCATGTTTATTCCGTTGCAACCATAAACCTCGTTGATATGATCGACGTGGTTTGCGAGGAATTTTCACAAGAAGTTCTAGGTTTTGGTGATGAAGAAACTAGTGGCAATCCCAATATGTTAGATCCAATTCTTGATAATTCGACACCAACCTTCACTTCATTTGAAGGTGGTGGTTTTACGTTGGAAGAATTCAATGTTCCACGTTGTGACAATCCGTCAATTTATAGTTGATATTTTATTCTCAATATTTAATTGAAAATATTATTATATGAACTCACTTATTTTTGGGAAGAAATTTGGATTTACGTCTTGGAGTAGAATCGACTACGTCTAAACCGGAGGATTCTACGTTACGTGCTTACGTTTACGTACACCGTCTTTGGCGACAGTCCGACATTTCAGAAAATAAATTTGTCCGTGAATATTATTTTGGAGTTTTAAATTTGTGTTAGTTTATAAACTCACAAATTTACGAGAAGAGATTAGGACTTACGATTTTATTTTAACGTCCTTTACGACTAAACCGGAAACTCTAGGATTACGTATTTACGTTTTCGAACTCCGTTTTTGATGAGACAATTTTTATTGGATTCGTTTTTTGCCGTTGATTCATAATTTATAAAAACGTTTTTCGTAAAACGACCCGAGGGCACGCAAATCGAGGAAACTAGAATCGAGCAGTACTCGTAAATAAATGGGGATGAGACAAGTGGGACTCTTGTCCCACCCCCACTCAAACCGGCCTTAACAAGCCACTACACCCTTATGTGTCAAAAGCTTCCCAAGGAAGCCTAACACATGTCCTTAGCTTAACTATTAAGCCAAGCTTACCTCAAAACCCACAAGCAAAACCATTTGCACCACTTCCACCCATGCAAAACAAGCTAAAATCCTCTCTACTCTCTCTATGATTTCGTCCATACTTCACCAAAAACACCTCCATTTGATCCAAATTTAACCACAAACTATTGTTATAACTTACATATGTTAATCTACTTCAAAAGAGATGAAGATTGGTGGTGATTATAACATCCAAGGAGGAGTTTACATGGAGTCTTGGGGCTGATTTTCCACAAGGAGTTTATGAAGATTGGTGGTCTTGAAGATGGTCTTGGTGCATCACAAGTTTCTCCATCCAAATCCATGTCCAAATCACAACCTACATCAACTTGGTGGTATAAAGATTGTCCTCCTCATCTTCTTGTTATTTTGATTATGTAAACATGTATTTTATTTCCTATTGTATATGTATATGATGATTATATGATGATAAAAATGTTATGTGGGGATTTGTTGTTGATAAATATGATTAAAAAGGTGAAAAACTATAAAGAACAAGGCTAAAATCTTGATTAATTTACATGGCTGTATAAAACAGTAAAGAAACATGTTATGAACTGATAAAGTGATGAAGTAGAATCCATTTACAGTAAGCTATATGTCTTGTACACATGTGAGAGTTGGTCATGCAATGGAATCATTGTAATGAGTGAGATATGATCAAAACAAGTTTAAGATACAAATCTGAGTTCACTGTTTTGGACGATTTTTAGAAAATACTTAGAAGATGATTCAACAGTAGCTATAGAAGAGTTAAATGGAGCACATATCATGTAGTTTATGTGATAACAATTTGAGCTTCTATCTCCATATATAACTCAAGATATGGCAGTTTTGGTGAAAGTGAAGATAAAAATCAGATTTTGGAAATTAAAGTATAATACTATTATATAAGCACTCAAAATTTTATTGTATAAAATGTAAAGTTAAAACCCACTAACTCATGAATTTTATTCATATAAATATGTACAATGATAAATAAGTGGACATTTTATAAAAATGGTAACTTGTTATGTTTTATAAGTTATAAAACTATAAACATGATTTTTACGACTTTTTCGGCTATTACCGTAAAAATTAACGTTTTTGTTAAATAAAACTTAGATGGTTGGACCCGTCTAATGTAAACTTTATAAAACTTATATACTGATATATAAACATGTATAACAAGTAAAAACCGATAAGACCCGAACTATAGGACATACGGACGTTAACGGACTAAATTAACGTTATTGGACTAATAATACAACAAAAATGGACTAAAACGCTTATAAACTTATTATTGGGCTTAACCCATTTAGGCCCAACTTGTAAAGTGTAGATACTGATAATATAAGTATAACATGGATTGAAACAAGTTAAAGAACTTGTAATAAGTTTATTGAACTTAAAACACGTAAATAGGTAAAACTAGTAAACTGGTATAAACGTTATTGACATATAACACTAAAATGAGTAAACGAGAATATGTAAACCCACTTGATCATCAAATATATATAATCATCATATGTATACATAATTGTTATTTTTATAAAGTCATTGGACGTGAGTCTAAGACGAGTATTATTTGTCTAGGTTTCCGAGATTGAAGCACGTACCGTACGTCCGAATTGCCGATAACCCGCCTTCCCACATCAACGTGAGTTCAGAGCCTCGCACTCTTTTAAATGTTTTATAAATGTTTTATAAACCCGCGAGGGAGATAACATGTTAGTTTTTATAAAATAGGACACCATTTGTCCCGATTGTTTGTTTATTGATTCGGACCCGAATGATTGAATGACCGATTGTATGACCCGATAAATGATTAAAGGACCCGATAGATGAAATTAAATGGATTATTAAAGTTAGCTTATGTCACTAAAAGTCCCATTAGCATGAATTGTGAACTACCGGGATTTGGTAGACGCTTATGCATATAATAGTACTATTTGGGGACGATCACCCCAGTTCGCGCCTTGACGGTTGATCCCCGTCATGCCACATTGATTGGTAAGCGAATTTATGTATGAGAAGATTTCCATAGCGTGACCTTTGTGACGACACGCTACTTTAGATGGGCAAAATTGGTATCGGGTTAGCTACCCGTTGTTGGTTAGTAAGGTAACAATGTCATGCGGCTTATAATAATCCAAAACTAACGAAATACTACTAGACGCTCCGAATTACGATGTATTGCCTGACTAGCAATACTGGGTCATACTATTGATATTATGTTTGTGTTTTGGTTTTCATAACCATATTCATATAACGGTTTTTATTTTCATACAACGTCGTAAGACGTATTGTATGACGTTTTTATGACATTGGCTCGTATAATGATTTTTAAGGCTTTTTATAACCATATTCATATAACGGTTTTATTTAATCTATACAACGTTGCAAAACGTATTGTATGGTGTTTTTAACGACAATGATTCGTATAATGATTTTTAAGGCAAATGCCTATATTATGATTTTCGATAAAGATTTGTATAAAATGACTTTGGCTATTTTATGGCCTATTAAAATGATTTATACAAGATGATTTTCAGTAATAATTTTGTACTGATATTATATTGATGGATTTTATTAAACTCTATGAATTCACTCGGCGTTATCGCTGACCTTTTCTTTTAACATGTTTTATCTCAGGTACTTGAAGGTAATTCTCGGGAAGACAACAAGAATTCATGGCCCGCACTTAAACAATATTTTCCATTCAAATATTTTGTAAAACTTTGTATGAAATATCATGACTTGGGACCGATGTAACTTTGATATTTATGAATGGAAATGATTTATTATTAAACAACGCGATTTTTATGCGTTGTCTATGATGTGAGTAATATGCTATCCCGTAACACCAACTAGTCTTCCGCTTGTTGTATAAATTTGGGGGTGTTACAGTTTGGTACCAGAGCTCTCGTTATAGAGAACGAAAGATTTTTAAAATTAAGGTTTTGAATAAAACATTTCAAAATCTTTTAACTACAAACATTTTTCTAAAAATGTCTAAAAATCTTTTGACTATAACGGTGCCAAAGAATTCCCGAGTTACCGACAAGGCCAAGACTGAGAAGTGTTATTTTAATATATATATATAACTTGGATTATATATATATATGATGTAATTTTATTACATGATTGTTTGATGATTATTTGATTTTTATACGAGGTATTTATACGACGTCGATTGTCACAAGAAACCCTAATTCCCCTAGTAAATTAATCGAAGCTATTCTCGTAGGAATTCTAGCTATCCTAGATCTAAACCAAGTTGTGGATATTTATGATCCCAATAAATGGTTGATATTCGTAGAAATGTAGATATTAGTTGATTGTGATATTGAAGAAGAATTGGCGAGATTAAGACTGATATCGATGTCATGACGATCTTTCCTTATAGAGTGGAGTTTGACAAAACGTTACCACCAAGAAAGATGTCATCTGATTCGTTGTCCCAATTCTTAAATTAAAATCGAAAGGGTGAATGTTGCACTTGAGGCTATCATTGGAACCAGTACCCAAAAGCCTCATGCCACTAATACCTTTCCGAGAAGTCTAATTGAATGTATGAGTCATCTCATACTAGTGACTCATTTGATAATTGTTGTTGTAAGAGCTATAGGATTAGAAATTAAGTGTTGATAATATCGAGCTTTTATTGCCCTATTAAGGTTTATGAATAAGATTGAAAGTAGTGAAGAATGAGGTAGGATATCGAATTGAGTATAAAATTGGTTGAAACTTGAATAATGTAAAATTTAACTTGTATGGAATATGAAATTGTTAAGAGGAAGTCGTTAAGTTCTGTGATTGAATTATAAGGTTTTAATTGATTGTTAGATCGTGATAAGTGTTGTTCCTAGGCCATTGTACACTAACGAAGATGCCTAGTGTCCAATAAATAAATTGAAGAAATCTTCTTCTGAATTGAGACCGATGGATCTTCTGGGACATGTGGAACACCTAATGACTCTTGTAGATTAGTATTCATTGTGGTATACTGAGACATCAGTTGGTAGGATGAGTTCTGAGAATTGTATGACATAGTGACACGTAATGTGTTACGATACAATTTTGACTTGTTTGTGATTAATGAAAAAGACTACCTTTGATTGCTAAATTCTACATGTATCGATAATATCTATCTTTTCTTGATTCTTCCTAATGCTCGCATTAGTGATGCAACCATTGAACAAGTACTCATCTTGAATTGAGTTACGTTGTGGATTATTCTTTTTGAGTGCCATCAAGATCATGAACCTCATGATTATTTGGCTAAGCTCATTTCCTATCATATTGTAGTTAGTTCTTGGTGAACAACTCTTCGTCACTTTTTTGCAGATCACTCATTCTTTTTATAAGATGAAACAGTATGCCTTGAGAAAAATTGAATTTTCATCACAATAAGGATTATTCAAAGTGAGTTTTATAAGTGATTGATATCAAAATGAAGTTGTTTATGAGACGCTTTGGAAACTTAATTATTTCCATAACAAAGAAAATCATTGTAAATTTATTTTTGATTCTTATTTAAGAATTAATCATGAAAATGTTTTTATTATAAACATGATGATAAAATTTTGATGAACTGAGTATTGCATCGTTAATCTTGAAATTGTATATAGTTGCGCGCCTACATACAATTTGGAATGGACCATGCAAGGCTGATTAGTAGTCACCATAAAACTAATGAATAAGCACTACATTTTCTTTGAAGATTGCGAAAGATTAAATTTTAAGAGATCTGCAAGAAGTGAAATATAGGGACATAGTGTTAGGGACACCTACATATGTGCCTGTAGCATCTATTCTTCTGAGTCGAATTTACTCATCTGTGGAAATTGTCTTATTTGACAATTGACAATTCTTTCTTGTTCAATTCTCCCGTAGTAAGATTCTTAGGAAAAGTATTTGATTATCGAGTGTTGATGCCCGACTGGATGTATCGACGTTCCTATCATTTCTTTTGATTTGATTTCATTTGAATGACCTAGGTAACGATCCGAGGAGCTTTCGAATGCGTACTCAAATTCTGAAAACATGGGATATATTCATATTCGTTAAATGTTTTTGTCTGTATCTGATTTGAAATTCTCTCGCATAGATTATGCGTTGACCTTACTCTTTTAAGGTTAGTTATGTCTCCAGATATCCTTGAATTTGTGAAGGATTATGAATTATTATTAGTCTTTTGAGAAGTTCACATCTTATCAACGGTGATGAAACTGGAAAGTTAATAGTGCCAGTAGAATGGATTGATTGATTATGACATGACGACATTGTCTTAATTGATGGGAACTCGAATAGAATTCCCCTAAATGATAAGATGTTGATCATCAAAAGTGATCTAAATAATTCTTGATGGGTGACCGTATCCTGTATTTAGACTTGAAATTATACCGTGAATGCTTGTGAATTAATCACAGATATTATAATCTAGAAAGAACCTAATATGAATTTATTAAAAGATGTTTATGTTATCTGAAACTTTAGGAGGTATTTGTTGGTAAATTACCTAGACTTTTGCTATTAAGGCAAGTTGAAATTGGTATTGTTTATGTTTCCGGTGCTGCACTTGTGGCTTGTGCACTGTACGTCAGCACCATCTGAATTTAAGGAATTACCGTACAACTGAGAGAGTTGTCGGAGAAAGATTTTATTCTACCAAGCCTGTCATCATGAAGAGCTATGGTGTTATCATTCCTTATATTTATAAATTACTGTGAACTGAGTAAATTGACAATCGAAAACGATATCCATAACTCGAAATGGAAGATTTGTTCGATCATTTACATGGTTTTTGATCCTCAGCATGTTTATCATCAACTTCGCATCTGCGAAGAAGATTATCTACTCCAATCACTACATCCGGTACTTGTAATGAACGTTATGAGTTTCACGTGATGTCGTTTGGATTGACCAATGCACATGTAGCATTCATAAATTTTGTGAATCACGTGTGTGGGCTGTAATTTGATAAATTCATGCTCGTGATCATTAAGGACCATTTGTTTGTTTAGAAGAATAAGAATTAAGTTAATAATTATTTATAGATTGCCCTAAATTGGCCGAACAATGAACACCTATACCTTAAATGTTTAACATGAGATTAAAGACTTAATCCTTTACCTTAAATGACCATTTGATTAATGATGGTAAGAGATATGTATATTGACTTTTCAAAAATTAGAAGTCATTTAGAACTATGGGTTTTACCAAAAAGAAAGTGCAAATATATTTTGACAAATGTTTTAACAAAGGATTTTTAAGGGATTATTCCCTTATACACAAACCATTTAACTAAACTTCTGTTTAGGGGTAAATGTTTGTGTATACCTCAAGATAACCTAAGAAGGATTGAGGAAACCCATTTAAACCCTAACTTGAAATTTGAAACGATAATTTTTACTTTTCAAACTATGAAAATTTTTACCAAAATATAAACCAAAGATTTTTCGAACAATTACGGATCTTATTAAATATTTTGGATAAATCAACAAAAATCTTGTTAATTAAATTCAAATTTATTTTTGAACATTTTATATAATTGGTCAAACTAAGAAATTTAAAATCTTTACGTTTACATTTCATAAAAATTTAATAATTATTATTTAATTAATTGTAATAATTATCGACGCTTTAAACGCCGGATTGAGAAAAACTAATAAAAATGATAAATGAGACGAAACTGAAACTTAGAAGATATGAAGAAAGAATTTTGAATAAATACGGTTATGATATTTATTTCATCAGGAAAGTGAACGTAAATACTGACACATTATGTATAAAAGATAAAGAACCAATTAGGACACGTTCCTTAATAATGATTGTGCAAAATAATTTGCCGAACAATATAAAAATAAACGATGTTTGTAAGAAGGATAATATAAATAATAAAAAGGTGTTCGCGGATAATGTGAACCATTAAAAATTAAGAAGCCGATAGCGTTAAATGTTTTAAAGACCACTTGTGGTTGCCTAAAAATAGAGGATTGTGAGATATAGTTATATTGGAATTTGTAAGTATAAGTATTATATGTATGTCATTTTTGACTAATAGTATCTTTTTCTGAAGAAGTTGTACTAATGGAAATTATGAAGGCAGACATCGACTCATACATTAGTAAACGTCTAGCTATTGCAAAGGTCATCATCTGAATTTGATTCGATTTGGGTCATCGTCGACAGACTGACCAAATCTGCTAATATCATTCTCGTTAATGATAAATGCAAAAGAGTTATGTAAACATAGCGTGCTTGTATCGATCATCTATATCAAGATCCTCGCTTCGCATCGAATTTCTAGAGATTTGCTCAGAAATCATTGAGAACGAACCTTGATGAGAGTACTATGTACCACCCCAAATCGAAGGGACGAGGTAAAGTAACGATACAAGGTAATATAAGTGTTGTTTTGTGTTTGAATGATTGACCTTTGGTAATGAACCATATAATCGTTTTCCTTTGGAAGGATTATCATTGATAATCATCGCGTTAGGATCGAGATCGAATCTTGTTAAGATTTAGAAATTAGAGCATCTGTAAGCAAGAGTTGAGATGAAGACACCTGACATACACTGATTGTGAGTTGGACATGTCTTCTAGGTTTAAGGTTTCCTATAATGGCGAACCTAACCTTACAAAATACCCGACCCGCGAAATCTGAAATGATTGTTGAAATTAGGATTTGATTATTAACTGCCGATAGTGGGCAGGAGGTTATGTGAATATGAAATGTAGATCTTGAAGTGCCAAATGGGTAGCGAAGTTATGCCACAATTTTTAACCTTGGAAAAATGAATTCATGATCTGACAAATCATGGGATATAAGTCCCCGTTTTATGGGACCATTGAGATGATATAAAAGATTGGTTTGAAAGGCATATTAGCTGGATCTACCCTAGGACTTCAAAGACTGCGTGAATTATGTTTCGTATATCGAACTTGATGGAATATCTATCAAGTGAGAATCTGATTATTCTTAGTAGAGCTTAGATCGGCGAAAATTTGCATTCATCAAAAACCCGTGAACATCATGGATAGAGAAAGTAAGTCAACATTAAGCCTGATCTTATTCCCGTAGTTATGTTTGATGAAACTCGCGTATTATAATGAATTGCACTTGTGAGAAAGGACCGAATGTGGAGGAAATACCCACATGGCTTTAACTCTATAAGAAGCGAGTAGTAAGGTAAGATGATCTTTGAGGACAAAGATCCTGTTTAGGGGTAAATTTTGTGACAATCCGTCAATTTATGGTTGATATTTTATTCTCAATATTTAATTGTAAATATTATTATATGAACTCACTTATTTTTGGGAAGAAATTTGGATTTACGTCTTGGACTAGCATCGACTACGTCTAAACCGGAGGATTCTACGTTACGTGCTTACATTTACATACACCGTCTTTGGCGACAGTCCGACATTTCAGAAAATAAATTTGTCCGTGAATATTATTTTGGAGTTTTAAATTTGTGTTAGTTTATAAACTCAGAAATTTACGAGAAGAGATTAGGACTTACGATTTTATTTTAACGTCCTTTACGACTAAACCGGGAACCCTAGGATTACGTATTTACGTTTTCGAACTCCGTTTTTGATGAGACAATTTTTATTGGATTCGTTTTGTGCCGTTGATTCATAATTTATAAAAACGTTTTTCATAAAACGACCCGAGGGCACGCAAATCGAGGAAACTAGAATCGAGGAGTACTCGTAAATAAATGGGGATGAGACAAGTGGGACACTTGTCCCACCCCCACTCAAACCGGCCTTAACAAGCCACTACACCCTTATGTGTCAAAAGCTTCCCAAGGAAGCCTAACACATGTCCTTAGCTTAACTATTAAGCCAAGCTTACCTCAAAACCCACAAGCAAAACCATTTGCACCACTTCCACCCATGCAAAACAAGCTGAAATCCTCTCTACTCTCTCTATGATTTCGTCCATACTTCACCAAAAACACCTCCATTTGATCCAAATTTAACCACAAACTATTGTTATAACTTACATATGTTAATCTCCTTCAAAAGAGATGAAGATTGGTGGTGATTATAAAATCCAAGGAGGAGTTTACATGGAGTCTTGGGTCTGATTTTCCACAAGGAGTTTATGAAGATTGGTGGTCTTGAAGATGGTCTTGGTGCATCACAAGTTTCTCCATCCAAATCCATGTCCAAATCACAACGTACATCAACTTGGTGGTATAAAGATTGTCCTCCTCATCTTCTTGTTATTTTGATTATGTAAACATGTATTTTATTTCTTATTGTATATGTATATGATGATTATATGATGATAAAAATGTTATGTGGGGATTTGTTGTTGATAAATATGATTAAAAAGGTGAAAAACTATAAAGAACAAGGCTAAAATCTTGCTTAATTTACATGGCTGTATAAAACAGTAAAGAAACATGTTATGAACTGATAAAGTGATGAAGTAGAATCCATTTACAGTAAGTTATATGTCTTGTACACATGTGAGAGTTGGCCATGCAATGGAATCATTGTAATGAGTGAGATATGATCAAAACAAGTTTAAGATACAAATCTGAGTTCACTGTTTTGGACGATTTTTAGAAAATACTTAGAAGATGATTCAACAGTAGCTATAGGAGAGTTAAATGGAGCAAATATCAAGTAGTTTATGTGATAAAAATTTGAGCTTCTATCTCCATATAGAACTCAAGATATGGCAGTTTTGGTGAAAGTGAAGATAAAAATCAGATTTTGGAAATTAAAGTATAATACTATTATATAAGCACTCAAAATTTTATTGTATAAAATGTAAAGTTAAAACCCACTAACTCATGAATTTTATTCATATAAATATGTACAATGATAAATAAGTGGACATTTTATAAAAATGGTAACTTGTTATGTTTTATAAGTTATAAAACTATAAACATGATTTTTACGACTTTTTCGGCTATTACCGTAAAAATTAACGTTTTTGTTAAATAAAACATAGATGGTTGGACCCGTCTAATGTAAACTTTATAAAACTTATATACTGATATATAAACATGTATAACAAGTAAAAACTGATAAGACCCGAACTATAGGACATACGGACGTTAACGGACTAAATTAACGTTATTGGACTAATAATACAACAAAAATGGACTAAAACGCTTATAAAATTATTATTGGGCTTAACCCATTTAGGCCCAACTTGTAAAGTGTAGATACTGATAATATAAGTATAACATGGATTGAAACAAGTTAAAGAACTTGTAATAAGTTTATAGGACTTAAAACACGTAAATAGGTAAAACTAGTAAACTGGTATAAACGTTATTGACATATAACACTAAAATGAGTAAACGAGAATATGTAAACCCACTTGATCATCAAATATATATAATCATCATATGTATACATAATTGTTATTTTTATAAAGTCATTGGACGTGAGTCTAAGACGAGTATTATTTGTCTAGGTTTCCGTGATTGAAGCACGTACCGTACGTCCAAATTGTCGATAACCCGCCTTCCCACATCAACGTAAGTTCATAGCCTCGCACTCTTTTAAATGTTTTATAAATGTTTTATAAACCCGCGAGGGAGATAACATGTTAGTTTTTATAAAATAGGACACCATTTGTCCCGATTGTTTGTTTATTGATTTGGACCCGAATGATTGAATGACCCGATTGTATGACCCGATAAATGATTAAAGGACCCGATAGATGAAATTAAATGGATTATTAAAGTTAGGTTATGTCACTAAAAGTCCCATTAGCATGAATTGTGAACTACCGGGATTTGGTAGACGCTTATGCATATAATAGTACTATTTGGGGACGATCACCCCAGTTCGCGCCTTGACGGTTGATCCCCGTCGTGCCACATTGATTGGTAAGCGAATTTATGTATGAGAAGATTTCCATAGCGTGACCTTTGTGACGACACGCTACTTTAGATGGGCAAAATTGGTATCGGGTTAGCTACCCGTTGTTGGTTAGTAAGGTAACAATGTCATGCGGCTTATAATAATCCAAAACTAACGAAATACTACTAGACGCTCCGAATTATGATGTATTGCTTGACTAGCAATACTGGGTCATACTATTGATATTATGTTTGTGTTTTGGTTTTCATAACCATATTCATATAACGGTTTTTATTTTCATACAACGTCGTAAGACGTATTGTATGACGTTTTTACGACATTGGCTCGTATAATGATTTTTAAGGCTTTTTATAACCATATTCATATAACGGTTTTATTTAATCTATACAACGTTGCAAAACGTATTGTATGGTGTTTTTAACGACAATGATTCGTATAATGATTTTTAAGGCAAATGCCTATATTATGATTTTCGATAAAGATTTGTATAAAATGACTTTGGCTATTTTATGGCCTATTAAAATGATTTGTACAAGATGATTTTCAGTAATAATTTTGTACTGATATTATATTGATGTATTTTATTAAACTCTATCAATTCACTCGGCGTTATCGCTGACCTTTTCTTTTAACATGTTTTATCTCAGGTACTTGAAACTTAAACAATATTTTCCATTCAAATATTTTGTAAAACTTTGTATGAAATATCATGACTTGGGACCGATGTAACTTTGATATTTATGAATGGAAATGATTTATTATTAAACAACGTTATTTTTATGCGTTGTCTATGATGTGAGTAATGTGCTATCCCGTAACACCAACTAGTCTTCCGCTGTATTGAGTTGTATAAATTTGGGGGTGTTACACATGTACTTGCAACGAAGACCTCGACAACGATGAGGACTTCTCGATTATCAAGGATTTTCTTAACGATTTCCCATTTCCTCCACCCGAGGAGGTTTTGAGTATTGTTGGGCATAAATTAAGGCCAGATCACTTAAGCGCTGACAAGAGTAAAACAAGCGTTGACAAGAACAAAACAAGCGCTGACAGCTCAAGCGTTGACAAGATAAAGTCAAGCGTTGACACATTGAAGACAAGCACTGATGGGAAGATATACTCTACGCGTTTATTGTATTCTAGATTACTTCTAGTAAAGATAGGAACTACAATGTATTTTCTATATTTATCTTTACCTAGAATAGCTGATACGTAGATTATTGTACAAGGCTTCTTATGTCTATAAAAGAAGACCTTTAGGTTAATGTTTCATATAAGTTTTTATTCGTAAACTACTTTCATTGTAAGCAAGTTTGATATCATTAATCAAAGTGAAAGTTTCTTTATATCATTGTGTGTTCTTGTTTAAGTGTTAATTCCGCATAACACTCAGATTATCATAAGCATATACAAAGGTTTCTCTAAGTGTATTACTTGATCTAATCTCGTATCCATAAAGCTAAATCGATCTAAGTTTGGGATCAACAAGTGGTATCAGAACTTGTTGTGGAACTTTTGATCTTAAAGAACACAAGAACCCTAAAAATTACCAAAACCCTAATTTTCTCAAAAACCCTAACAACATCAGGTCTGAAGCAATAACCTCCTCCTCCTCATCTTTACCAAACATCAAGATTCCCATGCTTGATGCAACCAACTTTGATCTGTGGAAATTCAACTTTGAGCAATATCTGGGAATCTGTGACTACACACTCTGGGAGGTTATTGAATATGGAAACACATTCGATAAAGCCCAAAAGATTGCTAATGTTATTGCTCAAAGATCAGCTGTTGCTGGATGTTCAGAAGAGGATAAGAAAGAAAAACCTGGAGATGGTAGAGCTGTGGCTGCTGAAGACATAGCAAAGAAAAGGGTCGACATGAAAGCCCTAAATATTTTGAAAGTCTCTTTGGGACAAGAGAACCAGCATAAATATAGAGGCTATGAATCTGCTAAAAACCTTTGGGAAGCTCTTGAAGTTGCATATGGTGGCAATGCAGACACTAAGGAAGAGAAGAAAAAGCAACTCATGCATGATTATGCTGTCTTCAAAGCTCAACCCAATGAGAAACTGAGTAGTGTGAGAAGCAGATTGCTTGACATTACAAGCAAGTTGTCCTTCATGGGGACACAACTTGGTGATGTCGACATTAATGCTACCTTTCTTAAAAGTCTTGGTGAGGCATGGAAGATTGAGGCAAGATCAATTCTTGCCAATAATACCTACAAAAGTTCCTCGTTTGATGACATCTACAACAGACTAAGGCTGTTGGAAGATGAAACTCTTTTAGAGCATGGAAGCAAGTCTACCACCAGTAACATGGCCTTCTTCTCTCATAGTGAAGGTTAATTCAATCAGAAGGACTCTTACATGCATCCAGTTACTGGATCATCATATGTCGGCGCTAGAACAAGTCCTGTCAACGTCTCCTATTCAGACGCTGACACATTCAAGAGTGACTCCCCAAGAGTTAAACCTGCTGCTTTAGATTTGGATACTGTATGTGCTTATATCGCTTCTCTGCCCAATGGTTCAGTGATTACATATGAGGACCTTGAGCAGATAAGTGATGAGCACTTGGAAGAAATGGACATTAAGTGGAACATGGCTCTTGCTAGTATAAGAGCAAATAGGTGGAACAAAAGGTTTAAGAAGAAGATGACCTTCAATGCTAAAGACACAGCTGGATTTGACAAATCCAAAGTTGAATGCTACAACTGTCATCGTATGGGGCACTTCATGAGGGAATGCAGATCTCCTAGAAGATCTGATGCTGGTAAACCCTCAAGTCAGGTTGTTAAAGCTCCGGATTCCAAAGCCATGGTTGTAGTTCAAGGAATTGATGGAATGGGATGGGATTGGAGCTATCTAGCTAAGAATGTTGAAGAGGATAAAGCTTTGATTGCTGAGGTTAAAGAAGAAGAGCATGTTGAATATGCTCTCATGGCACACTCCTCTTCTTCATCTGATAATGAGGTATACAATGATGCTTTTTGTAGTAAAGGTTGTAGGTTAAACACTGATAAACTTAACAAAGAAGTGTTACGATTAATGAGTGATGTGATTACTGAAAAGTGCAAATTGTCTAATTACCAAGTAGCCCTCACTCAAACTGAGAAAACCGTTTCTGAATACAAGAAAATGGAATTGACTTAAAAGATAAAATAAATATCTTAAAACATGAGTTAGAGGCTAGTATGGATATTAGAAACATCATGGAAAGGGTTAATGGTGAGTTACAGGCTAAATTAGATGAGGCCATTAAGAATAAAGACAATGTTGGCCTTAAAATTCAAAGATTTGATAGAGCCACTCAAACCCTAGGAGAGTGTGTGGGTAAACAAAGGGATCCTAAGGACATGACTGGGATTGGGATGAATGATTACTCTTTGGTTCCACCACCAGCTGGTGACTTCTATGGTGTCCAACAAAAGGACCTATCTTGGACTGGTTTGCCAGAATTCCAAGAGGAGGAATTCATTCCTCCACCAAGAGTTGTCACTCCAGTTGAAGAGTACCAACAAAAGTTGACTGACCTGAATGAATGGAAGAAAGCTAACCCTACTTTGTTTGTTAAGGGTGGCTTGCTATGTGAAAGTCCCAATGAGTCAACTCCCATTAAGGTTACAAACCCAATCACTGGTAAAGCTGTTGACCTAGGCTCAAACACTGATAGAAAACCTAGCATTAAATATGCAGAGATGTATAGGAATACTAGGTCACCCAAGAGCCAAGTTAGCAATAATGGAACAGGCTTCTTCTCTTCTAGACCTAAGGTTGTGTCTAGAAAAGCTTGTTACACTTGTGGTAGCTTTTCACACTTGGCATACAAGTGTGTCAACGCTCCCAAAGTCAGCGCTGACAGGAACAATTTCAGCGCTGACAGGAACAAAGTCAACGTTGTTAGGAAGTCAAACGTTGTCAGACCCAGACCTTGTGTGCAGCAAAGTCCAGAAGTGATTAGACCTGCCCCATTCTTTACTAGAGGGTCTAACACTCATGGACAAAGACCATTTCAAAAGACAAACACCTGGTCAAATAGGCAATGGGTTTCTGTAGCAAACCCTAGGTTCAACGCTGACAAGGGTAATCTCAGCATTGACAAGACTAATTCCAATGCTGACAGAAACGTGACCAGACCTAAATATTTGCAACCACAGGGTAAGGGGTCTAAAGCTTCTTCAAGCTTAACATGGAGACCCAAGAAAGATCAAAACCCTAATGATAATGGGATTTCAATGACCTGCAACAAATTTAATTACATTTCAAAGGTCATTACCAAACCTATTGGGGTTAACTGGGTATTTCATCCTAAGAAGGATGAGAATGGGGTTGTTGTGAGAACTAAGTCTGTTCTTATTGAACAACCAGATGAATCCAAGTCTTTTAAGACTTGGGTTCCCAAAGAAAACTAATTTGTATTCTTTATGTGCAGGGCATTCAAAGACAGATCAATGATTATGGATATTGGGATAATGGATTCTCAAGGCACATGACAGGGAAGGAAGACTACTTGACCAACTTCACTCCCATTAAGGATGGTGATAAGGTATACTTTGGAGGCGGATATGGTACTATCACAGGAAAAGGAACCCTTCTCACCAAGAATTTGCGTTTTGAGAACGTCTTTCTGGTAAAAGAACTTGATTATAACCTTTTTAGTGTATCACAAGTTTGTGATAACAAAAATAAAGTTATGTTTACTGATACTGAGTGTTTGGTGTTAAGCAAGGATTATAAGATCCCTGATGAGAAATATATTGAGTATAGAACACCTAGGCATAAGGACATATATAATGTGAATTTGAATGGGATTAAAATGAATATTAATATGTCTTGTTCTATGCTAAAGCCTCAGTAGATGAGAGTAATTTGTGGCACAGGAGACTAGGGCACATAAATTTTAAAAATATAAATAGGCTTGTGAGACTTGGTTTAGTTGATGGTTTGCCTGAGAAGGCCTTCCACAATGACCACTCTTGTGTTGCATGTCTTAAAGGCAAGCAGCACAAGGTCTCATTCAAGTCCAAACAGGTGCATACTAGTTCTAGACCTCTTCATATGCTACACATGGACCTCTTTGGTCCAACCAATATAGAAAGTTTGAATGGTAAGTCATATTGCTTTGTCATCACATATGACTTTTCTAGGTTTACATGGACATTCTTTCTAGCTATGAAGAGTGACACAGCTGATATTCTAATTGGTTTTATCACTCAGATTGAGAAGAGGTCTGGCAATGAAGTTAAAATGCTTAGGAGTGATAATGGTGGAGAATTTAGGAATAAGAAGCTGGATGATTTCTGTGCCAGGAAAGGAATTACTAGGCAATTAGTATTGCAAGAACCCCACTGTAAAATGGGGTTGCTGAGAGGAAAAATAGAACCCTAATTGAAGCAGCCAGAACAATGTTGGCTGATGCTCATTTTCCTATAGCCTTTTGGGCTGAGGCTGTTAATACAGCTTGTTATGTTCAAAATAGAGCATTAGTTAACAAAATTCAGAACAAAACACCTTATGAGTTACTTTGGGAAGAAAACCTAATATTTGTTTTCTCAGACCTTTTGGTTGTCATGTAGTAGTTTTAGATACTAGTGATGCCTTAGGGAAATTTAGTGCAAAAGGTGATGAGGGTTACTTCATGGGATATTCAGTGTAGAGCAAGGGATATAGGGTTTATCTTAAAGAAGAAAAACGTATACTTGAAAGAGTACATGTTAGGTTTAGTGCAAAAGGTGATGAGGGCTACTTCATGGGGTATTCAGTGCAGAGCAAGGGATATAGGGTTTATCTTAAAGAAGAAAAACGTATACTTGAAAGAGTACATGTTAGGTTTTTAGAAAATAAGCCTAGTGATCCTGAAAGTGGTCCTAATTGGTTGTTTGACTTGGAACCTTTATCTAGAACTTTAAATTATATGCCTGTCACTAATCCAGACATTGTGAAGGTAACTTCAAATGTTATGGAGGAACAAGTTGTTGATGTTTCAGGTACTCAGGTTCATGAAAAGGTTGGATCACAAGCAGAAAAGACATCTCCTATCCAAGAATATGTTACCATTCCCATTTGGACAGATGCTTTTGCTGCTGCTGCTGCTGGTGGTAAAGATAATGCTGGTATCCAAGCACCACCAGATACAAACATGCATGGTCCTTCAGGCGCTGACAAAGTCAAATCTAGCGCTGAAAAGACCAATTCAGAAGTTGATGGTTCAGACGTTGACAACAACATTTCAAGCGTTGTTAGCCCAAGCGCTGACAAACAAGGTTCAGGCGTTGACAAAAATTCTGCACATCTTTTCTCTTCCATTTTTGAACAAGGTGAACCTTCCAATATATATGAAGAGGTTCATCCTCATGTTGATGAAAGAGAATCTGATGAAGAAGATATTGGCAACATGGAGCATGAGGTTGAGGACACCAGACTTTTTGAAGGAGGGGTTCTCACTTCCACAATGAAGAATCACCCCACTTCCCAGATCATTGGTGATATTATGACTCCAGTTCAGACTAGAAGATCTCATCAAGGTCTTGGTGGGTTTATTGCCAATATACACAAGAAGGTTGATACCCCTCTTGTGCAAGCATGTTTGTTTGCCTGTTTTCTGTCACAACAGGAACCCAAGAAAATATTTGATGCTCTCAAAGAACCAAGTTGGGTGGAAGCAATGCAGGATGAGCTTTACCAATTTGCAATTCAGGATGTTTGGGAGCTGGTTGATTGTCCCAGATATGTCAGACCTATAGGGACAAGATGGGTTCTAAGAAACAAGAGAGATGAAAGAGGCATTGTGGTCAGAAACAAGGCAAGGTTAGTGGCTCAGGGATATACACAAGAGGAGGGGATAGACTATGAGGAAGTCTTTGCACCAGTTGCAAGGATTGAAGCTATAAGGATTTTTCTAGCCTATGCATCCTGCATGGGCTTCACAGTCTATCAAATGGATGTCAAGAGTGCCTTCCTCTATGGAACTATTGTTGAGGAAGTATATGTGATGCAGCCTCCTGGTTTTGAGGATCCAGAGAATCCAGATAAAGTGTATAGAGTCAAAAAGGCTATGTATGGCCTTCATCAAGCCCCTAGAGCATGGTATGGTACTTTGTCTACCTATTTGGTGGACAATGGATTCAAAAGGGGCACTATAGATCAGACACTATTTACAAAGAAGAAAGGCAAAGATGTGATGCTTGTCTAGGTCTATGTTGATGATATCTTTTTTGGGTCTACTGATCCAAAGATGAGTGAGGATTTCTCCAAGCTTATGATAGACAAATTCAAGATGAGTGCTATTGGGGAGATGAACTTCTTTCTTGGTTTACAAGTTCAGCAGAAAGAAGATGGTATCTTCATCTCCCAGGATAAATGTGTTGCTGAGATCTTGAAGAAATTTGGCTTTTCTCCACATGAAAAGAGGGCTAATACTCCTATGGATAGAGAACACCCTTGGGGAAAGATTGGAGATGGGAAAGATGTTGATGTCAGCCATTATAGATCCATGATTGGATCCTTGATGTATCTTACTGCCTCCAGACCTGACATCATGTTTGCTTTGTATGCTTGTGCACGTCATTAAGTGACTCCCAAAGAATGTCACCTTTATGCTGTGAAGAGGATCTTTAGGTACCTAAGATGCTATCCTGGTGTTGGTTTGTGGTACCCAAAGGATTCACCATTGGAGCTAATTGCATATTCAGATAGTGATTATGGAGGTGATAAATTTGATAGGAAATCCACAACTGGTGGATGTCAGTTTCTTGGGAGCAGGTTGATATCTTGGCAATGCAAGAAACAAACAGTGGTGGCTAATTCTACAACTGAAGCAGAGTATGTTGCTGCAGCTGCTTGTTGTGGACAAGTTTTGTGGATTCAGAACCAGCTGTTGGACTATGGGTATAATTTCATGCATACCAAGATATTTGTTGACAATAACAGTACTTTATGCATCATTAAGAATCCTGTACATCATTCTAAAACTAAACACATAAAGATTAGACACCATTTTATAAGAGATTGTTTTGAGAAAGGCTTAATACAACCAGATAGGGTTGACACTGAGGAAAATGTGTCAGATTTATTAACTAAACCTTTTGATGCTGGGAGGTTTCAATACTTGGAAACAAGTATTGGAATGGTCAATCTCACATAATATGTGTTTTGGAGTCTTTTTGTAAAAGTATGTACAGGATGATGCATTGTTATTGGTCTTATTGATGATTTAGATTTTCCACTTTATTTTTCTAACACTGACAAAGGTTGCTTGAACGCTGATAAGTGTTTTTGTAACATTGTCAGCAATATAATTGTCTAACGCTGACAAAGCTTCCCTCAACGCTGTCATGTGTTATCGGGGCGTTGTCAGCAACAATGTTAGTTTTGTGGTTTTCAATCTAAATGTGCAGATGGTGTTAGCAGTATACCATTGGATACAGAGTTGCTTATGGATCAATGGAGAAGCATTTGGACAAGTTTTTATTTATGGATGATGGTTGGAATTTTTAATTCCTATCTTGACATAAATTTTTATGTTCATGCATGATTTTAGCAAACTTATGTATCATAGTTTAAGGGGAGGTTTTAGGAACCTTTAGGATGTTTGGGTATCATATGATATTCTTATCACAATTCTAGATTGTGTCCACATGTGAGTATGAGTTAGTTTTACTAAATCATGAGGCACTGTAACATGCAAAGTTGATATACTATGCATGCTACCAAGACATTTTTGGCCTAGAATTGGTTGTGGTCTCAACTTGGGAATAATTTTGTTATGGGATTTACCTGGGAGTAACAAGGAATTTTGTAAGGTAACTTGGGTGTTAAGAGTTTTGGTTAGCAAGGGACACTAGAGGACTGTTATGTCTATCTTGCTTAAGCAAGTGTGCATAACTGGACACTGCTTGCCGCCCTATAATAATTCTCAGCTTTTTGGTTATCTTCTCTAGGATAAATTACTTTGTTAAGGTCATTTTTCATTTTTAAACATTTTTATTTTTGGACGCTGACAAGAATTTTCCAAGCGTTGTTGTGACCAAATTAGACGCTGACATGGCTATAGGCAAACGTTGACAAGATTATAGTCGTTGGGCGTTGATAGGTTATTTTTTACCGTTGAAAACTCAATGGGACCTACCCAGTTGTTACTTTTTGACATATTTTTAGGCCGTCATTTTGGGAGTTGTTACTTTTCATTTAATGCATGAGATAAACTTATAATTTTTCAATATTTTCATGATTACTTTTTGAAAATACTTGCCTATTTTTGGGCCTATCACATGCATTTTCTTCTCCTATAAATTTGGCTCATATTTTTAAATAGGGTATCTATAATTCTTGTCTAACACAATTTTCTCTTATCAACTTCATCTTCATCACTTAAATTTAACAGCTTTCAACAATGGCACCAAAGTTTAGACCATCAGATTTGGAATTAGGGTTCAGAAGTCAACATAACATGATCGCGTATCTTGAAGATGATGATACTCTGTTTCCCCAATACACACAAATGGTGGCGTATTTGAACGCATCCCCCTTAAGTTATGCTCTTTCTCATGTACCACTCATTCCAGTCCCATATATTAAACAGTTTTGGAACACTGTAAGTTCCTCAACAGTTAATAGAGTGACTACATTGACTTCTATTGTTCATGGGCGACCTTGGGTGGTTACTGAGGCTTTGGTACGCCAAGCCTTGCATCTTGATGATGTTGATGGTATAGCCACCCTTCCCATTAATGAAATAGAACAAGGGCTTAGGGCTTTGGGATATCCTTTTCCTGATGAAGGTACCTTAAACAAGTATCATAAGCAGGAATTTCCCCCAGCCTGGAAGTACCTCATACATGTCCTCCTTCAATGTTTGAGTCCCAAATGCACTGCACACAATGAGATAAATAGATCTATTGCTAGTGCTATTGTATGCATTGCAACAGGGCAAAAATTTAATTATTCTAAAATGATTTTTGAGGGCATGTGTAAAAATAAGGGTAACAAAATGACTTTAACTTGTCCCCGTTTTTTAAAAATGGTTTTTGATGTCCAAGGATACTGCACAAGGGATCATAATGATTTTTATAAGATCCCTGAGCAAAAGAAAGCTATTTTTATGAAGATGAACTCACCACCCCATCGTGACCTACGTTTAACCCAAGCTATGCTTGCTGTTATTGCAGCAGCACAACCCCAACCAGACCTCCAACCCCAAATTGACCCCCAACCACAAATTGACCCAATACCTGAACCATTACCTTCACCTGAACATATGCAACTTGACCAAGATCCCTTCAACGCTGACACATTAAATGTTGGCGTTGATGTGCCTATTTCCAACGTTGACACACAACCTTCACAAACCCAAACACCCCTTAACCAACCCACATCCACCCATTCTTCCACACCATCTTCCACACCCCCTGAATATAGGTTGATGAAACGCCAAAGGACTACTGGAGTGTTCTCCTCTGGTGGTCCTAGCCATGTAGCAGAGAGAACCACCACCATAAGTGTGGCTGGTGCCCTGGATGAGGCTGGGACTATTGGTTCTGGCTTAGAAGCTGGCCAAGGACGTCCCACCATTATTAAGTCCTCATCCTTGCCAAATGAATCTGACATGGGAGGTCAAATCCTCATTTTAGAAGAGGGCAGACTGGAACCAATTACTCTTATGGAATTGACGGCAGTCTGCATGAGCTTGCAAAAGCAAAATGCAGACTTAATACAAGTTGTCAGCTCACAAGGCCTTGAACTCAAGCAATTGAGGGAGAGGCTTGTTTTTTTGGAGAGTGCTAGTGCAAGAAGGGGTATGGAGGAATCTTCCAAAGGGGAGGAAGATCCAATAAATCTGAGGGATAAGGGCAGCCATGATGGTCAATCCTTGGATGTTGCTGAGGCCCTTACAACTTTGAAGAAACAAACAGGTTTTGATATGTCCTTAGTTTCTCCTACCAACTTGAATTTATCATTTACAGCCATGTTGGAAGAGGTTACAAAAGGCGCTGAGGCAAGATATTTGGGCGTTGACAAGGAGAATTTGGACGCTGACAGAAATATTTTGGGCGCTGATAGAACAAAATTGGGCGTTGACAGACCTGCACATGAGGGTGATGTATCCCAGTCATCATCCATCATTAAGGAGGTTTTTGCACAGGTATCACCATCTACCTTACCAACCATTGCACCATCAGATAAGGGTAAGGGTATAATGGTAGAAGAGATTGTTCCAAAGGATGCAGCTCAAGTTGAATTTGATAGAAGATTGGTTGCACAAATCATGGAACAAGATAAAAAGGAGGTGAAAGAGTCACCATTTGTTGTGACTTCAGAAGAAGGAAGTGATGGAGCTAGCTCAGACTCAAGTGTGATGATTATAGAACCAGAAAGACTTGAGTATGGGGATGAGTTGTCTAAGGAGAAGTTGAGAGAGTTGAAATTGCAGGTTGACTTTGACATGCCAGAGGTGGTTCAAATGTACAATGCTTGGGAAGAAAGATGTATGGAGAATCCAGACTTGACCATTTCAGATCAAATATGGGGTTTGGAGATTGTTCTCAGAGTTCAGAAGGATTGCCAGGTAATTTTGAAACACAAGGCAAGCAATATTCTCTCAGAATTGAAAAGGGATAGAAGGGAGCTATACTGCATGTTGCTCAGATGTCATGGAGTTGGATGGACTTATCAGAAATTGAGGGTCTTGACATTTGATGAATTAGAATGCAAGGCTTATCCGATTTGGGTGAGAGTGCAGGAAGCAAACACTCTTAGACTTCTTTCTGATGAAAGAAAGGAAGAACTTGCAGAAGAAATGGAGCTCAAGAAAGCTATGTTTGTTCCCAGACCAGTGAAGAAGGGAATTTCTCTTGAGTTTCCCAAAGATATGGATCCACTATATCCAAGTGAAGCTGTTATAAGAAAGAGCCTCAAGCTCTCACCATTAGAAGCTTCAGATATGGTGTAAGTGTTACCATTAGATTCCAGGAACCCAATTGTGAGCTATGAAGAAGATGAATGTGGGTTTTCGAAGATTGGCAGATATGGTAAAGAGGTACACACTTTTACCACTCTCATATCTTTGTTTGCAAGTTGTGATAGAGAAGACTTGGTTGATCTATGGAGGTTGCTAGAGACCAAGTATGAGGCTGAAGCACCAACTTCAGCTAATGGAATAAAACTGTGGTCCACATTCAAAAGAATTTGTGGACCAAGAGATGAGGATCCTGCTATTTGGAAGGATCTTGAAGATGACCTCAGTGGTCTTCAATGGAGATTATATTCAGCTGCTGGTGTTTACCATTTGAGTTCTACAAAGTTTGCTGAGTATCTACTTGTGGATGGTCAGTATTTCATATCCAAGGCTATTTTGGAGAAGATGAAGGACACTCAGCTAGAGATTGATTATTCAAGTGATGTGGCAAAAGACTTGATTAGATTTATTCATTACCAATATGAGAAGGTTTGTAAGATTCCTCTTAGTTCTTAATGCTTATTCAGAAACTTGATCATAAGAGTGGATATCAAGTTTAGGGGAGGATTGTTGGGAATAAATTAAGGCCAGATCACTTAAGCGCTGACAAGAGTAAAACAAGCGTTGACAAGAACAAAACAAGCGCTGACAGCTCAAGCGTTGACAAGATAAAGTCAAGCGTTGACACATTGAAGACAAGCACTGATGGGAAGATATACTCTACGCGTTTATTGTATTCTAGATTACTTCTAGTAAAGATAGGAACAACAATGTATTTTCTATATTTATCTTTACCTAGAATAGCTGATACGTAGATTATCGTACAGGGCTTCTTATGTCTATAAAAGAAGACCTTTAGGTTAATGTTTCATATAAGTTTTTTTTCGTAAACTACTTTCATTGTAAGCAAGTTTGATATCATTAATAAAAGTGAAAGTTTGTTTATATCATTGTGTGTTCTTGTTTAAGTGTTAATTCCGCATAACACTCAGATTATCATAAGCATATACGAAGGTTTCTCTAAGTGTATTACTTGATCTAATCTCGTATACATAAAGCTAAATCGATCTATGTTTGGGATCAACAAGTATCGAGCCCAAATCTTCACTTGAGGAACCACCTATCCTCGAGTTGAAATATTTACCTCCTCATCTCGAATATGTCTATTTGGAGGAGGGGGACAAGTTGCCGGTTATTATTGCGAAGGAACTTTCGAATGATGAAAAAACCGCACTTGTCGATGTTCTAAAGGATCACAAAGGGGAAATTGCGTGGAAGTTATCCGACATTAAGGGAATCGATCCCAAGTTTTGTACCCACAAAATCTTAATGGAGGAGGATTACAAGCCCGTAATCCAATGTCAAAGGAGGGTGAACCCCAAAATTCACGACGTCATCAAAAAGGAAGTCCTTAAACTCCTTGACGCGGGAATGATTTACCCTATTTCCGATAGCCCTTGGGTGAGTCCTATTCATTTTGTCCCTAAGAAGGGAGGAATGACCGTTGTGCCAAACGATGCCAACGAGTTAATTCCCACTAGACTCGTGACCGGATGGAGAGTGTGCATTGACTATCGAAAGTTGAATGAAACCACTTGAAAAGACCATTTCCCTTGCCCTTCATGGACCAAATGTTGGAGCGTCTTGCGGGAAACGATTTCTATTGCTTTTTAGATGGTTTTTCCGGTTACTTCCAAATCCCCATCGATCCTCATGATCAAGAAAAAACTATGTTTACGTGTCCATATGGAACGTTTGCCTATCGTAGAATGCCATTCGGACTTTGCAATGCACCGGGAACCTTTCAAAGGTGCAGGATGGCTATTTTTCATGATATGATCGAGAAGACGATGGAAGTCTTCATGGATGAATTTTCCGTGTTTGGTAATTCGTTCACTTCGTGTTTGACAAATCTTGAGAGAATGTTGAAACGTTGTAAGGAAACCAACCTTGTGCTCAATTGGGAGAAGTGTCATTTTATGGTTAAGAGTGGAACCGTCTTAGGGAACAAGGTCTCGAAAGCGGGGATTGAGGTAGATCAAGCTAAGGTAGACGTCATCGCCAAATTACCTCATCCCAAAACCGTCAAGGGAGTTAGGAGTTTCCTAGGCCACGCGGGCTTTTATCGTCGATTCATCAAGGATTTTTCAAAGATCTCTCGACCCATTACACATCTTCTTGAAAAAGAGGCACGTTTTGTCTTTGACGAAGATTGTGTAGGAGCCTTTGAAATCCTTAAGAGGAAACTTACCGAAGCTCCCATTCTTGTTGCTCCCAATTGGAACCTCCCCTTTGAGCTCATGTGTGATGCTAGTGATTATGCTATTGGGGCCGTATTGGGGAAACGTCATGAAAACCACTTCTTGCCTATTCACTATGCTAGCAAGACGATGACCGAGGCTCAACTTAAATACACTACAACGGAGAAGGAGTTCCTTGCCGTGGTGTATGCATTTGAGAAATTTCGACCTTATCTCGTCTTGACGAAATGCATAGTGTATACGGATCATTCAGCTATCAAGTATCTCATGGCTAAACAAGATGCAAAGCCGAGATTACTTCGTTGGATTCTCCTCCTTCAAGAATTTGATCACAAAATTGTTGACAAAAAAGGAGCCGGGAATCTAGCGGCCAATCATCTTTCTCGTTTGGAAGATCCTCACCAAAGTATTTACGAGCCCAAGGAAATCACCGAAACATTTCCGCTCGAGACACTTGGTGTAGTGAATTCTAAGCTTGATTCTTCCACCCCATGGTTTGAGGACTTTGCAAATTACCATGCGGGTAACTTCATCATCAAGGGTATGACAACTCAAGAAAAACGAAAATTCTTTCGTGACGTCAAGTTCTAGTTTTGGAACGACCCTTACTTGTTTCAAACTTGTGCGGATCAAATCATCCGACGTTGTGTATTTGGCACGGAAGCTTCTAATATCCTTTGAGCTTGCATGAGGGACCCACGAGTGGTCACCACGGTTCTAATCTCACGGCTAAGAAGGTGTTTGATGCCGGCTTCTTTTGGCCTACTATTTACTGAGATGCACAAGATCTGGTGAAGTCTTGTGACTCATGCCAACGACAAGGAAAAGCCTCGCAAAAAGATGAAATGCCACAAAATATCATCCAAGTGTGTGAGATCTTTGACGTTTGGGGTATAGACTTTATGGTGCCGTTCCCATCATCTCGTGGTAGTAAGTACATCCTCGTTGCGGTTGACTACCTATCTAAGTGGGTGGAAGCTAAGGCTTTGCCCACCAATGATGCTCGTGTGGTAGTCAAGTTTTTGAAGAGCTTGTTTTCTCGGTTTGGAACCCCTCGTGCGATTATAAGCGATTGTGGAACCCATTTTTGTAACGACCAATTCGAAAGGGTCCTAAGGAAATATGGGGTTACACATCGGCTTTCTACGACTTATCACCCACAAACGAGTGGGCAAGTCGAGGTTTCAAACCGAGCGTTGAAGAGGATCTTGGAGAGATCCGTTGGAGAAAACCGACAATCTTTGTCGGATAAGTTGGACGATGCTTTATGGGCCTTTAGGACCGCTCATAAGACGCCCATTGGGTGCACTCCCTATAAGCTTGTGTATGGGAAAAATAGTCATTTGCCAATCGAATTAGAACACCATGCTTATTGGGCCCTAAAGCATTGTAATGATGATATGGAGACCGCGGGAAAACACCGGAAAATGCAATTAAATGAATTGGATGAATTGAGGGATATTGCTTATGAAAATTCATTGATTTACAAAGAAAAAACTAAAAAGTTGCATGATTCTAAAATTAAAAACCGAGTTTTTAACATTGGGGATCAAGTTTTGCTTTTTAATTCTCGTTTGAAAATCTTTTCCGGTAAGTTGAAATCCCGTTGGTCCGGTCCATTCACCATGACTCAAGTTTTTCCATATGGAACCATCGAGCTAGCTCAAAATGATGGCCCCAATTTCAAGGTGAATGGACATAGGTTGAAGCACTACTTTGACGGGGAAGTTCCATCCTTGAACTACCTTGACCAAGTCACCTTCCCCAATGATAATTAGTATTGAGGGGATCGAGTCGAGCTCATGACTCGGTAATCAAAAACGAGGTGCCTCGTGGGGGAGTCCCATGCTTATCCTATGTATATATTATCATTTTCTAATGTAGTAACGTGTGGGGATTTGTGCCCTTCCAACCTTTGTTCCGTGGTTGTTTGTGAATTATGGACTTTAGATGATCATGATCTTCACGATTGGAGCCTCTCGTGTTCGTTTTTTTTGAGCACTCGATCGTTTGCTTTGAAGACTTTCTCAATATCCATGATATATCCTTTGATGTTCTAACCTTAGGTTTCTACCACAGTTCATAAACGGCTTTAAATTTAACGGTTACACCCTTTCCATGCTAGATTAGGCATTCGACTACGTCTCTAGTATAGGGGTGTTTGCACCCCTAGACTCGAAACATTGAGGACAATCTTTAACTTTAGTATGGGGGGTGAATAGATACTTGCCTTGCTAAACCTTCACTCTTTCCAAAGTTTATCTTTTTGTTTATCGTTTTGTTACAAAATAAGGCTAAAAATGGCCAAATTTTAAAAACTTTCTCATGTTTTATAAGTGTTTGAAGACACGAATGTAGGTTTTCCGATGGCGAGAATAAGAGTACTTTTTGACTCGACCGTGCATGTTGAGCACTTAGCTTTGACTCCTTAACTACACATTAGGCTAAGTCTCTTAAATGAGGACGAGAAATGATAGGGTTAATTATAAGTTACTATGCTAAACGTAGAGTACTCGTATTCTTTCAAAAACTCATGTGTTCTCGTTGTTTGCTTATTCTCCCTTCGCATATAAATATTTTTTGCTTAATAAATATTGACTTAGCGGTTTAGTTGGGATTTTTGGGTTTCTAATCTTTTCTAGTAGCTTCCGTGTAATTAAATTGAGAAGACATTAAGGTATCGCCAGCGTCACGGTTTTGAAGTATTGGCACCCAAATAATCAAAAGCTTCACCCAATAAAAAGATTTCAAGTGCTCACCTAAATCAAGCAAACAATTTGAAGCGCCACAAGGCCGAAAAATCTATGTAAAAATTGAAAGTGAATCAAGCCTTAATCGTCGAAGCTTTAAAGATCCAAAATTCGCCTTTGCGTGAGGATATACGTCTTTGGCTAATAAAACTACCGATGAGGTGGATAATAAAAGGCAAGGCAAGACCAAAGTCATAATAAAAGCTTCATGGCGAAGTTGAATAAAAGATGGAGGTAAACCAAAGATAATAAGGCCCTTCCGTTAGGGGGCGTATAAAAGTCTTGGTAATAAGTCTCATGTTCAAAACCGTTATAAAACCGTGTTTATCGATTCTTCTTGTTGACTTAATTTTTTGACATTGTTGTCTATTGGGGGGGTTATTGATTTGATGGTCTTGGTTACACCGTTAGGACTCTATTTTTAGACCTAAATCTCTATTATCGCATAAGTCAAACAATGTATCCTCGTGAAACATTCAAGACAATATAAAATATAAGAGATACAACTTAGGAATAATGGGAGGATAAGTACGTGATTAGGGCATATGAGTAGTGTTAGCATTACTAACTTATAATGACAATGATCTCGTTGCACGCTTGGCATGGAATTGGGGTGAAAATCGAGGACGATGAAATTATTTCTAACGAAGAATTCACGTGTTCTTATTCTATGAACCTAAACGTCCCATTTTGCGATGAAAATCATACATTATGTCTAAAACGCAAGTAGTAGTAGCAATAGTAGTAGTGTAGCTAGTTTATCGTTCAATAAAGTGAATAAAAATGAATTTTGGAGGTGCTACGATACTTTATTCTAGCATTGTGTGAGGGCACGGCAATGGTTTAGTATGGGGGAATGATGAGACTGCTTTTATACATAGTCTCATCGTCCAAAAAGGGCTTAAAATGCAGTAAATATCATCAAAATACCCATATATATATGCTTGTGTTTGTAGCTTGTGTATTTTAGGTACAGATATTGAAAAAATGACAAAAGATCACAAGAATCATACAAAAACGAACACGGGAAACGAAGCCGCACACTGAACCAAGCCCTAATGAAGAATTTTCCCAAGAAAACCCTTGAAGATTTGAAGAATTATAAAGAAGGGTCCTCCAATATGGAAGAATTGACACTTTATACCCTTGTATGTTCATAATTACAAGTTTGGTCCCTAAAGTTTGTCAAACTTACAAAAAGGGCCCTCCACTTTGAAGAATTGACAAGTTTAGCCCCTCAATAAAGCTAAATTGTCAACCATTATCCTTCACAAAGTCAAATTTATCATGAAGTCCTTCAAAGAACAAGAAATTACAAGTTTGGTCCTTTGACAATCCCAAATTTACAAAAAGGACCCTTGACTTTCAACATTTTGCAAGAATGGTCCCTCATCAAACTAGACTTGGCAATTTCAGTCCTCCAAAATATCAAATATGCAAGTCAAGACCATTATCCATCAACAATATGCCAAAAAAGCCCTTCAAGTATCACAAAATGGCAAGAAATACCCCTGAATTTACTTTATGAAAGTTTTTGTGGCAAAAGTGTGAAAACTGAAAGTTTGATTACAAAGGAAATTCAGTTTTCGGGTTTAAATCTGCAAATGACAAGAAAAGGGAAGAAAGAGGGTTAAATATGGCCAGACAACATAGTTACATAGACCATTCCCATGGCGCCACCTATCCCACTCACACCCCTCAACCAATAGCATCCTTCTATCCCTACACCTAAGCAATCCACTCACCCCGGTTTATACATAATTAATCCTTGGCGCCTAAACACCTTTTTAAACACTAATCACCCCTAAAACGGATTGAAACCAAGTTCTTCATGTTCATAAACCAAATTGGGCATTTTCTAATTACCAACAATTAAACCTCAATATGGTGCAGATTTATGATTAAGGGTCTTGTTAACACATCCCAAACCTTAAACATGACACCCCACCAACCCACATGCTACATGGGACCTCCCCTGCTATAAGATCATGCATACTGCCAAAATAAAGAAAGTCATCCAACGTCCCATGTAACACCCCCAAATTTATACAACTCAATATAGCGGAAGACTAGTTGGTGTTACGGGATAGCACATTACTCACATCATAGACAACGCTTAAAAGTCGCTTCGTTTTAATAATAAAGCATTTCCATTCATAAATATCAAATTTACATAGGTCCCAAGTCACTGTATTTAATACAGGTTTTACAAAGCATTTGAATGAAAATTATTGTTTAAGTGCGGGCCATGAATTCTTGGCGTCTTCCCGAGAATTACCTTCAAGTACCTGAGATAAAACATGTTAAAAGAAAAGGTCTGCGATAACGCCGAGTGAATTCATAGAGTTTAATGAAATCCATCAATATTACATCGGTATAAAATTATTACCGAAAATCATTTTGTACAAATCTTTGTAATAGGCCATAAAATAGCCAAAGTCATTTTATACAAATCCTTATTAAAATCATAATATAGGCTTTCGCCTTCAAAATCTTTATACGAACCATTGTCGTTAAAAAACATCATACAATATGTTTTATAACGTTGTATAGATTAAATAAAAACCGTTATATGAATATGGTTATATAAAACCAAAACACGAACATAATATCAATAGTATGACCCCGTATTGCTAGTCAGGCAATATATCGTAATTTAATGCTTAAAGCAGTATTTCATTAATTGGATTATTACAAGCCGCATGACATTGTTACATTACTAAACCAAACAACGGGTAGCTAGCCCGAAACTCAATTTGCCCATCTAAATTTGCGTGTCGTCACAAAGGTCACGCTATGAAAATCTTCTCATACATAAATTCGCTTACCAATCAATGTGGCACGACGGGGATCAACCGTCAAGGCGCGAACTGGGGTGATCGTCCCCAAATAGTACTATTATATGCATAAGCGTCTACCAAATCCCGGTAGTTCACAATTCATGCTAATGGGACTTTTGGTGACATAACATAACTTTAATAATCCATTTCATCTCATTTATCGGGTCATTTAATCATTCATCGGGTCATACAATCATTCGGGTCCAAATCAATAAACAGGCAATCGGGACAACTAGTGTCCTATTTTATAACAACTAACATGTTATCTCCCTCGCGGGTTTATAAAACATTTCATAAAAACATTTAAGAGAGTGCGAGGCTATGAACTCACGTTGATGTGGGAAGGCGGGTTATCGGCAATTCGGACGTACGGTACGTGCTTCAATCACGGAAACCTAGACAAATAATATTCGTCTTAGACTCTTGTCCAATGACTTTATAAAAATAAAAATTATGTATACATATGATGATTTTATATATATGATGATCAAGTGGGTTTACATATTCTCTTTTACCCATTTTAGTGTTTACGTATTGGTAACTTCTTACTAGTTTACTAGTTTTACATATTTACGTGTTTTAGGTCCAATAAACTTATTATAAGTTCTTTAACTTGTATTATTCCACTTTATACTTGTATTATCAGTATTTACACTTTACATGTTGGGCCCAAATCGGTTAAGCCCAATAAATAAGTTTATAAGTGTTTTAGCCCACTTTGTTGTATTATTAGTCCAATAACGTTAACTTAGCCCGTTAATGTCCGTATGTTTTATAGTTCGGGTTTTATTGGCTTTTAATTGTTATATATGTTTATATATCAGTATATGAGTTTTAAAAACTTTACACTAGACGGGTTTGATCGTCTAAGTTTTAGTTGGCGAAAAACGTTAATTTTACGGTAATAGCCGAAAAAGTCGTAAAAATCATGTTTATAGTTTTATAACTTATAAAACTTATCAAACTACCATTTTTATAAAATGTCCATTTATTTATCCTTATACATGTTTATATAAATGTATTATATAAGTTAGTGGGTTTTAATTCACATTTTATACTATTTTTATTTGAGTGCTTATATAATACTATTATACTTTAATTTCCCAAAATCTGATTTTTACTTTCACTTTCACCATTTTTACCATATCTTGAGTTCTACAAGGAGATAGAAGCTCATTTTTGGACACCATAAACTACATGATATGTGCTACAATTAACTTAGTTTTAGCTACTGCACAATCAAAATCTAAATATCCTTAACAGTCCCTCCAAAACTGACTATCCAGATTGGTACTCTAAACTTGTTTTAGCCATATCTCACTCATTATAATGATTCCATTGCATGGCCAACTCTAACATGTGTACAAGACATATTACTTACTGTATATCCATTAATCTATATCATTTTATAAGTTCATCACATGGTTCTTTACTGTTTTATACAGCCATCATTTTAAGCATGATTTTAACCTTTTTACATATAGTTTTTCATCTTTTTACCCATGATTATCAACACCAAATCCCCACATAATATTTTTATCATCATATATCATCATACATATATACATTTAAGAAGAAAATACATGATTACATAATCAAAATTAACAAAAGGATGGGGAGAACAATCTTTATACCACCATGATGATGTAGGTTATGATCAAGACATGGATTTTGATCACACAACTTGTGATACACCAATATCATCTTCAAGTCCACCAATCTTCATGAACTCCTTGTGTAAAATCAGCCCTAAGACTCCATACAAACTCCTCCTTGGATGTTATAATCACCACCAATTAATAGGGCTTCAAAAGAGCTTCAACTTATGTATGAATAACATGAGATTTTGTGGTTAATTTTGTATGAATGGGGTGTTTGATGATGATGGTGGGACGGCACCATAGAGAGAGGATGAGAGAAATGTGTGTGGTTTGCATGTTGAATAATGGAAGAAGTGGTTTAGTTAGATGGTTTAGCTAGTTTGGTGGGTGAATAAGCTTCAAAATGAAGCTAATGTTCCAAGTGTAAGCTAATAGCTTACAAGGGTGCCACATCAAAGATGTGGTGTCCCTTTTTGGGCCGTCCTTAGCTAGTGGGGTGAGATAAACTAGTTTTGTCCCATCCCGCTAATTTACGGGTATTCCTCGATTCTAGTTTCCTCGATTTGCGTGCCCTCGGGTAGTTTTACGAAAGACGTTTTTATAAATTATGAATCAACGGCACAAAACGAATCTAATAAAAATTGTCTCATCAAAAACGGAGTTCGAAAACGTAAATACGTAATCCTAAGGTTTCCGGTTAAGTCGTAAAGGACGTTAAATTAAAATCTTAAGTCCTAATCTCTTCTCGTAAATTTGTGAGTTTATGAACCAACACAAATTTAAAATCTCAAAATAATATTCACGGATAAATTTATTTTCTGACATGTCGGACTGTCACCAAAGATGGTGTATGTAAACGTAAGCACGTAATGTTGAATCCTCCGGTTTAGACGTAGTCGATGCTACTCCAAGACGTAAATCCAAATTACTTCCCAAAAATAAGTGAGTTCATAATATAACATTAAAATAATGTTTTTAAATAATACTTGAGAATAAAATATCAACCATAAATTGACGGATTGTCACAGCATTTACCCCTAAACAGGATCTTTGTCCTCAAAGATCATCTTACTACTTGCTTCTTATAGAGTTAAAGCCATGTGGGTATTTCCTCCACATTCGGTCTTTTCTCACAAGTGTAATCCATTACAATACGCGAGTTTCATCAAACATAACTACGGGAATAAGATCAGGCTTAATGTTGACTTACTTTCTCTATCCATGATGTTCACGGGTTTCTGATGAATGCAACTTTTCGTCGATCTAAACTTCATTAAGGAATAGTCAGATTTTCACTTGATAGGCATTTTATCAAGTTTGATATACGAAACATAATTCACGCAGCTCTTGAAGTCCTAGGGTAGATCCAGCTTATATGCCTTTCAAACCAACTTTTATATCATCTCAATGGTCCCATACAACGGGGACTTATATCCCATGATCTTTCAGATCATCAATTCATTTTTCCATGGTTAAAATTTTTGGCATAACTTCGCTACCCATCTGGCACTTCAAGATCTACATTTCATATTCACATAACCTCCTGCCCACTACTGACAGTCAATAATCAAATCCTAATTTCAACAATCATTTCAGGTCTCGCGGGTCGAGTATTTCGCAAGGTTAGGTTCGCCATCATAGGAAACCTTAAACCTAAAAGACATGTCCAACTCACAATGGGTGTATGTCGGGTGTCTTCATATCAACTCCTGCTTACAGATGCTCTAATTTTTAAATCTTAACAAGATTCGATCTCGATCCTAACACGATAATTATCAATGATAATCTTTCCAAAGTAAAACGATTATACGGTTTATTACCAAAGGTCAATCATTCAAACATAAAACAACACTTATAGTATTTTGTATCGCTACTTTACCTCGTCCCTTCGATTTGGGGTGGTAAACAGTACTCTCTTCAAGATTCGTTCTCAATGACTCCTGAGCAAATCTCTAGAAATTCGATGTGAAGCGAGGATCTTGATAGAGATGATCGATACAGGCACACCATGTTTACACAACTCCTTTAAATATAAAAGAGTCAATTTCTTCATCAAGACTCTATCATTAACAGGAATGATATTAGCAGATTTGGTCAGTCTGTCGACGATGACCCAAATCGAATCAAATTCAGATGATGACCTTTGCAATAGTTAGACGTTTACTAATGTATGAGGCGATGTCTGCCTTCATAATTTTTCATTAGTACAACTTTTCCAGACAAAGATACATTAAATCAGAAATGACAGGAATAGAATACTTATACTTACAAGATTCCAACATAACTATATCTCAAAATCTCCATTTTTAGGCAACCACAAGTGGCCTTTTAAACATTTAACGCCATCGGCTTCTCAATTTTGATGGTTCACATTAGCCGCGAACCCCTTTTTATTATCTATATTATCCTTTTTACAAACATCGTTCATATTTAAATTGTTCGGCAAATTTTATTTTGCACCTTCATTACTAAGGAACACATCCTAATTGGTTCTTTATCCTTTTCTACATAACGTGTCAGTATTTACATTTATTAAAATTTTCTTTCTTCACATTTTCTAAGTTTTAGTTTCTTCTCAACTATCATTTTTATCCGTTTTACTCAATCCGACTTCTAAAGCGTCGATAATTATTACGACTAATTAAATAATAAATATTCAATTTTTATGAAACGTAAACGTAAATATTTTAAATTTCTTAGTCCGACCAATTATAAAAATGTTCAAAATAAATTTGAATTTAATTGACACGATTTTTATTGATTTACTGAAAATAAATAGTGAGATTCGCAAATGTTCGAAAAATCTTTATTTATACTTTGGTCACAATTTTCTTAGTTGAAAAGCAAAAAGTGTCGTTTCAAATTTTAAGTAATGGTTTAAATGGTTTCCTCAATTCCTCTTAGGTTGTCTAGAATTATACACGAACATTTACCCCTAAACAAAAGTTTAGTTAAATGGTTTGTGTATAAGGGAATAATCCCTTAAAAGTTCTTTTCGATAAAACATTTGTCAAAACACATTTGCACTTTCTTTTTAGTAAAACCCAAAGTTTCAAATGGCTTTAATTTTTAAAGAGTCAATATATATATATATATATATATATATATATATATATATATATATATATATATATATATATATATATATATATATATATATATATATATATATATATATATATATATATATATATATATATATATATATATATATATCATTAATCAAACGGTCATTTAATATAAAGGATTAAGTCTTAAATCACATGTTAATTATTCAAGGTACATATTTTTATTGTTCGGCCAATTCAGGGCAATCTATAAATAATTATTAACTCATTCTTATTCTTATAAACAAACAGATGGTTCTAAATGATCACAAGCATGAATCTATCAAATTACAGCCTACACAAGTGATTCACCAAATTTATGAATGCTACATGTGCATTTGCCAATCCAAACGTCATCACGTGAAACTCATAATGTTCACTACAAGTTCTGGATGTAATGATTGGAATAGATAATCTTTTTCGCGGACGCGAAGTTGATGATAACCATGCCATGGATCAAATCTTTAAAACGTACGCTAGAACCTTGTAAATGATCGAACAAATCTTCCATTTCGAGTCATGGATATCATTTTCGATTGTCAACTTACTCAGTTCACAGTAATCTATAAATATAAGGAATGATAACACCATAGCTCTTCATGATGACGAGCTCGGTAGACTAAAATCTTTCTCCGACAACTCTCTCAGTTGTACGGTAATTACTTTAATTTAGATGGTGCTGACGTACAGTACACAAGCCACAGGTGCAGCACCGGGAATATAATCAATACCAATTTTAACTTGCCTTAATGGCAAAAGTCTAGGTAATTCACCAATAAATACCTCCTAAAGTTTCAGATAACAAAAACATCTTTTAATAAATTCATATTAGGTTCTTCTAGATTATAATATCTATAACTAGTTCACAACCATTCATGGTATAATTTCAAGTCATTCATCAAGAATTATTTAGATCACTTTTGATAATCAACATCTTATCATTTAGGGGAATTCTATTCGAGTTCCCATCAATTAAGACAATGTCGTCATGTCATAATCAATCAATCCATTCTACTGGCACTATCAACTTTTTAGTTTTATTGCCGTCGATAAGATGTGAACTTCTCAAAAGACTAATATTAACTCATAATCCTTCACAATTTCAGGGATATATGGAGACACAACTACTATTAAAAGAGTAAGGTCAACGTATAATCTATGCGAGAGAATTTCAAATCAGATACAGACGAAAACATTTAATGAATATGAATATATCCCATGTTTTCATAATTTGAGTACGCATTCGAAAGCTCCTCGGATCGTTACCCCGGTCATTCAAATGAAATCAAATCAAAAGAAATGATAAGAATGTCGATACATCCAGTCGTGTATCAACACTCGGTAATCAAATACTTTTCCTAAGAATCTCACTACGGGAGAATTGGACAAGAAAGAATTGTCAATTGTCAAATAAGACAATTTCCACAGATGAGTATATTCAACTCAAAAGAATAAATAGTACAGGCACATATGTAGGTGTCCCTAACACTATGTCCCTATTGTTCACTTCTTGCAGATCTCATAAAATTTAATCTTTCACAACCTTTAAAGAGAATGTAATGTTTATTAATCAGTTTTATGGTGACTACTAATCAGCCTTGCATGGTCCATTCCAAATTGTATGTAGGCGCGCAACTATATACAATTTCAAGATTAACGATGCAATACTCAGTTCGTCAAGATTTTATCATCATGTTTATAATAAAAACATTTTCATGCTTAATTCTTAAATAAGAATCAAAAGTAAATTTAAAAAGATTTTCTTTGTTATGAAAACAATTAAGTTTTCCAAGGTATTTTATAAACAACTTTATTTCGATCACGATCACTTATAAATCTTACTTTGAATAATCCTTATAGTGATGAAAATTTAATTTTTCTCAAGGATACTTGTTTTATCTTATAAAAACAATGAGTGATCTGCAAAGGAGTGATGAAGAGTTGTTCACCAAGAACTAACTACAATATCATAGGAAATGAGCTTAGCCAATTAATCATGAGGTTCATGACTTCGATGGCACTCAGGAATACAAAGAGAATAATTCACAACGTAACTCAATTCGAGATGAGTACTTGTTCAATGGTTGCATCACTAATGCGAACATTAGGAAGAAGCAATAAAAGATAGATAACATCGATACATGTAGGATTTAGCAATCAAAGGTAGTCTTTTCATTAATCACAAACAAGTCTAAATTGTACCGTAACACATTACGTGTCACTATGTCATACAATTCTCAGAACTCATCCTACCAACTGATATCTCAGTTAAGTTATGGATTTTTAAAAGATACCACAATGAATACTAACCTACAAGAGTCATTAGGTGTTCCATATGTCCCGGAAGATCCATTGGTCCCAATTCAGAAGAAGATTTATTCAATTTATTTCTTGGACACTGGGCATCCTCGTTAGTGGATAATGGCCTAGGAAAAACCCTTAACACAAACTAACAATCAATTAAAACCTCATGATTCAATCACAGAACTTAACGACTTCCTATTAACAATCTCATATTCCATACAGGTTAAGTTTCACTTTATTCAAGTTTTAACCAATTTTATACTCAATTCGATATCCTACCTCATTCTCCAATACTTTCATCCTTATTCTTACACCTTGAAAGGGCAATAAAAGTTCGGTATTATCAACACTTAATTTCCAATCCTATATCTCTTACAACAATAGTTATCAAATGAGTCACTAGCATGAAATGACTCATATATTCAATTAGACTTCTCGGAAAGGTACTAGTGGCATGAGGCTTTTGGGTAATGGTTCCAATGACAGCCTCAAGTGAAACATTCACCCTTTCGATTTCAATTTAAGAATTGGATGACACGAATCAGATGACATCTTTCTAGGTGGTAACGTTTTGTCAACTCCACTCTATAAGGAAAGATCGTCATGGCATCGATATCAGATTTAATCTCATCAATTCTTCTTTAATATCACAATCAACTAATATCATTATTTCTACGAATATCAATCATTTGTTGGGATCATAAATATCCACAACTTGGTTTAGATCTAGGATAGCTAGAATTCCTACGAGAATAGCTTCGATTAATTTACTAGGGTATTTAGGGTTCCTTGTGACAATCTACGTCGTATAAATATCTCGTATAAATATCAAAATAATCATCAAACAATCATGTAATAAAATTACATCATATATTTATATAATCCAAGTTATATATATATTAAAATAACACTTCTCAGTCTGGCCTTGTCGGTAAATCGGGAATTCTTTGGCACCGTTATAGTCAAAAGATTTTTAGACATTTTTAGAAAAATGTTTATAGTTAAAAGATTTTGAAATGTTTTATTCAAAACCTTGGTTTTAAATATCTTTCGTTCTCTATAACGAGAGCTCTGGTACCAATCTGTAACACCTCCAAATTTATACAACTCAATATAGCGGAAGACTAGTTGGTGTTACGGGATAGCACATTACTCACATCATAGACAACACTTAAATGTCGCGTCGTTTTAATAATAAAGCATTTCCATTCAGAAATATCAAATTTACATAGGTCCCAAGTCATTGTATTTAATACAGGTTTAACAAAGCATTTGAATGAAAATTATTGTTTAAGTGTGGGCCATGAATTCTTGTCGTCTTCCCGAGAATTACCTTCAAGTACCTGAGATAAAACATGTTAAAAGAAAAGGTCAACGATAACGCCGAGTGAATTCATAGAGTTTAATGAAATCCATCAATATAACATCGGTATAAAATTATTACCGAAAATCATTTTGTACAAATCTTTGTAATAGGCCATAAAATAGCCAAAGTCATTTTATACAAATCCTTATTAAAATCATAATATAGGCTTTCGCCTTTAAAATCATTATACGAACCATTGTCGTTAAAAACATCATACAATATATTCTATAACGTTGTATAGATTAAATAAAAACCGTTATATGAATATGGTTATATAAAACCAAAACACGAACATAATATCAATAGTATGACCCCGTATTGCTAGTCAGGCAGTATATCGTAATTTAATGCTTAAAGCAGTATTTCGTTTATTGGATTATTACAAGCCGCATGACATTGTTACCTTACTAAACCAAACAACGGGTAGCTAGCCCGAAACTCAATTTTCCCATCTAAATTAGCGTGTCGTCACAAAGGTCACGCTATGGAAATCTTCTCATACATAAATTCGCTTACCAATCAATGTGGCACGACGAAGATCAACCGTCAAGGCGCGAACTGGGGTGATCGTCCCCAAATAGTACTATTATATGCATAAGCGTCTACCAAATCCCAGTAGTTCACAATTCATGCTAATGAGACTTTTAGTGACATAACCTAACTTTAATAATCCATTTTATCTCATTTATCGGGTCATTTAATCATTCATCGGGTCATACAATCATTCGAGTCCAAATCAATAAACAGGCAATCGGGACAACTAGTGTCCTATTTTATAACAACTAACATGTTATCTCCCTCGCGGGTTCATAAAACATTTCATAAAAACATTTAAGAGAGTGCGAGGCTATGAACTCACGTTGATGTGGGAAGGCGGGTTATCGGTAATTCGGACGTACGGTACGTGCTTCAATCACCGAAACCTAGACAAATAATATTCGTCTTAGACTCTTGTCCAATGACTTTATAAAAATAACAATTATGTATACATATGATGATTTTATATATATGATGATCAAGTGGGTTTACATATTCTCTTTTACTCATTTTAGTGTTTACGTATTGGTAACTTCTTACTAGTTTTACCTATTTACGTGTTTTAGGTCCAATAAACTTATTATAAGTTCTTTAACTTGTATTATTCCACTTTATACTTGTATTATCAGTATTTACACTTTACATGTTGGGCCCAAGTGGGTTAAGCCCAATAAATAAGTTTATAAGTGTTTTAGCCCTTTTTGTTGTATTATTAGTCAATAACGTTAACTTAGCCCGTTAATGTCCGTATGTTTTATAGTTCGGGTTTTATCGGCTTTTACTTGTTATATATGTTTATATATATCAGTATATGATTTTTAAAAACTTTACATTAGACGGGTTTAATCGACTAAGTTTTAGTTGGCGAAAAACGTTAATTTCACGGTAATAGCCGAAAAAGTCGTAAAAATCATGTTTATAGTTTTATAACTTATAAAACTTATCAAACTACCATTTTTATAAAATGTCCATTTATTTATCCTTATACATGTTTATATAACTGTATTATATAAGTTAGTGGGTTTTAATTCACATTTTATACTATTTTTATTTGAGTGCTTATATAATACTATTATACTTTAATTTCCCAAAATCTGATTTTTACTTTCTCTTTCACCATTTTTACCATATCTTGAGTTCTACAAGGAGATAGAAGCTCATTTTTGGAAACCATAAACTACATGATATGTGCTACAATTAACTTAGTTTTAGCAACTGCTCAATCCAACTCTAAATATCCCTAACAGTCCGTCCAAAACTGACTATCCAGATTGGTACTCTAAACTTGTTTTAGCCATATCTCACTCATTATAATGATTCCATTGCATGGCCAACTCTCACATGTGTACAAGACATATTATTTACTGTATATCCATTAATCTATATCATTTTATCAGTTCATCACATGGTTATTTACTGTTTTATACAACCATCATTTTAAGAATGATTTTAACCTTTTTATATATAGTTTTTCATCTTTTTACCCATGATTATCAACACCAAATCCCCACATAATATTTTTATCATCATATATCAACATACATATATACATTTAAGAAGAAAATACATGATTACATAATCAAAATTAACAAAAGGATGGGGAGAACAATCTTTATACCACCATGATGATGTAGGTTATGATCAAGACATGGATTTTGATCACACAACTTGTGATACACCAATATCATCTTCAAGTCCACCAATCTTCATGAACTCCTTGTGGAAAATCAGCCCTAAGACTCCATAGAAACTCCTCCTTGGATGTTATAATCACCACCAATCAATAGGGCTTCAAAAGGGCTTCAACTTATGTATGAATAACATGAGATTTTGTGGTTAATTTTGTATGAATGGGGTGTTTGATGATGATGGTGGGACGACACCATAGAGAGAGGATGAGAGAAATGTGTGTGGTTTGCATGTTGAATAATGGAAGAAGTGGTTTAGTTAGATGGTTTAGCTAGTTTGGTGGGTGAATAAGCTTCAAAATGAAGCTAATGTTCTAAGTGTAAGCTAATAGCTTACAAGGGTGCCACATCAAAGATGTGGTGTCCCTTTTTGGGCCGTCCTTAGCTAGTGGGGTGGGATAAACTAGTTTTGTCCCATCCCGCTAATTTACGGGTATTCCTCGATTCTAGTTTCCTCGATTTGCGTGCCCTCGGGTCGTTTTACGAAAAACATTTTTATAAATTATGAATCAACGGCACAAAACGAATCTAATAAAAATTGTCTCATCAAAAACGGAGTTCGAAAACGTAAATACGTAATCCTAAGGTTTCCGGTTTAGTCGTAAAGGACGTTAAATTAAAATCGTAAGTCCTAATCTCTTCTCGTAAATTTTTGAGTTTATGAACCAACACAAATTTAAAATCTCAAAATAATATTCACGGATAAATTTGTTTTCTGAAATGTCGGACTGTCACCAAAGATGGTGTATGTAAACGTAAGCACGTAACGTTGAATCCTCCGGTTTAGACGTAGTCGATGCTACTCCAAGACGTAAATCCAAATTACTTCCCAAAAATAAGTGAGTTCATAATATAACATTAAAATAATGTTTTTAAATAATACTTGAGAATAAAATATCAACCATAAATTAACGGATTGTCACATCCCACATTGTGGCTTACTTTCTAAGCTTCATACAAACCCTTTGATCACATTTTCACATGCCAACTCATGCAAACGTCCAAGTAAACATCACATGAGTCCAAGGTTTTCAAATTCTACAAAGGCATATTTGGAAGATCAAGCACTTAGGGTTCACGTTTTTATTCAGTAACTTAGTCTCATTGTAGCCTATATAAAGGCATAGGGCTGCAACATTTACAATTGCTTTTGGTTTTTCCTAGTTCAACTACTTGTAAATCCTCTTTTCAATTTATGAAAGTGTGTTGAGTTTTGTTGAAGAAAGACCAAGTGTCATCTTATTTTAAGCTTGTTTATGATATTTGTTAACTGTAATTGGACCCTAAAACGTTTTTCAAACCTTGTGTAAGAAATTACACATTGGATCAAAATTTGATATTTTGCTAAGTTCTTGTTTCAACCTTGGAATTATTGGGTTATAGGGCTGATCATAGAATCCTAATTGTGATATGAAGGTGTGGTGAGGCTTATAACTTAATCAAGTGTGGGGTAACAAGGTTGCATCAATCAAGTTTATTTTCCAAAAAGTCACCTTTCTGTTTTGATTTTGTGCTTCTAACCTTGTTGAATCTTAGCAGGGTTGTTATTGGAAGCTTGTGCTTGTTCTAGCTAGCACATAAGCTCATAAATTCGTGGGTGTGGATGTACATCCATGAGGTTTGTCTTGAAACCTTGAAAATCTGATAAAAATTGGATTTTTTTTGTGGATTTGTGCTATACTGTTGTTCTTGTTGATTTCTTGTCTTAAATATGCTTAGTCTTGCATGATAAGGTTGTTTATATGCTAGATTGATCATTGGGTAAACTGAATCACACTTTTTCTTGTTTAAAATTTAATTTGAAAAGTTAAAAGGGTGTTTGGGACTACCTGTTCAAGTTGAAATCTTGTTATTGTGTTGTGGAAAGTTTGTGTTTGTGCTCTATATCTGATATATGCCTTGTTGAGAGTGTTTTGCTGCAAGTTTTTAGGTTTGAAACCTTGAATCAAACAATCTGCTATGAAATCTTTGTTATTGCCTGTTTTGACCTAGGATTTTGGGAACACTTAGGGTGTATGCATGCTTAGGGCTAAAAGTGGTTTAAACAAAGTCATTGTAACCTGTTTGAGAGATTTGAGGTGTTGAATTTGGCTTGTGTGTCAAATACATCAGTAAAGTAAAAAACTGCATGTGTTAGTGTTCATCAGTAACATTCATCAGCTTAGATCATGCTTAATTCTTTGAATCATTGCATGAAACTTGTTTAGACTTGTTCATTTGAGTTTAATATAGCTTGTGTATGCATTTGGTGGAATTTGGCTGGCTGAATTGTGCTCTAAGTGCTTTTTGAACCTAAACTGCTTATTGTTTCATGTTTGTGCTAGATCTGGTACTTTATTGATTAAACTGTATCAAGTGGGTGATTGTGTTTGTGATCTTTTGATTGTTATTGACTCCTTTTGATCCAAAGATCATTTGGGTGCCTTTGTGTAATCTGAATCTCAAAAAAGTTCACTAAAGACAAAAAGTCAAACAAGTCAAGCAGTGGAAAAAGTTTCCACTACTCCACACCCAAAACTAGCCCCTGCTAGTGTTAATTTGAAATCAGCTTATCAATAAGCTATTTTAGCTTATCCAGACTTGCAACAACTTATTTTTTGTGATAGATCTTCATTATTTGACCCATTTGATTAGACTGGAGCTTATTGGACTTTGACTTTGACTTTTTGCTAGAAAAACAACTTATTTGACTTTTACATAAGTGCTTATTTTCTTTTTCCAGCTTATTGAGTCAACTTATTTGAAAACTCTTTGTTGATTTTGCTTAATTAAGTCATTTAAAAGCTTTAGAAACTTGAATCAGCTTTTGGGGTGGCCTAGAACTCAAAAACGACTATTTTGTCGTTTTCTATAGATTGCTTATTGCATTTTCAGGCTTATTCCTTGGGCTTATTTCAAATTTCTTTTTACAGAAGTCTTATTTAGGACAAAAGAATCTTGTGTGTCTAATTTGAGCTTATGGCATTGGCTTATAGCTTAATGGGCCAAAAAGCCCATTAAGTATAAGCTGTTTGGTATAAGCTAGCTTTTTTCACACTTTCAGCTTTTGGGCCTTTGGAAAAAGTTGTTCAAAATCAAATTTTGAGTCAAGTAGTGCTTTTTGGGCTTATTTGGACCACTTTTTTCATTTTGGGCCCAATTTAGCCCATTAAAGGATCTATTTTGGGTTTAGCCCATTTTCTAAGCCCATTAAGGGTGTTTAGGTAATTTCACTTTCATTTCTGTGTTATCTAGGTTAAATTAAGCTAGTTTGCAACTTTTTATAGTTTATTATGATTTTTGGATTTTTAATAATATTTTAATATTATTTTATTGTTAAAAATTAAAAGTCTGATTTTCTAAGTTTTTGTATTTTTTTTCTAGATTATAGACACTTAATTAGGAATTTTGCAACTTTCCAAATATTTTTAGAGTCTTTTAATTAATTTCTAGAATTATTTTAAATTTTAATTAATTTTAATAGTTTTTAATTGTTTAAAAATAGTTTTTAGTGGTTTTAAAATTTTGAAAATTACTTTTTAGCTTATTTAGGTTATTTTAAAGGTTTATAAACTTTAAGATCTTGTTTGGGACTTTTTAATAGTTAATATTGATTTTTAGGGCTTTAATTAGCATTAAAAAGTCATTATTTAAATAATTAAAAGGTTTTGGCAAGTTTGGATTTTTTGTAAACTCTTAGAATATTTTTGTGGATTTTTAGTGATTTTTAGGAATTTTTAGGGTAAAATTTTAATTTTGGTGCTTTTTACGGTTTTACGTGTACACCTTTTTCGTCTTAGTTTAATACGACATCGTAAGCGTCATTCTCTTCTTATCCCATTTCTATTTTTCTTTCTCACAAATATAATCACAAAGATAATCCAAATCATTGCACTCATAACACACTAGCCTCCTTGAGAACGAACTCACTTTAGGGTCATAACTTGTGGTTTTCCTAAACTACTTGTTAACACTTGCCCTAATTGCCTTGTTTTCCTAAACAAGTGCTAATTTACAACCATCAGACCTCTAACTAAATTCCTTTTCACCAATCTATTAAGATTCTTGAAATTCAAATGACCTAACCTTCTATGCCATAAATTTGACTCATCTAAAGAAGCCTTAGCTAGCAAACATGTAATACCACCTGTTGGAGTAATAGTATGAAGATTAAAGGTGTACATATTTTCTTGCCTGGGTACTTTAAGAAGTATTTGAGATTCCTTAGGCATTTCAAAGTCTTTGGATAGCACCAAGCAGTCTTTGTCTGTGAATAGCACCTTGTTCTTCTTATCACACATTTGTGATACAGAAAAGAGATTGAACTCATTCAATTCTTTTACAAAGAAAACATCTTCAAATTCCAACTTTCCTGTGTTGATTTTCCCTTTGCTAGTGATTCTACCTTTGCTACCCCCAAAGGCTACTGGACCTCCTCTGAATTCTTCAAATTCAGCAAGAAAATCTTTGTTTCCTGTCATGTGTCTTGAGCATCCACTATCTACAATTCCTTTATCTTTTAATTCATCAATGAGATGCCCCTACACACAAATAAAACTCATTAGTTTTTAACAGGGACCCAAGCCACATTTGGCTCAGATCTTGTGGGATCTACACATTTAAGAGTTTGTACTGATGCATTCTCAGTAATGCTGCTTTTACTCTTATACTTCATGGTTACATTTATGTAGTCAAAGTCATATGGTGACTCTATGTGCTCTAAATTCTTTGACTTAAGTACTGCTTTAGCGGTACTTGCTTTAACACATGATTTATCTTTTTTAGGAACCCACATGTGCACTGGTTTGTTCTTGTCCTTACTTCTAGGTGTTTTAACTTTTTCAAAAACTTTCTTAGAAGTCTTGGAGAACATTGGTTTTACAGACTTTAAACCAACAGTACTTGAATTTGGTCTAGCCGTACTTGTAGGTCTAGACTTGCCGGTACTTGGTTTACCAGACTTTAAAGATACTAGTCCTTGCTTCATAAGTACTTCCCTAGGAACAAAACTTTTGGTAGGATTATTTTTAACATGTTTAACTACCCTTGTGTGATCAAACTTAGGTTTGTCATCTTTAAGTTTCTGTTTCCTATAAACCTGTGCATTTCTCCCATTACTGTATTTCATGTCCCTTTATGTAGCCTTTTGTTTCACAACTTTATCTACATGTAATGTATAGTCTTTGATAACATGATTTAGATTACCACAAACATAACATCCTTTTCTTCTTAAAGAAGACCCAAAAGGTTGTTTTAACTTTACTTTTTCAAAACCTAGCCCACCCCTTTTGACTTTATTATGTTTTATATTGTTTTCCAATATCTTGCTAGGAGTTTTTACCTGCTTGGAAGCAGAACTAGTCTTAGATTCCTCAGAAACAAAGTTGTTCATTAAGGGTGGATAAACAATATTCTTGGTCACTGCAGTCTTTTCTTGGGACAGAGTACTAGAGTTTAAGACATTATTAATCTTAGGTTCTTCTAACTCTATACTAGTATCATTACAATGGGGCATGAAAATTCCTGATAATGGTGGAGGAACTGCCTTCATTCCTTCAACATATCTATCATTTTTAGGTGTATCATCTACCTTACTAGAACTATCAAAAATCCCTTTTGATAAGTCCTTGTTAGTTAAGGTTATCCCAGGTTGATCCTCAATATATCCTAGGCCTGTTTTATCATAATACCCCATTTGTGAATTAATCAATTTTCCCAATCCTTTAGAGGATTGTTGCCAATGACTAATCACTTCCCTTTCATTACAAAGACTGGTTTTTAAAGCTTCATTTTCTGAATTTATTTTTAAAAGTTGTCTTTCAAAAGCTTTTATTTCCACATCTTTTTCCCTCATTTGAAGAGTCAAAATCCTTATTTTCTCTTCATAGTTTTGTTGAGCCTTTTATGTATAAAACTATATTTTCTTCTAATTTAACAACACCCTGTTTGAAAGCTTTTACTTATACAGTGCATGTGTTAACCTTTTGATATTGTTCCTCTAGTTCTACTTTTAGACTATAAAATTTAAGAATACAATCTTTAGAACAAGGATGTACCTTAGTATCTTCATGTGAGAGAGCCATTAATCCAAGCTCTTCTTCTTTTTCTGCCCAATTCACCACTCCATCTACAGTAACCAATGCTTTGGTTCCTTTAGGACTCCTACTGTTTCCTTTTGGAAAGCTTTCAGTTATTCTTGGACTGGTTCTATAGCTGTTCTTGGACATCTGATTGCTAGTCTCAACTTTATATCTAGAGCATTCTCTTGCAAAGTGTCCATTACTTCCATAGTTATAGCATTCAACTTTGGACTTGTCATATCCTAATGGCTCATTAGGATCAACAGTCATTTTTCTTCCAATATTCTTGAAGAACCTATTAGATCTTACTGACACCATAGCAGCTTGCCATTTAAGATCCACCTCTTCAACATCAGCATCATCCATTTGGAACAAGTCATTGAGAGTTAATCTTGGCCTGTTGTCTTGTCCAGCAAAGAATGAGAAGGCATCATTGTCACTAAACAATGATGAAGACCTTCCATGTGGATTTTGAGAGACTATTGGACTGCTTTCAATACTTTGTGGGTAAGTACTGCTTGTAAGTCCTCCAGCGGCATTTGTGAAGTATGTACCCTGCTAGATCCACTAGCGGTATTTTAAAAGTAAGTACCGCTGTTCCCATCTGACACAAAAGCCAAGTTAGACTTTGAAGTAGTTGATGTCTTTACTTCAGTGCCTTTCACATCCATCTCATATGCTCTAAGATTGTTGTAGAGATGATCAAAAGGAATTGTTTCCAAATCATCTCTTGTGATGAAGTGCATAGCCATTGCTTTCCACTCTGGTGGAACACTTCTTAAGAATTTTAGATTGGCTTCTTCGTTAGGAATTACTTGTCCATAAACTGCTAACTGAATAAGCAACTTGCTAAACCTTCCATATCCACCATGTATCCCCTCTATACTGGTAATTGAGAAGTTATGAAATTCTTGCTTAAGAACAATCTTCTTAATTTTCTTAGATTTGTCATTGCCTCCAAATCTAAGTTTTATAGCATCCCACATAGCTTTCGCATCATTATAATGATGAAAGCTTGGTAGAATGTCTTCAGAAAGAGCCATAGCCAAAGCAGTTCTGGCTTTTCTTTCTCTGATCTCTGCTTGTACCTCTTCAGCAGTTACAGCAGGTAGAACATAGCATGTATTGTGTGGCAACCAGTGTAGCTTCTTTGGTGTATTCCCATTCTTGATAACTTGCCACACAGTGTGATCTGTGTGATTCAAGTAATGTTCCATCTGCATAGCCCATGTCTCATAATTGTCACCTTTGAGAACTGGGAGTTTAACAGCAGACAGAGTATGAGAAGGTATTGGTGTAGAGGTAGCTACAGCATTCACGGCTTGAGCACCTTGTGCTGGTGCAGGATGCATAACTTGTGGTTGTCCTTGTGGCAGAACAGGATCAGTGTTCTGAACATCATCCAAGTGAGCATTATCACCATCTGGTTGAGACACTGAGATTTGGTATGTGTGGAGTTTTTGGGGTCGTGTTCTTCTTTTTTAGAGTTTCTCAAGAAGCTCTGATACCACTTGTTGATCCCTTTGGTTGGATCTATATTCTGTTAAGAATTAGTATAATAGTTTGTAATCAAACTAAAACACTTTGAGCACTCTTACTAACACTAAATAAGTTATGCGGAATCTAACTTATAAAGTACAGAAGAACAGAATTACTTTTAACTATTCGATTCTCTTATTAATCGACTTGAATGAGGTACATAAAAGACATTGTACCTATGTTCCTTTTATAGAGTAAGAAACCCTAGAAACCTTAGAATATTCTATAAAGATAACTATATCACATACGATATATTATCAATATTCTAACTATTTAAATATATCACAAAAGATATACTCTAACTATAACTATGACATATCTTATACAAAGATATATTCGTCCTAATCATCATAGCAGTACTTACTTTATAAGTAGCAGTACTTACTATGTACCGCGTTAACACTAACGGTACTTACGTAACACTAACAGTACTTGTAATATACTAACGGTACTTGACACTTAACAAATAATTCCCAACATATATCAGTTTAAAACTTAAACATTAAAACTCAATAACTCCTAACTAATATCAGATTCAATAAACTCATATAAAAGCAGATTAAGAAATAAATTGTAAAAAAAACAGATTAACTAAAACTTATGAATAACAAGGAATAAACCTGATGAAGAATTCCTTTGTGAAGAAGATGCGGCGCTGAGCTGTCTTATTACCCCGAATCAACACCGTCCTTCGTCACCATTACTTGAACCCGTCACCATTAAACATCAATTTACGAACCAGATTTAATATAAACTTCCCAGTGGGGGAAAATTCTTCCAATATTTATTTTATTTATTCAAAACAAGCTATTAATTAACTTGATTAAATAAAATGAAAGTTATTATAACCAAATAGATAATAGATTAAATTGTAAATAAAAATTTCTTAACAGAAAATAAGGTACGATTTAAATGAAAATAAACTTTTATTAATATTAAAAAGAGATTACAAATACTGGAAAGGAAAAATTACAATTAAACTAAAAACTATTTAGCATAAAATAACTAGGAAAAATAAAAAATTGAACAGAATAAAAATTACAATAATGGGGGTTTTATAGGCAAACCCTAAAACTTGTTGAGGAAGGATTGGTGAGCATGATCTACAATCTTGATCGTTCATTATACATCTTTTCTTCTCTTTCTTCCCAAAGATTGATCAAACGGCTGAAACTCATTTACGTGCACACGGATCGCCAGGTTGGATTGGATGTGTGTTTCTTGTGCTTCTTCGATGCTGATGTGTATTTAGACGATTGGATGATTGAGGAGAGTGATGTGTATTAGCCAATCACATGAGAGAGATGAGCCACGTCACTGGATGCCCTCCATCTTCTTGATCTGAAATACTTGGGAATTAATTCCCTTGTGTGAATAACACGCGCCTCACAAAAGTAAAAAGCCCCAAATTATTTAATTAACTAGGGTTTGGGTAACAGTAAAGTTACAGGTTTTGGGGGTGAGGGTAAATGGATATATCTGGTTATTGTGTTTGGGGAGAGAGAAGGGTAAACATTGTTTTTAACGAATGAAAGGGATGTGGTGAGTTTGACCAAGTGATATCAAATAGCTTTTAACCGTCCCATGGTTTACTCATTTTGACAATGATATGGGCATGTAGCCCATAATCACTCATCCGTACCTTGTTTACTTTCATTTTGGGTCTTGTAATGGGCTTTTGAAACCAAAGGTAAATAACTTGTTTCTAAAATTGGGTTTTTGGGCCCATTAAGCAAACGTGGGACCCACAAGCCCAAATAACTTTCATAAAGATTAAATCCGCTAAAAATGAACTCGATTTTGGCTTCGTTTATCATTTTCTTCAAAACCCGTGTTGTTTTCTCCAGTTTTCGTGATCTTCGGTACACTTTTGTTCTTTGACTTTGTCTCTTTCTTGGACTTTTCTTCAACAATTGACCGGGAAATCCTGTGTTTTCTTTCCTTTTGATCTTTTGTACCTATTTCACACAAAAACACAAAACCACGCGTAATTCCGACTTTTACGATATTAAACACAGGATTAGGTCTTGTTTTTCCTTGATTTTAGTGATAAAAGGATAAGTGTTTGCACACTTATTAAAGTAAGACATTTTATGTTTACTTAAATATGAAACTTATATAGATAAATTTAAATGGATATTGTTAATACTTGTACTACGGTTATTTAGATAAATATTGTAGCATTATTAAACTGGCTAAAAATCTGTATAAGCATACACATATGATCTTTGTACTATCTATTAAGACTGTACTATTTGATTAGGCATAACTTTTGGCATGAGCATTATTTGGATATTCGTGTTATACAGCTATTGCCAACTCCTAGGTGAGTTTACAGCCCCATATAAACTATTGATAAACTTTTCCTCTACGGGGGAGAAAACATGCAACTATTTTAATGGACATAACGGAATTGTATAAACTTGACTATGATTGACTATTATAGAAACTGTTAAATTGTTTTAAATCGCCCGAATGTTATAAATAGATCTATTAGGGATTGACCATCCCTATCTGGGTAAGTCATGCTTACTGTGCCTTGGCCGGGACAACAGATGTATACCATGTTGGAACTGGGTTTGGGTGTGTTTTTATAAGACACTACGTCCTGATCTGTTGAGGACTATGGAAGGTTAATCTATAGTTTCGAGTAATAGAAAATGTAATCTAACTTTTACTAAAAATGCATTGTGCATTTTTACTTCTATGATTGTTGTATTTCCAAACTAATTATTGTTAAACCTGTAAATTCACCAACTTTATGTTGACCCTCTAAGCATGTTTTTCTTAGGAAAATGAAGTTAGTACGTGATATGTGCATGGACTCAAGCATCATTGTAATCTGCATTGTAGGACTCACCAGGGGTTCTATTTGGGAAACATTAACAATCTACTTTTATCATGTTGAAGACAATTTTTATAAATTTGTATGACAATCATGTAATCTGATTTGAATAATTTCTTACCTTATGCTCTATGAACTATGTGCTATCGATCCACCCTTGTGACATATCCGTTGATAATTCCGCATATTTTGACCCTACCCGGGGTGTCACATCTTAGGCTCGGCTGGTCAAGACTTCACTACTTGTTTCTAAAATTTTTCCTAGAACTTGTAACTAAAACTGCTTGATGTAAGCTGGAACTTAAATTTTTAAACCCATATTTGTTTGTTGATTTGTATTTGTGATGGTAGGCTTGGAAAGGTAGATAGTATTTATCCTAGTAAAAATAGTCTAGGGTTTGTCCTGAGTTGAGTTTTGTGAAGTCTGTGACAACACATTTTGGGTAATTTTGGCATGTGTGTTGGACCTTAGTGGTGAGTGGAGGGTTAGAATATAATTTTAGGATTCATAGGTTTGACTATTGGTGACCTGAACTTTGTAAACCATTTGACCTTATTGGGAACTTATATTTACTTTTAGTGAAATGTTGGTTCAAACATAGGACTTAGATGGATCCTCGGCCAACTCTAGTGCATCACAAAATCTTTAATCACAGATCGTGATTATTAAATTCCTACACGTATGAACGACTCTAAATCGACTCGAGGTAGTAATGGAAAGCACCAGCACAAACAAAACTAGCGACATGACAATGCAAGTGCGGATAACACATATTTTCGACTACTTTAGTAAAATCAAAGTCGGCACAAACCGGTCATAATTTCATAGTTAGAAACAAGTTTGTCTTTTAATTAAATAATACAACGCAAAAATTCGAGTTGTTACCCTAGTAAGTTGGGAATAAAATAATCAACCACAAAGACGTAATTTGGTCTTGGGTATTCAAGATATGGACAAAAGGTTCGTGTGGTATTATTATGTTCTTTTATGTGATGAACTTTAGCAATTAAGAATAAGACAATGATGTCACGTGATTTTGGTCAAGATGAAAATGACGTGATGTATTTGCTTTTTATGGTCCCATATGTTTCTATGCATCAATTTGATTGCAGTTCATGTGGAGAGAAACAAAGGCTGTCATAGAAAATGTGCAGTGGTCCCATCACATTTATTAAATTCACGTGAGTTATGACTGGAATAAGAGGGTTCAGTAATCGTTTTTCAGCGGTGTATAGCCAGGGGTCCATGTTTTGACTGTTTGCAACTTGATTGTGATTAGCTGCTATATCACGCGGGGTATAGCATGGAGGTGGTTGCACGAAACAATGGTACGTTTTCATTATAGGTGACTTTTGGTTTCCTCTATTTTTGTTATTTACAAAAACAGTGACATTAAAAGTCCTCCTGATTTTGAAAAGTTCCTACTGTTTTCATTAAAAGGTTCCCTTGCTTTTTAAAATATTCCCGCTGTTTTTGAATGTTCCCCCTGCTTTCATCACTGGTTATTGGGACAACAATGATTTGGAGTATGGTTTATTCACAGCAACTGGTCATAAAGGTATAAAAGGTTTTCATATTGATTGTTTCCATGATCATGAAGGTAATTGACTATTAGTTATTTGAAGATGAAGTAGAATTGGTTGAGTATGTGTTTTATTCATGCTTTATTCTGTAATGATGCATTGACAAAAATACGCAAAGGTATGAGATTTTCTTGGGGTTGCTCTATGCTCATATTTGCTATGTTCCTCATTTTTGTCAAGAGTCTGATACCCTCCCTATACATTTTGAAATGTATATGTTCGCTGTTATGTGGATATTACATGGTATAATACATAGATTCAGGTTTTTTTACTTCTACATCAAATAGGTGATACTGAATTTTCTTCACTTACGATTATTACTTTCAAAACCTACTGAATTGAAGATTCTAAAATGATTAGCACAATTTAAAGGGGAGCTAAATTGATTGAAGTGTTAGTCATTCACATATGACACTGAGGTGAAGATTTTTGCTACTACTCATTAGTATTACTACAACAAATGTAAGTTTCTACTGCTCAAAATCATTTTTTATTAGAATGGGGTTCTACTGTGCTTCATGGAGGATATTTTGAAAAGTGGAATGCTTGGGTTAGAAGTATGGTATTGGTTAGTAGTGCTTGAGATCAAGGTTTGTTGTCCCATATTTTATGATGATAGATACACGAATTAATGAAGAAAATAGATGGAAAAGATATGAATTCTAGAGAGAGAAAGTAGAGAGAGAAAAGAGAGAGAATGGTTGGAAACTTTGAGAGAATTAGATTAGAAGTGAAAATACAAAATGACCAACACCCTTCCTAACATGCTAGGAAGGGTATATATAGCCATCCCTTACATGTAGGATTAATGGGCTATATTGTTTGGGTCGGGCTTGTATTTTTTGCTTTAAGTAGCTTAAATACAAGCCCGTGAACCACGACTTTTCTACTACCTATTACAATATTCTAATAAATGTTACAATAATAAACTATAACCGAGCATTCTTATTTGACTCAATATTTTGAGGCTAACAATCTCCCCCAATGTGAGGTCATTCCTCTTTGATATTTGTAGATTTATGGAGATTACTAATCTCGTCATATGTGAGTCTTGAACGTGTAATAGTAGTCTTGTTCCTTCATGCTGTGATCTTTGAGCCTTTGTCGTTGTCTTTCGACTTTGTCTTTAATCTTTAGATCTTCAAATCATCCTTGACTTGTCTTTGCCATCTTGTGATCTTGTGTCTTCATCCATATACTCACACTATGCACCATCTTGAAAGCTTGCTTACAATCTCCTTTGAAGAGAGATCATTCCTCTACATTAATTGTTAAGGATGCTTTTGATCATTAGAGTTTCGGAAGACTTTTGTTTTCTTGATTGTTGAATATGTCTTTGAGCATGAGTATATGGTTTTAAATCATATAGTTATGCATGCTCTCTATGCTATATGCTCTCTAAGTATGTCCCAAAAAAATCCCCAAAAAGATTTTTGTAAAGTTATAGTCCAGCTTTTAAATAAAAGAAAAATATTTTTATTCTTATTTTATTTAAAAAATTATCTGGTTCGCTATAACTAAAGCTCTGATACCATTCTCTATAACACCCCCATAAAGCGGGTATCACAGTGGTGGATCGATGAGCAAATATCTTACAAAGCACATATCATAATTATATGATTTTTGAAATACAAATGATATAAACATTATCTTGGTAAAATCGTTCAAATCGTTGAATCATTTGTTTTAAATATCCCAGTAAAAGATAAATACCCCGTCATTTTTATGCTCCTAAATAATGCTTAGTCCATGCTCAAATAATCTTTCTAATATTGCTTAATTACATAAGAAAAACATGCTTAAAACGGTCAACATAAAGTTGGTGAATTCATAGAGTTTTGGGTAAAATCTTAGTTTAGAACTTTAAATGTCCTACCTAGTGCAGTTTAATATTTAATTATAAAATCAAGTTCAAAGTGTCCAATTATTCCATTCATTAATGTGCTAAACTATATAAAATTAAGTTTAGGAATGTAAACCTTACAGATAGTATTATTGCACAAAGTTATATACTACAAAGTAATTACATTTCTTCCTATTTCCAAAACTGAAGCTTAACCTTCCATAGTCCTCAACAGATGAGAACGTAGTGTCCTACAAAAAGACACCCAACCACAGTTCCAACATGGTATACCTCTGTTGTCCGGACCAAGGCACAGTGAACATGACTCACCCAGATGGAGATGGTCAATCCCAAATAGATCTATTTATAACATTCGAGCAATTTCCCATAATTTAACAGTTTCTACAATAGGCAAATGTAATTAAATATAACAGTTCAATTTGCGTTCTATAAGATAATTATCAATCATATTGTCAAACCATGTTACAGTTCAAGTTATGTTCTATAAAATAAATTATAGTTATATTTTCAAACAAGTTACAGTTATTTAATAGCATGTCTCCCCCTCGCGGGTTAGTAAAATCATAAAAATATTTAAAATGTGAGGCTATGAACTCACCTGTATAATACAACTCGAGGATGATCACGTATACAAATCACAAAGCACATAGTACATCGAATACCTAATTAATTGAGTAGGTCTCAGTATATGCATAAATAATAAATTCATGCAGTTTAATTGGTTGTAAGTTTATTCTTGTTATCACAATATATTTAATTATTTTTATATATACTGTTATGATGATAATTTAGTGTGCATGTTGTTCATTCACTGTTTACGTGTATTCCCGATGTCTATAAAATGTGTACGACATTATAGTCTTTATAAATAAATTATTAATTTTATTAAATAATCTTTTAGATCCCAATAATACATAATAAATTATTATTTAAATCCTCATTTGAAACATGTTGATAAAAGTATAATATTTTATTCTAAAATTATTAAAATAGTTCTTGTGTACCAACAGTGGCTAATAAAAGCTATTAGTGGGTACTTTATAAAAACAGTGGGAATAATCATGAAAACAGTAGCTAGGTTTAGTCTAGCAGTGGTAAGTTTAAACAAACAGTGGAAACTGTTAATGCTAACAGTGGGAACTGTTAAGCTAACAGTGGAAACTGTTTAACTAACAGTGGAAACTGTTAAGCTGATAGTGGAAACTGTTAAGCTGATAGTGGAAACTTACAACTGACGGTGGTATTAATACACTAACGGTGGTAATACATTACATGCAGTTTTATACACAAACTAGGAATACCCCTATCGTTACAAATCCGGATCTAACATGCATTAGTCAACTTCAGCATTCCCAAACGTCCCCTAACAGCTGCATGCAAGTCATCAGCAATCCCAACCGCCCTCTTAAACCAGTCTGCAGTCCCAAACAGCCCTGCATGTTGCTGTAAACCGCAGATCCAAACACTCCCACTCCTTGGCCGTTAACTGCATATCCAAACGCCCTTCTTTCTGTTGTAAACTATAGATCCAAACACCCTTATGTCTGCTGTAAAACGCAGATCCAAACAGCCTTATGTCTCTTGCTGGTCATCAGATCCAAACAACCCTTACCTAGGAAGGCAGCAGATCTAATTACACCTTCGGGGCTGATATAGATCCGAACCCAACAAACAACCTTATGGCCATTACACACGCAAAACAAACACCCCCCCCCCCCCCCCCCCGTGGCTGCTGAGATCGAGCCGTGGGCGGCTGTTGGTTTTCGTGGTGGTGTAGCAGTGGTGATGTGATGGGGTTGGAGATGGTAGTGAGGTGGTAGAGTGGTGTAGGCGAACACAGTGGTTGGAGTACAAGAAGATGGTGATGGTGGCATAGGTGGCTGACGGGTGGATGGCTGCTGGTGGTGATAGCAGCAAGAATGGTGGTGGCTGCATGGCTAGGAGCCACGAAATGATGGTGGCAGCGGCTGGAGATGATGGCTGGGGTCTTCAGCAACGGCGGATGGTGGCTGGTGGCCACGAACAAGGTGGATGTTGGTGGTTGTACGGCTGTGATGACCAAACAAGCGGGGTGGGGGTCGATTTATGGTGGATGTACATGGTGCATAACATAGATCCACTCGATCTATTAAAATGAGGGTGGCGGCGGAGAAATTTTCCGGTGGCCAGAATACTTGCCGGAAAAGTGGCCGCTGCCACTTTAGAGGGATATGTGTGTGTTTAAGTTTAGGGTTAGGGTTATTGTGAAATGGGGGTGAAACCCTAATTATCCCTTTTATATGCATAAGTTAAATATAAAGTGGAAGGTTCCTAATACTGTAGGGACTAAAGTGTAATTTATATTATACTTTCGTTAATACACGATTCGGGATTCGTTCGAGTTCTATAAAAGTAGATTCGTCTTACGAAAATCGCGTCATTGATCCTAAAATGATTTCTCCAATAAATTGAAGTATTTATATGTCTTATAAATATGAAAGATGTGTGCGTTCATTTAAATGACGATAATTTATCATTTATCATTTTTATAACGTAAGTATCGTTTTAATACATATACTTCTCATTTAACCTTTCCGTAGATAAATGAAATATTAAACAATTTAATCAAATCGTTTATCAAGTATCCCTCGACAATAATTTATGTAATTAAATTATTAAATTGTCGGTACGCGGGTTGTACGACTTTTGTCTTGTTTTCAATTCTAATAACTTTTGTATTGTTCAAAATGGGTTTTGAAACATACTTCATTATTATTTAAGGAACGAAAAATCTCGGGTTTTACACCATCCACATGCCACCTTGAGTTTCGTCCTCGAAACTCAATTACTATTACTAGGTTGAGGAATATTCTGGTATCATTGGGTAGACTTTTATTACATTTTTATCATGGTAAAATCATGGATTTTACAGCACCGCCCCGTTATTTTAGCTTCGTCCTCGAAGCTATTAACAACTTTGTCATCTGTTAGGGTATAGATGTCATAGGTTTAAAGGTTCGTTCTAGAAAAGCTTAGAAACGAATGGTGCCAACAATGTAAAGAGATAGTTACCCGGATCGCTCTATAAGTCCGATTGAGCAGTATGTGGGTGTTGCTACCATTACTGATGAACATAAATCAGTGCAAAGAGATATTTATCCGAGTCGCTCTATACATCCGATTGAGCAGTAATTGAATGCTGCTTTCAATTACGGATGGACAGAACTATCCGAAAGTTTCGCCGTCAATCAAACAAAGCGGTAGAAGTTTGCAGAACAATTAATGACAATTTAGGGAGGATAATCTAGGAAGTTGTCAACTAGGAAAAGTCGATGTTACTACACTAGTTGGTTAGGCTCACGACGATTGATGTTCATTCGGAAACCTACAAGTCAAGAATTAAGGTCAGAGAGGGTTCCGGAACTGGACATGCTGATCCTGTTCAAGTTCGGATTGCTGCTCTAGCCATGAGCCAGGAGCAGGACATGACAGACGTCCACAGCCTGTTGATAGCAGGCCAGGTGGGGTACACTGCCATGCATGAGCACATAGACTCTCTCTCTTGGACCATATGGGCAGATACCCAGATAGCACGAGGTTTTTGGGCCACGACCGACGAGGCCTTACAGTGGTTGTTGGAGGAGAACTACTACCTCCATCAGCATATTCACAACTTGGAGGGGGCCTTCAGCATAAGACCCACACTTCTTTTACTACACAAGGGCAGTCCTTGTCCACCTTCTTTGATCTTGCAGCTGTTTGTCACGATGGAGTGACAGCAGAGATCGCCTACCTTCGAGGATTCGTTGGCAGACTGTGGTCCCAGTTGCTGATTGTACTATGTTTGCTTAAGGAGTCCTGATTGGCTTATACAGGCATTGCAGAGTACCCTGTCGGCACCTACAGCCTTACCAGCCCTACCAGTATCAGCCACATCCAACAGACCTGCTAGGCATGATTTGAGTAGACGTACTAGATCTCTTGTACGTCATGATAAGCTTCTGGGTTGTATTCCAGCTATCATGCATAATTCATGAGTCATACAAGATTAATAAATCATTCGCCCAAACACAATAAGTCTTGTGATGATATATTGTAACAATGGTCTGTTAAAATATAGTATGATGAATGATGACAATAATGAAGCTGGTGACGTGTGTAAAAACCCAAATTTTAGGGGTTTTACACCACTTACCCATTATTTTAGTTTCGTTCTCAAAGCTAATGATGAAGTTACTTGTTCAGGGAGCAAGTGAGGGCACTTTTTCTTGAGCGTGCAATCTTGTGAACTCAAGTTTTAAGTTTACAAGGGTGGGTTGACTAGGACAAACTCGTCTTAAGTCTTGGTTTTTCTTAGATGTGCCTTCGGGGCCCCAATGTGTCTTGATGAGCATAGATAACAGTTCGTTGATGTTTCTAATAGTTCTTCAAGAGATTTTTAAGTCTATTAAGCTTTAATAGGCTTATGCGGTGTCGAGTTAGAAATATAGTTTTGGTTGGTACCGCTCTTGCGTCAACAAGTTTACGCGAAGGGCTTTCCGATATATTTCTAGCCCGTGGAATGCAAACATTAGTTTGACACTAAAGCTTTACTCAACGTAAAGGTTAAGATCATTGTTGATGGTGATTGGGTAGGAAGTTGCAAAGAATTTGCTTCATTTGTGGCTGAGATGGGGCATAAGTTGCATAGAAAAGAAGTACTTCAAATGATGGAAATCAAAGAAGATACCAAGAATAAAGAAGTGTGCTTCTCTGGTGAGATGCTGAAAGGGTCATGCATCTACTGTTGGTGGTTCAAAATTTGCACAAATTTAGACTTCTAAAAGGAGGAAGTCATTCATTTCAAGGCTTGTTGGACAATGGTATTGTCGAACTAATTGGATCCGAAGAGGAAGAAGATTGCTCAAAGAGTATTGGACATCCATTATCGCTTCTTGGGAGATGACAAGCATAAGCCTACAAAATACACCCATTGAGAGTTGGGCACGTCTTTTATGCTTGGGTTTGTCTTCCTCGTCGATTTAAGAAATGTGGGTTAAGAAGATAGCGCATCCTCTTACCAAGTATTTCTGGGCTTCGGTATAAAAAAGTGACACTAAGTCTAGTGTCTATAACGTCTGAGTTACCGTCTCCTCGAATGATCGAGGTTTCATTTTCTCATGGCAGATGAACCAACTTTATTTTCTGTGATACCCCAAAAAGGGGTCAAATGAAACGGAAGTGGGCACCCCCAAAAGAGTTCCATTACAGAGGATATGTACACCCCCAAAGGGTTCAAAATGCAGCGGAAATGGACACTCCCAAAGGGTTCGAATGCAGCAGAAAAGAACACCCCCCAAAAGGATCGAATGCCGCGGAAAAGAACACCCCAAAAGGGTCGAATGCAGTGGAAAAGAACACCCCCAAAAGGGTTCAATATGCAGCGAAAGATGGACACTCCCAACGGGGTCAAATGCAACGGAAGATGGACACCCCTAACGGGGTCAACTGCAGTGGAAGTGATATTTGGGTTAAGGATAAGCCAAAAATCAAGAGCACAATGCTATGATCCAAAAGAGATGAATACTAATCTTCCTTAGGTTTCTAGGTGGTGATGTAATAACGATAAGATACTACTGAAGGAAATCGCGAGTCAAAAAGGAATACGTTACATAGCTGGATAAAATACTATCAATAACGATTTATGTCGAATATATCTAAGCCCATATGATTATAAATTTCTATTTACATCGATAAGTGATTGTGGTAAAATACGACCTTTTAGGAAAAAGGAGTAAAAGCGAAAAAGTATTAAGTGATGACTTAGGAAAATCAAACACTAATGACCCAATGAAGTTCGTTTCCCAAGGAGGTATATTTGTGTGACTAAAATGCAATGATATTTGAGATTAATATTTGAAAGAAGGGGATGAGAAAATAGAATGACGAAAACGTGAAAATTATTACTACGACGACTAAAGTTAAAACCGTAAAAAGAGCTAAAATAAAAATTAATTCTAAAAATTCCCAAAAAATTAACAAAAATTAAATTAAATAAATTAAGAGTCTACAAATGATGAAAACTTTTTCAAACCTTTTAATTAATTAAATATTAATTTTTAAATGCTAATTAAAGCCCTAAAAATCAAAATAATTATTAAAAAGCCCAAATAAAGATTTTTCAATTTGTAAACCTCTAAAATGACCAAATAAGACTAAAAACTATTTTTATTAATTTTTAAACTAATTAAAACTATTTAAAATGATTAAAAACTATTAAAAACTTAAAATAATTCTAGAAATTAAGAAAATAATGATAAAATTAATCTAAGAGTTGCAAAACCCCTATTTTGATGTATTAAACCTAAGAAAAATATAAAAAGTGTAAAAATATGAAATTTGAAATTAATGATAAAATAATATTAAAAATCCAAAAATTTAAAAAAAAAAATTAAAAACTTGCAAACTAGTTTATTTTAACCTAAATAATCAGAAAATGAACGTGAAATTACCAAAATACCCCTAATGGGCCCCCAAATGGGCTAAAAACCAAAACAGTCAACCTTAATGGGCTTAATGGGCCCAAAAAGTCAAACTAGGCCCAAATGACCTGAAAAGCCCTATCTGACTTAAAAATCAATTCTAAACACAAAAGTCTGAAGGCCCAAAAGCTGGTTTTGAGCTTATCACAGCTTAAATAGTCAACAACTTATTCTTATTGTGCCAATAAGCCCATTAAGCAATAAGCCAATGCCATAAGCTCTGCTTAAACACACAACCTTTTTTTGAGATGCCTAAGAGATCTGTGAAAAGTAATTTTGAAAAAGCACACTCAATAAGCTAGAAATAAGCAAAGTAAAATTTCACTAGACAAAATAGTTCGGTTAGAGTTCTAGGTTGTTTCAGAAGCTGATTCTTTTTGCAAAAGCTCACAAATAGCTTAACTAAGAATAATCAATCATAAAAATCATAAAAAGCCAAGTAGAATAAGCTGTAGGAGCAAATAAGCTGGCTGAAAAAGCTAAATAAGCTAGTTTTCTAGCAAAAGCTTAACCAAATGACTTGTAACCTTCCAGATTTGATATTAAGCTGAGAAAAATGACACCTATTACAAAATCCAAGTTGTTGCATGTACCAATAAGCATTTCTCAAAAATAAGCCAAATTGTGCTTATTTGACCAAAAGTCAAAGTCCTCCAAATTTCACCAAATGTTCAGGGATTGTTTATAGGCTTGTTATAAGCAACTTTTGTGAAGAACTCAAGGTGGAGTCCTTGTGAATCAAGAGGTCAGTTGACCAAATGATGGCAGATTTTGGCAAATAAGGATAATAAGCCAGTTAGCTTATAAGCCAGCAATAAGGCACACCAAATAGCAAGAAGCACTCACAAGCAGCACAATAACAAGTTCCAAGCAGTTAAACAACAAGGCATACACTAGAATAACAAATGCAAGCCCAAATTGAGGTGGTCACTTTGTTGATGCAAATGACCACTTCAGCCAACTTTGATAAGCTCTAGCACCCACAATAAGCCACCAAATTCAACAAATAGATAATGCACAGATAGCTTATCACGTAAACTCTTTCCAAACCAGATTTCAGACCTTAGATCCAACAAACAAAGATTTTATTGGATCTGATGTGTTTGACCAATTTCAAACCCCTTTTTTCAGATTTTTCCAAAACTTGAAATCCTTTTTCCAAACCTCTTTATACTTAACCAGTGACCAAAACCTTTTCCATATAACTTGTTTAGACTCCCCAAACCCTAAGAACCAAGGGCACAAGGCCACAAGGCCTTATGATCCAATAATACCAAACAACCTTGTTTTAGTCCTTTTTCAAACAAACTTTTTATTTCTACAAACAACCTACTGATTTTATGGTTCAAATAGCTCTACTAGGTGACAACTAAGAGATACCAACTATAAAACACAAAGCACAAACACAAAAGCAACAAATCACATGGTAAAATATAAATCAGACAATATCATGGAATTTTTAGAAGAAGCTTAACAAGAGATTATACCTATCCCCCACAACTTCCTAGAGGGATCAGCAATGCTCCTTGGACCTTGTTCAACAACTAGAACAAGACCAAGGTACTTGAACAAAGGATATGAGATGTGCCTTGGTTGATGGTTCAAAGCAGAACCTCAAGGGCTTTATGTCTTCAACACAAACAGCAAACAACCTATCCAAAGGTTGATAAACCTGCACTAGCTTGGTGTCAACAAGCTTGCAAGGGCTTATAGCTTTTGGATTGGGGTTAGTACAAGTAAAACAGAAAAATCAGAAGGCTATTTTCAAGCTTATTTCAAACTTGAAAACCTTACCAAACATAAACTTACTTAAACCACAAGATCTAAGCACACTTATAATATCAAATGGAACTCAGAATTACCTTTAAACAACACCAACTTCCAAAAACATAAAAAGGAATTACAATTTTCTTAAAATACCAACTTTTATAAATTTTAAAAAGGATTTACAATGTTTAAAGAGTAAAACTGGAACAAGGCTCTCTTACAGGTTGAGTCCTTATATAGGCCACAAGGACTGAGATTACAAGTGAAAACCCTAGCTATGAAGTCCCTAAAATGCCCCTTGAATATTCTAGACGAATTGTGTTGTAGAGCTTTCCAAATGCATCCTGGTTGTTCATTTTAGCTTTGTAGTTAAGCAATGAGTCTTGGCTGTTGATTTGGCCACGTGTCATTCCTTGTAGAGGAAGTTGGATCATGATTGGTTGACGTGTGAATGGGTGGGGTCCTTTGGTGAGTGGGGATTGGGGTTTTGAGTGTGGGATGGGTTTCTGGGCGTGTGAATCAAACGTGGGACAAGGTAATTTAAATTAACCCTTTGTTTTAAGTTGAGTGGTAACTGGGTTCATCATGGTAAACAGTAACTCATTTGATCCGATTTTTGGGGAAAGGTTGTGTTTGGCGCGTGTTTGTGACATTTGAACTTTGGATAATGAAATTAGTAGTCCTTGTGTGTTGGTGAAGTGTGTATTAAACGTTTTTCAGTCAACAAACTTGATTTCCTTTGTATTTAAACTTCCAAACTTCACACTTTTTCCCTAAAACTTTGGCAAAAGATTTTCAAGGGTTGTTTTTGCCATTTTTGAATATTTGAAGGAATGAACTTGGACATTTTTTATCTTCAAAGGTCTTCATTGTATCTTTGACTTCATGAGGGACCATTATTGACAATTTAGAATTGTTGAGGGACTAAACTTGTCAATTCTTCAAAGTTGAAGGACCATTTTGTAATTTTGACAAACTTAAGGGACCAAACTTTTAATTATGAATATACAAGGGTATTAAGTGTCATTACTTCATATATTGAGGATCAATCTTGTTCATCTTCAAGTGTTCAAGGGTTTTTCTTGGATAATTCCATAACTAGGGCTCGGTTCTTTGTACGGCTTCGTTTCTCGTGTCCGTTTTTCCTTGTTTCTTGTGATCTTTTGTCTTTTTCACGATATCCATACCTAGAACACACAAGTAAAAAATACAATCATATCTATGGTATAATTATGACATTTTATGCATTTAAAGCCCGAAAAGAACGATGAGATCATGTATAAATGCCATTTCATCACTCCCCCATACTAAGCCATTGTTGTGCACTCACGCAATGCTAGAATAAAGTATCTAAGCATCACCAAAATTCAATTTTATTATCCTTTATTGAAAAGTAAAAGACTAGCAACAATACTACGAGGATGTGTAAAGATATAATGTATGATTTTTATCACGTGTGTGACTTTTAGGGTCAATGAATAGAAACAAGTAAATGTCCCATAGAGTAAATTTCGTCATCCTTGATTGTCATACATTCCATGCTAAGTGCAAAAACGAGATCATTGTTGGTAAAGTCACAATGTTAACACTACTCATACGTCCAAATTGTGTAATACTTTTTCTCCCCGCAATCCCAGTTATTCTAAAACGAAATAGGTTTCTAGAATTTTTTAACTATTTGTCATGGATCACAAGTGATTTATATTGACTTATTTGAGTATTTATTAGTCCGAAAGTAAAGTAGCACGATTTAATCGATAGTTAGCCGAAGGACAAAATCTTTTAAAACGGCTTCTCGTGTATCTCCTTAAGTTCATATCTTGACATAACTTGTTTCACGATTTGAGACCTTTCTCGGAACGATATTTGGCATGTACTTCATACTTCAAATCTTGGGAAGACGTTATTGAAATTATGGTCTTCTCTTCATATATTGGAATTTCTTCACTTGACCTTTTTGAGAGATTCTTCATACTTGGACCACGACTTCATCATTTTTATTCAATCTTTATTTTGGACTTTGATATACAACGATCCGCCTCCTTTTCGGACTTGGATATATTTATCCTCATACCTTATAAGGGTCTTTTTGGATAGACTTTCTCCATGATATTTACGGGAGTAATTGCTTTTCGTCGTGTGTCTCGATCCTTCATATTGATGTAGGAATAATGATACTTCACATCATCTTGGATCTTTAGCAACTAAATAGAGCTCCTCATTCCTTGTTAGGGCCTTTTTGGATCTTCACCAATCTTCGCATCCCGCTTCAATAAGTTATGCCTTGGCTATGAACTCTATTCAACCCCGAGAAACTTTTAAACGATCTTGTCCTAGAAGCTAAGTAACCTTTCAAATCGTACGACCTTACTTATTGCAATTATTTTTATTCCTAATGCATTGATCTTATGGGAGAAAAAGCCACAATTAAAAACATATGAGTTTTTGAAAGAACATTTTCATGTTCTACATTTAGCATGATCACTTGTCTAACTCTATCATTTTTCGTTCTTTACTATTTAAAGACCTCTAATTAAAGAGACTCGTGAATACTTAGCCATGCAAGTCAAAATTAAGCCAAATTTGGATTAGCTTTCATTAAGACTATGTCAAATCGAAGTTTTGGGTTTTCCAGCCACCTATAGGATCTTGCACTTTCTTGTACTTTTTCAAGTTTAGAGAATGCTTTTTATAGTTCCCTTGATAAGTGACTTTCTAGGATCAATTATAGGAACTTGCGAAAAGTTCTTGTTCTTAACCCGAATGAGCTAAGACTTTCGCGTTTTAAAGTTCCCCATATAAAAGTCTAGCAAAACTTGAATTGAGCGGGTTAAGGAATGTAAAGGGCTCCAAATGCCCATCAAGTAAAAAATTATCTCTCGTTCTACCCATCGGAAAATATACATTCGTGTCTTAAAAACACATATTAAAACTAAGAAAATTTTTAAAATTTGGCCATTTTTAGCTTATTAGCAACAAAACTAAAACAAAACATTGAAAGTTGGAAAACGTTAAGGCGTAGCAAAGCAAGTATCTATTCACCCCCCCATACTAAAATTAAACATTATCCTCAATGTTTCGAGTCTAAAGGTGGATCACCCCATACTAGAGACGAAGAGTCGAATGCTTAGGATCTAGCATGGAAAGGGTGATCAACAATATATCTAAAGCCGTTTATTAATTATGCTAAGAGATAATGGTTAGAACGATAAAGGATATGTCATGGATTCGTGAAAAACTTCGTCAAGCAAACGATCGAGGCTCACGTAAACGAACACGAGAGTCTTCAATCGTAGTGATGATGATGATCTAGATAACACAATCACAAACAACCACGAGACAACGAGTTGGAAGGGCACAAATCCCCTCTCATTATTTATTAGAAAGCATAAAAAGGATAAGCATGGGATCTCCCTCACGAGGCACCTCATTTTTTATTACCGAGTCATGAGCTCGACTCGATCCCCTCAATTCTAATTATCATTGGGGAAGGTGACTTGGTCGAGGTCATCCAATGAAGGAACTTCCACACCAAAGTAGTGCTTAAGCCTATGTCCATTCAACTTGAAGTTAGGACTATCATCTTGAGCTAGCTCGATGGTCCCATAAGGAAACACTTGTGTAATGGTGAAAGGACCCGACCAACGAGATTTCAATTTCCCAGAAAATATCTTTAATCTAGAGTTAAAAAGTAACAATTGATCACCAACGTTAAAAACCCGGTTTTTAATCTTTGCATCATGAAACTTTTTAGTCTTTTCTTTGAAAATCAATGAATTTTCATAAGCATTGTCTCTTAATTCATCCAATTCATTCAATTTTATTTTCCGGTGATCTCCTGCAGTCTTTAAGTCAAAATTAGCATGCGTAAGGGCCCAATATGCCTTATGCTCCAATTCAATGGGCAAATGACAATTCTTCCCATAGACTAACTTATAAGGAGTACAACCGATAGGTGTCTTATAAGCGGTCTAAAGGCCCATAGAGCGTCATTGAGTTTGTCGGACCATGAAGCACGGTTTTCTCCAATCGACCTCTCTAAAATCCTCTTCAAAGCTCGGTTCGAAACCTCGACTTGTCCACTCGTTTGTGGGTGATAAGCCGTAGAAAGACGATGAATAACTCCATATTTCTTTAAGACCTTCTCGAATTGGTCATTACAAAAATAGGTTCCACAATCGCTTATAATAGCACGAGGGGTTCCGAACCGACATAATAGTTGCTTCAAAAACTTCACTACCACACGAGCATCATTAGTAGGTAAAGCCTTAGCTTCCACGCACTTAGAAAGGTAGTCGAAGGCGACGAGGATATAATTGTTACCATGAGACGATGGGAACGGCCCCATAAATTCTATGCCCCAAATGTCGAAAATCTCACACACTTGAATTATGTTTTGCGGCATTTCATCACGTTGAGACGATTTTCCTTGACGTTGGCACGAATCACACGACTTCACAAGTGTGTGTGCATCACGATAGATAGAAGGCCAAAAGAAGCCGACATCGAACACTTTCTTAGCCGTGAGATTAGCACCGTGGTGACCACCCGTGGGTCCCTCGTGACAAGCTCTAAGAATGTTAGAAGCTTCGGCACCAAAAACACAACGTCGAACGAGTTGATCCGCACAAACCCAAAAGAGATAAGGGTCGTCCCAAAAATAGAACTTGACGTCACGAAAGAATTTTCGCTTTTTTGTGTCGTCATACCCTTGATTATGGAATTGCCCGCATGGTAATTTGCAATGTCGGCAAACCATGGGGTGGTGTCTTTTTAGAATTCACTACACCGAGAGTCTCGAGAGGAAATGCTTCGGTGATTTCCTTATTCTCGAAAACATCTTTGTGAGGATCTTCTACACGAGAGAGATAATCGGCCGCTAGATTTTCTCGGCTCCTTTTTTGTCAAGCACGGTTACATCAAATTCTTGGAGGAGGAGCATCCAACGAAGAAATCTCGGCTTAGCATATTGCGTAGCTAAGAGATAATTGATAGCCGAATGGTCGGTATACACGATGCTTATAGTTAAGACGAGATAAGGTCGGAATTTCTCAAAAGCATAGACCACGGCAAGGAATTCCTTTTCCGTTGTGGTGTACTTTAATTGAGCCTCGGTCATCGTCTTACTAGCATAATGGATAGGACGGAAATGCTTTTCATAACGTTGCCCTAAGACGGTCCCTATAGCATAATCACTTGCATCGCACATGATTTCAAATGGTAATTCCCAATTAGGAGCAACAAGAATGGGAGCTTCGGTAAGTTTCCTTTTTATAGTTTCGAAAGCTCTAACATAATCCTCATTGAAATTAAAAGGAGCATCCTTCTCGAGAAGGTGTGTCATAGGTCGAGAGATTTTCGAAAAGTCTTTGATGAAACGACGATAAAAGCCCGCGTGGCCTAGGAAACTCCTAACTCCCTTAACGGTTTTGGGATGAGGTAACTTGGCGATGACGTCTACCTTAGCTTTATCGACTTCAATCCCCGCTTTCGAGACCTTATGTCCTAAGACGATTCCTTGTTTACACATAAAATGACATTTTTCCCAATTAAGCACAAGATTGGTTTCTTCACAACGTTTTAACATTTTCTCGAGATTAGATATACACGACATGAACGAATTGCCAAACACCGAAAAGTCATCCATAAACACTTCCATCGAATTCTCGATCATATCGTGAAAAATAGCCATCATACACCGTTGAAACGTACCCGGTGCATTGCATAGTCTGAAGGGCATCCTACGATAATCAAACGTTCCATAAGGACACGTAAACATAGTCTTCTCTTGATCACGAGGGTCGATAGGGATTTGAAAGTAACCGGAAAAACCATCTAAATAGCAATATAATTCATTTCCCGCAAGTCGCTCCAACATTTGATCCATGAAAGGCAAAGGAAAGTGGTCTTTACGAGTGGCGTCATTTAACTTTCGGTAGTCAATACACACCCTCTAACCGGTCACAATACGAGTGGGAATTAACTCGTTGTTTTCATTAGGCACAACGGTCATACCTCCCTTTTTAGGGACACAATGGATTGGGCTCACCCATGGGTTATCGGAGATAGGATAAATCATTCCCGCGTCAAGGAGTTTTAAAACTTCCTTTTTTATGACATCGTGAATTTTGGGGTTTACCCTTCTTTGACTTTGAATTGCGGGTTTGTAGTCCTCCTCCATTAAAATCTTGTGAGTACAAAATTTTGGGTCAATACCCCTTTATGAGCTTTAAGAACTTTCAAGAGCGCGATTTTTTCATCATTAGCAAGACCTCTTGCAATAATAACCGGTAACTTGTCATCACCTTCCAAGAATGCGTATTCAAGGTGAGATGGAAGATCTTTCAATTCAAGGATAGGTGGTTCCTCGATTGAAGATTTTTGCTCAACACTCATAACTTCCATCGGCGGAAGAAATGATGGAATAGAAGTATCATCACTAATAATCACCTCATCTTCATTGTCGATTTCATTTGAATTAAAATCGCCTCCTTGGAATGGAGTGAGATTTGGTGTAGAATTAGCAAGAATCGGATCCAAAATAGTGGGATTGCCACTTGATGAACTATCGGAAAAACCTAACACTTCTTGTGAAAACTCATCGCAAACCACATCAACTAAGTCAATGTGATTGATGGTAGCGATTGCATAAACATGAGAAGGTGTCGAGTTTTGAGTAACGTTTATAACAAGTTCCTCTTCGTTGAATCTCAAAGTAATAATTCTTGCATGAACGTCGATAAGCGATCTCGAGGTGTCTAAAAATAGACGACCTAAAATTAGAGGAACTTGAGGATCCGTGGGGATGTCAACTACTATAAAATCAATAGGATAGTAGAGCTTCCCCACTTTCACGAAAACATCCTCGGCTACTCCACATGCTAAAATCGTAGAATGATCGGCCATCTCGATAGACATGTTCGAAGGAGTAAGAGCCGGAAACGAAAGCGATTTCCAAATGGAAAATGGCATCAAATTAATGCTCGCACCAAGATCGGCCAAGGCGAGGCATTCTTTCATATCTTGTATATCACAAGGAATGAGAAACTTTCCGGGGTCACCAACTTTTTCCGGTATGCGGTTAAGATAAACCGAAGAACAATTAGCAAGCTTTGAAAGCTTTTCCTTATCATTCATCATACTTTTAAAAGTGGAAGCAAAACGAGGCATATATAACAATGCGTTGGCTAAACTTACATCAAACTCAAATTGTTGAAACATTTTTATAAAAAGCTCGATTTGTTGTTTGTTACGTTCTTTCAATTTCTCTTTGTTTCGTCTCGAAGGGTAAGGTAAGGCGGGTGTGGGTTGGACATTAGGCAACGACCTTGGAATCTCGGGTTCCATGATTGGTATTGGTTCAACCGTAGGTGTGGTATGAGCGGTACTTCGTGGGCTTGTGATATGCTCCTTTTCGACCATCACCTCGGGCTCTTTCTCGATTTCCTTCTCCGTAGAAGTACTTGAACGAGATATTGGTTCCTTGAAATTTTTATGTAACACCCCCAAATATACACAATTCAATACAGCGGAAGAGTCGTTGGTGTTACGGGATAGCACATTACTCACATCATAGACAACGCATAAGAATCGCGTCGTTTAATAATAAAGTATTTCCATTCATAAATATCAAATTTACATAGGTCCCAAGTCATATTATTTCACACAAGTTTTACAAAGCATTTGAATGGAAATTATTATTTAAGTGCGGGCCATGAATTCTTGTTGTCTTCCCGAGAATTACATTCAAATACCTGACATAAAACATGTTAAAAGAAAAGGTCAGCGAAAACGCCGAGTGAATTCATAGAGTTTAATAAAACTATTAATATATCATCGGTATATAATTATTATCGACAATCATTTTGTACAAATGTTTGTAATAGGCCATAAAATAGCCAAAGTCATTTTATACAAATCCTTATCAAAAATCATAATATAGGCTTTTGCCTTCAAAATCATTATACGAACCATTGTCGTAAAAACATCATACAATACGATTTATAACGTTGTATAGAGTTAAATAAAAACCGTTATATGAATATGGTTATGTAAAACCAAAACACGAACATAACATCAATAATAAGACCCCGTATTGCTAGTCAGGCAATATATCGTAATTGAGTGCGTATATCAGTATTTCGTTATAGGGATTATTATAAGCCGCATGACATTGTTACCTTACTACAACAAACAACAGGTAGCTAACCCGAAACTCATTTGCCCATCTAAATTAGCGTGTTGTCACAAAAATCACGCTATGGAAATCTTCTCATACATAAATTCGCTTACCAATCAATGTGGCACGACGGGGATCAACCGTCAAGGCGCGAACTGGGGTGATCGTCCCCAAATAGTACTATTATATACATAAGCGTATACCAAATCCCGGTAGTTCAGAATTCATGCTAATGGGACTTTTAGTGACATAACCTAACTTTAATAATCCATTTTATTTCATACATCGGGTCATATAATCATTCATCGGGTCATACAATCATTCGGGTCTAAATCAATAAACAAACAATTGGGACAACTGGTGTCCTATTTTATTAAAACTAACATGTTATCTCCCTCGCGGGTTTATAAAACATTTCATAAAAACATTTAAAAGAGTTCGAGGCTATGAACTCACGTTGATGTGGGAAGGCGGTTATCGGCGATTTGGATGTACGGTACGTGATTCAATCACGGAAACCTAGACAAATAATACTTGTCTTAGACTCTTGTCCAATGACTTTATAAAAATAACAATTATGTATACATATGATGATTTTATATATATGATGATGATCAAGTGGGTTTATACATTCTCATTTACTCATTTTAGTGTTATGTATTGGTAACTTTTATACTAGTTTACTACTTTTAGTTATTTACATGTTTTAGGCCCAATAAGCCTATTTTAAGCCCAATACCTTATATTAGTCTATTTTACATTCTTATTATCAGTACTAGGCTAGTACCCGCGCATAACGGCGGAAATTGCATAGCGACAAATAATTAACGATACGATATACTGTGGTAAGATCACAATGTAATTGAAAAGCTTGTAACGCTTGAAAGGTTTTGTAATTTTTCTCCCTATTTCACCTCTTTGGATAATGTCAATCGGTTCATTTTTTTTTGTATTGTGTGTACAATGTGATATAACTATGTTGGTTTGTAGTATTTGCATATGGTATAATTTAATAGCTTTATTTAAAAGAATGGAATTTTATGCAATTAGACATATAGTTGGTCTTAATACTCAAGTTACTCAAATCCTCATCTCTATGGAAAGAGAAAAGTCTCCATCATAGCCCTTTGTTAAAAAAAACCTCCATCTCTATTTTCAAAGAGAAGTCTCCATCATAGTCCTATGTTCCAAAAAAAGTCTCGATCTCTATTTTCTGAAAAGGTGTTTTTGTGAGGCTCAATAAATCTTTTAAATTTTAAATTTTCAAGCTTTGACGTTTGTTTCGATGCGTGTTGTCTTTTTACCTAACACACTACATTAACTTTAAATGGACCTAAGGAAAAACAGAAAGCAACATTGTGGGTTACCATTTATAGAATTAGTGAATTTATGGCAACAATGAATAAAAAGTACAAAATTCCTTCTAAAATAGTTCTCATAAGCAAAAATACAAATTCAAAAACCAAATTTTAGATCTAACAAAGGTTTGCTATTTTTTTATTTTTTAATATAAATTTATAGATATTTATATTAAAAAATTTATAAAAAAAAATTACATTCTACTCATATTCGGGTATTTCCTAACACAAATTAACCCAAATATGAGCAAACCGAGTTTATATAAAATCAAATTCAAATATAAATGTTTTAACATTAACCCAACTTGATCTGATCTGAATTGACCCGAACATAATCGGATCAACCCAAATAACACGCCTAATATGTTTTACAAAGACTATGGATATACGTGCGAGCTTTTAAGAGATGATTCACGTCCGCTAGTCTCGAATGTGGTGCAAAGTTAATTTTTTGAAAATAGCGTTAAAAAGATGTCTACACAATTAAATGGTCTCCATTTTTCTAATTTATCACGTTTTACAACTTTTCATATCATGTATACAAATTACTCTCAGGTTTCGTACACATACATAAATTATCAAACATTTTAATTTAAAAAAATTAAAACATAAAACTAAAAATATTATACGGTTCGAATTTCAATTCCAAAAATAAAAATTTGAAAGATAAAACAACTAAGCTTTACTAATTTCAAAACTTTCTAACTTTTTCAAATACGTAGAATTTTTGAAACATTCAAAATATAGAAAAAAATCAAAATTTCACAAAATTTCAAATTTTGAAATTTCAACAATTTCAATGTAAAATGTTATTTTCAAAAAGTATCTAGATTTCTAAAACTAATGAAAATTCATATCTACATAATTTTAAATTTTATAAAGATATATATTCAAAAAATATAAACAAATTTTAATAAACTTATTTATCATAATTAAAGCAATAAAAAACTTTTACAATTTGAAAATGATTTAGAAATGAGTTTTGAAACATTTACTTCAAACACGCTCAGAATGCCTCATCAAGAAAAAACAATAAACAAGAAATTTATATAAAAGAAATTATATAACAAATCTATATACTAAATTTGTAGTGATATTTATACAAACAAACAACAGTTTATATCCCCCATGTTTTCTATACAACACTTTTCTGGACTAAACTACAAAATAAACATTTGCTAGCACCTTTTAGACATTTAAAGAGGATTGAAGCAATTGCTGGTGGCTGCAAGTTGTTTCTTGCAACAACGATGGATCTATAAGGAAAGGAAATAAAGAGATCAAACCAAAACATATATAGATTGTGTTATAACAACTCACGTCCATACACAAAACTTTTAAATGGTGGCGGCAACCTTTTTCCGTCGAGTCAGCAAAGTCAACAGTGGAGACTTTTTCCGGCGAGTATTCTATATTTTCAGCCATCCTCCTGCAGATTCCGACCTTGTAAAAAACGTAAAAAAACGTAAAAAAAAAACTTGTAAAAGTACAGATTTATAAATTAAAACTATAAATCTAGATATAAAAATTATAGATCTATAAAAAAACAAAAATAAAACTAAATAAATATACATGATCTATAACAATAACTAAAGACATACCTTAAGTTACCAGCGAGTATGTTGCTTGTTCGGCAGAGATGATGACCGGGGTTGTCAGGTCCGGCGATGGCGACTGGTGGTGACGGGCGGTTGTGACCAACTGTGGTTGAAGTGGTGGTGACGGGCGGTTGTGAGGGTTGAAGTGGTGGTGACGGGAGGTTGTGACTTATGTGTCGTATAGGTATATTTTTTGGAGGATGATAGATCTGTTGTTTATGAAAAGAATTTGTAGAGTGTGTGTTTTTTTAGTGGGAAGTAAATGCAATGGGAGTGTGTGTTTGTGGGGTATTTGTTTGTATAGATTAGTTTATTTTAGTGAGACTAACATTTTTTCAACCATTCTATTTTTTTAACCATGCTATTTTTAAACTATGATAGGACCCACAAAACTTTTTCAACCATGATATTTTTTTCAACTTTCAACCATCTTTATTTTTCCTTTATAAAGGAGTAAAGATTATACTTTACATGTTGGGCCCAAGTGGGTTAAGCCCAATGAGTAAGTTTATAAGTGTTTTACCAAATTAGTTGGGTTAATAATCCAATAAGGCTACTTTGGCCCGTTAATGTTTATATGTTATAAAGCTCGGGTTTTATCGGTTTTTACTTGTTATATAAGTTTATACATCAGTATGTGAGTTTATAAAAGTTTAAATTAGACGGGTCCGACCGTCTAAGATTTATTTGACAAAAACGTTAATCTTTCGGTTTTAGCCGAAAAGACGTAAAACTTAGGTATATAGTTTTATAACTTGGAAAAACATTAATACTTATAATTTATATAACATGTCCCATTTTAATATCAATATATATATATATATATATATATATATATATATATATATATATATATATATATATATATATATATATATATATATATATATATATATATCTTTATTTATGATTATTATCAACTAGTGGGTTTTATATATGTATATTTTATATAAATTTTTGAGTGCTTATATTATATACTATTTATTTACAAAATCAATCCTAAATTTTAAGTCCACTAAAATGTCCATATCTAGAGTTCTATAATGAGATAGGACCTCAAAGTTTTATGACAGAAACTACATGATATGTGCTTCAATTAACTTCTGTATAGCTACTGATGAATCAACCTCTAAATATTTTAATAAATTCGTCCAAAACAGTGTAGGCAGATTTGCACTCCAATCTTGTTTTCATCATATCTCCTTCACTTTAATGATTCCATTGCATGGACAACTCTCACATGTGTACAAGACCTAATACTTACTGTATATTGATTCCAATTTTCCATTTTATCAGTTTATCATTTGTTAGTTACTGTTTTTATAGAACCAACTTATTAAGCAAGATTTGACCATTTTACATGTGGTTTTCCATCTTTTTACCCATGTTTATCAACACAAGATCCCCACAAAATGTTTTTAATCATCATTCATCATCATATACATATACATAAGTAAAGAAAATATAAGATTACATAATCAAAATAACAAGAGGATAGGAAGAACAATCTCTATACCACCAAGATTGTGTAGGTTATGATCAAGGCTTAGATTTTGATGGAAAAACTTGTGATAGATCAACATCAACTTTGAAGACCATCAATCTTTGTAAACTTCTTATAGAAATCAGCCCTAGGACATCATAAAATCACCTCCTTGGATGTTAGAATCACCTCCAATCTTCAAGGCTTCAAAGGGGCATCATCATATGTGTATATAACACATGATTTTATGGCTAAAATAGATCAAATGAGGGTTGTTATTGATGATTGTGGGACGAAATAGAGAGAAAGAGGAAGGGGGGATGAGTGGTTTTGCATGTAAGAGTTTATTGGAAATGGTTTTGGTGGTTTTTGTTTACTTGTCAAGTTAAGTAAACAAGTGTAGCTTGTAAGCTACAAACTTGACACCTCATGGTGTGGTGTCTATGGTTTGGCCGTGGGTTAGTGGAGGTGGGACAAGTGTCCCACTTGTCTCATCTCCACTAATTTACGGGTACTTCTCGATTCTAGTTTCCTCGATTTGCGTGCCCTCGGGTCGTTTTACAAAAAACGTTTTTATAAATTATGAATCAACGACATAAAACGATTCTAATAAAAATTGTCTCATCAAAAACGGAGTTCAAAAGGGTAAATACGTAATCCTAAGGTTTCCGGTTTAGTCGTAAAGGACGTTAAATTATGCTCGTAAGTCCTAATAATATTCACGGATAATTTTATTTTCTGAAATGTCGGACTGTCACCAAAACGATGTATGTAAATGTAAGCACGTAACGTAGAATCCTCCGGTTTAGACGTAGTCAATGCTACTTCAAGACGTAAATCCAAATTTCTTCCCAGAAATGAGTGAGTTCATAATTTAACATTAAAATAATATTTTTAAATAATACTTGAGAATAAAATATCAACCATAAATTGACGGATTGTCACAGCATTTACCCCTAAACAGGATCTTTGTCATCAAAGATCGATTTATCTTACTACTCGCTTCTTATAGAGTTAGAGCCATGTGTGTATTTCCTCCACATTCGGTCTTTTCTCACAAGTGTAATCCATTACAATACGCGAGTTTCATCAAACATAACTACGGGAATAAGATCAGGCTAATGTTGACTTACTTTCTCTATCCATGATGTTCACGGCTTTTTAATGAATGCAACTTTTTGCCGATCTAAACTTTATCAAGAAGAATTCAGATTTTCACTTGATAGACATTTTATCGAGTTAGATATACGAAACATAATTCACGCAGCCCTTGAAGTCATAGGGTAGATCCAGCTTATATGCCTTTCAAACCAACTTTTACATCATCTCAATGGTCCCATACAACGGGGACTTTATTTCCCATGATATTTCAGATCATCAATTCGTTTTTCCAAGGTGAAAATTTTTGGCATAACTTCGCTACCCATCCTGCACTCAAGATCTACATTTCATATTCACATAACCTCCTGCCTACTACCGGCAGTCAATAATCAGATCCTAATTTCAACAATCAATTCAAGTCTCGCGATTTGGGTATTTTGTAAGGTTAAGTTTGTCATCATATGCAACCTTAAACCTAAAAGACATGTCCAACTCACAATGGGTGTATGTCAGGTGTCTTTATCCCAACTCCTGCTTACAGATGCTCTCATATATTTAGATCCTCATAAGATTCGATCTCGATCCTAATACGATATTTATCAATGATAATCTCTCCAAAGGAAAGCAATTATACGGTTCATTACCAAAGGTCAATCATTCAATCATAAAACAACATTTCTAGTGTTTTGTATCTCTACTTTACCTCGTCCCTTCGGTTGGGGTGCTAAACAGTACTCTCATCAAGGTTCGTTCTCAATGACTTCTGAGCAAATCTCTAGAAATTCGATGCGAAGCGAGGATCTTGATAGAGATGATCGATACAGGCACACTGTGTTTACACAACTCCTTTAAATACAAAAGAGTCAATTTCTTCATCGAGTATCTATCATTAACGGGAATGATATTAGTAGATTTGGTCAGTCTGTCGACGATGTCCCAAATCGAATCAAATTCAGATGATGACCTTTGCAATAGTTAGACGTTTACTAATGTATGAGGTGATGTCTGCCTTCATATTTTGCCATCAGTACAACTTCTTCATATAAAGATACATTTAGTCAGAAATGACATGAATAGAATACTTAAACTTATGAGATTCTAATATGACTAAATCTCAAAATCCTCCACATTTAGGCAATCACAAGCGGCCTTTTAAACATTTTATGCCACCGGCTTCTCAATTCTAATGGTTCACATTAGCCGCGAACCTCTTTTTATTATCTATATTATCCTTTTTAACAAGATTGGCTATTTTTAAATTGCTCGGGCAAATTATTTTGCACTGTCATTACTAAGGCACCCATCCTAATTAATTCTTTATCCTTTCTATATTATGTGTCAGTAATCATATTCACCTTCCTCGATGAAATAAATATCATGACCGTATTTATTCAGAAATTATTTCTTCATATTTCTAAGTCTTAGTTCTATCTCAACTGTTATCTTTATCAGTTTTGCTTGATCCAATGTTTAGAGCGTCGATAATTATTACAAGTAATTAAATAATAAATATTTAATTTTTATGAAACGCGAGCGTAAAAATTTAAAATTTCTTAGCTCGACCAATGATATAAAAATATTCAAAATAAATTTTAATTTAGTTAACAGGATTTTTGTTGATTTAATAAAAATAATTAATAAGATTTGTAAATGTTCGAAAATATTTAGTTATACTTTGGTCAAAATTTTCTTAGTTGAAAAGCAAAAATTGTTGTTTCATATTCCAAGTCATGGTTTAAATGGTTTCCTCAATCCCTCTTAGGTTGTCTTGAGGTATATACAAACATTTACCCCTAAACAGGAGTTTAGTTAAATGTTCTGGATTTAAGGGAATTATTTCTAAAAACAATTCTTTTGATAAAACATTTGTCAAAACACATTTGCACTTTCTTTTTGGTAAAACCCGAAGTCTTAAAAGGGCTCTTAATTTTTGAAGAGTCAATATTGTAACACCCCCAAATATACACAATTCAATAAAGCGGAAGACTCGTTGGTGTTACGGGATAGCACATTACTCACATCATAGACAACGCTTAAAAATCGCGTCGTTTAATAATAAAGCATTTCCATTCATAAATATCAAATTTACATAGGTCCCAAGTCATAGTATTTCATACAAGTTTTACAAAACATTTGAATGGAAATTGTTGTTTAAGTGCGGGCCATGAATTCTTGTTGTCTTCCCGAGAATTACCTTCAAGTACCTGAGATAAAACATGCTAAAAGAAAAGGTCAGCGATAACGCCGAGTGAATTCATAGCGTTTAATAAAACCATTAATATATCATCGGTATATAATTATTACCGAAACTCATTTTTCTACAAATCTTTTTAATAGGCCATAAAATAGCCAAAGTCATTTTATACAAATCCTTATCAAAAATCATAATATAGGCTTTTGCCTTCAAAATCATTATGCGAACCATTGTCGTAAAAACATCATACAATACGTTTTATAACATGGTATAGAGTTAAATAAAAACCGTTATATGAATATGGTTATGCAAAACCAAAACACGAACATAATATCAATAATAAGACCCCGTATTGCTAGTCAGGCAATATATCGTAATTCAGTGCGTGTAGCAGTATTTCGTTATTTGGATTATTATAAGCCGCATGACATTGTTATCTTACTACAACAAACAACGGGTAGCTAACCCGAAACTCAATTTGCCCATCTAAGTTAGCGTGTCGTCACAAAAGTCACGCTATGGAAATCTTCTAATACATAAATTTGCTTACCAATCAATGTGGCACGACGGGGATCAACCGTCAAGGCGCGAACTGGTGTGATCGTCCCCAAATAGTACTATTATATGCACAAGCGTCTACCAAATCCCGGTAGTTCACAATTCATGCTAATGGGACTTTTAGTGACATAACCTAACTTTAATAATCCATTTTACTTCATACATCAGGTCATATAATAATTCATCGGGTCATACAATCATTCGGGTCCAACTCAATAGACAAACAATCGGGACAAATGGTGTCCTATTTTATCAAAACTAACATGTTATCTCCCTCGCGTGTTTATAAAACATTTCATAAAAACATTTAAAAGATTGTGAGGCTATGAACTCACATTGATTGGGAAAGGCGGTTATCGGCGATTCGGATGTACGGTATGTGCTTCAATCACGGAAACCTAGACAATTAATACTCGTCTTAGAATCTTGTCCAATGACTTTATAAAAACCATAACTATTATGTATACATATGATGATTTTATATATATATGATGATCAAGTGGGTTTATACATTCTCATTCACTCATTTTAGTGTTATGTATTGGTAACTTTGATACTAGTTTACTAGTTTTAGTTATTTACATGTTTTGGGCCCAATAAGCCTATTATAAGCCCAATACCTTATATTAGTCTATTTTACACTTTTATTATCAGTATTATACTTTACATGTTGGGCCCAAGTGGGTTAAGCCCAATAAGTAAGTTTATAAGTGTTTTACCAACTAGTCGGGTCTATAGTCCAATAAGGCTACTTTAGCCCGTTAATGTCTATATGTTGTAAAGCTCGGGTTTTTATCGGTTTTTACTTGTTATATAAGTTCATATATCAGTATGTGAGTTTATAAAAGTTTACATTAGACGGGTCCGACCGTCTAAGTTTTATTTGAAAAAAACGTTAATCTTTCGGTTTTAGCCGAAAAGACGTAAAACTTAGTATATAGTTTTATAACTTGGAAAAACATTTATACTTGTATTTTATATAACATGTCCCATTTTAATATCAATATATATATATATATATATATATATCTTTATTTATAACTATTATCAACTAGTGGGTTTTATATATGTATATTTTATATAATTTTTTGAGTGCTTATATTATATATTATTTATTTACAAAATCAGTGCTAAATTTTAAATCCACTAAAATGTCCATATCTAGAGTTCTGTAATGATATAGGACCTCAAATGTTTGTGACAGAAACTACATGATATGTGCTTCATTTTATTACTTTATAGTTACTGATGAATCAACCTCTAAATATTTTAATAAATTCGTCCAAAACAGTGTAGGAAGATTTGCACTCTAATCTTGTTTTGATCATATCTCACTCATTTTGATGATTCATTGCATGGCCAACTCTCACATGTGTATAACACCTAATACTTACTGTAAATTGATTCCACTATGCCATTTTATCAGTTTATCATTTGGTTACTTACTGTTTTTATACAGCCATCATTTTAAGCAATATTTTAACCTTGTTACCTATGGTTTTCCATTTTTTTAACCATATTTATCAACACTTGATCCCCACACAATATTTTTATCATCATATATTCATCATATACATATACAATAGTAAAGAAAATACAAGATTACATAATCAAAATAATAAGAGGATAGGAAGGACAATCTCTATACCACCAAGATTGAGTAGTTTATGATCAAGGCTTGGATTTTGATGGAAAAACTTGTGATAGATCAACACCAACTTTGAAGACCACCAATATTTGTAAAATTCTTTTAGAAATCAGCCCTTGAACATCACTAAATCACCTCCTTGGATGTTAGAATCACCTCCAATCTTCAAGGCTTCAAAGGAGCATCATCATGTGTATGAATAACACATGATTTTATGGCTAGAATAGATCAAATAGGGGTGTTTATGTTGATTTGGGACAGAAATGGGGAGTAGAGAGAGAGAGTTGTTTGTGATTTACATGTAGGGAAAAGAGTAAATGGTATGTGTCTAGTGGTTTTAAGTGTTAAATGGTTTTGAGACCAAAACTAAGGACAAGTGTCCTTGGTTTAGTTATAGATTAGACACATCTTGGTGTGTTGGTGAAGATTTGTCGTCCCATGTGTGGGGGTGGGGCAAAACTTGTTTTGTATCATCCCCAATTATTTACGGGTACTCCTCGATTCTAGTTTCCTCGATTTGCGTGCCCTCGGGTCGTTTTACGAAAAACGTTTTTATAAATTATGAATCAACGGCATAAAACGAATCTAATAAAAACTGTCTCATCAAAAACGGAGTTGAAAAACGTAAATACGTAATCCTAAGGTTTCTGGTTTTGTCGTAAAGGACGTTAAATTATTCACGTAAGTCCTTATCTCTTCTCGTAAATTAGTGAGTTTGTGAACCAACACAAATTTAAAATCCCAAAATAATATTCACGGATAAATTTATTTCCTGAAGTGTCGGACTGTCACCAAAACGGTGTATGTAAACGTAAGCACGTAACGTAGAATCCTCCGGTTTAGACGTAGTCAATGCTACTTAAAGATGTAAACCCAAATTTCTTCCCAAAAATAAGTGAGTTCATAATATAACATTAAAATAATGTTTTTAAATAACACTTGAGAATAAAATATCAACCATAAATTAACGGATTGTCACAGCATTTACCCTGAAACAGCATCTTTGTCCTCAAAGATCGATTTAACTTACTACTCGCTTCTTATAGAGTTAGAGCCACGTGGGTATTTTCTCCACATTCGGTCTTTTCTCACAAGTGTAATCCATTACAATACGCGAGTTTCATCAAACATAACTAATGGAATAAGATCAGGCTTAATGTTGACTTACTTTCTCTATCCATGATGTTCACGGGTTTTTGATGAATGCAACTTTTCGCCGATCTAAACTTCATCAAGAAGTAATCATATTTTCACTTAATAGACATTTTATCAAGTTCGATATACTAAACATAATTTCACGCAGCCCTTGAAGTCCTAGGGTAGATCCAGTTTATATGCCTTTCAAACTAACTTTTTACATTATATCAATGGTTCCATACAACGGGGACTTATTTCCTATGATCTTTCAGATCATAAATTCACTTTTCCATGGTGAAATTTTTTGGCATAACTTCACTACCCATCCTGCACTTCAAGATCTACATTTCATATTCACATAACCTCCTGCCCACTACCGGCAATCAATAATCAGATCCTAATTTCAACAATCATTTCAGGTCTCGCAGGTTGGGTATTTTGTAAGGTTAGGTTTGTCACCATAGGAAACCTTAAACCTAAAAGACATGTCCAACTCACAATGGGTGTATGTCGGGTGTCTTCATCCCAACTCCTGCTTACAGATGATCTAATATTTAGATCCACACAAGATTCGATCTCGATCCTAATACGATAATTATCAATGATAATCTTTTCAAAGGAAAACAATTATCCCGTTCATTACCAAAGGTCAATCATTCAATCATAAAACAAGACTTCTAGTATTTTGTATCGTTACTTTACCTCGTCCCTTTGATTTGGGGTGGTAAACAGTACTCTCTTCAAGGTTCGTTCCTAATGACTTCTGAGCAAATCCTTAGAAAATTCAATGTGAAGCGAGGATCTTGATAGAGATGATCGATACAGGCACACCATGCTTTCATAACTCCTTTAAATACAAAAGAGTCAATTTCTTCATCAAGAATTTATCATTAACGGGAATGATATTAGTAAATTTGGTCAGTCTTTCGACGGTGACCCAAATCGAATCAAATTCAAATGATGAACTTTGCAATAGTTAGACGTTTACTAATGTATGAGGCGATGTCTGCCTTCATAATTTGCCATCAGTACAACTTCTTCAAATAAAGGTACATTAGATCATGATTGACGTAAATGGAATACTTAAACTTATAAGATTCCAATCATAACTAAATCTCAAAATCTCCATATTTAGGCAACCACAAGTGGACTTTTAATCATTTAGCGCCATCGGCTCTTATTACTAATGGTTCACATTAGCCGCGAACCCCCTTTTATTATTTATATTATCCTTCTTTTCAAGCATCGGCTATATTTTAAATTGCTCGGCAACTTATTGCACAGGCATTACTAAGTAACACATCCTAATTGATTCTTTATCCTTTCTACATAATGCGTCAGTATTTAAATTCACCTTTCGTGATGAAATAATTATCATGACCACAATTCCCTCAGAAATTCTTTCTTCATATTTTTCTGAGTTTTAGTTTCATCTCAACTATTATTTTTATCAGTTTTGCTCAATCCGACGTTTAAAGCGTCGATAAGTATTACTAGTAATTAAATAATAAATATTCAATTTTTATGAAACGTAAACGTAAAAATTTTTAGATTTTCTCGGTTCGTCCAATTATAGGAAAATGTTTAAAAGAATAAATTTGAATTTAATTAACACGATTTTTGTTGATTTTCCAAAAATAATTAGTGAGATTCGTAAATGTTCGAAAAATGTTTGTTTATACTTTGGTCACAATTTTCTTAGTTGATAAGCAAAAATTGTCGTTTCAAATTTTAAGTCATGGTTTAAATGGTTTCCTCAATCCTTCTTAAGTTGTCTAGAAGTATACACAAACATTTACCCCTAAACAGGAGTTTAATTAAATGTTCTGGGTTTAAGGGAATGATTCCTTAAAAATACTTTTGATAAAACATTTGTCAAAACATATTTGCACTTTCTTTTTGGTAAAACCCAAAATCTTAAATGGATCAAATTTTTGAAGAGTCCACATAGATTCCATTATCTATTAATCACATGGTCAAATAATGTAAAGAATTTAGTCTTTAATCACATGTTAAATACTCAAGGTATAGGTTTTCACTACTCGGCCAATTCAGGGTAGTTTATAAATGATTATTAACTCCTTCTTACTCTTATAAACAAACAATTGGTCCTTAATGATCACAAGCATGAATTTATTAAATTACAGCCTACACACGTGATTCACCAAATTTATGAATGCTACATGTGCATTGGTCTATCCAAACGACATCACGTGAAACTCATAATGTTCATTACAAGTTCTGGATGTAGTGATTTGAATAGATAATATTTTTCGCGGGCGCGAAATTGATAAATACCATGCCGTGGATAAAATCTTTAGAACATACGCTAGAACCTTGTAAATGATCGAACAAATCTATCATCTTGGGTAATGGATATCGATTTCGATCGTTAATTTACTTAGTTCACGGTAATCAATAAATATAAGAAATAATAACACCATAGCTCTTCATGATGACGAGCTTGGTAGAATAAAATTTTTCTCAGACAACTCTCTCAGTTGCACGGTAATTCTTTCGATTCAGATGGTGCTGATGTACATTGCACATGTCACAGGTGCAGCACCGGGAATATAATCAATACCAAATTCAACTTTCCTTAATGGCGAAAGTCTAGGTAATTTACCAACAAATACCTCCTAAAGTTTCAGATAACAGAAACATCTTTCTATAAATTTTCTTTAAGTTCTTTCTAGATTATAATATCTATGACTAATTCACAACCATTTACGGTATAATTTCAAGTCTAAATGCAGGATATGGTCATCCATCAAGAATTATTTAGATCACTTTTGATAATCAACATCTTATCATTTAGGGGAATTATATTCGAGTTCCCATCAATTAAGACAATGTCGTCATGTCATAATCAATTAATCCATTCTACTGGCATTATCAACTTTCCAGTTTCATAACCGTTGATAAGATGTGAACTTCTCAAAAGACTAATAATAACTCATAATCCTTCACAAATTCAAGTATATATGGAGACATAGCTAACATTACAAGAGTAAGGTCAACGCATGATATACGCGATAGAATTTCAAATCAGATACAGACGAAAACATTTAACGAATATGAGTATATCCCATGTTTTCATAATTTGAGTACGCATTCGAAAGCTCCTCGGATCGTTACCCAGGTCATTCAAATGAAATCTAATCAAAAGAAATGATAGGAACGTCGATACATCCAGTCGGGTATCAATACTCGGTAATCAGATACTTTTCAAAAGAATCTCACTACAAGAGAATTGGACAAGAAGTGGATATCAATTGTCAAATAAGACAATTTCCACAGATGAGTAAATTCGATTCAAAAAAAAAATGGTACGGGCACATATGTAGGTGTCCCTACCAATATGTCCCTATTTCACGCTTATTGCAGATCCCATAAAAATTCAATTTTTCCACAATTACAAAGAAAATGTAATGTTTATTAACAATTTCATGGTGACTACTAATCAGCCTTGCATGGTCCCTTCAAATTGTATGTAGGCGCGCAACTATTTCAAGATTAACGATGCAATACTCAGTTCGTCAAAATTTTATCATCATGTTTATAATAAAAACATTTTCATGCTTAATTCTTAAATAAGAATCAAAAATAAATTTACAAAGATTTTCTTTGTTATGAAAACAATTAAGTTTTCCAAGGTGTTTTATAAACAACTTTACTTCGATAATGATTACTTATAAATCTCACTTTGAATAATCCTTATAGTGATAAAAATTCAATTTTTCTCAAGGAATACTGTTTCAACTTATAAAAACAATGTGTGATCTGCAAAAGAGTGATGAAAAGTTGTTCACCAAGAACTAACTACAATATGCTAGGAAATGAGCTTTAGCCAAATAATCATGAGGTTTATGACCTCGATGGCACTCAAAAAGAATAATTCACCACGTAACTCAATTCGAGATGAGTACTTGTTCAATGGTTGCATCACTAATGCGAGCATTAGGATGAAGCAATAAAAGATAGATAACATCGATACATGTAGGATTTAGCAATCAATGGTAGTCTTTTCATTAATCACAAACAAGTCAAAATTGTACCGTAACACATTATGTGTCACTATGTCATACAATTCCAAGAACTCATCCTATCAACTGATGTCTCAGTTAAGTTAGGGATTATTTTTGGAAGATACCACAATGAATACTAATCTACAAGAGTCATTAGGTGTCCCACCTGTCCCGGAAGATCCATCGGTCCCAATTCAGAAGAAGATTTCTTCAATTTATTTATTTGACACTGGGCATCCTCGTCAGTGGACAATGGCCTAGGAACAACCCTTAACATCAACCAACAATCATTTAAAACCTTATAATTCAATCACAGAACTTAACGACTTCCTCTTAACAATTTCTTATTCCATAAAAGTTAAATTTTTACTTTATTCAAGTTTCAATCAACTTATACTCAATGCAATATCCTACCTTATTCTCCAATACTTTCAACCTTATTTTTAGATCTTAATAGGGCAATAAAAGTTCAATAATAACTATCCTTAATTTCCAATCCTATAGCTCCTTCATAAATAGTTATCAAATGAGTCACTAGTATGAAATGACTCACACATTCAATTAGACTTCTCGGAAAGGTACTAGTGGCATGAGGCTTTTGGGTAATGGTTCCAATGACAGCCTCAAGTGCAACATTCACCCTTTCGATTTCAATTTTAAGAATTGGGTGACAACGAATCAGATGACACCTTTCCAGGTGGTAACATTTTGTTAAACTTCACTCTATAAGGAAAGATCGTCATGACATCGATATCAGTTTTAATCTCGTAAATTCTTCTTTAATATCATAATCATCTAATACCAACATTTCTATGTATATCAACCATTTTGTTGGGATCATAAATATCCACAACTTGGTTTAGAACTAGAATAGCTAGAATTCCTATGGGAATAGCTTCGACTGATTTGCTAGGGGAGTTAGGGTTCTTGTGACAATCTACGTCGTATAAATACCTCGTAATTAAAATAATCATCAAAAATCGTGTAATAAAATTACAACATATATATATATATATATATATATATATATATATATATATATATATATATATATATATATATATATATATATATATATATATATATATATATATATATATATATATATATATATATATATATATATATATATATATATATATATATATATATTAAAATAACACTTCTCAGTCTGGTCTTGTCGGTAACTCGGGAATTCTTCGGCACCGTTATAGTCAAAATATTTTTAGACATTTTGAGAAAAATGTTTATAGTTAAAAGATTTTGAAATGTTGTATTCAAAACCTTAGTTTTTAAAAATCTTTTGTTCTCTATAACGAGAGCTCTGGTACCAAACTGTAACACCCCCAAATATACACAATTCAATACAGCGGAAGACTCGTTGGTGTTACGGGATAGCACATTACTCACATCATAGACAACGCTTAAAAATCGCGTCGTTTAATAATAAAGCATTTCCATTCATAAATATCAAATTTACATAGGTCCCAAGTCATAGTATTTCATACAAGTTTTACAAAACATTTGAATGGAAATTGTTGTTTAAGTGCGGGCCATGAATTCTTGTTGTCTTCCCGAGAATTACCTTCAAGTACCTGAGATAAAACATGTTAAAAGAAAAGGTCAGCGATAACGCCGAGTGAATTCATAGAGTTTAATAAAACCATTAATATATCATCGGTATATAATTACTACCGAAACTCATTTTTGTACAAATCTTTGTAATAGGCTATAAAATAGCCAAAGTCATTTTATACAAAACCTTATCAAAAATCATAATATAGGCTTTTGCCTTCAAAATCATTATACGAACCATTGTCGTAAAAACATCATACAATACGTTTTATAACGTTGTATAGAGTTAAATAAAAACCGTTATATGAATATGGTTATGCAAAACCAAAACACGAACATAATATCAATAATAAGACCCCGTATTGCTAGTCTGGCAATATATCGTAATTCAGTACGTGTAGCAGTATTTCGTTATTTGGATTATTATAAGCCGCATGACATTGTTACCTTACTACAACAAACAACGGGTAGCTAACCCGAAACTAAATTTGCCCATCTAAGTTAGCGTGTCGTCACAAAAATCAAGCTATGGAAATTTTCTCATACATAAATTCGCTTACCAATCAATGTGGCACGACGGGGATCAACCGTCAAGGCGCGAACTTGGGTGATCGTCCCCAAATAGTATTATTATATGCACAAGCGTCTACCAAATCCCGGTAGTTCACAATTCATGCTAATGGGACTTTTAGTAACATAACCTAACTTTAATAATCCATTTTACTTCATACATCGGGTCATATAATCATTCATCGGGTCATACAATCATTCGGGTCTAACTCAATAAACAAACAATCGGGACAAATGGTGTCCTATTTTATCAAAACTAACATGTTATCTCCCTCGCGGGTTTATAAAACATTTCATAAACACATTTAAAAAATTTCGAGGCTATGAACTCACGTTGATTGGGAAAGGCGGTTATCAGCGATTCGGATGTACGGTACGTGCTTCAATCACGGAAACCTACACAAATAATACTCGTCTTAGACTCTTGTCCAATGCCTTTATAAAAACCATAACTATTATGTATACATATGATGATTTTATATATATGATGATGATCAAGTGGGTTTATACATTCTCATTCACTCATTTTAGTGTTATGCATTGGTAACTTTTATACTAGTTTACTAGTTTTAGTTATTTACATGTTTTAGGCCCAATAAGCCTATTATAAGCCCAATACCTTATATTAGTCCATTTAACACTTTTATTATCAGTATTATACTTTACATGTTGGGCCCAAGTGGGTTAAGCCCAATAAGTAAGTTTGTAAGTGTTTTACCAACTAGTCGGGTCAATAGTCCAATAAGGCTACTTTGGCCCGTTAATGTCTATATGTTGTAAACCTCGGGTTTTATCGGTTTTTACTTGTTATATAAGTTCATATATCATTATATGAGTTTATAAAAGTTTACATTAGACGGTTCCGACAGTCTAAGTTTTATTTGACAAAAACGTTAATCTTTCGGTTTTAGCCGAAAAGACGTAAAACTTAGTATATAGTTTTATAACTTGGAAAAACATTTATACTTATCTTTTATATAACATGTCCCATTTTAATATCAATATATATATATATATATATATATATATATATATATATATATATATATATATATATATATATATATATATATATCTTTATTTATAACTATTATCAACTAGTGGGTTTTATATATGTATATTTTATATAAATTTTTGAGTGTTTATATTATATATTTTTTATTTACAAAACCAGTCATAAATTTTAAGTCCACTAAAATGTCCATATCTAGAGTTCTATAATGAGATAGGACCTCAAATTTTTATGACAGAAACTACATGATATGTTCTTCATTTTATTTCATTATAGCTACTGATAAATCAACCTCTAAATATTTTAATAAATTGTCCAAAACAGTGTAGGCAGATTTGCACTCTAATCTTGTTTTGATCATATCTCACTCATTTTGATGATTCCATTGCATGACCAACTCTCATACGTGTATAACACATAATAGTTACTGTAAATTGATTCCACTATGCTATTTTATCAGATTATCATTTGGTTACTTACTGTTTTTATACAGTCATCATTTTAAGCAATATTTTAACCTTGTTACCTATGGTTTTCCATCTTTTTAACCATATTTATCAACACTTGATCCCACCACAATATTTTTATCATCATATATACATCATATACATATACAATAGGAAAGAAAATACAAGATTACATAATCAAAATAATAAGAGGATAGGAAGGACAATCTCTATACTACCAAGATTGAGTAGTTTATGATCATGGCTTGGATTTTGATGGAAAAACTTGTGATAGATCAACAGCAACTTTGAAGACCACCAATATTTGTAAACTTCTTATAGAAATCAGCCCTTGTACATCACTAAATCACCTCCTTAGATGTTAGAATCACCTCCAATCTTCAAGGCTTCAAAGGAGCATCATCATGTGTATGAATAACACATGATTTTATGGCTAGAATAGATCAAATAGGGGTGTTTATGTTAATTTGGGACGGAAATTGGCAGTAGAGAGAGAGAATTGTGTGTGATTTGCATGTAGGGAAATGAGTAAATGGTATATCTCTAGTGGTTTTAAGTGTTAAATGGTTTTGAGACCAAAACTAAGGACAAGTGTCCTTGGTCTAGTTATAAAATGGACACATCGTGGTGTGCTGGTGAAGATTTGCCGTCCCATGTGTGGGGGTGGGGCAAAACTTGTTTTGTCTCATCCCCAATTATTTACGGGTACTCCTCGATTCTAGTTTCCTCGATTTGCGTGCCCTCGGGTCGTTTTACGAAAAACGTTTTTATAAATTATGAATCAACGGCATAAAACGAATCTAATAAAAATTGTCTCATCAAAAACGGAGTTCAAAAACGTAAATACGTAATCCTAAGGTTTCCGGTTTAGTCGTAAAGGACGTTAAATTATTCACGTAAGTCCTAATCTCTTCTCGTAAATTAGTGAGTTTATGAACCAACACAAATTTAAAATCCCAAAATAATATTCACGGATAAATTTATTTCCTGAAGTGTCGGACTGTCACCAAAATGGTGTATGTAAACGTAAGCACATAACGTAGAATCCTCCGGTTTAGACGTAGTGGATGCTACTTCAAGATGTAAACCCAAATTTCTTCCCAAAAATAAGTGAGTTCATAATATAACATTAAAATAATGTTTTTAAATAACACTTGAGAATAAAATATCAACCATAAATTGACGGATTGTCACAAATATAGATTCCATTAAATTTTAATTACACGGTCAAATAATGTAAATGATTAAGTCTTTCATCACATGTTAAATATTCAAGGTACAAGTTTTCACTACTCGGCCAACTCAGGGCAGCCTATACATGATTATTAACTCCTTCTTATTCTTATAAACAAACAAATAGTTCTTAATGATCACAAGCATGAATTTATCAAATTACAGCCTACACACGTGATTCACCAAATTTATGAATGCTACATGTGTATTAGTCAATCCAAACGCCATCACGTGAAACTCATAATGTTCATTACAAGTTCTGGATGTATTGATTGGAATAGATAATCTTTTTCGCGGACGCGAAGTTGATGATAACCATGCCGAGGATATCTTGAATATACGCTAGAACCTTGTAAATGATCGAACAAATCTATCATCTTGGGTAGTGGATATAGATTTTTATCATAAATTTATCTAGTTCATGGTAAATCAACAAATATAAGGAATAATAACACCATAGCTCTTCATGAAGACGATCTTGGTAGAATAAAAGTCTTCTCCCGACAACCCCCTCAGTTGGACGATAATTCTTTTAATTCTGATGGTGCTGACGTACAGTGCACATGCCACAGGTGCAGCATCGGGAATATAATCAATACAAAATTTAACTTGCGTTAATGGCGAAAGTCTAGGTAATTCACAAACAAATATTTACTAAAGTTTCAGATAACGGAAAAATATTTTAATAAATTCATATTAGGTTCTTTCTATATTATAATATCTATGACTAATTCACAAACATTCACGGTTATATTTCAAGTCTAAATGCAAGATATGGTCATCCATCAAGAATTATTTAGATCACTTTTGATAATCAACATCTTATCTTTTAGGGTAATTCTACTCGAGTTCCCATCAATTTAGACAATGTCGTCATGTCATAATCAATCAATCCATTCTACTGGCATTATCAACTTTCCAGTTTCGTCATCGTTGATAAGATGTGAGCTTCTCAAAAGACTAATAATAACTCAAAATCCTTCATAAATTCAAGGATATCTGGAGACATAACTAACATCAAAAGAGTAATGTCAACGCATAATCTACGCGAGAGAATTTCAAATCCGATACAGATGAAACATTTAATGAATATGAATATATCCCATGTTTTCATAATTTGAGTACGCATTCGAAAGCTCCTCGGATCGTTACCCAGATTGTGACAATCCGTCAATTTATGGTTGATATTTTATTCTCAAGTATTATTTAAAACATTATTTTTAATGTTATAATATGAACTCACTTATTTTGGGAAGAAAATTTGGGTTTACATCTTGAAGTAGCATCGACTACGTTTAAACCGGAGGACTCTATGTTACGTGCTTACGTTTACATACACCGTTTTGGTGACAGTCCGACACTTCAGGAAATAAATTTATCTGTGAATATTATTTTGGGATTTTAAATTTGTGTTGGTTCATAAACTCACTAATATACGAGAAAAGATTAGGACTTACGTGAATAATTTAACGTCCTTTACGACTAAACCGGAGATCTTAGGATAACGTATTTACGTTTTTGAACTCCGTTTCTGATGAGACAATTATTATTAGATTCGTTTTGTGCCGTAGATTCATAATTTATAAAAACGTTTTTCGTAAAACGACCCGAGGGCACGCAAATCGAGGAAACTAGAATCGAGGAATACCCGTAAATTAGTGGGATGAGACAAAACAAGTTTTACCCCACCTCACTAACATGGGACGGCCAAAACCATGACACAACACCATAAGGTGTCAAGTTTGTAGCTTACAAACTACACTTGTTAGCCTAAGCTTAACAAGTAAGCTATCAAACCACCAAAACCATCCAACACCAAAACCACTTCTCCTAAACTCATACATGCAAACCACTCTCTCCTTCTCTCCCCATTTTCATCCACTCTCTCTCTAAAATACCATTTTGATCAATTTTTTATCAAATCTAGCCATAAACTTTGTGTTATAAACACATATGATGATGCTCCTTTGAAACCTTGTTGATTGGTGATCCATATAACATCCAAGGAGGTGATTTGATGATGTCCAAGGGCTGATTTCAATAAGAAGTTTACAATTATTGGTGGTCATCAAAGTTGGTGTTGATCTATCACAAGTTTTGCCATCAAAAATCCAAGCCTTGATCATAAACTACTTAATCTTGGTGGTATAAAGATTGTTCTTCCTATCCTCTTGTTATTTTGATTATGTAATATTGTATTTTCTTTATTTATGTATATTTATATGATGATGAATGATAATAAAAAAATTATGTGGGGATTTGATGTTGATAAACATGGGTAAAAAGATGGAAAACCACATGTAAAATGGTTAAAATATTGCTTAAAATGATGGCTGTATAAAAACAGTAAGTAACCAAATGATAAACTGATAAAATGGCATAGTGGAATCAATTTACAGTAAGTATTAGGTGTTATACACATGTGAGAGTTGGCCATACAATGGAATCATCAAAATGAGTGAGATATGATCAAAACAAGATTGGAGTGCAAATCTGCCTACACTGTTTTGGACGAATTTATTAAAATACTTAGAAGTTGATTCATCAGTAGCTATAGTGGAGTTAAATGAAGCACATATCATTCAGTTTCTGTCATAAAAATTTGAGGTCCTATCTCCTTATAGAACTCTAGATATGGACAATTTAGTGGATTGAAAATTTAGGACAAATTTGATAAAATAAATAGTATATGATATAAGCACTCAAAATTTTGTATTTATAAAATATACATATATAAAAACCCACTAGTTTCTAATAATTATTATAAATAAAGATTTATATATATTGATATTAAAATGAGACATCTTATATAAATTACAAGTATAAATGTTTTTCCAAGTTATAAAACTATAAACATGACTTTTACGTCTTTTCGGCTAATACCGTAAAATTAATGTTTTCGTCAATTAAAACTTAGATGGTCGGACCCGTCTAATGTAAACTCTTTAAAATTCATATACTGATATATAAGTACTTAATACAAGTAAAAACAATAAAACTCGAGCTTTACAACATATAGACATTAACGGGCCAAAGTAGCCTTATTGGACTATAAACCCGATAAGTTTGGTAAAACACTTATAAACTTACTTATTGGGCTTAACCCACTTGGGCCCAACATGTAAAGTATAATACTGATAATAAAAGTGTAAAATGGACTAATATAAGGTATTGGGCTTATAATAGGCTTATTGGGCCTAAAACATGTAAATAAGTAAAACTAGTAAACTAGTATAAAAGTTACCAATACATAACACTAAAATGAGTAAATGAGAATGTATAAACCCACTTGATCATCATGTATATAAAATCATCATATGTATACATAATTGTTATTTTGATAAAGTCATTGGACAAAAGTCTTAGACAAGTATTATTTGTCTAGGTTTCCGTGATTGAAGCACGTACCGTACATCCGAATTGCCGATAACCCGCTTTCCCACATCAACGTGAGTTCATAGCCTCGCACTCTTTTAAATGATTTATGAAATGTTTTATAAACCCGCGAGGGAGATGACATGTTAGTTTTAATAAAACAGGACACCAATTGTCCCGATTGTTTGTTTATTGATTTGGACCCGAATGATTGTATGACCCGATGAATGATTATATGACCCGATGTATGAAATAAAATGGATTATTAAAGTTAGGTTATGTCACTAAAAGTCCCATTAGCATGAATTGTGAACTACCGGGATTTGGTGGACGCTTATGCATATAATAGTACTATTTGGGGACGATCACCCCAGTTCGCGCCTTGACGGTTTATCCTCGTCGTGCCACATTGATTGGTAAGCGAATTTATGTATGAGAAGATTTTCATAGCGTAAATTTTGTGATGACACGCTAACTTAGATGGGTAAATTGAGTTTCGGGCGAGCTACCCGTTGTTTGTTGTAGTAAGGTAACAATGTCATGCGGCTTCTAATAATCTAAGTAACAAAATACTGCTATACGCACTGAATTACGATATATTGCCTGACTAGCAATACGGGGTCTTATTATTGATATTATGTTCGTGTTTTGGTTTTACGTAACCATATTCATATAACGGTTTCTATTTAACTCTATACAACGTTATAAAACGTATTGTATGATGTTTTTACGACAATGGTTCGTATAATGATTTTTAAGGCAAAAGCCTATATTATGATTTTTGATAAGGATTTGTATACAATGACTTTGGCTATTTTATGGCCTATAACAAAGATTTGTACAAAATGATTTTCGGTAATAATTATATACCGATGATATATTAATGGTTTTATTAAACTCTATGAATTCACTCGGCGTTTTCTCTAACCTTTTCTTTTAACATGTTTTATCTCAGGTACTTGAAGGTAATTCTCGGAAAGACAACAAGAATTCATGGCCCACACTTAAATAATAATTTCCATTCAAATGCTTTGTAAAACTTGTATGAAATACTATGACTTGGGACCTATGTAAATTTAATATTTATGAATGGAAATGCTTTATTATTAAACGACGCGATTTTTAAGTGTTGTCTATGATGTGAGTAATGTACTATCCCGTAACACCAACGAGTCTTCCGCTGTATTGAATTGAGTAAATTTGGGGGTGTTACTGTTTGGTACCAGAGCTCTCGTTATAGAGAACGAAAGAATTTTAAAACCAAGGTTTTGAATAAAACATTTCAAAATCTTTTAACTACAAACATTTTTCTCAAAATGTCTAAAAATCTTTTGACTATAACGGTGCCGAAGAATTCCCGAGTTACCGACAAGGCCAGACTGAGAAGTGTTATTTTAATATATATATATAACTTGGATTATATATATACATATGATGTAATTTGATTACATGATTGTCTGATGATTATTTCTATATTTATACGAGGTATTTATACGAGGTAGATTGTCACAAGGAACCCTAAATCCCCTAGCAAATTAATCGAAGCTATTCTCGTAGGAATTCTAGTTATTCTAGTTCTAAACCAAGTTGTGGATATTTATGATCACAACAAAATGGTTGATATTCGTAGGAATGTTGATATTAGTTGATTGTGATATTAAAGAAGAATTGGTGAGATTAAATCTGATATCGATGTCATGACGATCTTTCCTTATAGAGTGGAGTTTGACAAAAACCTTACCACCTGGAAAGGTGTCATCTGATTCGGTGAAACCCAATTTTTAAATTGAAATCGAAAGGGTGAATGTTGCACTTGAGGCTGTCAATAGAACCATTACCCAAAAGCCTCATGCCACTAGTACCTTTCCGAGAAGTCTAATTGAATGATCGATTCATTTCATACTAGTGACTCATTTGATAACTATTGATGAAAGAGATATAGGATTGGAAATTAAGTGTTGTTCATATTGAACTTTTATTGCTGTAATAAGGTCTAAAAATAAGGTTGAAAGTATTGGAGAATGAGGTAGGATATTTCATTGAGTATAAGTTGATTGAAACTTGAATAAAGTAAAATTTAACTTGTATGGAATTAGAAATTGTTAAGAGGAAATCGTTAAGTTCTGTGATTGAATTATAAGGTTTTAATTGATTGTTGATTCGTGTTAAGGGTTGTTCCTAGTCCATTGTCCAATGAAGAGGATGCCCAGTGTCCAATAAATAAATTGAAGAAATCTTCTTCTGAATTGGGACCGATGGATCTTTCGGGACATGTGGAACACCTAATGACTCTTGTAGATTAGTATTCATTGTGGTATCTTTTAAAAATAATCCCTAACTTAACTAAGACATCAGTTGGTAGGATGAGTTCTTGGAATTGTATGACATAGTGACACATAATGTGTTACGGTACAATTTTGACTCGTTTGTGATTAATGAAAAGACTACCATTGATTGCTAAATCCTACATGTATCGATGTTATCTATCTTTTATTGCTTCATCCTAATGCTCGCATTAGTGATGCAACCATTGAACAAGTACTCATCTCGAATTGAGTTACGTTGTGGATTATTCTTTTTTAGTTCCATGGAGGTCATGAACCTCATGATTATTTGGCTAAGCTCATTTCCTGTTATATTGTAGTTAGTTCTTGGTGAACAACTTTTCATCACTCTTTTGTAGATCACTCGTTGTTTTTATAAGATAAAACAGTATCCCTTGAGAAAAATTGAATTTTCATCACTATAAGGATTATTCAAAGTGAGATTTATAAGTGATCATTATCGAAATGAAGTTGTTTATAAAACACCTTGGAAAGCATAATTGTTTTCATAACAAAGAAAATCTTTGTAAATTTATTTTTTATTCTTATTTAAGAATTAAGCATGAAAATGTTTTTATTATAAACATGATGATAAAATTTTGACGAACTGAGTATTGCATCATTAATCTTAAAATTGTATATAGTTGCGCGCCTACATACAATTTGGAAGTAACAATGCAAGGCTGATTAGTAGTCACCATGAAATTATTAATAAACACTAAATTTTCTTTGAAGATTGTGAAAGATTAAATTTTATGAGATTTGCAAGAAGTGAAAAATAGGGACATATTGATAGGGACACCTACATATGTGCCCGTACTATTTATTATTCTGACTCGAATTTACTCATCTGTGGAACTTGTCTTATTTGATAATTGATATCCCCTTCTTGTCCAATTCTCCCGTGGTGACATTCTTAGGAAAAGTATTTGATTACCGAATGTTGATACCCGACTTGATGTATCGACGTTCCTATCATATCTTTTGATTAGATTTCATTTGAATGACCTGGGTAACGATCCGAGGAGCTTTCGAATTCGTACTCAAATTATGAAAACATGGGATACATTCATATTCGTTAAATGTTTTCGTCTGTATCTGATTTGAAATTCTCTCGTGTAAATCATGCGTTGACCTTACTCTTTTAATGTTAGCTATGTCTCCAGATATCCTTGAACTTGTGAAGGATTATGAGTTATTATTAGTCTTTTGAGAAGTTCACATCTTATCAACGGTAATGAAACTGGAAAGTTGATAGTGCCAGTGGAAAGGATTGATTGATTATGACATAATGTCATTGTCTAAATTGATGGGAACTCGAGTAGAAGTCCCCTAAAAGATAAGATGTTGATTATCAAAAGTGATCTAAATAATTCTTGATGGATGACCATATCCTGCATTTAGATTTGAAATTATACCATGAATGGTTATAAACTGATCATAGATCTTGTAATCTAAAAGGAACTTAAAAGTGAATTTATTAAAAGATGTACCTGCTATTTGAAACTTTAGGAGGTATTTGCTGATGAATTATCTAGACTTTCGCCATAAGGAAAGTTGAATTTGGTATTGATTATATTCCTGGTGTTGCATCTGTGGCATGTGCACTATACGTCAGCACCATCTGAATTTAAAAGAATTACCGTACAACTGAGAGAGTTGTCGGAGAAAGCTTTTATTTTATCGAGCTCATCCTGAAGAGCTATGGTGTTATTATTTCTTATAATTATTAATTACCGTGAACTAGGTAAATTGACGATTAAAAATCTATATCCACTACCCAAGATGATAGATTTGTTCGATCACTTACAAGGTTCTAGAGTATATTCGAAAATTTGATCCTCGGCATGGTTATCATCAACTTCGCGTCCGCGAAAAAGATTATCTATTCCAACCACTACATCCAGAACTTGTAATGAACATTATGATTTTCACGTGGTGTGGTTTGGATTGACTAATACACGTGTAGCATCTATATATTTGGTGAATCTCGTGTGTAGGCTGTAATTTGATAAATTCATGCTCGTGATCATTAAGGACCATTTGTTTGTTTCTAAGAATAAGAAGAAGCTAATAATTATTTATAAAATGCCCTGAATTGGCCGAGTAGTGAAAACCTATACCTTGAGTATTTAACATGTGATTAAAGACTAAATCCTTTACATTATTTGACCGTGTGATTAATAGATAATGGAAACTATATTGACTCTTCAAAAATTTGAGCCATTTAAGATTTTGGGTTTTACCAAAAAGAAAATGCAAATATGTTTTGACAAATGTTCTATCAAAAGAATTCTTAAGGAATCATTCGCTTATAACCAAATCATTTAACTAAACTCTTGTTTAGGGGTAAATGTTTGTGTGTACCTCAAGACAACCTAACAGGGATTGAGGAAACCATGACTTGGAATTTGAAATGACAATTTTTGCTTTTCAACTAAGAAAGTTTTGACCAAAGTATAAACAAGGATTTTTCAAACATTGACGAATCATATTAATTATTTTCGATAAATCAACAAAAAAAATCGTGTTAATTAAATTCAAATTTATTTTGAACATTTTTATATAACTGGACGAACTAAGAAATTTAAAACTTTTTACGTTTACATTTCATAAAAATTAAATATTTATTATTTGATTACTTGTAATAATTATCGACGCTTTAGACGTCGGATTGAGCAAAACTGATAAAAATAATAGTTGAGACGAAACTAAAACTTAGAAAATATGAAGAAAGAATTTCTGAGTGAAATTTGGTCATGATAATTATTTCACCGGGAAAGGTGAATATAGATACTGACACATCATATAGAAAGGATAAAGAATCAATTAGGATGTGTTCCTTAATAATGACTATGCAAAACAAATTACCGAGCAATTTGAAAATAGCCGATGCTTGTAAAAAGGATAATATAGATAATAAAAAGGGGTTCGCGGCTAGTATGAACCATTAGAATTGAGAAGCCGATGGCGTTAAATGTATTAAAGGCCACTTGTGGTCGCCTAAATATGGAGGTTTGTGAGATGTATTCATGTTGGAATCTCGTAAGTGTAAGTATTATATTCCTGTCATTTCTGATTTAATGTATCATTATTAGAAGAAGTTGTACTGATGACAATTATTAAGGCAGGCATCGCCTCATACATTAGTAAACGTCTAACTATTGCCAAGGTCATCATCTGAATTTGATTCGATTTGAGTCATCGTCGACAGACTGATCAAATCCACTAATATCATACCCGTTAATGATAGATTCTCGATGAAGAAATTGACTCTTTGTATTTAAAGGAGTTATATAAGCATGGTGTGCCGCTATCGATCATCTCTATCAAGATCCTCGCTTCGTATTGAATTTCTAGAGATTTGCTCAGAAGTCATTAGGAACAAACCTTGATGAGAGTACTGTTTACCACCCCAATCGAAGGGACGAGGTAAAGTAACGATACTAAACACTAGAAGTCCTGTTTTCTGATTGAATGATTGACCATTGGTAATGAACGGGATAATCGTTTTCCTTTGAAAAGATTATCATTGATAATTATCGAATTAGGATCGAGATCGAATTTTGTTAGGATCTAAATGTGAGAGAATCTGTAAGCAGGAGTTGGGATGAAGACAACCGACATACACCCATTGTGAGTTGGACATGTCTTTTAGGTTTAAGGTTGCCTATGATGACAAACCTAACATTATAGAATACCCGACCCGTGAAACCTGAAATGATTGTTGAAATTAGGATTTGATTATTGACTGCCGGTAGTGGGCAGGAGGTAATGTGAATATGAATTGTAGATCTTGAAGTGCAGGATGGGTAGCGAAATTCTGCCAAAAATTGTTACTTTGGAAAAACGAATAAGTGATCTGAAAGATCATGGGAAATAAGTCCCTGTTGTATGGGACCACTGAGAAGATGTAAAAAAAAGTTGGTTTGAAAGGCATATAAGTTGGATCTACCCTAGGACTTCAAGGACTGCGTGAATTATTTTTCGTATATTGAACTCGATGAAATGTCTATCAAGTGAAAATCTGATTCTTCTTGATGAAATTTAGATCGGAAAAAAGTTGCATTCATCAAAAACCCGTGAACCTCATGGATAGAGAAAGTAAGTCAACTTAAGCCTGATCTTATTCTCGTAGTTATGTTTGATGAAACTCGCGTATTGTAATGAATTACACTTGTGAGAAAAGATCGGATGTGGAGGAAATACCCACATGACTTTAACTCTATAAGAAGCGAGTAGTAAGATAAATCGATCTTTGAGGACAAAGATCCTGTTTAGGTATAAATGCTGTGACAATCCGTCAATTTATGGTTGATATTTTATTCTCAAGTATTATTTAAAAACATTATTTTTAATGTTATAATATGAACTCACTTAATTTGGGAAGAAAATTTGGGTTTACATCTTGAAGTAGCATCGACTACGTTTAAACCGGAGGACTCTACGTTACGTGCTTACGTTTACATACCGTTTTGGTGACAGTCCGACACTTCAGGAAATAAATTTATCCGTGAATATTATTTTGGGATTTTAAATTTGTGTTGGTTCATAAACTCACTAATATACAAGAAAAGATTAGGACTTACTTGAATAATTTAACGTCCTTTACGACTAAACCGGAAATGTTAGGATTACGTATTTACGTTTTTGAACTCCGTTTCTGATGAGACAATTTTTATTAGATTCGTTTTGTGCCGTTGATTCATAATTTATAAAAATGTTTTTCGTAAAACGACCCGAAGGCACGCAAATCGAGGAAACTAGAATCGAGGAATACCCGTAAATTAGTGGGATGAGCCAAAACAAGTTTTGCCCCACCCCACTAACATGGGACGGCCAAAACCATGACACAACACCATAAGGTGTCAAGTTTGTAGTTTACAAGCTACACTTGTTAGCCTAAGCTTAACAAGTAAGCTATCAATACACCAAAACCATCCAACACCAAAACCACTCCTCCTAAACTCATACATGCAAACCACTCTCTCCTTCTCTCCCTATTTTCGTCCACTCTCTCTCTCTAAAATACCATTTTGATCAATTTTTGATCAAATCTAGCCATAAACTTTGTGTTATAAACACATATGATGATGCTCCTTTGAAACCTTGTTGATTGGTGATCCATATAACATCCAAGGAGGTGATTTGATGATGTCCAAGGGCTGATTTCTACAAGAAGTTTACAAATATTGGTGGTCATCAAAGTTGGTGTTGATCTATCACAAGTTTTGCCATCAAAATACATGCCTTGATCATAAACTACTTAATCTTGGTGGTATAAAGATTGTTCTTTCTATCCTCTTATTATTTTGATTATGTAATCTTGTATTTTCTTTATTTATGTATATGTATATGATAATGAATGATGATAAAAATATTATGTGGGGATTTGGTGTTGATAAACATGGGTAAAAAGATGGAAAACCACGTGTAAAATGGTTAAAATCTTGCTTAAAATGATGGCTGTATAAAAACAGTAAGTAACCAAATGATAAACTGATAAAATGGCATAGTGGAATCAATTTACAGTAAGTATTAGGTGTTATAGACATGTGAGAGTTGGTCATGCAATGGAATCATCAAAATGAGTGAGATATGATCAAAACAAGATTGGAGTGCAAATATGCCTACACTGTTTTGGACGAATTTATTAATATACATAGAGGTTGATTCATCAGTAGCTATAATGGAGTTAAATGAAGCACATATCATGTAGTTTCTGTCATAAAAATTTGAGGGCCTATCTCCTTATAGAACTTTAGATATGGACATTTTAGTGGATTGAAAATTTAGGACAAATTTGATAAAATAAATAGTATATAATATAAGCACTCAAAATTTTGTATTTATAAAATATACATATATAAAAACCCACTAGTTGCTAATAATAATTATAAATAAAGAGTTATATATTGATATTAAAATGAGACATCTTATATAAATTACAAGTACAAATATTTTTCCAAGTTATAAAACTATAAACATGATTTTTACGTCTTTTCGGCTAATACCGTAAAATTAATGTTTTCGTCAATTAAAACTTAGATGGTCGGACCCGTCTAATGTAAACTCTTTAAAAGTCATATACTGATATATAAGTACTTAATACAAGTAAAAACGATAAAACCCGAGCTTTATAACATACATACATTAACGGGCCAAAGTAGCCTTATTGAACTATAAACCCGACAAGTTTGGTAAAACACTTATAAACTTACTTATTGGGCTTAACCCACTTGGGCCCAACTTGTAAAGTATAATACTGATAATAAAAGTGTAAAATGGACTAATATAAGGTATTGGGCTTATAATAATAGGCTTATTGGGCCTAAAACATGTAAATAAGTAAAACTAGTAAACTAGTATAAAGTTACCAATACATAACACTAAAATGAGTAAATGAGAATGTATAAACCCACTTGATCATCATGTATATAAAATCATCATATGTATACATAATTGTTATTTTGATAAAGTCATTGGACAAAAGTCTAAGAAAAGTATTATTTGTCTAGGTTTCCGTGATTGAAGCACGTACCGTACATCTGAATTGCCAATAACCCGCTTTCCCACATCAACGTGAGTTCTTAGCCTCGCACTCTTTTAAATATTTTACGAAATGTTTTATAAACCCGCGAGGGAGATGACATGTTAGTTTTAATAAAATAGGACACCAGTTGTACCGATTTTTTTTATATTGATTTTGACCCGAATGATTGTATGACCCGATGAATGATTATATGACCCGATGTATGAAATAAAATGGATTATTAAAGTTAGGTTATGTCACTAAAAGTCCCATTAGCATGAATTGTGAACTACAGGGATTTGGTAGACGCTTATGCATATAATAGTACTATTTGGGGACGATCACCCCAGTTCGCACCTTGACGGTTGATCCCCGTCGTGCCACATTGATTGGTAAGCGAATTTATGTATGAGAGATTTCCATAACGTGATTTTTGTGACGACATGCTAACTTAGATGTGCAAATTGAGTTTCGGGCTAGCTACCCGTTGTTTGTTGTAGTAAGGTAACAATGTCATGCGGCTTATAATAATCCAAGTATCGAAATATTGCTATACGCACTGAATTATGATATATTGCCTGACTAGCAATACGGGGTCTTATTATTGATATTATGTTCGTGTTTTGATTTTACGTAACCATATTCATATAACGGTTTTTATTTAACTCTATACAACGTTATAAAATGTATTGTATGATGTTTTACGACAATGGTTTGTATAATGATTTTTAAGGCAAAAGCCTATATTATGATTTTTGATAAGGATTTGTATACAATGACTTTAGCTGTTTTATGGCCTATAACAAAGATTTGTACAAAATGATTTTCGGTAATAATTATATACCGATGATATATTAATGGTTTTATTAAAATCTATGAATTCACTCGGCGTTTTCGCTGACCTTCTCTTTTAGCATGTTTTATCTCAGGTACTTGAAGGTAATTCTCGGGAAGACAACAAGAATTCATGTCCCGCACTTAATAATAATTTCCATTCAAATGCTTTGTAAAACTTGTATGAAATACTATGACTTGGGACCTATGTAAATTTAATATTTATGAATGGAAATGCTTTATTATTAAACGACGCGATTTTTAAGCGTTGTCTATGATGTGAGTAATGTGCTATCCCGTAACACCAACGAGTCTTCCGCTGTATTGAAGTGAGTAAATTTGGGGGTGTTACACAGGTCATTCAAATGAAATCTAATCAAAAGAAATGATAGGAACGTTGATACATCCAGTCGGGTATCAACACTCGGTAATCATATACTTTTTCAAAGAATCTCACTACGAGAGAATTAGACAAGAAAGAGTTGTCAATTGTCAGTTAAGACTATTCCCACAGATGCTTAAATTCGGTTCAGAAGAATAAATATTACTGGCACATATTTAGGTGTCCCTAACACTATGTCCTTATTTTCGCACTTCTTGCAGATCTCACAAAATTTCAATCCTTCACAATTTCAAGGAAATTGTAATGTTTATTAACAATTTTATGGTGACTACTAATCAGCCTTGCATGGTCCCTTCCAAATTGTATGTAGGTGCGCAACTATATACAATTTCAAGATTAACGATGCAATACTCAGTTCGTCAAAATCTTATCATCATGTTTATAATAAAAACATTTTCATGCTTAATTCTTAAATAAGAATAAAAAATAAATTTACAAAGATTTTCTTTGTTATGAAAACAATTAAGTTTTCCAAGGTGTTTTATAAACAACTTCATTTCGATAACGATCACTTATAAATCTCACTTTGAATAATCCTTATAGTGATGAAAATTCAATTTTTCTCAAGGGATACTGTTTTATCTTATAAAAACAATGAGTGATCTGCAAAAGAGTGATGAAAAGTTGTTCACCAAGAACTAACTACAATATGCTAGGAAATGAGCTTTAGCCAAATAATCATGAGATTCATGACCTCGATGGCGCTCAAAAAGAATAATTCACAACGTAACTCAATTCGAGATGAGTACTTGTTCAATGGTTGCATCACTAATGCGAACATTAAGATGAAGCGATAAAGGATAGATAACATCGATACATGTAGAATTTAGCAATCAAAGGTAGTCTTTTCATTAACCACAAACAAGTCAAAATTGTACCGTAACACATTACGTGTCACTATGTCATACAATTCCAAGAACTCATCCTACCAACTGATGTCTCAGTTAAGTTAGGGATTATTTTTAAAAGATACCACAATGAATACTAATCTACAAGAGTCATTAGGTATCCCACCTGTCCCGGAAGATCCATCGGTCCCAATTTAGAAGAAGATTTCTTCAATTTATTTATTGGACACTGGGCATCCTCGTCATTGGACAATGGCCTAGGAACAACCCTTAACACGAACCAACAACCATTTAAAACCTTATAATTCAATCACAGAACTTAACGACTTCCTCTTATCAATCTCATATTCCATACGGGTTAAATTTTACTCTATTCAAGTTTTCAATCAACGTATACTCAATGTGATATCCTACCTCATTCTCCAATACTTTCAACCTTATTCTTAGACCTTCAAAGTGCAATAAAAGCTCGAAATGAACAACACTTAATTTCCAATCCTATAGCTCTTACAACAATAGTTATCAAATGAGTCACTAGTATAAAATGACTCACATATTCAATTAAACTTCTCGGAAATGTACTAGTGGCATGAGGCTTTTGGGTAAAGGCTCCAATGATAGCCTCAAGTGCAACATTCACCCTTTCGATTTTTCAAATTTAAGAATTGGGTGACACTGAATCAGATGACACCTTTACAGGTGGTAACGTTTTGTCAAACTCCACTATATAAGGAAAGATCGTCATGACATTGATATCAAATTTAATCTTGCCAATTCTTTTTCAATATCATAATCAACTAATACCAACATTTCTACGAATATCAACCATTTTGTTGGGATCATAGATATCCACAACTTGGCTTAGATATGGAATAGCTAGAATTCCTACGGAAATAGCTTCGATTAATTTACTAGGGAAGTTAGGGTTTCTTGTGACAATCTACGTCGTATAAATACCTCGTATAAATATCAAAATAATCATCAAACAATCATATATACATATATATATATATATATATATATATATATATATATATATATATATATATATATATATATAGATATATATATATATATATATATATATATATATATATATATATATATATATATATATATATATATATATATATATATATATATATATATATATATATATATATATATATATATATATATTAAAATAACACTTCTCAGTCTGGCCTTGTCGGTAACTCGGGAATTCTTCGGCACCGTTATTGTCAAAAGATTTTTAGACATTTTGAGAAAAATGTTTATAGTTAAAAGATTTTGAAATGTTTTGTTCAAAACCTTGGTTTTTAAAAATCTTTCGTTCTCTATAACGAGAGCTCTGGTACCAAACTGTAACACCCCCAAATATACACAATTCAATACAGCGGAAGAGTCGTTGGTGTTACGGGATAGCACATTACTCACATCATAGACAACGCATAAGAATCGCGTCGTTTAATAATAAAGCATTTCCATTCATAAATATCAAATTTACATAGGTCCCAAGTCATATTATTTCATACAAGTTTTACAAAGCATTTGAATGGAAATTATTATTTAAGTGTGGGCCATGAATTCTTGTTGTCTTCCCGAGAATTACCTTCAAGTACCTGAGATAAAACATGTTAAAAGAAAAGGTCAGCGAAAACGCCGAGTGAATTCATAGAGTTTAATAAAACTATTAATATATCATCGGTATATAATTATTACCGAAAATCATTATGTATAAATCTTTGTAATAGGCCATAAAATAGTCAAAGTCATTTTATACAAATCCTTATCAAAAATCATAATAGAGGCTTTTGCCTTCAAAATCATTATACGAATGTCGTAAAAACATCATACAATACGTTTTATAACGTTGTATAGAGTTAAATAAAAACCGTTATATGAATATGGTTATGTAAAACCAAAACACGAACATAACATCAATAATAAGACCTCGTATTGCTAGTCAGGAAATATATCGTAATTCAGTACGTATAGCAGTATTTCGTTATTTGGATTATTATAAGCCGCATGACATTGTTACCTTACTACAACAAACAATGGGTAGCTAACCTGAAACTCATTTTCCCATCTAAATTAGCGGGTCGTCACAAAAATCACGCTATGGAAATCTTCTCATACATAAATTCGCTTACCAATCAATGTGGCACGACGGGGATCAATCGTCAAGGCGTGAACTGGGGTGATCGTCCCCAAATAGTACTATTATATGCATAAGCGTCTACCAAATCCCGGCAGTTCACAATTCATGCTAATGGGACTTTTAGTGACATAACCTAACATTAATAATCCATTTTATTTCATACATCGGGTCATATAATCATTCATCGGGTCACACAATCATTCGGGTCCAAATCAATAAACAAACAATCGGGACAACTGGTGTCCTATTTTATTAAAACTAACATGTTATCTCCCTCGCGGTTTTATAAAACATTTCATAAAAACATTTAAAAGAGTGTGAGGCTATGAACTCACGTTGATGTGGGAAGGCGGTTATCGGCGATTTGGATGTACGGTACGTGCTTCAATCACGGAAACCTAGACAAATAATACTTGTCTTAGACTCTTGTCCAATGACTTTATAATAATAACAATTATGTATACATATGATGATTTTATATATATGATGATGATCAAGTGGGTTTATACATTCTCATTTACTCATTTTAGTGTTATGTATTGGTAACTTTTATACTAGTTTACTAGTTTTAGTTATTTACATGTTTTAGGCCTAATAAGCCTATTATAAGCCCAATACCTTATATTAGTCCATTTTACATTCTTATTATCAGTATTATACTTTACATGTTGGGCCCAAGTGGGTTAAGCCCAATGAGTAAGTTTATAAGTGTTTTACCAAACTAGTCGGGTTAATAGTCCAATAAGGCTACTTTGGCCCATTAATGTTTATATGTTATAAAGCTCGGGTTTTATCGGTTTTTACTTGTTATATAAGTTTATACATCAGTATGTGAGTTTATAAAAGTTTACATTAGACGAGTCTGACCGTCTAATTTTTATTTGACAAAAACGTTAATCTTTCGCTTTTAGCCGAAAAGACGTAAAACTTAGGTATATAGTTTTATAACTTGGAAAAACATTTATACTTATAATTTATATAACATGTCCCATTTTATTATCAATATATATATATATATATATATATATATATATATATATATATATATATATATATATATATATATATATATATATATATATATATATATATATATATATATATATATATATATATATATATATATATATATATATATATATATATATATATATATATATATATATATATATATATATATATATATATATATATATATATATATATCTTTATTTATGATTATTATCAACTAGTGGGTTTTATATATATATTTTATATAAATTTTTTAGTGCTTATATTATATACTATTTATTTACAAAATCAGTCCTAATCTTTAAGTCCACTAAAATGTCCATATCTAGAGTTCTATAATGAGATAGTACCTCAAATTTTTGTGACAGAATTTACATGATATGTTCTTCATTTAACTTCCCTATAGCTACTGATGAATCAACCTCTAAATATTTTAATAAATTCGTCCAAAACAGTGTAGGCAGATTTGGACTCCAATCTTGTTTTCATCATATCTCCTTCATTTTAATGATTCCATTGCATGGCCAACTCTCACATGTGTACAAGACCTAATACTTACTGTATATTGATTCCACTTTTCCATTTTATCAGTTTATCATTTGGTTAGTTACTGTTTTTATACAGCCAACTTATTAAGCAAGATTTAACCATTTTACATGTGGTTTTCCATCTTTTTACCCATGTTTATCAACACAAGATCCCCACACAATGTTTTTAATCATAATTCATCATCATATACATATATATAAGTAAATAAAATACAATATTACATAATCAAAATAACAAGAGGATAGGAAGAACAATCTCTACGCCACCAAGATTGTGTAGGTTATGATCAAGGCTTGGATTTTGATGGAAAAACTTGTGATAGATCAACACCAACTTTGAAGACCACCAATCTTTGTAAACTTCTTATAGAAATCAGACCTAGGACATCATAAAATCACCTCCTTGGATGTTAGAATCGCCTCAAATCTTCAAGGCTTCAAAGGGGCATCATCATATGTGTATATAACACATGATTTTATGGCTAAAATAGATCAAATGAGGGTTGTTGTTGATGACTGTGGGACGAAATAGAGAGAAAGAGGAAGGGAGGATGAGTGGTTTTGCATGTAAGAGTTTAGTGGAAATGGTTTTGGTGGTTTTTGTTTACTTGTAAAGTTAAGTAAACAAGTGTAGCTTGTAAGCTACAAAATTGACACCTCATGGTGTGGTGTCTATGGTTTGGCCATGGTTTAGTGGGGGTGGGACAAGTGTCCCACTTGTCTCATCTCCACTAATTTACGGGTACTTCTCGATTCTAGTTTCCTCGATTTGCGTGCCCTCGAGTCGTTTTACGAAAAACGTTTTTATAAATTATGAATCAACGGCACAAAACGATTCTAATAAAAATTATCTCATCAAAAACGGAGTTCATAAACGTAAATACGTAATCCTAAGGTTTCCGGTTAAGTCGTAAAGGACGTTAAATTATGCTCGTAAGTCCTAATCTCTTCTCGTAAATTTGTGAGTTTATGAA